>JASJET010000068.1:12597500-13797500 GCA_034092305.1 Diaprepes abbreviatus
AACATAGAATAAGCTCATGTATTTCGTTAGCATTGAAAAATAATGAGATTATATTATTCAACTTTTTTTAAATTTCATTAGTAGTATTCCCAAAATAACGTCCAGCGAGATGAAAATCTTTCTAATTTAAACCTAAAGTTTCATTTTAAGGCACGTTCTACTTATAAAGAAATTAACTATAAAAATTTTAATATTAAAGTCTCGGTAACAAAACTGTTTGTTGCCTTAAAGAAAATATAAAAATAAACCGTATATTTATGTTTCACAAAATCTTTTTCCTGAATCGTAAAAAGAAACTAAGAACGGAAACGAAATATTGCAAAATCTTTTAAACCTATGCGCAAACACAAAAAGATGGAAAGTGAAAGATAAAAAACTACGTATGCTCGTTCCATTCATCGAGACACATATGCAAAACTCGCAACATGTTTATGATAATTCTAGGGGCAGACTTTCTTTTTCAACATCATTGACGGCAAGGAACGGCTTTTCAAATCAATAAACGCAAAACACAGGGGCGTGGATTATACTTAAACAAAAAGTTGTTAAAACATTTCCTTCGCACGTAACTACATTGTTTGTTTGGAGTTTTCCGAAATCTTCAACCGACTGTTGCAACCTATTACGGCTCCAGGTAGACATAACAATTCTTAGACTAAAGTTTATGAAGTATTTAATTCGTACTGGATGACTTTTAACATGGCCGTTACTATTCTGCACAAGGCTGCACAATAAAAGATTAATTGTCACTCAAGTCTTGTAAATCCGAGCTTATTACAGTAGTAGGGTGAGTGTTAGCAATCAGAATAACATATAACACACTATACCACAGAAGTATTAAAGAAAGCAGGAGCATGTCGAAGCTCTTGTATAGATCCACTTCCTAGGATAGGAAGATTAGCCTGATAACAAGAAAAAATATGTATAAGTCCAGGGGATACAAAACGACCTTCATCTTTAGCGTCTCAAATTTTGCAAAAATTATTTACGTAAAAACCTAACATTACAATACCATAGGCAATAACAAACCTTTGAAATCATTTTTTGTTTGACGAAATCTATTCGGTGGTTACTGTGATATTAGCAAAAAACTTTTTTAATGTTTGTTAAAATTCTTGAAATTATTAACGAACTTACGAGGTCTGTTCAAAAAGTTCGCACACTGATTTTTTTTTATAAACGTGGTAGCACTGAAGTCAATATTTGTGCTTCAGTGCAAGGGTCCCCAACATTCAGTAAAAATTTGACCACGATGGGATGCATACGTTTTGTTTGACAATGGTTTTTGTAAAAGTATTTTTCATCGTTCATCAAAAATGGAGCAACAAACCAACATTAAATTCCCAGTAAAACTCAGAAAAAATGGAAACAAAATTATTGAAATGTTGAGTATTGTATATGGAGAATCGGCAATGAAAAAAATGACAATGTAAAAGTGGATAAACCGATTTATAAACTGCCGGAAGCGCATGGAAGACGACGAGAGAGAGGGGCGCTCCCTTCAACATCTTGTGTAAATGAAAACGTAAAGAAAGTTAAGGGTTTAGTGCTCTGAGATCGTCGCATTAACTATAAGGATGATTGCGGCTGAGTTAGGTATCAGCATAGGTAGTGTTTTCATCATTTTGAACATGTGAAAATTGGGCTCTAGTTTTGGAGATGGATCACCCCCTTATTTTCGATTTCGTTCATATAACTTTTCTTTATTTGATAAAGGAAAATTGGCTATTTGGGGTAGTTATGTTATTTCTTGGATGTTGGAACTATTTAACGCACCATGACGGGATGCTGAATAGCCTGACTCAAGAAGAGATGCAACATTGTTTTGGAGAATGTGAGAAATGTTGGAGCAAATGTATCATTTCTGTGGAAGAGTGCTATGAAGGAGATGTCATTTCTGTAACTGAATAAAGCGATTTACTTTTTTTTATCGACTTAGTACATGAAATTCTTGAACAGACCTCATATGAATAATACGTAATTAGTGATTCCTAAAAGTAGGTCAAAGATGGGAGTCTAAGAGTTTAATGGTTTTTGCGCAACTGCATTTGTTTATCCCGCTAAGGTGAAAAGTTCTTATTTTTAATGGCGTCGGAAAACTTTTTCAAGAATCATACAGAGATGCACGAGGGATCATTTTGTTTCCAAACTCTTACACTAACAGTTCCTAAAAAAGGATTACCAAGTTTTGTAAGATAAATTGTGCAAAATGTGCAGGTAAAAAAGTACCTTATTTTCACTTATAAACAAATTAATTAATGCAGGTATTTTAAATTGATGCCAGTATAACTACTCTCTTTCACCAGTAGAAGACAAAAGTTTTTTTCCAAAAATCGATCCCTCGTTCGTCTTTTTATGATTTGTTAAAAAGTTTTCTCACCTCATAAAAAAATGATAATTTATTACCTCAGTAGGAAAACAGTTGCAATTGTGCAAGAACCATCGAACTCTCAGAGTCCATCTTTGGACACCTTTTTGAAATAAATAACTTCGAATTATCCGTAGGTTCGTTAACAATTGCAACAGTTTTGTGCAAAGTTATTAGCAAAAACAAAATTTACATTTTTTATGTTTTTTTTGCAAATATCTTGGTAACCACCGAAAGGATTTTGACAATCACAACGACATTTTGAAGGTTTTTGAGTGCCTATAACTTTACAACATTGTAATGTTGTTTAAATAGAAATAACAATATTTATATTAAATGAAGAAAACTGATTTTTTGCCCTTAATTGGCAACAAAATTTGCATTTTATGAGGTGTTGCAGTTAATAATGTCAATTTTTTCCCAAAATTTGAGCATTTGTTTCCAGGACAAAATTAATGTCCTCTATAGTCATACTATTAGCTATCGTTAGCTATGACTTTTTCCAACCTTTCTGTCAAAAAATGAATTCCGCGCCAAAAGGACTGTTTATTTTTTGAGGCCAACCATTCACCAAGCCAAATTTTCATTTCTTAGTTGAAATGTAAGTTTGTTCTGAAAATCCGTGCTATATTGTTCGAAATAAATGGTACTCTGAAGGGGCTAAGTCTGGTGAATGCGGAGGGTGGAGTAGGGCGTCCCATTTAACGTTTCTAAGTAGTTTTTTACACATTGTGCACCGTAAGATCAAGTATTGTCATGTTAAAAAATGACTTTGTCGTGTCTTTCTGCGTATATTGGATCATTTTCCTTCAATTCTCGGTTTAATTTTATCAGTTGTTATCGATATCGATCGCCAGTAATTGTTTCACCAGGTTTTAGCAGTTTGTAATACACGGCTCTTTATCATTCCACCAAATACGCAGCAAAACCTTCTTTCAACGTATATTTCCTACTGGTTGTGAGGTTGAAGGCTGGCGTGGATCTACCGATGATTTTTTGCACTTCGAATTGTCAAAATGAATCCATTTTTCATCACCTGTCACAAACCCTTTTCTTTGCTGTCTGGCAATCAAAATTGCACAAATGATTTTGCGCCTTTCAATGCATTTTTCTTTCAATTAATACGGAACCAATTTTCCTTCTTTCTGGATCTTGCCCAATGCGGGTAGAACTTCGAAATAGTGGATTGGGAAACATTCAATGCTGCTGCTAGGTATTTTCATGTTGTTAAGTCTTGCAAATCTGCGTCTTCAAACTTTTTCTACTACTGACCTGGACGCTTCTTGTCTTTTACATCAAAATCACCACTTTTGAAGCGTTTAAACCATCGTTCATAAGTTTTTTGGGTTAAAACATTCAACAACAATCAATATTTTTCAGCAGCTGTTTTCTTTAAATGAAAGAAGATTATTCAACAGTCTTACTTAAACTTTTTTGTGTGTTTTTTCGCTAATCCATTTTTAAAGAATTTGCTCATTTTTAAAATCTCCTGATGGATAGACCCCTGTGGCGTGAGGCCCGAGTCCCTCTTAAACTTATGTTCAGGTTTCGATTAGAGAATGGTTGACATATATTGTTGATAAGTTGATGTGAATGGTATAATAAGTTAAGGTTGCTTAAGTTATAGTAATGGCTGTATGCACCCAGTACCAAGTCAAAAAATTAAAAAAAAATACTCAAAATTTAAAGATTTGATAGTATTTTGATCAATAAGTTTAATTTTACCTGTACATCATCGAAAAATGTTTTTGAGCCGTGATCGGAAACTCTAGCCTTATTCAATAAACTAATATGGCGTTGTTCGTTAAGTAAGATAAACAAAAAATGGCAAAGAGCCCTGAAAAATAAAGTTGCTGACGATCTGTGTTTTGTCAGATTTTTTTTTGTTGCTTGTTTCCTTACTCTAATAACAAACTCAAATATGAATAAAGAGAATATCAATATTTTATATAGAATAATTGTTTTTTGTAACGTCGCTTCTAAAAACTCATTTCGATACACAATGTGTATTATAACTCAGTTCAATAGATTTTCAAAATCAAAACGAATAAAAATATTTCATCTCTCTTTTATATTTTATAGTTTTCTGGAGAAAATCTTGAAAAATATATGTATGATCATTTTGTATAGCAATAAATGGAAGCTCGAGCAAATACCAATAACTTTTTATTAAATAAAGTAGAAAAGTTCATTCCGGGGACTTAAAAGGGAGTCATCAATAAATGCCGGTGAAGTTGGAGCGACGAAAACTTCAGGAAATATGAATTATTATTATGATGCAAGGAAATATGGCAATACGCGGAATGTGACGGGAAGTGTTAAGAAAAACGTAAATAGTTCGAGGTATTCCTATCAAACGACATGAATATTTTTCTGTATAGTTATATGAGCATGCATATTACCTTTTTATGCCGCATTTATTTTTTTTAAGTTTGGTGACGTAGAGAATCTTCAGATTCAAAAACTTGATTGTTCATGATGTTTGGATTTTTGACATATTCTAATATCATGATCTTATCTTTGATTTTTAATACTACAGCAGTTTCTTATGCGTTTCATTTCATTTATCGCATTAATTTTGCACAGTATTTTCTCAGTTATGGGTGTGTGTATGTGCGTAAAATTGGGAATCTGTACACTGCGACCTAATAGATCTATTATGCCCCTTTACTGCTGTCAAGTCGTAAGGGATATCTTACCGGCTAAAACAGGTCCTCTGGTCCTATTTCCCTCAGGAACCTTAGAAGGTTAGACGGCTTCAAAGTGGATAGCTTCTACCATTATTTGGTGTACTCCCAACAACCGCATTCTAGGGCTTTTTGAGCGCTGCACTCTGAAGGGATATGAATGGAGGTTTCGTTCTCCTCCTCGCAGAATCTGCACTCTTCTCCTTCTGCCAATCCGAGTTTATTGAGGTATCCCTTCAGGTAGCAATGCCCCGTCAGGATCCGTGTCAGAACCTTGAGTTGGTTCTTACTTAGGCTTATGCATTCCTTGAATCTCTTTTGGTCGTAGTACCCAAGAACTATCTTGGCTTTTCTCAGTTCTTGCCGTTCCGTCCAATAATTGGATATCCTGCTTTCTTTCCCTATTTTTAGTTCTTCTAGCATTACGCTGCTGCTGATTCCCCAGAAATGATCTGGCCCCAGAAATGGTATCTTAGCCCTTTTTCACGCGAGCCTCTCTATTATTTCATTCCCCTCTGTTCCGGTGTGTCGCGGTACCCGCATGAGGGTAATGTTATTATTCTTACTCAAATCATTTAATTGCTCTAAGCATTCCCAGACCATCTTGAAGTTGATAACTTGAGAGTTCAGTGCACTGAGGGTTGCTTGATTATCCGACATGATGACAATCTCTTGACCACGATAGTTTTTTCTTTGTTGAAATGAATACATTCCCGAATAGCATGTATTTCTGCCTGTAAAATGCACTCGGTTAATTTGAAAAAATATATTTCTTAAATTTGAAGGCCTTTCAAAAATCCCACTCAACTCAGTGCTAGCTCTTCCTCGACCAGGCCAAATCTTTATCTTAAATTACTTGTGAGTGCCACTAGTCATGCATAACCTCCAAAAATCGGTTCTAAATGTATTTTAATATTTAGTAACAAGTTATTAGGGTTGAGCACGTTGAGAAAGGTCTATTTTTATATATAAAACATCTTCCTGTATATATTTTCAGGATTCTAGGCTAACTCTTTCAAAATTTTCGAACTCCTAACCTTAAAAACTATAAATGTGAATTTTGGATGCACTCAATTAATACAGGAAACATTTTCACTTCTAATACGAAAAATTTGAGGTAGTTTAATATAAATCTAGACGCGCTTGAGAATTTTACGTTATAAGAGACATACATAACTTTAAATAAATGGTCACAGAGGCATTATCGCGTCTTCACGTATCAGCAGTTTGAAAAGGTCTCTTACTGCATTCACACCATACTACTGTATCCTAGTAATGTGATTTAGGAAGCATGGAATTATCTACTCAAATTTTTAGACAAAATAATTACAACAACAATATTATCTAAATTATACAACTGAGGGATGTACCAACAGGACACATACAGAAGAATTGTTTATTTGTTTGTAAATGGTTTGCTACGTCTATACAGAGGATAGTTTTTATTTAACAAAAAGGTGCTTTAATGATAGCGATACTACATGACCATGTTGATCGAAAGTTCTCAAGGCCACAACTAGCTCCAAAACGGAATGTCAACCCCACAACGCCTCAAATATGGCTGGATATAGTTATGAATGAATGAATGAATGAAAAAAGGGTGGGGATACTCGATCATTGACGCCTAGATTTCTATTGAGCCCTTTACATCTCACCATAGTTGCAGGTTATTCGAGGCGGATCGCCTTTGCGAATCCAAGCAGCCTCGTTAGTTGAACTTGCGTAACTGCTTCCGGTAACAAAATTGTATCTCCGAAATGTCTCTGTCTCAGTCCATTGAGTGCTAGGCACTCTCTGAGGACATGGTCAACAGTTTCATCCTCCTCCAAACACCATCTGCACGTTGGGTCGACTTCGACACCGATTCTATGAAGATGGCCCCTGAGGTGACAATGTCCTGTCAACAATTCCACCACAATTCCCAGCTCTGTCCTTCCCAAGAAGAGAAGCTTCTTAGTAAGCCCTGCATTAGGCCCAGTTATATGTTCCTTAACACACCTCATTCCAGGAGCTTCCCTCCACGATTCAATAAATTTGCTTTCCAGCAACGATTTGAATTCCCTTTTGCCAATAGCAATTGGGACAGGTAATATCCGTTGGGGTCCATACGGTCCAGGTGCCGAACCCAATTTTGCCAGACGGTCCGCTTCCTCATTCCCGCGTATGCCCGAGTGACCCGGGACTCATACGAGTCTGACTGTGCAGTCTAAGTCGAGCAGCCGTCGAGGAATGTACGCTACGAAGATTAAAACTCACTGGAATATTAGGTTATTGTATTGTAGACTATTTGAATCTCAGTGGTAATCTAGTATTTCTATCTTTTAACCACTATTTTATCTCTCGATAACTGAAGCTACCTACAATAGTACTAACCTTTGAAGACCGAACTTTTAATTAGAATAGCCTAACGAACATTTTTCTAAAAATTGGAGTAAAACTGCCGAAGCCACTTTTTTGTAAGGTTTGTTCAGGATACTTTCCTCCATCAAAGCAAGTAATTAAAACTTGTAATAGGTTTTATAGATACAAATAGAGATACAAATAACATTACATGTAAAAAGAGTTTTAAAACACCCACGCAGGTTTAAAACAATTTGCAATTAAAAAAAGTAATTAAAATAAAATTGAAGCTTGCATATTACTATCCATTACTTACCTAGACACCTTTCCTTGCCTTTTCAAAAGAAACTCATTTTATTAGTTTTCCATGCACCATAATCGTGACGATTTTGCCTGGAAACTAAGTTTTAATAAGTTTCTCTGTAGCGCCAAAGCAAATATTAACACACTTTAAAATTTTAAACCGCTTACTTTGTCATTACAAACGGGGTTGATGGGAGTCTTAAAAGAAAGTGAATGAAAATACCGGTTTAAGAACTTTAAACAATTAAAATTAACGTCTTATGTCGCATTTAAACAGCGAAGGAGAAGGGAAAACAATATGGCAGAGTAAAACTTAAACTAACCAGAAATGATATAAAAGCATTTTTTGTTGTTTCTGACGTATAATAAGTATAAAAATCCATAGTAGGTTCGTTACGTAGTATATAGACATGACAAATTCCCCCGCAAAAGGGCAAGTTTATTTTGTACAGGGAATGTCTTATCTTAGAACCTTAAGTTTCCCCCTTAAGTTTTAACATTACCTTCGTTTTAATCCCTTAATTACTTGTTGTTCCCATAAGTACGTACATGTTGTAGGAAACGGATACAATGTCTTTTACGTCTTTGAAAGGATATACCCTAGTTGTGTAATCCCCACTAGGATAAGGTTTTTATTATTAACCTAACTACTAATGGTATAGCCTTTATAAGTTTAAATACAGCCTCTTTAATTTTACTATACGTTGTAAGGTCCAAAATTTCACTTTAGTAGTTTAATTAGTAATGTTAAATTTGAAGTTTATTTATTTAATTTCATTTTGTGGTTGAGATATAGTTTATTAAATACAGGTTGCTGAGTAAAGAAGGAAAATGTCATCGAAGATTAAACAACATTTAGATACATTTAGAGAAAATATTGGATACTGCTACGTACAACTAAAATGTATGGAAAATTACAGAATATGAAATGAAAATGAAAAATATTAAATACAATTTAAAAAAAAGCAACAAGACTTTTAAAAAGCGCTAAAAAGCGAAAAATAACAATATAAATACTTTATTTGTAATTGCTTGTATATATCTCATGTTAGTTCATTTACTAATAATTTGGCGCCGATTTCAAAAATTTCAATTTCATATAAAAATTTATATTGTTATTTTTCGCTTTTTTAGAAGTCGATTCCATTTCTCTATAAAAATTTTATTGTTCAGTTTTTAGAAAACCACTGCTATATAAAATATAAATTCGAAGTCGGCAGATTTTTAACATCCTACCTACATGTATCGAAATTTATATTTTATATAGCAGTTCTTTCCTGCGAATGTTGCTCTCGGTTCGATACAACTCAACTAACAGACCATGAGGTGGTCGAAACGCGTATGGAGAGACGGCCGGAGTTGTTTTTGCAGGAAATAAGCTGTTTCTATATATTGTTTCCTTTTTCTCTGCTTGAAAGGTGAATAACATATAGGCAACTATTACGGCAAGTAGATTTCATTTATTTCTTTCTGATATTTTGATTTTTAAAATTGTAAAAATTAACTTCGGAAAACTCTCCCATACCAATTCTGAAGAAAATCGAACATTTCTTTGTCCGCAATATTATCAGCGTCATCTTGGATTTTACTGAGTAATAATGGATCTCTTCACAGGACACTGCCCTCTGAAATACCATCTCAAAAGATTGGCAAGACTGAAGACGAGATTTGTCATTTCTGCGACTATACAGCTGAAACAGTGGAACTCCGCTATGCGAATGCTTGGCACCGGAATAACCAAACCATTCGTATATATATATATATATATATATATATATATATATATATATATATATATATATATATATATATATATATATATATATATATTTAGTTGGTTATTTTCTTAGGAATATGGTTCATTTTTATATTAAAAGTACATATATAAAGTAGTCATTCTTATTATATATATATTTTATATTTCAGGACATTTCAGTTCTATTATTATATATTTAATAACCGGTTTAAAAACTTATCATTCAGCACAGCACAGAGAATTTTGTTTTAAATAAACAATTAATTATAACACAACCAAATTATAATCACACACTCTATTATATATTAATTTTTCAAAGGTATTTTTAAAAGTCCAACTAGGGGAGTGGACACTACATTTTTAACCCTATAACTGCATTGACTTGACTGAATGTGGAAACCAAATGGTGTATGTTTTAGGTACTTTAAGTAGCGTAAAAGGTTTGGGTCTTTTAATTGAAGTGATATCTTTCTGAAAAAATATCGTGATTCAATTTAGAAGATTTTAAAGCGGAGAATTATTCTTATTTAATGTTTTATTTATTTTAGAATATCCCTTTTATTGGTTTATTTTAATATATTGAAGTAGATTTGATTTAGATTATTAATGTCTGTTTTATCGTTTACGGCATTCGAATTTTTTTTATTGCGATCATTTCGTAAAATTCTCGTTTTTCTTTGTTGGTTTCAGTTCAAGATTTTTGTATTTTAATAATCAAAGGTGTGCTTGTGTTTCATTTAATGTTTTTTTAGGGCTGTAATATTTTTTTTGTCGTATTTATGTCGATTTTGCCGATACTGACTAGTTTGGCCCATAAAGTTCGATAGATAATCCTTGCAGGGTATTTGGTAGACAAGATTTGATTTTTTTTTTTGGAATATCACTTTTTAATTTACTGAAATTGCTTTTAAGTAAATTATGGCTATGAAATATTTTTTTAAAATATTAAAAATTGCATCTTTTATCAGTTTGTTGACTTACTTAAATGGTTGTTTTAAAAAATTAACTTTAATGTGGCTGTATTAATTTTAAAAAATCGCCATGAAACGTTTGAAATTTTCAACTCTTAATCACCCTCAATCTAAATATCTTGAAAAATTATTTTTTAATGATTAGAGCGTTCGTAATTTATTAAAATATGAATGTCTAGAAAAGTAAATTACAAGAAAATCGATAAAACGAAGTCTTTTTATAAGCCTTAAAAATTGTAATTTAAGCATTGTTCAAATCTCAATAATCCATTTTCATTCTGCTTTCCAACGTTCGGATCTCTAATATTTCAATGATTTCCGTAAAAGAGGAAATCGACTATGGAATATTGTATCTTACATTTAGTGATTATTGTCTCCAATATCTCCTTTTCTATGATGAATGGTTCAATCGTGACTCTAAAAAGATAACTAACTAACCATTACTCCGGAATTTCGTAACATCGTTTGCTGAACGACGGGATGGGTCGATACTTAACTTTGACTTAACGTGAAATAGTTCTCTGCCGCTTTTTTACAACGGTTGGCCTATCACGTTGCTTGCGATTTATAATCGAGATAAATCTCAATTCTTATTACGAACTAGAAGAGCAAGTTTCAAGAATTGCAATGCAAAATATTAAAATTGCACATTATAATAGAAAAATCTTTAAATTTATATTTTATCGTGCAATTTATTTCAAACATCTTATTGTGATCGTGACTATTATTCCGCTTTTCTATATAATGATTTAAGAAACTATGTAAGGTGGAGCTAGTGCGATTTTGACTTCTAAGCAAATGCAGATGTTACCTAAAACAACTAATAAAATTAATATTTTATTAATTTTAGTGATCTAGTAAACACGCAAGTATAACTTTGTTATGGTAACTCAGACAAAGAAGACACTGAAGATAGTTCCAGAGTAAGTTAATTAATTTAGTGATTTTTCATGGGCGTAGTTAGGGGGAGCAAGGGTGGGCACCGCCCATCCTACAAAACTCATTGCCCACCCTAGAAAAATCGACAATATTGAAAAAATATACTATTTTCATTGTTTTTGTCTTCGGAAAAAGGTTTTTCTCGATTAATATTATATATATTTAATATCCATTTAGTAATAAACAATTGCTTAGATATTTTTACAACTACAAAAATTATAAATATATATATATTTTTTCAAAAATTAAAAAAATATTTACATTTCATATATAATAAAATAGCATAGTAGCATGGGAAAATCAATGAAATAGCCTAATTTCACTGATTCTGCTGGATACTGGTGGGAAAAGTTTTTTCCGAAATACAGATACCCAACCGGATAATATGAGATTCCAGTAGGAGCTATTGATTTATTTATAAATAATCGATAAATAGAAAAATCAGAATATAAATTCTACGTGGTTGATATCAACAGATAAAAAAATAGAGCATTAAAAAGGCTACAGTTCTTTTTTTTGAACATACCTTTCCAATAAATAGTTCATTATTAATTACCAATTGAAATTTTTGCTTGTTTCAGTTAACAATCGTGGAAAAAAAAAAGCTGAACAATAATCTAACCGTTTGAAAATTTTGATTTTGTAGAGGCAGAAAACATATTCCAAACTTAAGAGTCAATATTTCATTAACTTTTTATGCTAAGAAATTCATGTCAAGCTTTAAAAAATCAAGAAAACTATCGAATAAAAATTGTATATCAAAAAAATTTGTCTTTCCATAGGTACCGACAATTTGCGAGTTCAAGGCAATGTCATTTCCAAGAACGCTAATATTACCTAACAATTACACATAACCTGTGTATCTTACACTCACGAGTGGAAACAGAAAAGTGCAGATAGAACCAAATGCCTCATTCACCCCGTCCACCGCTGCACGAATGTTCCCCCCGATGTAGTCTCTATAGCCGATATTCATAGATCCATCTTACGCTAACATCCATCTTAATCACTACATTTAGCATGCAATAGCATGAAATAGTCAAAAATACCATCACTTCTGAAGCAGTCTTGCACCGGTTCAGAGAAAAACATGGAAAACTAAAACGTAATCAACGAATCAATAAACAAGAAAATGCCTATTTGTTATGTGCGTCTTAAATATTTTAAATTTTGATAGTTTCTTTATTTATTTTTTAAATATCCGTTATGATATAGCCAACTGTCAATTTCTATTTTAAATTGCTGTATCGCCACACTTTCAGCTTTACTGCAGAGTTGAGGAGAGCGCCATTTTGAATGAGTACAGTCAAATTAACTCCATTATTACAATGATCTCTAATTAGGGGCGGATTTAGCCTCTCTCCTTTAAGGAAGGCAGCAATATCATACGGGCAAAGAAAAGGTCGACAGACAGTACAGTACGAGAATCGAAAGCGGTTTGTCGACGGGGGAGGGGGGGGGGGGGTGGCAGCGATATTCACGTTCCTGATACAGCAGGCAGGCTATTTTCCTATATTATTCGAAGCTAGATCCGCGCCTGTCTCAAATCGCATTATCGAAATTGAAACCTTGTGGTGGCTTACCGGTTGCCCCCCCCCCCCTCCAAGGAAAACTCTCTAGCTACGCCAATGTGATTTTTCTGCCTTTGGGGCCACCGTTATTGATAAAAATCCATTCAGTATTGTTATTATTTATTCTTAATTAAAAATTACTGCTTAGTTTTAGAGGAAAATTGGCAGAATAAAAGCAAAAGGTACTGATGCAAATTTAAGAAACTAATTATTTAATTATTTCTCAGTTAAAGTTTTAGTAGTTGACGTGTAGAAGTAACACATTATTTCACAACAAAACAGAAATAACTTGAAATCATAATTAGTAAACTAGAAACTATCAAAAGTTTTCGAGCGTAAGTTAAACAACTCCGTCGGAAAGTCTAAGGAATGGATTTAGAGAGTTCATCTCTGCCATAGACCTGATAACATGGCTTTATATCAAACGTTTGTTGCGATAATTGAACTGCTTTTTCAGTTTTATCTTGTTAATGTTATTCGGACCAAATCCTCTAATCAAATTTTATTCAACTTTCTTATACCCTATCGACTCGGAACATTGGACATGGACGTCTTGTCGGTGACAATCGAATAACAAAGAAATACTTTTTCGTATTATAGAACCCAGATTATTTTAAATTCAATATTTCTTATTAGAATGGCTGATTAACTTTGTCAAATTTTGGGAACAATATTTTTTACCCTCTATTTTCCAATTTTCCTCTACAATAGAACATTCAGAACTGACATTGACTAAATAATAAAACAGAAACCTCTTGAAACTTTAATTAATAACCTAGAAACTATTAAAAGTTTTCCAGCTTAAGTTAGTAACTCTGTCGGAATAAATTTGGACAGTTCTTCTGTGCATATTCCCACCTGGTAAAATATTTCTATCAAACGTCTAATGCAATAATTGAACTTTTTTATACTTCTTTTTGATACTTTCTTTAAGTTCACTCCTATTTTGGTGATGTAATTTCGACCAAATTTTATAATCAAATTTTATATGTGGTCGACTACTGACATTGGACAAAGACGTCTTGGTGCTAGCAATAAACTCAAAAGGCTTCTTCTTATAGATTTCAAATTACGAGGTGTGGCTATAAAATAACTAGACTATTGTTGTAAAAAATTGTTTTTCCAATTTATATATATTTAGTTACTGTCACCTGCATTTCTTTATCCCTCCAACGGTCCAATGCTGTAAGTCTTCTTGTGTAAGCTCCGTCAAAACGTGTACCGCATTTTCTTTCCTTTTAAAGTTTCTTTTAATTAAATTTTGACCTTGGGGAACAGATAAAATTCACATGGTGCAAGGTCAAAAATGCGGATGATCTGCGAAATACTGGGATATAGTACTTGGCTAGAAATTTTTTGACAGACAATGCAGAATGAGCCTTCTTATTCTTTCATGAACTTGAGCAAGAACCTCGACGGTTAGATCGAATCAGATTATTGATTTTTTCAATATTTTCATCCGTTTTTGACGTGAAAGGGCGACTCTGGCGTAAATCATCTTCAGCGTCATCTCGGCCTTCTCGAAAACGCTTAAACCACTCAAAAACTCGCTCACGTAATAAACATTCATTGCAATACACTCTTTTAATAAAAGATAAGTTTCAGAAGCGATTTTTCCAAGTTTCATGTGAAACTTTTTCAGCAAAATACACTTCCTATACAATGGAAGGCTACGGTCTGATTGATTTGTCTACAGACACGAAAGACACCACATTTGAAGGAGAAGGCTTCACGTTACACAACGCCTATGTGTACTTCTTCTGTAAAAGCACCAGTCTCTTTACTTTATAGCCACATCTCGTATAGTGTAGACGCCCATGGGTTTTCGTGGTTGATGATTGAGGTTCATGGAATTTTATACTTGATTCTTATGTATTTAGACGATAAGCATGATAAGCCGTCACGTGGTCAGGGAATTTGTTATTAACAACTCGTCATCGTATCTGGGCACGAACGAGTGTGTAGGATTCTATTCTGATAACAAGTTGAAGTTCTCGTGGTGTTTGCTACTTTTAAATTGTGCGTATTGGCATACTGTCAGTGGCATAAATAACATCCCCGCGGTGCGGGGGGGGGGTCAGCAAATCCAAGGGCGCCCTCAAGTAAGTTGATGAAAATGAATAAATACGAAGAATCAAGATGAGTGCAAGATAATAGGGGCCGCATTCAAAAATCTGCCGGTGGGGGGGGGGGCGCACATACTCTTAATTACGCCACTGAATTTTGATTACGTAGTAATTTATTTTCTTGGTTAGATCGAGGGAATGCTAATAATCGTTAATTTTTGCTTGTGTTCACTGAACAATCTTAGCATAATAAAAAGATAAATAAATAAAAAACCGTATACAATATGAAGTCTATAGTTCGACTCCGGTAATGAATTCAGTCGCTTTGCAGTAAACATAATAAATATTGTCCAGTTCATATAGTAAAATCAGCAGTTTAGCTATATTTTATATAAATGTTCAAGGTTGAGTTGAACCAAATGGAAATTAAATTCAAGATCATTTGTGATTTCTGTAAGGCTATACATTTCATTTCATGCTTCAGCTTAACAACTTCTGAGGCGCAGGTGTAACCACTGTTAGAGAAGTTCATTCTAAACGCCCTTTCAGTAACTTTCAGAATTTCCTGCAATCGAAAGTGGGAAAGTTTCCACTTCGGACAGGGATATTATATTCTTCCAAAACGTAAGGGACCTCAGTTTTGAGAACATTTTTTGTGCTACTCGGGGGCATCTGCTTGTGATATGTTCGTTAGTGTGCTACTCATTACAAACGTTACATGGTCTGTCTATGCCAACTACTCTAGTTTTTTTTCTTAGAAATATTGAGTCTGCAACTGAAAGTTTGCTGTGTGATGATTTAGATATTGATCTTTTTAAATTATTTTCAACCCTTAACAAAAAGTTATGTTCATCTTAGTATTGCCTAAGGTTTAATATGATATGAATTGAATTTCAAGCTTATTTTGCGGTCACTATTTTAGTCATTATTTAAACGTTTAAAAGTGACAATAAATAATAAAAGAAAAATCTTTTGAAACTATAATTAATAAACTAGAAGCTTTTAGAAGTTTTCCAGCTTAAGTTAAATAACCCTGTCGGAAAGGTCTGAAGTCTGGCAATAAATCTGAAGAGTTCGTCTCTGCGTATTCCCACCTGGTACAATAATATCTTGACCCCAAACGTCCAAGTTGGCGGGCCAACCCGAGCTGTAAGGCAATTCTACTCGTCTAATAGAACTTCTTAGAATTAGGGAAACAACTTTATAGGGCAATTTGTGCGGGACGGTTTACAATTTAATTTTACTTAAACTTAATTTAGGTGTACGGTTGCACGAACAAATGATGCTTCCGACTTGAAGAAACTTACGGTTCGCCAACGCGAATTGTACGCATTTTCTCGAATAGGTGGTTTATTTATCACGAATGATGTAAAATGTACTCAAAATTGAATCAAGGCGTTACATAGCGGTTTCAGGAAGTTTCAGAATGGACCAATAAGACAATTTAAATTATATTAACCATTTTTTCGTGTGACAGTACGTGGGGTGTAAAAACACTATACGAAAACTTTTAGGGGTCCAGTAGAGTTTTTTAGACTCCGAAATGTCACAATGTGAGTTACCGATTTTTCTGATAAATAAGCAAATATTTTTTTAAAATACGTTATGTAAACATACCCACCAGGGTTGGATTGGTTTTGATTTTTTTAAATCATGATTTTTTTGATTTTTTTTTGAAAATTCCACATAAAAACTTATAAGGACCAAGTGGGGAGGATTTAATCCCATTTATAAAATGTATTTTATTATCAAGTACAAAAACCCACGTAAATAATTCACTGCATATTATTTTAATATTTTTATTTTTATTGTGATTTCAAGACAAATGACTTCGCACTCCCTCCAGAGACCATTGACTCATACCAGGTACATAAAGATTCCAAAAGTATGAAGCTCTGTGGGAACCCTTTCCATGTTATCGGGTCCTAGGTGACGTGATCTGCTGTGTTTCCTACAAACTTTCGGACGGTACGCTCAGTTGCAAAGAGAACTGCCTTCTGAATCTGCTTATACAGATGCTCATTAAGGTCCAGTCCCTTGATGTTCTGAAGAAGGTTCTTTGATATCACTCCAGTTGTTGATAAAATTATGGGAATCGTTTGGACGCTGTTCATTGCCCATTGTCTTCGGATTTGCACCTCCAGATTTCTGTATTTGGCGATCTTCTCGTTGTATTTTGACCTTAGGTTGTTGTTGTTAGGCACAGCAATGTCGATTAGTGAAGATTAGAAATTTTATCTATTAGTATAATATCCGGTCTATTATGAGCAACTGTCTGATCCGTCAGAACCGTTCTGTCCCAATATAACTTGAACTGGTTGTTCTAAAGAATAGACTCCGGATTGTATTTGTTATAAGGCACTTTTCCTACCTGTAATAGGTTTAACTTTGCTGCTAACTCTTGGTGGAGTATCTTAGCGGCTGAGTCGTGCCTTTCCTTATACTCGGTTGCGGCAAAGGCTTGGCATCCTCCAGTTATGTGCTGGATTGCCTCTGATGTTCGACAGCCATATCTGCATTGGTCATTTTCTTTTGAGGGATCTCTAATAATGAAATTCCGATAGTTCTTCGTCGGAATAACCGGAACTTGGCTAACTAACAAGAAGCCCTCCGTTTCCGGAAACGACTGTCCTGAAATCAACCAGTAGTTCGACGCTGAGTTGTCGACATTGTCCTGATTGACCTTATTTGGATGCCGTTTATGAAGTGGTTTCTGTAGCCAGGTTTGTAACTTCTCTTGGTTTTATTATTTATATATTTATATTTACATTACTAAACTTTACAAGTAGGTATATGCGTATATTTTTCTGTATATTTTTATTCTTAAATAACTGTATTGTAAACTGCATAAATTTTGTTATTACTTTTCACTTTCTCATTCACCAAATACAAAATCAAGACATATTTGCCTTTTTTGCTTTGTTAGACCTTGTTTTTGACTGTTTAGCGGCTCTTACTGCCAGAAAATTCTTGTCGGGACTCGCTTGCTTGTTTGTATATAAATTGTTAAGGGGTAATAATTCGTGCTCATTTTGTTATATTACTGGTTGTGTTTTAGTTCAATGGAGTGGTATAGTTTTTATTCAAATAATTATTTTCGTTGAAATTTTATAACGTTTAAGCTAAATTTTATCCTTTTATATGTTCTTAGGAGTTGCATTGTAGCTATTAAGTCGTTTGTGATTTTTTTTTTACAAGCTGTTTGAAATATTATAATAAATATTGTTTTATTTAAATCATGATTTTTGTTTTGAAAAAATCCAGTGAGTTAAATTATTTGATTAAAATCAGCCCAGCCTTTATACACACACAATATACATACATTTTTTATTGCAAAATATTTTGCAGACGTTTCCTTACAGCACGTTTTTGAAATTGCCGTGTTCGGTGTACGCGAGAGAGGCTTGTAAGCTTCATTTTTCTCGAATCAACTTAGAATTTGAATAGTACATTTCCAAGATGTATTTCAAGAAAACGTAAAAAAAAATAGATTTTTTGAAAGTTTTAACTAATTATGACCGCTCAAAGAATTAGATTTATTATTTTGTTCTTATTAGTTTTTTTGGCTACACAGATTATTTCTTCTAACAGATGCGACACAAGGCGTTTTCATCAAAACTAAATTTTGTGGACTTGCTTGCCTCGCAACCTGCTATTACACTGGGAGAAATTGTAAAATTAAGATTATTTTATCTTAACATATTTTATGTTTTGTGTATGTATGTCTCATTTTTGAGTAAGAAGGGTACAAGGAACTAGAACTTTCGGTGTTTGCCATGAATACACATTAAATACTGTAAAAGAAAGGTGACTCTTTGAATTCCCTAAAAACCCCTTAAGGTAAGCATTTAAATATTGCCGAATAAGATCAATAAAAGCAATGAGGCTAAATTAATAAAATTTTACAAATAATTAACCTAAGTGTAACTTAGTGCAAAAATATTTGTCTAGATGCCTGCCAACAAAACATAGAATATGAAGTTGTCTAATAATATTTTGTTACACATATTTGCAAAGAATGCTTGTTGTATTTACTAACAAGCTCCCTAAAGTCCTTCTGAACCTATACACCACAACGAAAAGAGAAATAAGTAATTTGTTAAACTAGAACGGAGTAAGTTTTTTTTTCTCTTAAAAAAAAGAAATACGGCACTTTTTACAAAAATCAAAGAAGTATTAACACCTATTTATTCTTTTGTTTTAACTTTTTATCAGTGGAGGCGAACTATATCTATTTCTTTCTAATTTTAGAATTTCTCTCAGTGTAATGACGGGTCGAGGCAAGCAAAATCACAAAAATTGGACCTTTCAACTTCAAAGGCACACAAAGTTGCAGAGCGCTGTCCATAAACTAAATCCTTGAAGCGAACTGTAGTTGTGACTACCTGAACGAATAATTTTTATTATTATTTCAAATTCGCTTTATCTTGAAAACCATTTATTGCATTTTTAAATATACACGGTGTAATGTCAGTAATGCTAGATATAAGTATTACGGGTTAGCCCAATCTTTTTAGCCCAAAGATTGATAGTAGTCAAGATTCAGGGAGTCAAAGTTACAATTCATGATGATTTTAGTCAGTCTTTTAGAGCGATAATGGGTAAAACAGCTTTCATCTTTCAATGAAAACGTTCACTCAAATTTCTTGATTACATTTTCAATAACTGACCTCGACGATTGATTATGCGCCCCAAAATAGATACGCAATTGCGAACTTTTCACCATTTTTGTAATAGGTTTTCACTATCAATAAACTTTCGTTCAAACTGTACCACGACGTGCTCGTAAATCTCTATATTTCAGTTAACAAAACTACCAATTATAGATGACTCGACAATTTCCAGATGAAAATTGCGCTCGATTCTAGATTTAAGTTCTTGTTATGACAGCCGTTATTAGCTTTTGGACTAAGGAATATCTGGGCTCAATTGCAGTATTTTGACACTATTGTTCTATGTATTATTACGTATAAAACACTCAGTACTACTGGTTTAAAAAACAAACTTGAGCAATATTGTTTTAAAATCTCTAAAACATTTTTTTAACGGTACCTTTCACTGGAGCAACGTATTTTTCTAACATTTAATTTTACGCATCTCGTTCGGGCTGACAAATCTTCGTCAAATGAGCTAGAATATTATTGTCTAGACATGCTGTTTGCCAGGCCAATTTTTAATAGTGTGTCCCCTAAAACTCGGAAAATAACAAATTGGAGTTACGTGAGGGAAGTAGTCGAACAAGAGCAAAAGAAACGAAAAAAAAAACCTTTTAATTTTTTCTTGTTTTTATTTTTTATTTCGTGGAAAAATATGAATGAAGTTTTAAAACGAGTGACGAATGAAACTCAACCGTTGAAACTTTTTAATTAAAGCCTTATTAATTGTAATTTGGGAGCCATAATGTGTGAGTGGAGCTTTTTCATATTTGCTTGTACATTTAATGAAATTTTCTTTGAACTACGTTTTAATGAAATTAAAACAAAAAATCTCTAAAATGAAGAATATTATTAAATTATATGTACAAGGTCTATAAATGCGTAATATTACTAGTTTGGAAAATTATTAATTAACGAAATAATAATTATTGTTGTATGTCATAATGAATTCTTTATTTTATATTAGTATTTCTATAAATCTTTTTTATTTTAATTTTCAATACATAAAAGTCATTATTATTAAATTATAAATTACAATATTAATAATCATATTAGTATTCTCTTATACAATAAACACAATAATGAATACATGGGTTTTCCATTGTTTTTACAACATTTATTACATATTGACATCATAAAAAGGTCGAGGTATTGGTCATATTATTACATGGAGATGCGTATACAGAATAAAAAATATGCTTAAAAATATTTTTAAATGGCCCCGCGAGGGGGCGTATTTGTTTGCTGTTACCAAAAATCGAGATCTTGTAAAATTTTATTCTGCACGTCTACATATTTTGTTAAAACAAATTTTTACATATTTTTAAAAATCAAAATTTCAATAAGAAATAAAGAAATCTATCTGCTGTATTTAAGGAAAAGGAGAGAATATATACAAGCAATTTATTTCCTTCAAATACAGCTCTGGTCCTCTCTCCATACGCGTTTCGACGCGATCTCGTCAGTGGAGCTGTGTCGAATTGAGAGCAAATTTTTACGTAGTTTCACCTTGATCACAGCATAGTGAAGTGATGTAAAATGCGGTAATTTTGGTTTACTTTAACTAAATTATACCAACTATAATTCATTTAAAGGGGCCTTTATTCTTACATTTTGTTATAAACAATTTTAATATAAACGAAAAAGAGTACTATTCAAAAGAATGACTTAGTCGCGAGTTCTTAAAAAATTTATATGCAGCCATAAAGCTGTTTTCACTCCATTTTATAGCCCATTACTTAGGAAAAATAAATCTGAAAACCGGTAGTCGATATTCCTTTTCGTTTAAAATGTATCGCAAAAATAGTACGGCATTGTCAGAGAGTCAGCCTCAGGTTTACTGTAAATAATTTTAAAAAATAGTGTATATATATTTCATCGTTTGAAGCCTTTTTTTACTAATTAGATTATTTTTTTCATTTAATTTAATTATTTATTTGAAAAATGATTTAATTATTGTACTATTACATTTATTGGAAAAGAAGCTATATAAAGTTTTTGCTTTTATTTTATTTTGTCATGAATCATGGTTTCCTTTTCAATAAATTCAGTATTTAGATTATTTTCTGAATAAAAAAGTAAATAAAATTAAAAGAAATCAATAAAAATCAAGTCTTGAAAAATAACCAATTATGGATAATGTTTTTTTAAAGTTATTTCCGATTTTATTTTTTCTAAATAATGAGCTATGAATTACAGCAAAGACAATTTTTTAAAGAAATTGATACTAGTGGGCCATTTTTTATAATAGTGCCCCGTTTCGTTTACATACTAACTTTAAAAGTGTTTATAGTCAAATTAATCAGGCTAAAACCCTCGTTTAAAATGAGCCATAGTTTATGAAATTTGGTTAAAGCAAGCCGAAGTTTTTATCGTTTTAAACATTTGAATTTGTTACCCTCCGTAAACTTTAATATGGATATTTTCGACCTACATGCAAATCCCACACAACCTAATTAAAACTATCGAAATTGTATATTCTGACTACCAAGTTCAAGTTAGGATCAACGGAGAACTTACAGCTCCAATTCCAGTTGGTAGAGGAATTGGAAAAAGGGGATTCCTTAAGCCCGCTTCTTTTTAATATTCTCGTGGATCAGATAACAGTAAGAGTACGCAAATTGAGAGGATACAGAATGGGTGACGGGGAGATTAAGATTCTATGTTACGCCGATGACCCAGTACTGGTGGTAGAAAATGAAGGCGACCTACAAAGACTTTTTAATCGAAGAGCAAAATCTCTTAATATGATCATATCTACTTCTAAAACAAAATGCATAACCACCTCAAAGCCACGAATAAGATGTAAAGTTGTGGTCGACTAGAAAATCATTCAATTGGAGATGAAATTTAATATGAATATCGGGCTATGATGATCTTGAAGCACAGGTTCGAGAACAAACTAAGAAAGCAGCTTGCCTAAATAACACCATTTTGCAAAATAAACATATCAGAGCGGAAACGAAGACCATAATCTATAAGACCACGATCAGGCCAATAATGACTGCAGAAACACGACCTGACACAACAAAAACTCAGGAGATTATAAAAAAAAACAGAAATGAAGGTACTACGGAAGATAGCTGAAAAACAGAGAGCGAAAAGAGAACCTCAAAGAACTGTGTAAAGGGGATAATGTAAACGGCTCGATATTGAAGAGAAGGATGGACTGAAACAGCCACGTCAGTGGCATGAACGACTCGAGAATAGTTTCAGTAGCACGTAACAAATCACTCTTAGGTCGCGACTTTGAAAAAGATGGAGCGGCAATTTAAGGCGGAGGGGACGAAGAAAAAACAGCCATGTTGTGCCTAAACTAAAGAAAGAAAATGATACTAAAGCTATTATAGAAATTAACTATTTTTGGTAATAAATAGCATTGCAAATAAGCCTCCTAGAGAGGAGAAGATGTAACCCTTGCAAAACTTAAGTGATTACGTTGTATATAGATAGTCATTCATAGTGTCAAGAGGTAGCAGTTTTCTGAAAAGATATTTTTAAAAATCCACACCCTATTGTCCCTTTTAATATAATACTAGCTTTTACTCGCGACTTCGTCCGCGTGAAACTTGGGGAATTCAAATTTGTTGAGCTGTACGACTTCTGTATTTCTACGATCATTTTATGTCAATGTTAAAAATATCCAGTGATAATATTTTTCATTTTATCAGTAGAAACTATTTTTAATTGTTTATAACACATTCAATTGTAATAAACAATATTTAATTTTCCAAACTAATCCACAATCGTTTACAGTCATATTCCGATAACGTTGATCATATCTATTGATAATCTTTTCCATCCAATCGGTAGAAACTATTTTTAATTGCTTATAATAAATACAGTTATTATAACTATTATTTAAATAATAAGTTTACAGTCATTTTCCGGCCCTGTTAATAATACTCAGTGATTATTTCTTTCTTCTTATCGGTAGTAACGACTTTTCATTGTTTATACTAAATACAATTGTTATAATAAATAATCAAATAAAAAAGCAGCATATATCACCCATGATAACCTCCTTTTCATGTAGCTTTATCGAAATCGGTGCAGCAGTTTCAAAGATTAATTCGTACATACAAACAGACACAGATAAATAAAGGGTGTTTTTTATAGAGGTATAGAACTTTTAAATGGAACAAAACAAAGATGAATTTTTTAAATTGACATGAAATTTACTTTATTCGAAAGATAACCTTCTGGCATTATAATTTAAATATGACTTCTGGCATATGACCGCCACGGCTGGCTCGGTCGTAGTCTAATCTGGAGGTCCAATTTTCGATGACTTTTTCCAACATTTGTGGCCGTATATCGGCAATAACGCGGCGAATGTTGTCCTCCAAGTGATCAATCGTTTCGGGCTTATCGGCGTAGACTAGCGAATTCACATATCCCCACAGAAAATAATCTAGCGGCGTTAAGTCTCACGATCTTGGAGGTCAATTCACGGGTCCGAAACGTGAAACTATGCGGTTACTAAACGTTTTCTTCAATAAATTAATTGTGGCACGAGCTGTGTGATATGTTGCGCTGTCTTGTTGAAACCACAGCTCCTGCACATCATGGTTGTTCAATTGATGAACGAAAACGTCAGTAATCATGACTCTATAGCGGTCACCATTGACTGTAACGTTCTGACCAGCATCGTTTTTAAAGAAGTACGGATCAATGATTCCACCAGCCCATAAAGCACACCAAACAGTCAGTTTTTCTGAATATAACGATGTCTCAACATACACTTGAGGATTATCATCACTCCAAATACGGCAGTTTTGTTTATTGACGTATCCATTCAAACAAAAGTGAGCTTCATCGCTAAACAAAATTCGCTTATGAAAATCGGGATCAACGGCAATCTTGTTTTGGGCCCATTCACCGAATCTACGCCTTGCTAGGTGATCGTGTGGCTTCAATTCTTACACGAGTTGGATTTTGTAAGCTCGCAAATCAAGATCTTTCCGCAAAATCTTCCATAAAGTGAATGGACACATATCCAATTCCTGTGGACGATGGCGAATAGACTGATTCGGGTCTTCCTCTACGCTACGCTCTACAGCAGCAATGACTTCTTCTGTACGCACTATACGACGTCTCTGTGGATGCGTATTATCATTTAGAGTAAACATGGTGCGAAAACGTTCCATAGTTAATCGAATTAATTGCTCTGATGGACGATTATGTTGACCGTAAAATGGACGTAGTGCGCGATACGTATTTCGAACAGAACCATGATTTTCATAATAAATTTGCACAATTTGGAAGCGTTGTTCAGGCGTCAGTCTATTCATGTTGAAATGCCAAACCAAACTAAACATAAATCACTTGACAGCAGACAAAATGGCCGCCAGTTAAAAAAGTGTTGCCAACTTAAAGTTCTATACCTCTATAAAGAACACCCTTTATATTAATACAACAGTGGTAGTAGAAATTCTAAACGTATATGTTATATAGTTTTTTAAATGTGGGTCATCTTATTACAAGACAATCGTAACTAATTGTTGGGTTTAAAATAAATAAGTTTAGAAAACTTGAGTTTTCTTGACTCCGCCACTGTTAAAACATTCAGGAAACGATGTCCCTCATGCAGAAAAAAAGCAAAATCTTAAGTAGATTTCACATGCAGTAAACAGATTTACACCTCCTCAAAGAACATCTTATGCAATTCAAAATTATTCTGCGACGCGGCAAAGGAATTAATTTTTAAGCAAGTCTGCATTTCGTAGTCGGAGAAACACATTCTTGAAAACTAAATATGAAGGAGGGAACATCAAACATCCTGTCTATGGGTTATATTTAAATATGTTAGGTGTGGTTGATCTACCCACAACACGCTTAGAGTTTACCTATGTATAAACGGATATCAGGCCTGGTAATCTTTGTGTTTTAATCAAATATCTCACGTTTTATTGAGCTTCGGGTTTTTTACGATCTTTTACATTTATTGGTATAATAAAGAATTCATTTGAAAAAAAAAATAAATTGAAGGTTGTGCATTTAATAGCAACATTTTATTTGTAAACGCATCTGAAAATTAAATGGAATCCTATTTTCACCGAGTGCATTTTGCGGAAATATGCTTTTAACAAGATGAATTCTCTAAATGTCATAAATAGATATTGACATACTCTCTGCGATTACATACTAATTGAACAATTACAATATATCCAAGATGTTTTTTTTTTTTGATTTTTGGGAGTCAAGTCGTTTTGTTGCTAAATTACATTCACATGTGTGTTTTTACTGTTATTTATTTTATTTCATATAGATTATTTTGACGTTTCGGTTCATAAACCTTCTTCAGAATTTTTGCAAAATATTTTTTTGAAGATCACAAAAAATTCACTGTAAGTATTAACATTTGCTTTTTGCTCTATTTTTCGATCTGCCATTATGCAGTTCGTTTGCATACTGTCTTTTTGTGATATTTTACGAGAAGATTTCTGATGAAGGTTTACTTATCGAAACGTCAAAATAATGTAGATCAAATAAAATAAAAATAGTAAAAAACACACTTTTGTATGTAATTTATCACAAAAGACCTACCAATAATCCAAAAAAACATATATATATATATATATATATATATATATATATATATATATATATATATATATATATATATATATATATATATAGTGGTGGAAAAAATATGGAAACTTTTAGCATCACGAATTGTATTTCTTTCTGCAAATTATTGCAGCGTGGGCATAATTATAATGTATTGTAAAGCAATATTTGGTTAGTTTTTAAAGAAAATTATTTTCCGTGAGATTTACATTTTTGAATTTTCAAATGACAGTTATAAATAAGTATGGAAACTTTTAAAATTTCATCAGAAAACATTGTTGTAAACATACGACTAATAGTTTTTTAGTATTTTGTAGAATCCCTTTAGCATCCAAGACTGCCTGGCATTTTCTAGGCATCGAGTCAACTAATTTTTGGAAAGTTCCTGGAGGAATTTGCGCCCACTCTGATTTAATGATATTAAACAGTTGTTGTTGATTTTTTATATCGGAATGCATTCGAATACGGCGATCTAAGACGTGCCAAAGATGTTCAATTGGGTTTAAGTCTAGGAATTGGGATGGTCGCTCAAGTACAGTCATATTTTTCTCACCAAACCGTTGTTTTACTATTTTAGACGAATGCTTCGGATCATTATCCTGTTGAAATATCCACCGTAATGGCATCTCTTCTTCCGCAAATAGAAGCATTGTGTTTTCTAATATTTTTTTATATTGAAATCGGTTCATTTTACTCTGCACTTGAACGATTGGCCCTATCCCAGATCGAGAAAAACATCCCCAGATCATTATATTCCCTCCTCCATGTTTCACAGTAGGAATTTGGTACTTTTCCTTGAATCTTGCGCCAATCGGTCTTCTTACATACTTCCTGCCGTCAGATCGAAATAGTGAAAATTTGCTGTCGTCACTCCAAAGCACCATATTCCATTTTTCTGTAGACCAAGAAAGATGAGCTCTAGCAAACTCCATTGGGGCCTTCCTACTCTTCTTTGATAGAAGCAGCTTTGTAACAGCAACTCTTCCATAAAGACCTCCATCAAGTAGACGATTGCGTACCGTTCTACTTGTCACTTTAACACCAAACTGCTCCGAGATTTCGTTTTTTATTTGTCAAGTTTTGACATCCTTAAAATAGTTTTATCAATTCGAGAAGTTGTTTTACGAGGTCTTCCCGACTTAGGTGCATTTTTTACATCACCACGACTACCATATTTTTGTATTATTGTCGTTACGGCACTTTTAGAAATATTTAAATATTTTGCAATCAAGAACTTTATTCTCCCCATTTTAAATAAATCCACAATTTTTTGTTTAAAATCACATGAAAAATAACGTTGTTTTGGCATGATAAATTAATATTTTTACACGACATTTGCAGAACTGAAACAACCACCAATTCCTTATTACATCCACATCCATTATAACATTTCTTTTTAGATTGTTAAACGCGATAATTATGTAATCAGTGCCATTTCTGCATTTTAGCGAAATGTAAAAATCTCTTGATAAATTCAGTATTAATTAATACGAACATAATTAAAAGTTTCCATACATTTTTCCACTACTGTATCTATTTATCTATATATATATATATATATATATATATATATATATATATATATATATATATATATATATATATATATATATTCAATCTTGGTGTTATAAATAGCACGTATTGTTTTTTTTTTAAGAATAGCACACTTTAAGAAACCGAATAAAAAAATTAAAATTTTAAAACTGTTATATAAACAAGATTATACTTTGTTATTTGTCACATATAGTTTTAATATGCAATATTGTCACAAAGTAATGGACGAATCCGTCACTTTCTCAATCAATATTTTGCTGGGTAATTCTTATTTTTTATAATAGATCTTAGCTTTGAGGGTATTGACTCCATAAGCGCTTGACAACAACTATTTGGAACAGAAGACGAAGTATATGCAGCAACAAATCTTCTAAATTCGATAGATTTTTGACAAGATCCGGTTTTAGACGTTCCCAAATTCTTTCAGTGCATTTAGGTCTGGGCTTTGTGCCATGTTGTCTTCTACATATTTCATATCTAGTGACAATATTTTCAAAACTTGACCTTGGACCATCTGTTTATTATGTATTTCAAAGTTTGCAAAACTCTTTGAATGGTAAAACTTCCACAAATGATGATGATCTTAAATCACACTTGGTTCAGTTTTTTGCTTATAAGGGCCAAAATTTCTTCGAGCGCGGAATCAGGAAGCTGCAAGGAAGATGATAAAAAGTCACTGAACAGCATGGAGAATTGATTTGATTTGATTAAATTTACTTTTTTTATAAAAAAAGAGAGTTTTATTTCACACTGCAAAACCAAAATCATTTATACTCATTAACATCAATCATCTTGGATCTGAAACAAATGTTAATTAGAAAGTATAGATAACTATAACACTTTACAGTACTCATCATAAATTAACAATTTATCACTATAAATTACAAACTTAATAGTCAGGTTTCTTATTTTCAGTAGCATTCAAAGTCTCATTACAAATATTTTCGCAAGCTTCTTTTTGTTCAATTCAGAGAATTTTAGGTACCATTTTGGCACACACTTTGTGCTTTTTAAAATTGCCTTATGCCTTCTTTATCGATTCCTACAGTTTCAGCAATCACAGAAATAGTTAGCCGACTCTCAGATAGAATTAGAATACCGGATTTTTTAAAATTTTTAATACGTTTTTGACGTGGAAGGGCAACTCGGGCGTGAATCATCTTCAACGTCTTCTCGGTCTTCTTGAAAATGCTTAAACCACTCAAAAATTCGCACAAGTGATCAGCATTCATTGTCATACATTTTTTTAATAAAAAATGAGTTTCAGTAACGGTTTTTCCAAGTTTCATGTGAAATTTCATGACGATTCGTCGCTCTTATGATTTTTTTGCCAAAATAAAAAACAACTCTTATATAATGGAAAATGATTTGTCTATAGACATGGGAGGCACCGCATTCGAAAGAGAAGGCTTCAAGCTACACAGCTGTTGTTGATTAAATTTAATTTTTTTATAAAAAAAAATAGTTTTATTTCACACTGCAAAATCAAAATCACTTATACTCATTAACATCAATCATCTTGGACCTGAAACAAATGTTAATTAGAAAGTATAGATAACTATAACACTTTACAGTACTCATCATAAATTAACAATTTATCACTATAAATTACAACTTAATAGTCAGGTTTCTTATTTTTGTTAAAAATAAAATAAAGTTTAAAAAGTTTTCATAAAGTAATTCATAATTTGCATTCGTATAATTTAATAAATTCGTATTTATACAGAACTTACTTTCACTTCCATTGACTAGAACCATAAAGAAAAAAAGAAAATAATATTAAGCATTGCGTAAAATTTAATCTGCACCGTTTGTTGTAACATTTAAATTATGTAGATCGGCCTTGTCAACGTTTTTACAATGTTTGTTTTACGTTTTGTTGGAAAACTTTATAGGTACAGCAACACCTGTTTAACGTATAAATTAAGAAGTTGATTACAGCATTTTACTACAGCTTTTTTGCGCATGTAAATTCGAAATGATTCATTTTATACCAGGATATGCACGTTTTACTTTCAACATTAACGCTGTAAATATTGTACATAAGAATTTTTGTTTACAATGTTTGCATTTAGTATTCTTTTATGTTGCCTTTTACTTTTATTTAAAATGTATTTATTGAGAAATGTAATTTACAAATAAATTAGTCAGTTCAATTGTTAAAAGTGGTTTTATATAAATCTAAAAACTATTTGATTCCACACCCAAATACGTAGGTTTTATATTGCTTAAGCGAATAGCATTTTTACCAAAAGCAGTTGAACTTATTAACAATATTGTGCGTAATATTTCCATAGAAAATGTTTGCGTTTAAAAAATTATACTATATATTTTTTACTTAATGCTCACCAAACCAAGCTTTCCAAACGAGCTAGCAAAGATAATGATGCGAGGTATCTTCAGTTTACGAAATGAAAGCGATATTAAACATACATGTGAAAGGAAAACCATTATCACAAAGGAATCAAAAAAATATTTATTTTTCAACCTTGTAGCTTGCTGAAAGTCTCTCTGTGAGAGAGCAAGTAACAGTATCTTTATTTTCATGTATCATGGGAAAGAAGTAGACTTGTTGATGTATCTAAATCCTTGAGGCCCATCCAATTTGGTACATTCGTGAGATCTCCTGGTCATAATAGCTTTCCTAAAATAATAACCTTTGCCCTAAGCACAGATTATTTCATCTTACAGATGCGACAAAAGACGTTCCCGACAAAAACAAATTTCATGACCTTGCTTGTCTCGCGACTCGCTGTATTACACTGGGAGAAATTGTATATTGAAAGGAATCCCCTACAGATTTGTTCATCTTAACCAGATGGTAAACTCATGTCCACGTGACAAGTTCCGACTCTCTTAATGGATAGAACTTAATTCCTTTAGAGAAACAAGAACAAAAAAAATAGAATATGATCTATAGCGGAATTCATGCATGGTCTTATAATGACGTCACTTTCAATTAGTTTAGAAAGCACGACGGTCATCACAGCTCCCAGCATGAAATCCAACAGCGAAACAAGCGTCCTTCACATATTTGTAAAGAATGCATAACGTAGTTTCTAAAAATAAATTTTATATACTTTTTACCAAGAAGGGTATTATTAGTAGTTATTGGGACTCTTATTTTTACTTGTTGTCAATAGATAACTATGTGTTGTAGTATTTCTGTAAAATGATAAAAACTGTGAATTATCCATCAACTTAGTTTTAGATATATTCATGTTGAGCCCTGTTATTTGGGATGCTGTTTGTAGCTCTGAAATCATTTTTGCAGATTTTCGGATATTGTCGATGGCACCGCAGAAGTTGTTGAATTTTTCGGCGTTTACGAGATGTGGCTATAAAATAAAGAGACTGTTGCCGTAAAACATTTTTTTTTAAATTTATACATAGTTAGTTATTATCACCTTCAATATAGACCCCTCCTGTATCCCTACAATACTCCATGCGAATTTCCTATTGTTCGACACAGTGCTAGAAGTCTTCTTCTGTGAGCTTTTTCATGACGTGTCGCTTTTTTTCAAAGGTTCAATGTCACATATTCCCACTCTTTTCAATAAGTTCGAGTCATTTTTAGTAGCATTCAAAGTCTCATTACGAACATTTTCGCAAGCTTCTCTTTATTTAATTGAGATAATTTTAGGCACCATTTTGGCACATACTTTTTGCATGTTAAAATTGCCTTACGCCTTCTTTGTCGATTCCTACAGTTTCAGGAATCACAGAAGTAGTTAGCCGACTGTCAGATCGAATCCGAAAAGCGGATTTTTTAAAATTTTTAATACGTTTTTAACGTGGAAGGGCTACTCGGCCGTGAATTATTTTCAACGTCTTCCCGGCCTTCTTGAAAACGCTTAAACCACTCAAAAGCTCGCATACGTGGTCAACATTCATTGTCATACATTCTTTTAAGAAAAAATTAGTTTCAGTAACGGTTTTTCCAAGTTTCATGTGAAATTTCAGGACGATTCGTCGCTCTTATGATTTTTTTGCCAGAATAAAAAAACATCTCTTATATAATCGAAAATGATTTCTCTATAGACATGGGAGGCACCGCATTCGAAAGATAAGGCTTCAAGATACACAGCTGTCAGTCGTCCGCCTTCGGCGCATGCGTAATTCTTCTGTGGAAGCATCAGTTTCGTTATTTTATAGCCACATCTCGTATGTTAAAACTCAGGTCACATAAACAACTTGACAGAGACAGTAACTTTTTATCTCATGTCTATTTTAATATTTATTGATTCAGAGTCATTGTATACAAGTATACGTAGTCGCTTTTTTACATTATTGTACCATATTGTATATTTTAGGAAAATTTTGCCAGCTGTACTGTTATCAAAAGAGGATCTTTAATTTTCATTATTGACAGAAAATTAAATTAAGTTTTGAAATAAACAAACAATCTAATTTCCTGTTAATAATAAATACAGCCGTAATTCTAAATTTTTACCATTATCATTAATTTTGCTCTTTTGTTTGCCTTTTCATTTTATAATGAGTTCTGTCCATATTTAAATATTAGACTAAGCCATTGTTTATTTATTAAAAAATATAAAAATTCCTTGCTTTAATTATTTATACTTGACAATTGAAATTTACTGAAATATTTTGCGGTTGACCCAGTGTGTAAATTAACAACGAAAGTGTATTTTAAATTCTTTCTTTTTTGGCTTTAAATACCATTGCATTGTTTTATTCGATAGGTCGAATCCCGACGAGTAATGGTACTGTCGAAATTTATATTTTTCACATTTTTTTTATGGCGAATTTATGCCGTTGTAAAAGTGACGTTTAAAACCAAATGCAAATTTTGCCACTGGTATTTTCCCGAAATGAATTTACTGATTTTTTTGTAATAGGTGTTCTAATTAACAAACAGTTTCCTGTAATTCAATTTTAATTTAAGTAGTTAATGGTGTTATATTAAAACTGAATATGTATGATTTGAAAGCATTTTGAACATTATATTCAACATTGCATTTAATTGAGATATATTTGCGAACATACAACCTTTTTTAATTAAAAAATGAACTCTTTTCAAGTAACTTTTAAAAATTAATAAATAGAACTAATTAGTTTATTAGTTTGTAGTCTGAATGACAGAATCTAGATACATCGAACTTTGCCTAACTGTCGTAAGGTCAAGGGACTTTGTAATTTCGCAACTAATTCTTGTCACCTGCGGTCTACAAATAGTTCAAGTGTCAAAAATCAAAAAGCATTCCTACTGAAGTCCACATTTTTAGTGCATTTTGCAAAGTCAAAAGGTCATTCTTTTGTACGTTCCACACCGAGGCTTAAAGCACGTGATTTACATCCCTTTTTGATAGCATACAAATATAAAGTTAAAATCAGGATACTTCATCTGACGGGGCTATTTGGATCTTAGACTGAGATTTGACGCGACAGAGGGGTAGAGGGGTCAATTCTACCGGACAAGATTTTTTTTTGTGTCAATATTGTTGGATAAAATGGTTACTTTTGTGCAACCTTGAAAACAATTCGTTCTTGTATGCGTAAAAGTGTATAACCAACTTTAAAAATGTCAATTACAGACCAAAAAATATAGAAGTTTTCACTTTTAGGCCCTTTTTGAAATGAAATTCATTTTTTTTAAATAATCTTATCTGATGTAATTAAGTACTCCATCACTTTACCTATTTTCTCTGTCAGTTTTGCATTGCAGTAATGGCTTACATGTAAAATGTCACTTTAAAGTTAAAATACGCGGTTATTATTATCAGGCAACTGATTGTTATAAATTTTTATTATTGTATAATATGTTTATATTCAGTAAAAAATGTAAATTAAATAAATATTTATTTTATGTTTGATCACATGATGGAGAACGCTCTACGATTGGTTGCCACTCTAGTGACGTCACATATAAGTAAACAAACAGGATTTCAGAACAATTTTCGAGTTAACTACTGATATATTTCTTACGAATCTGTTATAGTTTAGTTATTATTCAAGTGGAGATAAATTTTGTGAAAGTCGACAACAGCAAAAGCACTTATGATTCGACTTTTTTTGAAAAATAACCCCGATTTTTATGCTGCGAAATTCAAAAACGTGAAAACGCAAATATAGGTATTGCTTGCAGCTTACTTATTCAATGAAATCACTCAAGAGTTATATCAAACTTACGTATAAAATGACAATACAGGTTATGTAAACAATAAGTTTTCACTTGATTATAACAAATTTCTCTGGTTTTATAGGTCTGCAAGGGTTTAGCCTTTCATTTTAACCGATAAGAGAATAATAATGCCTTTATCTTAGAACAAATAATTTCAGGTCTATACACGTGATGAAGCTGTATACAAGGCATATTGATCAAGTTTTGTAATAAATAGCTTTAGCCGTAAGATATTGCAATAATATGAAAACACAGATACACTCATATTAAAGTTATATTTACAAATAAAAACCATAGAATTAGCTCCTATACATCCGAGGTCTCTACGACCTAGTTTTAACCACCTTTTCTGAAGTGCTTATGGACGACTACGCATCATTTATAAACTATTTTATAACGGGAAACAAAAAAATTTCAAGAAATCAAATAAATTATCGTTTACCGTTGCTTTGTTTATTATAATGTGACGTCATACGTGTCATGTCCCTGATGCCATTATAACACAAATTGCGTTTTGGCTTCAAACTTTTTAACTGAATTTTACCGAAAATAAAACAAATCTCCAGACAATATTTATGCAGTGGGTTAAAAAGTTGTATGAAATAATTTTCCAGGAAAAATCAAATACCTTATTCACGTAATACCATCTGTTTTCTTCACTATGTAGACATGATCTAAATATGTGAAAAATTGCACATTAATAATATTTACACAGCTCAACGTGAAATTTGCACACTGAATAAGCATAATCATTTTTTGTAGATTTTTGATCGCTGAATTGGAATTCAGCTTCAAAATTGCTCCGTCACATCATTTTTTTTTAAATATCCTAACCTAAAAGTGCAAAAAATGCGATAACATCTTAAAGTATAAGTCTTGCTCTTTCAAATACCGCTAAGTTTGCTCAAATATCTTTCCTTTCCTTCGAGATATTCAATTTTGAAAATATCAAATTGCATGAATTTTTCAAATTTTGAAAACCACCTTTCCCGACCGATAAGCTTGTAAGCGACGTTTCTGATAAACCATGGATATTTTAAGGCTAACAAAGCATCGCTCAATCCAAATTTATCATTAGTTTTGCAAAATAGATTTTTTTAAACAATTTTTTCAAACAAGTTATTGCAAAATTCAGTATTTCCGTTTATTCATTGTATTTTACAAAAATAAATACGTTCAAAGGAGTTGTTATTGTTACTTCGATATGTTTTGTTATAAATAAAATATTAAATAAGAAATTTTGCAATTTAAATATTAACTCTTTAACGATGTGCATTGGTAGAATATGCTTTTGTGAATTCTGGATATACATTCCTAATTATTTTCTAATGCTCATTTGAAGGTTTTTTAAATTGCAAAATTAACTGTTTATGATTTCGTTTACAACAAAATATATTGTAATACCGATAACGACTTCTTTAAACGTATTTATTTTTATAAAATGCAATGGAAGCATTTATTTGAAAAATAATTAATTTTGCAATAATTCGTTTAAACAAATTTAATTTGCAAAACTAATGATAAATTTGGATTGAGCGATACTTTGATACATCCATGGTTTATCAGACTTGTTTCTTAAAACTTTATCGGTCACGAAAGGTGAAGGATTCCAATACTTGAAAAATTTATGCAATCTGAAATTTTCAAAATTGAATATCTCGAAGAAAAAGGAAGATAAGGTATGACAAACGCATACTACAGGGTGTAATAATCATGAAGAACAACAGCGAAGAATAATTGTATAAACTTAATGGCATTTGAAAGAGTAAGAGTTATACTTTAAGACGCTAGGTATATATATAAGCCAAAACTGCCTTTTTTACACTTTTACGTTAGGATATTTAGAAAACCTAATGTAATGAAACAAAATCTAAAAGAAATTATTCAATGTACAAATTTCACATCGTGCTGTGCTATTTTCATTTCATTTTGAGTTTAACTTCAATATATTAATCAGCTAAATGATCGATTATCTTTAAAATATCTGAATATTACTTTATAAAAGGAACTCATTACACTGATTAAAGAATTAAAGTGGCAATTTTCAGAAGTGCAATCTTTTATCTATTCAATTTATACTTCTTTCATCGTAGAAATGATGGAACTAAAGATCAGACAAAATTAAAATATTTGTATTATGTATTATTAGATAAAAGGATTTTCGTGTAAGTTTGAAACAAAACTTTGGCTCTCAGGCAAAATTGTACTGGAATCGACTGCAAAACGAATCGAACTGTGTAATTTCGTATAATTTCGAATAAATCTGCAAAAATACCGATCGGTTATTTTAATGTGTTTGTTCGCCAACCTAGTCATTACCGATCGGGTCGATTCAAAGTGTTTCACTTCTGTATAATCAGCAATGCCAATCCGCTTTGGCACTTTTTCCTTTATCAGCTAAAACTTTTATTCAATGTAGAAAAGATCTTATTCTACTTTTAAATTTATTTCAATCTCATCATTCTATATTTGGCGACGCCTGATGGCATTTCACATCCAGCATCTTACGAATAAACACACTTTTCTACTTATTAAGTTAAATTAAAAATAGAGTTGAAATTAAAATATTAATTTTCTTTTGAAAGAAAATTGTTCGTATATAAAGAAGTTTTCCAATAAGTTTAATATTAACATTATTATTAAAACTCCATTCCAAACTATTTTAATTAAATGTTAATAAACATTTTTCATTTTTGACTATAAAAGGAAAAAAAAGTAATTTTGGTATTGTTTTTTCTTTCAGAAACTGTCAACAATCGGAGAAGATTTCTGCGGTTTGGATGTGAATACTCCTCTGGGAGGGGAACAGCCTGTATCAGCTATACCAGTTCTTTTATTCAACACCAGGTTAACTGCTGTAGTGGCTACATCAACGGGTGACTTTACCGTTGTATTTATCGGAACCAGTACAGGACATTTGAAAAAGGTAATTAGAAATATTTTTCTGGTGACATAATATTGATTTTGCGTGCATTTTCATTGTATTAAAAATAATTTGTATATAGTAAAAAACAATCGTTAGTTGTATATCAAATCCACACTTCTAATGTAATAGAAGAATGTTTGATGACAGCGCACATTGTTCGCGTACATTTTCGAACAAAATCAAATATCTCTTCAAAGAAAAGATATGCAGAGATGCGCTAAAAAGCACACCAAATGCAAAATGATGTGGAATTGAAGAAAATTATATTAACATTAGAGTTGCAAAAAAATCGTTTTTTTCTTCAGCTCACCTCTCTCCTAGAATCGCGAGTTTTTCGGACATATTAAGAAAAAAAAGGAAGATCTTTTCAAGACGCATCATTCTTCTTTTTAGAAGTCTCAAGTTCCTAAGAAAACCAATTTTGATATTTGAGACTTTAACTGTCTCTAAAAATAGGACTCCTAAAGTTTTTTGGACCTACCAAAAAAAGAAAATAAGGTCTTCCCAAGGCGCGTAATTTTGATTCTGGAATGTTCAAAAAGATTCAGAATTCACGATTCCAGAGACATTTGAAGTCTTAACAATCCAGAAAAATTGCACTTCTGTCAAATATTAGATCCTTGTAGACAAAAATTGGAATTTCAAAATCTTCTAAAATTGCTAGTTTTTGAGCTTTTTGAATGTATCACAAAAGATATTGCGCATTTTGAAAGAACGTAATAGGCTTGAAAAAATTTGGAACTTGCATTGCTACAGACAGGTTTTAAAAATCAAAAAAAAAATCGTATTGTTAGCAAGTTTCAAGTGATCAAATCTACAGATAGATGACTCTGTCTGCTCTCTTGGTCACGTAGATGTCGCTGTTTTCCGGCTTTGTTGGTAAGAGAGCTTGGGAGTTCGAACCTCCCCTGCCTACGATCTTAGCCACATTAAATTCGCTGTCCACCGGTCATATAGATTAGGGAGATTCAAGTTTTGTGGTTTTGGTCCCGTAGAACTTATTATCTCATTGTTATGTAGATTAGAGAGCACGGGATTTAAAACTTACTGTCCCGAATGGCAGCTTTGGACATGTGAAGCTGTCATCCGATTATATGAGTTGGAAATTAAAGCTTGCCTATCTTGTCTTGTATAACTTACTGTGCCCCGGTTCCGTAGGACTTAACATAGAGTGTTATTCACATTCATGGTGACGTGGTTTTAGGTCCTGCTTATTAGAAAGAGAGGAGAGAATACGACTTTCACTCTTCTTTCTCCTTCGCACTGTGGGACGCGCTGTCTGTTATATTGTATGTCTATGATTTCAGTATTATTACACCATAGGTGTTCTTTCTTAGGAATTGTTGAATAGTATTAGTATAAATATGTGACTATATACATCTATAATTCTAGAAGATGTTAAAATTGCAATTTTTGTCTACAAGCATTAGACGTTGCATTTAGTACAGTTCCCTTTCGAATACTTCCTGGCTCATCTCTGTAACTCTTTAATTTCAAGAAGCATTTAATTTTGTCCGAAAATCCATTAAATTAGTACACTGTGCGGCGTTGGTTATAATTTAAGCATGAAAAAATAAACCAGTAATGTTTTAAAGGTCTATAAAAAATGGAATGGATTGACAGTTTCCCGAATTTTTTTACGCTTACTTTACTTATTTTCAAGTTATCCCAAAAGATGATAATATTTTTAATAATAGGTAGGAAGGATTTGAATATTTACCACGTAAAATCCTATGAAATGTACTGTGTCAGTTTTTTTTTAAATCTATGCAGTTACATGCTTGTGTAAAAACATTCCTTTTGATATAAGATCCTTTTCTCTGGAACCTAATCCATGCAGCTCATACACTTCTCAAAAACAGCTCTTTCGCTTTCTTAATTAAAGCTTTTCAAAAAACCGTTCCTGGAATACTAAGCAAACCTATTTCTCCATTGGCTTTCATTCAGCTCCAGTCTTTTCCTCGATTTATATATCTTAAATCTCTATTCACATTGCCTCATGCATTCGTCTTTTAGTTTATTTATTATAATTTTTAAATTCTTTCATTAAAATCACCTTCTACATTTAATTCTTATATTATATCACAACGATAGAAAAATTTTGTGATACCTCTAAGAACCAATTTTCACTTAGTATTAGAGTTCATTTTTAAGAAAAATTGTAAAAATTTAGGAAACATCACAATTTTTTAAATTTTACTTTCCCTTTTTTATTCCCTATACCTATTCTTCAGTATTACTTTCAATCTGTCATTCCTTTACCTTGTAGCAGGAGTATTACCATACCTTTAGTTATCAGGATTTCCTAACATTTATTACATTTTTATGAGAATATTGGTATGAAGCTATTTTGTATCACTTATATTAGTATTTCAAAGGATTCTATTTCAAAGAAAAATTCGAAGATTTAGTCCCAGGATTTAAAAACCCACAGCGGAAAATAAAATATTAAAATCCAGAATGCCGGCGCGACAGTCGTAAGGGCTTAGAAAGCAACGTGGCAACGAATATCGGACGGCGAAAACAAATTGTACAAATCCTCTTGTTTAAGCGTGTGGGTTGTGATCGACTGGTTCGTATCGATATGTCGGGGTGAAGGGATTTCAGCTGGAAGCAATTGATACTTTGATAATTAGTCGGCTCAGTGTGATATCTTGGGACATGTACGCGTACTGGATTTGGTCCGGATTCACCCCAGGCGAGGATTTGTAATGGCCTAACTGCTTGTCTTTGACTGTCTCATGACTAGACATTACTTAACGTGTTTGTTTGAAACTTTCTTATTTTTTAACGTTTTTAATAAATTAAGCACTTCCCATGTTTTGTTTTCGTTTGTAGAATTATTAGAAATACATATATATATATATATATATATATATATATATATATATATATATATATATATATATATATATATATATATATATATATATATATATATACGTTTATGCGGCTTTCACGGATTCCTCCGTGTATCCGCCATCCGGCGGGAGGTCGGCGAAGCCGCGTTCAGTGTTGCATGCTTCCTTCCGATCTGTCCTTTGCACAGACAGGTGCATGTCGGTACCCTGATGAGTCTAGTAAGAGACGAAACATGTACCTCTGCCGTATCACTGTAACGGAGGAGGTAAGTTTTTACTTTCTTCTCGGTGTGGTGGTACAGGTAGGCCACCATCTCGATGGTGGTGTAATAGGGTGAATTGTGTTTTGTAGCAATTCATCCAAACTGTGCAACCTCTAACACTGAAAGGATATGATGGAGCGAAGTTTGCAATCACTGTTCGCATTTTACTTCATATATATATATATATATATATATATATATATATATATATATATATATATATATATATGAATGGTTTGGATATTCGGGTTTCAATCTGTTCGTTCAAAAAATCGTTTTCACTACGTTTCGCCAAAATCTCATTTGGCATTTTCAAATGCGATTCGTCTGGTTACTCGCTGAGAATAGTTCGTATATATATATATATATATATATATATATATATATATATATATATATATATATTAAAATCGTTTTCTGTATCCTTCGGAGTTAAGTTCTTTTATAGATAAATTACATACACTTGTGTGTGTTTTTTATTATTTAGACGTTTCGGATCATAAACCTTCATCAGAAATGTTCTGGAATTAATGGGAATATACTTATTTTTTATTAAGTTTAACAATTTTTTATAACTATACTTAATTTGCAAAATATTTTTTTTTTTTTGAAGATAGCACACTAAAAATTCACTTTAAATATTGACATTTGTTTTTTTGCTGTCTATTTTTCGACCTGCCAATTAAACATATGTTTTGTTTCAATACTTTGTTTCGTTAAAGGGTTTCTTTTATCGTATTCATGGCCATTTAGTCTATTTTTGAGGTATTGACTGGTTTGTTCGATATATACTCCATTACATCTTTCACATGGAATTTGATATATGACATGGATTTTCTTATCTTTGGGTACTTTTGACTTTATTCGACTGTAGTTGGCTTTTAGGAGGTTATGTCATGTGTGGCTAAGGGTCATATTGTGGTTTTTGAAAACATTTTGCAACTGTTCTGACAATTTAGGGATATATGACATTGAAACATACTGTTAGTTTTTTTTGTTTTGTTCATGTTTGATTGTTATTGTAAAAGAGTTTTTTTTTAAATGGTATTGATTAGCTTATATATATATATATATATATATATATATATATATATATATATATATATGCAAAGTGTTCTGGGACGGCGTAGTTAAGAGCGAATGGAAAATGTTAGCGGATCGGGGTTTTTTCTTCAACTTTCACAACTACAGTTCTGCTTCATTCCATATACCAGTGACGTCAACAACTATCATCTAAAAATATCACTTATTACTTTATTTTAAATCTCCATCATATTTAAAATCCATTTTTTATTAATTCATCTTATCACCAACAAACAACGCTCTTTATTTGAATACATAATTAAATACTGATTTTACTAGCGTATTAAAAGTATTCCTTGAGTGCAATTATGCATTAGAAACACCCAGGAGGTCATTTAACAATTTCCCTGTGGCACAAGCAATTTTTTTATAGGGTTAACACCACCTTGCAACAAAAACATTTCTTCTTGGGCCTTATTATCTTTTTTCCCTTTATTAACGACAAACGAGATTTTGTTAATCAAAAAAAGCGTCACATGCTAAAATTTTAAAAAACTAAGGAAGTTGGCTGAAAATGAGTTTTTAAAGTAACATATTGGGGTGTTATATTTTATCTTGTTTTTTTCAAATTTCCAAAAACTTCAAGCATATAATAGTCCTTAAAAGAATAGTCCGAGATTCGAGAAACCAGGAATAACTTTTGTTTAAATAAATATTTTTTAAATTCTGCGCCTATAAATTGATTGATGATTACCAGCATTTAGGCAGTGTATACTTGACGTATTAAAACGGGCTTCTAGCGTCGACTGTCATTTTTCAATTTCATTCATTCATTCTGAAATGGCGTCTCGACAGCGTCCACATGATAGCAACTAAGTTCTCAAATAAATTTTAAAAAATTTTTGCCTTTTAGAATATTTATTTTTATTATAATATGTAATCCTAGTGTAAAGTGCATAATTACTGTTTCTGTTGGACAAAAGTTGGCTTTTTGTACATACTCACTTTGATAGGTTTTTCTTTATTTTTATTTTACGATAAATAGATTTAAAGAAGGTTATTTTCCCTTTTGTAGAAGTCCTGATGAAGAAAATAAAATTAGACTAACAAAAAAGAGTTTATATATATATATATATATATATATATATATATATATATATATATATATATATATATATATATATATATATATATATGCTAGGAAAACTGGAAGCAGAATCAAACCCTAAGTAGTTGGATGAAATAGATTTAAAGAAGGTTATTTTCCCTTTTGTAACCTTGGGAAAAGGCGAACATTTGCTATCTGAATGATGAGATCATGAAGATCGAAAACATCCCAAAGTCCCAACAACTGGTCCAGAAACCTAAGATTTAGTTCCAGATTCAGACCCACTCTCCAATTGTTGACAGTATTATGGGAATCGTTTGGACGCTGTTCATTGCCCATTGTCTTTGGATTTGGACCTCCAGATCTCTCTATTTGGCGATCTTCTCGTTGTATTTTGGCCTTAGGTTGTTGTTGTTAGGTACAGCAATGTCGGCTCGCCTAGAAATTTTATCTATTAGTCTGGTCTATTATGAGCTACTGTCTAATCCGTCAGAACCGTTCGGTCCCTATATAACTTGAACTGGTTGTTCTCAAGAATAGGCTCCAGATTGTACTTGTATTATCATTATTATTATTATTAAATTATGAAAACTGCAAATAAAACAGAAATTAACAAACTGCTAACTAAATTCGATTTAAGGGCTAAATATCTTTAGTTAATCTAGCTGTAGAAGAAAATAATAAGTCCCTCTATTTGTGAAATTGAGAAATATTGCTATTCCTGCTCTCACTAAGAAAACTTATTTAACAACCGGAGATTTTAAAGAATTGTTATAAAGAAATAGAAAAATCACGAAGACTAATTTTTAATATTATATACCAAATAGCGCCAGCATTACCATGCCGATTTACGTTACTTTTCTGTACATCTAGAAAAATAGTCAATACATATCGGTATACATGTCTCACAAAAGAAACAACCATGAAATATATTAGTTCGATAGAAAACGGATTTACAGACCTTTGTTTTAGAAGACAGTTCCACCAGCTACAGACTCAAAAACCAATTTAAAGACGATCATATGGGAATAAAGCAACGCATTTTATAAAACCCCATCCAGGCAGAATGTATCTGTAGTCTCGTGTTTATAAAAATTGTAAGGATCAATGTATACCTTGTCAATTTATTCTGTGTATATAGGTACAAACAAAATAACTACGAGATCTGAATAGAATAAGACCAATCAAAAATAGGTAAAAATATTCTTGCTTCTACTATGGAAATTTTAATAGGTGTTTCGGTTAATAATGTCGATTTTACTAAGAGATGGCGTCACTAATAGAATTGTTGATATATACTATGGCGTTTTGAAAGGTAAACATAATTAAACAAAAATTAATTTTTTATATCAACCGATTTCTAAAAAATGCTGAAAATCAAAAAATAACAATATTAATTTTTATATGAAATTGAAATTTTTTAAATCGGCGCCAAATTAATACCTGACAAAATGTGATTCACAAAAAAGATTGAGAAATAATTTATAACCTCCCCTCGCGTGATGGAACAGGATTTTTTACATCCTCTCCTCGCTGGAATATCACGATGATACTTCAATTTTAAATAATAATAATAAATTACACACCTTCAACTTACCTAATTATATTTATTAATTTCATAAAAATATTTTTAAATATATTTTTAAATAATTTTTAAAGGTTCTTTTTTATCAATCATAAATTATAAAATTATTTAGCTTTATAATCGTTTTCCATCTTTAATCTAAAAAGATTGCATATTTTCTTTTAAAGTAATAAAAAGTGCTGAGTAAGTATCTTCTATAATCTCATTTTAAACATAGTCACTTTCGTCAGTAACATCATTTGATGTGTTGTTTTGAGTTGAATTTAGTGCGATATGAATGAATGCGTTGATGCATTTTAACGAATTGTTGACCAATGGTTTATCTTATCCCTGATATGTTATTATCCCACTAAAATTATGTTTTAAAATAAAGATTTCAATTTAAAATTATTAAAGATTACTTTCGATTGCATTCGACAAATCCACCGTCAATTTATTATAGATAATTTATTAGAAAGGTATAAAAAATCTTACAGTACGAGGTATCACGTGATTGGTTTCAAAACCCCCTGTTACGTCATCGACCAGGATGTTTTTGCGAACCTCTTCCCTCAACACGATCACGAGATTTTTAAAAAATCAAATCAAATCTTTCTGCCGTATTTAAATAATTTGTTATGTATGTAATTCTCCTTTCAGGCAGAGAATATGGTCATAAAAACTTCTGTCCGCAGGAGATTCAGGGGAGAGCCAATCACTAGGCCATCTTTTTGTTTATATCTTTTAATTCGGTTTCATTACCTGTAAAACAAGCAAGGATATCGTCAACAGATCTGTACCAGAAAAAAACGTTTTCCAAAAAGTTTGTTCTAGAAAAGTTTTCTTCGAAATTGGTCATAAAAATTTCTGTCAGCAGGAGATTCAGGGGAGAGCCAATCACTAGACCATTTTTTTGTTTATATCTTCTAATTCGGTGCAAGGATATCGTCAACAGATCTATACCAGAAGAAAACTTTTTCCAAAAAGTTTGTTCTAGAAAAGTTTTCTTCGAAATTGGTCATAAAAATTTCTGTCAGCAGGAGATTCAGGGGGAGCCAATCACTAGACCATCTTTTTGTTTATATCTTCTAATTCGGTTTCATTACCTGTAAAACAAGCAAGGATATCGTCAACAGATCTGTACCAAAAAAAACGTTTTCCAAAAAGTTTGTTCTAGAAAAGTTTTCTTCGAAATTGGTCATAAAAATTTCTGTCGGCAGGAGATTCAGGGGAGAGCCAATCACTAGACCATTTTTTTGTTTATATCTTCTAATTCGGTTTCATTACCTGTAAAACAAGCAAGGATATCTTTAACAGATCTATACCAGAAAAAAACGTTTTACAAAAGTTTGTTTTAGTGAAGTTTTCTTCGAAATTGGTCATAAAAATTTCTATCAGCAGGAGATTCAGGGGAGAGCCAATCACTAGACCATCTTTTTGTTTATATCTTCTAATTCGATTTCATTACCTGTAAAATAAGCAAGGATATCGTCAACAGATCTATATCAGAAAAAAACGTTTTCCAAAAAGTTTGTTCTAGAAAAGTTTTCTTCGGAATTGGTCATAAAAATTTCTGTCAGCAGGAGATTCAGGGGAGAGCCATTCACTAGACCATCTTTTTGTTTATATCTTGTAATTCGGTTTCATTACCTGTAAAATAAGCAAGGATATCTTTAACAGATCTATACCAGAAAAAAACGTTTTACAAAAGTTTGTTTTAGAGAAGTTTTCTTCGAAATTGGTCATAAAAATTTCTGTCAGCAGGAGATTCAGGGGAGAGCCAATCACTAGACCATCTTTTTGTTTATATCTTCTAATTCGGATTCATTACCTGTAAAACAAGCAAGGATATCTTTAACAGATCTATACCAGAAAAAAATGTTTTACAAAAGTTTGTTTTAGAGAAGTTTTCTTCGAAATTGGTCATAAAAATTTCTATCAGCAGGAGATTCAGGGGAGAGCCAATCACTAGACCATCTTTTTGTTTATATCTTCTAATTCGGTTTCATTACCTGTAAAATAAGCAAGGATATCGTCAACAGATCTATATCAGAAAAAAACGTTTTCCAAAAAGTTTGTTCTAGAAAAGTTTTCTTCGGAATTGGTCATAAAAATTTCTGTCAGCAGGAGATTCAGGGGAGAGCCAATCACTAGACCATTTTTTTGTTTATATCTTCTAATTCGGTGCAAGGATATCATCAACAGATCTATACCAGAAGAAAACTTTTTCCAAAAAGTTTGTTCTAGAAAAGTTTTCTTCGAAATTGGTCATAAAAATTTCTGTCAGCAGGAGATTCAGGGGAGAGCCAATCACTAGACCATTTTTTTGTTTATATCTTCTAATTCGGTGCAAGGATATCATCAACAGATCTATACCAGAAGAAAACTTTTTCCAAAAAGTTTGTTCTAGAAAAGTTTTCTTCGAAATTCTTCATAAAAATTTCTGTCAGCAGGAGATTCAGGAGAGAGCCAATCACTAGACCATCTTTTTGTTTATATCTTCTAATTCGGTTTCATTACCTGTAAAACAAGCAAGGATATCTTTAACAGATCTATACCAGAAAAAGACGTTTTACAAAAGTTTGTTTTAGAGAAGTTTTCTTCGAAATTGGTCATAAAAATTTCTATCAGCAGGAGATTCAGGGGAGAGCCAATCACTAGACCATCTTTTTGTTTATATCTTCTAATTCGGTTTCATTACCTGTAAAATAAGCAAGGATATCGTCAACAGATCTATATCAGAAAAAAACGTTTTCCAAAAAGTTTGTTCTAGAAAAGTTTTCTTCGGAATTGGTCATAAAAATTTCTGTCAGCAGGAGATTCAGGGGAGAGCCATTCACTAGACCATCTTTTTGTTTATATCTTGTAATTCGGTTTCATTACCTGTAAAACAAGCAAGGATATCTTTAACAGATCTATATCAGAAAAAAACGTTTTACAAAAGTTTGTTTTAGAGAAGTTTTCTTCGAAATTGGTCATAAAAATTTCTGTCAGCAGGAGATTCAGGGGAGAGCCAATCACTAGACCATCTTTTTGTTTATATCTTCTAATTCGGTTTCATTACCTGTAAAATAAGCAAGGATAACGTCAACAGATCTATACCAGAAAAAAACGTTTTCCAAAAAGTTTGTTCTAGAAAAGTTTTCTTCGGAATTGGTCATAAAAATTTCTGTCAGCAGGAGATTCAGGGGAGAACCAATCACTAGGTCATCTTTTTGTTTATATCTTTTAATTCGGTGCAAGGATATCGTCAACAGATCTATACCAGAAGAAAACTTTTTCCAAAAAGTTTGTTCTAGAAAAGTTTTCTTCGAAATTGGTCATAAAAATTCCTGTCGGCAGGAGATTCAGGGGAGAGCCAATCACTAGACCATTTTTTTGTTTATATCTTCTAATTCGGTGCAAGGATATCGTCAACAGATCTATACCAGAAGAAAACTTTTTCCAAAAAGTTTGTTCTAGAAAAGTTTTCTTCGAAATTGGTCATAAAAATTTCTGTCAGCAGGAGATTCAGGGGAGAGCCAATCACTAGACCATCTTTTTGTTTATATCTTCTAATTCGGTTTCATTACCTGTAAAATAAGCAAGGATATCGTCAACAGATCTATACCAGAAAAAAACGTTTTCCAAAAAGTTTGTTCTAGAAAAGTTTTCTTCGGAATTGGTCATAAACATTTCTGTCAGCAGGAGATTCAGGGGAGAGCCATTCATTAGACCATCTTTTTGTTTATATCTTCTAATTCGGTTTCATTACCTGTAAAACAAGCAAGGATATCTTTAACAGATCTATACCAGAAAAAAACGTTTTACAAAAGTTTGTTTTAGAGAAGTTTTCTTCGAAATTGGTCATAAAAATTTCTATCAGCAGGAGATTCAGGGGAGAGCCAATCACTAGACCATCTTTTTGTTTATATCTTCTAATTCGGTTTCATTACCTGTAAAATAAGCAAGGATATCGTCAACAGATCTATATCAGAAAGAAACGTTTTCCAAAAAGTTTGTTCTAGAAAAGTTTTCTTCGGAATTGGTCATAAAAATTTCTGTCAGCAGGAGATTCAGGAGAGAGCCATTCACTAGACCATCTTTTTGTTTATATCTTGTAATTCGGTTTCATTACCTGTAAAACAAGCAAGGATATCTTTAACAGATCTATACCAGAAAAAAACGTTTTACAAAAGTTTGTTTTAGAGAAGTTTTCTTCGAAATTGGTCATAAAAATTTCTATCAGCAGGAGATTCAGGGGAGAGCCAATCACTAGACCATCTTTTTGTTTATATCTTCTAATTCGGTTTCATTACCTGTAAAATAAGCAAGGATAACGTCAACAGATCTATACCAGAAAAAAACGTTTTCCAAAAAGTTTGTTCTAGAAAAGTTTTCTTCGGAATTGGTCATAAAAATTTCTGTCAGCAGGAGATTCAGGGGAGAGCCAATCACTAGGCCATCTTTTTGTTTATATCTTTTAATTCGGTTTCATTACCTGTAAAACGAGCAAGGATATCGTCAACAGATCTGTACCAGAAAAAAACGTTTTCCAAAAAGTTTGTTCTAGAAAAGTTTTCTTCCAAATTGGTCATAAAAATTTCTGTCGGCAGGAGATTCAGGGGAGAACCAATCACTAGGCCATCTTTTTGTTTATATCTTTTAATTCGGTGCAAGGATATCGTCAACAGATCTATACCAGAAGAAAACTTTTTCCAAAAAGTTTGTTCTAGAAAAGTTTTCTTCGAAATTGGTCATAAAAATTTCTGTCAGCAGGAGATTCAGGGGAGAGCCAATCACTAGACCATCTTTTTGTTTATATCTTCTAATTAGGTTTCATTACCTGTAAAATAAGCAAGGATATCGTCAACAGATCTATACCAGAAAAAAACGTTTTCCAAAAAGTTTGTTCGAGAAAAGTTTTCTTCGGAATTGGTCATAAACATTTCTGTCAGCAGGAGATTCAGGGGAGAGCCATTCACTAGATCATCTTTTTGTTTATATCTTCTAATTCGGTTTCATTACCTGTAAAACAAGCAAGGATATCGTCAACAGATCTGTACCAAAAAAAACGTTTTCCAAAAAGTTTGTTCTAGAAAAGTTTTCTTCGGAATTGGTCATAAAAATTTCTGTCAGCAGGAGATTCAGGGGAGAGCCAATCACTAGGCCATCTTTTTGTTTATATCTTTTAATTCGGTTTCATTACCTGTAAAACAAGCAAGGATATCGTCAACAGATCTATACCAGAAAAAAACGTTTTCCAAAAAGTTTGTTCTAGAAAAGTTTTCTTCGAAATATATACAAACAGTTTATTTCCTGGAAATATCGCTCTGGTCCTCTCTCCATACGCGTTTCGATCACCTCATGATCTCGTCAGTGGAGCTGTTTCGGACCGAGAGCAACATTAGCAGAAAATAACTGATATATGAACCATAAATTTCAAGGTATGTCGATGTCAGACTGAAAAATATCAGTCATCAGTTATTTCCTGCTAATGTTGCTCTCGGTCTGATACAGCTCCACTGACGAGATCATGAGGTGATCGAAACGCGTATGGAGAGAGGACCAGAGCGATATTTGCAGGAAATAAACTGTTTGTATATATATTTTTCATATTCTCTGCCTGAAAGGAGAATTACATATATAACAAACTATTTAAATACGGCAGAAAGATTTCTTTATTTCTTACTGAAATTTAGATTTTTTAAAAATTTCACGTTACTCCGGTGATTCATAGATGTCGTTCGACTGGCGATATTTATCAGTCTGACATTGAAGTTGGTAGATGGCAGGTGCAATATCCTGCCGACATACCTTGAAATTTATGGTTCATATATCAGTTATTAACTGGTAATGTTGCTCTCGGTCCGATACAGCTCCACTCACGAGATCATGAGGTGATCGAAACGCGTATGGAGAGAGGATCAGAGCGATATTTACAGGAAATAAACTGTTTGTATATATATTTTTCATATTCTCTGCTTGAAAGGAGAATTACATATACAACAAACAATCACGAGAGTTATTGACGGCCCCTAACTCCGAGACTATTGCATAGATTTTGTTCAAACTTTATAAGTATGTAGCAGCAATTTTGCAAAAATAGTATAAAATTTATTTCACATTGATAAGATAAATATAACCAGAATAATAACTAAAAGAAGTAAATTAATTATTGCGGTGTAATGAATTAGCCTCCCAAAATCGTTCCTTACTACCATCTTTCCCTTTCCTTTCTCTTTATTTAGGTAGCTAAGTACAAAAATTTCAGCTATTTGGGGTATACAGCGTAAACTGCATAGAGGTACGTCCCAGGGAGTTTAAGTACAAACTACTTTTATTGACCAGATGCAGATGCATTACTTGTGCAATTTTTCAAAAATCTAAAAAATATATAACAATGTTTAATGAAGTGAATTTATATGACTTAAAAAGCTAAATTAACACACTTGAGCGGCTGGGTCATATAATCTATAATTTTGGAAAGTTTCAGCTAATTTTATCGAAGCCAGTTTCAGCTATACCACCAAATTACACAATTTTGTATTGTATGGCACTCCGATTATTACCAGAATTAGATTTCGGTATAATTGGCTATAATTCGTCACAATTACGATATATGTGGTCCTAATTAAAACGGGTAACAAGCACGAAGCCAAAAAATTAATAGGTTAACTGGTTAAAACATTTAAATATATTGTTACTAGTTTAACTCTAATTTCCGACATTTGAATGGATTAAGTGGTCAAACTATATATTGAAGTTGATGCTCATTACTACGTTTGTTGAGAATTATATAAACTACAATGTTATAAAGGTATTTATTTTCACTGAAATCCAAGATTTATGTCTTTAAACAGAAATCACTACATTTAAGTAGATATCTAAAAATTATATATATATATATATATATATATATATATATATATATATATATATATATATATATATATATATATATATATATATTTGATTTTGATTTTTTTGAACACATAAATTATCGTTTTATCATGATTTTCTGTGACTGTGTTAAATCACAGTCTGGAAGATCATTAATATCTTTTTTTCGATCACACCTTTTCACCCACATCTGTACGAAAGATACAGACTTTTTCATATATTTCGCAGTGGCAGCATCAGACAATTTTGAGCCTTTTTCCTGTCTACACAGAAAAGCTGCTTCTAATGATATTTCGCATTTAGAGCCTGGAATGTTGGACGTATCAAGTAAAGAGCCCCAAACAAAAGTAGTATTCAAATATGCAACAACAGGTTTAGAAATAATTTTATGTAATTTAAAAAGATATCAAAAATTGAAATTATCTTTAAAACTGTATAGCTTCGTATAAAGGTATATAAAATTAAAATGATTGGTCTCAATCCACTGCATCTCCCCTTCTAAGAATTGACATCGCCCTCCCCAAAACCCTGTTCTGTATACTTTCTACCTTGCAATGTTAATTAAAAATTTCTGTAGGCGAAATCCAATTTTGACTGGAATTAATAAATAAACCGCAGCATTTACTTCAGCCAGAAAATAATGTAGACTTGCCATAAAAACATAAAATAAATAATTTGGTTGAAAAATAATTTCAAATTGAATTTATATTGCCTGTTCAAAAAATATATATTAAAATTTTTATTCGACTTTTAATATCCGTTTTTTTAATATGTACGTACTCATATTTTATGTAAAATTTCAATATCATTAAATTAAAAAAGAAACAGCATATTGTATTTATAACCGATTTATGAGAAATATAATACCGGAACATATGCATGTTGTTACCTACTTCCACCACATCCAACTGCCAAAGAAAAAAATTATCTGCTATTTACTAAACGCCGATTTATTTTCGTCATATTTAATTACTAAATTTTATGTATAATGGCTAAAAATAAAGCAACATTTCTATTCATCATGCTTTTAGCCTAATCCATTCCTATTTTTGTTTTCTGACGACTTTTAATATCGCTGTCATAATATTTCCAGTGGAAATTTTAAAATGCTGAGCAATTTAGCTTTTCTTAATGGTTTATTACTAATTTAATGACTAGTTTCGCATTTTATTTGGTTATACACAGTGAACGATGATACATTTTGAGCTATATACACTACACAAAGTAGAGCAGCGTTTTCGGAAGAAGTACAAAACCCGATATTAATATATTAGTCCAAGCTACAGGTAAAAATTAGTGCAGTTTTTGACGTATTTGTTTATCCCAAGACGCAAAATGTTGATTGCTATAACTTTTTTTTTGGATGAACATTTTGACCTCCACAAAGGCTCAATCTCTTCGTAAAGGCCTAAGTTTTCATATCTTGTTAGGGGCAAGTGAAAAAATTAATTTTTGTCCCTTTAAATATCGCTCTAAAAGAGGGGGTCATATTCATAATTTTTATAGCTACCCCAGATTAAAAAAAAAAAAACACCAAAATTAGTCCTTTCGTGGCTGAAATACGGCGAATTTTTCCGAGCGTTGCTGATTTAAAGCTGCGAGTTCAATTTTCTCGCGCGCGCGAGAGCTTTATTTTTTTATAAAAAAAAACAACAAAGTAATCTCCATTGCAAGCAATACACATATTCTAATGCTTCTTCCGACCTTGAAAACACTTTTCATAGGTCGATTTTGGAATTCCCTTGAGCTCCTGCTACAAATTCTCCTGTATCGCCGAAAAACACTTTTCGCGGAATGGTAATTTGAGTCGTAGGAATAGGAAAAAGCCACAAGGAACCATGTTGGGTAAATACTGAGCTTGCAGAATGGTATGAATATTGTTTTTGTCAAATAATCGCATATAAGACGAGATGTGTAAGGCGGTGCGTTGTCATGGTGAAGAAACCACAAGTTGTTTCTCCACTATTCTGGCCTCTTACGACGAACATTTTCTCTCAAACTCTTTTATAGGCACACGTAATACTCCTTATTTACTGTCTGGCTTGGCGGAAGAAATTCGGAGTAGACCACACCACTGTAATGAAAAAATAACTGTCAACAAAGCTTTGATTTTGGATCGACTCCGTCGTGGTTTTTTAGGTTTTGGCTCGTTTGAAAAGCACCATTCCAATGATTGTTCGTTAATTTCGATATCACATTCATAGACCCAGGTCTCGTCACCGGTAATGATGCCGCCAATAACATTTTGACCCAAAGAAAGTATTTCTCTAGCGACATCATTCCGATGCTGTTTCTGCAACAAATTCAGTACTCTTGGCACAAGCCGCGCTTCAACTCGTCTCATGCCCAAAAACATCATGCATAATGAACGAGACACCAAGATCTGCTGGTATCTTCCTGATGCTCAACTACAGCACGGCCCACTTTAAACTCGTTGTACCACTCGTACGTCTGTGTTTTCGACATCGTCGAGTCCCCCTAGGCTGACCTCAACTAACATTTTCAACGCTTCCGCACATGATATTGTGAGAGAAACTCTTTACTTAATTAAATTCGACGTTGCAAAATTTGCAAAAACACTAACCTGAACTAACACTGACTTGTTTACAAAGCTATCAAGCACAAACAAATTATATTTTAAAATATATAACTAAGTTATTGGAATATGTCAATTTTATGAAATCAAATGACTTTTGTAGGAACACAAGCGATGTGCAAATGTTGCAAACGTTTTAGGGATCTATCCCAGTTTTCTACCGACATCATTCATCTGTTTCCTGGGTTCAAATACGTAAAAGGATCAACCGTAACAAGATATTATATTTTATTACATAATCTAATGGACGACGATTGTGAAGACAGAAGTTATGCAAATTTTAACCACAACGATATAACTTATGTCTTTGGGTCTAGCCATAACTTATAGCTCTATGGTCGGTTGTACGCGGCATCATTCTCGAAATTATTCGCCTTTATATTAGAAAATCTGAAGCTTCTTTTAGAATATATCATTCTCTAAGTCTTTATTAGGCGATTTATTAAGCAATACGTTTAGAATTTTTCCAAATTGCTATGGGAAATATATAATCGAGCTTGACTTTTAGTGCTTTTCTAAGAGCCTTTTTATATGCGCGTTTTATGCAACATGTTACTTGATGTTTAAAGAACAAGAAGAAAATGCACTGTCGCAGATTCAAGCTACTGTTTAGGCTCATTTTATGAAAGTATTTTCGGTCTTACAACACTGCACGACATGAAATTTGTACATTGAATAAGAATAATCACTTCTTGTAGATTTTGGGTCGCTGAGGCCGGCCCCAGGATTGCTCCATCACATCAAGTTTTTTAAATATCTTAACCTAAAAACCTAAAAAAAAACTTGTTAACAAATTAAATAACTTTTTGGTTTTTGCCGATAAAAAAATTCTGTTTTTATATTTGGGAAGCTGACATTTTAAAAAAAAAATCACTTTCAAAACCTATTACTATGTTTAACAATGAAAAACTTAAAAACATAGTTCAATGTATGATATATTGCTATAACATGTATATATTACGGTAGCAAATAATACTTACGTATACAGCTTTTTCTTACACGCAGTGTAACGAATATTAATGTTTTATAACAACAATTTAATTATCAATTTTCCCGACTTATAACCATGTTTGCCAATAAAAATTGCACAAAAATTATTGATTTTTAATGAAGAAATTGTGTAGAAAAAAGGTTTAAACAAATTAAATGTTTAATTTATAACCAAATAAATAAATAGTATGTATATTTGTAATGAACGCAGAAAGGTAACACAAATTAAAAAAAGATTCATCAAAATCTGTCAACAACGTTCGGAGATATACTTAATGGTAGTAGTTTGAAGTTGCTGTTTCATTTTTTGAATGCGCGGATTTGTTAGCAACTCATCTTCCTGCCGAGTCGTCTTTAAAACAATTAACAATTTTTAAACTTCACTGAAGCTCTTGTTTTTGTGTTATCATTTTCCGGACAACTCACACCTAAACTTAAACTCTTAAACTTTCGAATGGCGCTAGTTTCGTTTCTTAATTGTTATTAATAATATAGGAATAAATTTTTAAAAAAATTGTTAACTTTCGCGCATATTGACCTAAGCCGTTTTTTTTTTCTAAACTCGTCTAAAAATACCAGCTTCCCAAATATAAAAACAGAATTTTTTATCGGCAAAAACAAAAAATTTAAAATTAATTTTTCTCAATTCCATGTAAGACTTCTCATAGAAGACTTCCTGCTCCATGAGATGTGCTCAGAATCAGTGTACCTTCATCGATGGAGCTAGAATATTATTCCAAAATTCGCTCACCTGTGATAAACAAATTAAATTTTGCACAAACTATTTGATGAATCGATCTGAAATTTTTATCACATGTTAAGCACTAAAAGATCCAACTTTTTACATAATAACAAAGTCGTAGATTGCATTTAGCAATAGTTATTGTTAATTGAATATTATGACAATTTTTACCTTGTTTTGCATTTTTCTGAGCAACAAATAAAAATATCGAGATTGGTAAACAACCAATTTATAGGTTTTTCAATTCACTACAAAATGGCTATTCCATTTTGTCCAAAAATTTCTTTAGTGTTTGCCGGTAAGCAAAAAAGTGCAAAAAAATGCATTTTTTGACATTTAATTATTTACAAAAAGTTTATGACACAAAATCTCGTCCAGAGAATATATACGGTTTATTTCTATAGGCCTATATTATCCAAAAATCCAGGTCTCTGCCGCTGAGTTTGCTCACACACCTTTCTTTTTCTTCGAGATATTCAATTTTGAAAATTTCTAATTGCATGCATTTTTCAAATTTTTTCGCCACCGAGCTTCTAAGTGATAATTCTGATAAACTGTGGATGTTTTAGGGCTATAAAAACATCGCTGAATCCAAATTTGTCATTAATTTTGCAAAATAAATTTGTTTTAACAAATTATTGCAAAATTCATTATTTTTTAAATAAATGCTTCCGTTGCATTTTACAAAAATCAATACGTTCAAAGGAGTTGTTATCATTATTACGATATACCTTGTTATAAATAAAGTATCAAAGAACAAATTTTGCAATTTAAATATAAACTAAAATGGAAGCTTTTTTTTATTAAATAATTAATTTTGAAATAATTTCTTTACATTGCACAACTAATAATAAACACACAACTTACACATTCGAAAATTGGTTTATTACATGTGACTTGTTCTCTGAATTAATATCAGTTTGCGAACTATAAATTTCAAATTACTTTTTGGTATAATCGAAATTATTTTAAAAAAGAATAAAGTGACATTTTTGAATGACATTTGACGTTTTTGTTGCCCGATTCTTAACTAAAAGTGCCAATCAAAGTCAATTTGCATCTTGTTTGCAAACAAGTCGCCCGTACGTAAAAGGAATCTAAAGGCTAAAAGAAGAAAGTAAGGAATTTATTAGAAGCTAATTGTTTAAAACGTTATTTATAAAAGCAAACTAAAAGAATTAGTGTCCAATCTGAGGGATTTCCGTAGGCTTTGATCGATGTTTAAAAAGAGAAGTTGTTGCTAACTTTGTTGGTAATTTTTTTGGCAAAAAACTGAGTTATAAGAAAAGTTATATTAATGATAAAAGAAAGAAAATAATCATTTTGGAAATTAATTTAACAAGAATAGTAAAAACCCAACGCAATTTCACGATCTTTAATGGAGAAATGAAACTTTGCAAACAGCAAAATTTATGAATATGTTTCGAATAATCCGTGATGAAATGAATAAAAGAAATCTTATTTTGATGCGTTTTATACTAGATAAGATTTTATATAGAATTCCTTATAGCTGAAAAATATTAGACTAAACATAATGTCTCGCTTATTTACTAGTCAAATCTTCAAATAAACATAGACGGTACTATTACCAACTTACCAAAACCTAAAAAATAGACATAATAAAGTAAAAAATACAACACAATTTTATTTTTACCACTTTTCGGACCATTTCAATGCAGTTAAAAAGGCTTTAAACTTAAATCTTTTAAAGATTGCCGCAAAGCGCTGTAAAGCTTGACCTCAATATTTTCAGCCCTCCCCAGTGTTTCTACTTTTTGTAGACCGCATAAAACACACTCAAAAAAAAATTAAACTCCATGTTTTATTATTAAGGTAAAAATTAGAACTATATTTTGAAAATATGATTACAACTTTTTTGTTACGTGAGTTATTTTATATATTTTATATAATTAAGGATTACGTATAATTTTAACTTAAAAAAATTGCTTCTTCACGAAATACAATATTGCCAAAATGTACTGCGGAAATTTGACGTCGACTCAATGAAATTTGGTCTCTGAAAAGTACCTCCCTGTACAAATGTTCGGAGCGCGTGTAGTTTATTTTTAAATTATATAAATTTAATCGCGTTTTTCTCAAAAGAGTTTTTTTGAAACTGATTACTGCGATTTCTCAAAAACTGTTGAACCGATTTCGTGTTACATAGAATAGAAATACCGTATGTGACAACTGCACCATTTATGGTCACATTCAGATTTATTTTTCGTTATTTTTTTTATGATAAAAACAGTTAAAAAGTGTTTCTAATTATAATAATTTAATTACTAATATATTTGAGATTTAACTAATCCAACTTCGAATACATACCGATGGCGTAGAGGGAAACAAAAGTAGTCTTTATTCCCAAGGTAGGAAGAACAGACTACACAAATCCTAAGTCTTTCCACCCTATCAGCCTGGCCAGTTTCTTATTAAATACACTGGAAAGGTTGGTGGATCGACACATCAAGGAAGGAATAATGATGCCATATCCCTTACATCCTTTGCAATTTGCCAATCAGGCAGGAAAATCCATAGATGCGGCGCTACACCGACTCGTCACAAGAGTCGAAAGCGCGCTGTTGGGTGGACGATCTGCCTTAGGTACCTTTATCAATATCGAGGGGGCATTCGACAACACGTCTCACGATTTGATATGCAATGCTCTACAACGACGAGGCTCTGAATCGACAGTAGTCGCCTGGATCAGAGCAATGTTAACTAAGAGAATAATATATGCTGAGCTTAACAATGTAACTGTTAAAGCACTGTCAAGTAGGGGCTGTCTATAGGGAGGAGTGCTATCGCCATTGCTGTGGAGCCTTGTGGTGGACAGCCTGTTGAGTAAACTGAATGATGCCGGTTTGTATACACAGGCCTATGTTGATGACCTAGTCATTTTGTGCCCTGGTCGCTATGTCTGGGACCTGGAGGGGCCAATGATGCGGGCCCTTCAGATCACGGAACGATGATGCCGCAGGGAGGGGCTCGGAATAAATCTGGACAAGGCCGAGATAGTACTCCTTACAAAAAAGAGGAAAATGAGGAGACTTCCCATAATTACATTGGTGGAAAGGACTCTTCAACTTAAGGGGACAGTTAAATACCTGGGAGTAATTCTGAACTCACGACTGAGCTGGAATGTTCATATTGAGGCTCGAACCAAGAAAGCCATATGTGCTTTCTGGGCTTGTAAACGAGCCTTTGGGTGTACATACACTATGGTGATCCGCCCCATGATAACGTACGCCGCTATTGTATGGTGGCATAGTACAACAAAGCGCAAAAATTTTCTTCAACTTGACGAAGTTCAGAGAATGGCTTGTGTGGAAATATTGAGTGCGATGAGGACTGCTCCCACCAGGGCTCTGGAAGTCCTGGTGAACCTGCCTCCTCTCCACTTATACATAGAGAACGAGACCCTGAAGGCTGTTTATCGTCTCAGTGTCTGAGTGCAAGGATGTACTAAATGGTATGACAAGGAAAGGCTGCACAGTCAGACTCGTATGAGTCCCGGGTCACTCGAGCATACGCGGGAATGAGGAAGCAGACCGTCTGGCAAAGTTGGCTTCGACGACTGAACCGTATGGACCCCAACCAATATTACCTGTCCCAATTGCTATTGGTAATCGTTGCTGGAAAGCAAATTTATTGAATCGTGGAGGGGAGTTCCTGGAATGAGGTATGCTGAGGAACATATAACTGGGCCTAGTGCACGGCGTACTAAGGAGCTTCTCTCCTTGGGAAGGAAAGAGTTGCGAATTGTGGTGGGATTGTTAACAGGACATTGCTACCTCAGGGGCCATCTTCATTGAATCGGTGTCGAAGATGACCCGACGTGCAGATGGTGTTTGGAGGAGGATGAAACTGTTGACCGTGTCCTCAGAGAGTGCCCATCACTCAACGGACTGAGACAGAGATATTTCGGAGATATAATTTTGTTACCGGAAGCAGTTAGGCAAGTTCACCTAACGAGGCTGCTTGGATTCGCAAAGGCGATCGGCCTCGAATAACCTGCAAATATGGTAGAATGTAAAGGGCCCAATGGAGGCTTAGGCATCGATGATCTAGTATCGCCAGCCCTTATTCATTCATTCATTCAGCAACTAATCCATTTATTTCTGTAGTGTTTAAGTGTTTTATAAAAAGGCACGAAATGGCTTAAGGTGGCCACACACGGCACCTTATTTAATATTAATAAAAGTTGTTAAATAGGTATGGATATCATCATTTCCTTATTTATTTATAGTTTTATAATTCTAAGATTTGTAATGTTAAATATTGGTTTGAGGTATTGCACATGTTTTCAAACTTCATTGTCTGAAGATGCAGTTTTGAGGTACGGACAAACTAAGTTTAGATATGATACATTTTAGAGAATATAATCGCAATTTCGTGCTGTCACTGTCAAGCAAAAGTTAGAAAAAAGCAAACCTACATAAAATTTATCCAATTTTACATTTACGTTTATATATTTTCTTTAAATAATAAACCACTAGTAGCATATTAAGGAGCTTAAAGTTTTAGGGTTTCCCTAACTCTCATATCGATTTCAGTTTGAGTTTTTCCATCCTCTTACTTCTTGGCCAACACACGTTCTTTTCTCCGATTTATCGTGAATTGAATGTTAATTCGAATTTTGAAAAGGCCCTTTCCAATTCATTCTGGTTGTAATTTTGTTTTCTGCACTCGGTCAGCTCTTAACAGACCGTGGCTAGTGTCCGAACGCGCAACAATTGCCAAATTAAAAACGCTGGCCGAAATAGAAAAAGGTAAAATGTAATTTTCACTATAAATGGTCGAAGTTACAAAAACTAAGGGAGAAAGAACGTTAAAAACGGACTTAATAAATTTATTAAAACGTCATTTATCTATTATTTTCTCGAATGTAGCTCAATAGTGGTTCAAGTTAATAGGTGTTTCGATTAATAATGTCGATTTTACCAAAATATGGCGTCACTCATACATCACACATACTAATGACATCTATGACACCATTAAAAGCCAGTTTGTTATCAATTCTGATTATGCCAAAAACATAGTTCTTTATAGGTTCGAGAATGTCGAACTTTGTACCAAAAATAGATGTTTTGCAAGAAAATTGAATAATGTTCTTTCATTTAAAAAACACAGCTGCTCAAAATCGTCGATTGTTGGTTGAAGGTTATAGTGTGAATGTTTTAAATCAAAAACCTTGTGAACGATGGTTTAAACGCTTCAGAAAAGGTGATTTTGATGTAAAAGACAAGGAACGTCCAGGTCAGCCGAAAAAGTTGAAAATGCAGATTTGAAAAAATTATTGGATGAAGACTGAACAACGTTAGGACAATTAGCAGCATTAAATGTTTCCTAATTCATTATTTCCGAACGGCTACATATAAACTAGTGAGATCGAAATCAATCTCATCTTAGGAATGGAAAATAGAGCTGTCAAACTGACACACCCGAATTTTAGAGCAAAAGCATTACGCCAACTTAATGATATACTATTGGAGAATTCTTACCCAGACAATATTATCAAAAAATTTCTTTATAACACTAAATACAATATTCCGGAGAACATTTTTGAAATACCTTCTCAACCGTCTCCATTACATACTTAGTCTTTAAACCCAGTTAACACTTTCAAATGTAACAGTACAAACTCAGTTTTTCCACACATTACCACATATGGAAAATCTTAAGGACAAATAGATGAATATTTTTAAAAATACAGACATCAAAATAGCAAGAAAACAATTACTTACTCTCTCTAAAATTTATTCTAAAACTAAAACATCATTACAGCTAAATGAGACGTTCTGCATAGTTAATAAGGTTCCCTGTTCCAACTGTCAACTAGTTTATATAGGCCAGACTTCCAAAAGCCTCAAAGGCAGACTCACTTCCCATCGTAGTGACATCAATAGAGGTTTGCCCTCTTGTGCTCTGGCTGAACATGTCTTTCATCAAGACAATATTAACTGGGATGACACTGAGATTCTGGAAAGAGTTCCTGCTTATCACAAAAGGCTCTTGCTTGAAATGGTTCACATTAACCAAGAAAGTAACACCATGAATAAAAAAAGTGACACCGAAGGTTTGAGTGCAATTTACAGTTATATTTTAAAATTGGAAAAAGAAAAGTATTTGAGCCTCTTGGACAGTCCATTTCCAGACGAATGGATTTTCTATTAAATTTTCTCACATTATGTAAAAAATATCAAACCAGTAATTTCTTAACGTTATTTTTGCTAAATCTTTTACTTCACAAGTCCACTGTTTACAGTATCCGTATTTTCCCCCACTACTTACACCACCAACTACACTTCCCGGTTGACACATGACAGGTGTCACTATAAAATGGTGGAATAGTCAAGCCGGACGTTTGGCATTTTCGAAGTTTCCAGAATTTATGCAATTCCATCAAAAATGTGCCTGGGTTGGGTTTTTTCCCCTGTTTTTCAAACGTTTACTTGTTTAATATTCAAACCACATTGGTGAGTTACTTAAGAATTATAAGTTAGGTTAATACTCTAACTATTTAATTAATAATTGTAAAGATGTCCGGAAGAAGAGATAAATAAATTCTCCAGAGCTTGACAGAATCAAAAAGGGTTTTTCTTCTTACCAAGGCCTACAGACTGCATCCTCAATATCCCTAGTTTGGAATATATATATATATATATATATATATATATATATATATATATATATATTTACTTACTGTTTCGAGACTATGGTTTTCAAGGGTGATAGATGTTTCTAGTGTGTTTATAATTTTTGTTTTATTCATGTTCATTTTGAAGCCGATGCGTAATGATGCTTGTTGTAACTTTGTCAACATACTTCCCAGTTTTTCCGTACAAGTACTTATCAGAACTATTTTATCTACAAACCGCAAGTGCCTCAAATACGAACCATCGAAATATAAGCAGTCAACTAAGGCTAAAATAAACAGTTTTGAGGAAATTATCGGACCACTTTTCCAGCACGTTCACAATTCTCATCAAGTTTTACCTGTAGATTTTATATATCTAGAGTCAATTAGTGCATTTCCTGAACTTTCTAAAATTTGCCAAGTTTGGACCAAGTCAAAGCCCTTATAGGAATCAACAAAACCTAGATGTAATGGAACATTATATTCTGTTATTTTTTTCAATGAGAGGATGCAGAGTTCGCAAGTAATCGATAGTGCTGAAACCTCTTCGGAATCCTGCATGATCTACTGGATTGATAGAGATCTAGTTCATTTGAAAGTCGAGTTTTGTCAATAATTTCTACAGTAAACGAATGGATCGATACGTGTTTGTTATCTACTTTCTTAAATAGCATAATCGCCTCGGCATTTTGCCAGGAATTTGGAATTTTACCTTAGTATTGGACCAAATGGTGTGCCAACTTATATTGTGAAAGAATACGTGGATGCAATTGTCGCGTCATTGCAGTCCACCGAAAGACTCGATAAGTCATTTTTTTAACATGACAATGCTCGGTCCTACGTTGCAAAATGTTAAAAAAAACTATTTGGAAAACCTTAAATGGGACGTCTTACCTCACCCGTCGCATTCACCGGACTTAGCCCCTTCAGATAACCATTTATTTGGATTGATACAGCACGGACTCTCAGAAGAACACTTAAGTTCTTACGAAAAAGTAAAAATTTGGTTTGATGAATGACTGTTCTAAAAAAACAGTTCTTTTGACACAGAATCCATTCTTTGGCAGAAAGATGGAAAAATGTCATAACTAAAGATGACCAGTATTTTAATTATAGAGTTAATTTATTTTGATCTTGAAACAAATGCTCAAATTTTGCAAAAAAAAAATCGAGATTATATTATTAACCGATACACTTATTAATTAGTAAGTGAAAAAAAAGGGAAAAGTATTTAAAGGAGTCTTATTTTTTTTAATTAAATTTTCTAGTTGTAAACTGCTTAAAACGCTGTAAAAAGTTATTAAGAAATCACGACTTTATATTGCCCCAACGTTGATTTTTTTTCTATCAACAAGAGGGAAAAAGTATGCTCTTTGTGTCACCGAATTTTCGAAATACGGTGTATATTTAGCCCTATTTGGCGCTACTCCTTGGAAAGTTTTGTTTTCCTAATAACTTTTCACTAACAGATTTTCATATTATTAGAGGAAAACTAGTTAAAGATTCTCAAAGCGCCTGACTAGAGCTTCTGCCCCTGATTAATATTCCTTTACAAAATTAATCTTTTTGTTTGTCTATTCCCAATCTGACATTTTATAGATAAAAGATATTAGCGACGAAATGAAACTGAATGTCATAAATAATTAATCTGCTTCACTAAAACTTCAATCTTTTAATTTCTAAGCATTAAATTGTCGTACATTGAGCTAAGTAGTTTCTTCCAGTTCTTTGTTGATAGGTAATAAGGTAATATTATATTGTAAATGAAATCTCTTTGTCTATTTAGGACCTATCACGTCTTAATTGGAAATAACTACGCAAAAAAAAGTAATTTTAGCCTACTACGGTAGCAGGTTATATTTCAAGAACTGGCAACACTGACTTTTCAGGCGGTATACGTACTCAGAACGTTTTGACACACGGCTATTTGTGTTGTTTCCAGCTACTTCTAAATTTCATTTCGGACAAGAAGTAGAATTAACTCGTGACCATATTTCTGCGATTATTGTCCACATCTTTTCACGTGGTTTATCTCAATAAGAATGCATCCTTCCCCGTTCACTCACGGGCGAGTTGCGTAAAGCTCATCTAAAATCGGCACCCTAAGAGCCGGTTCTGCACCAATAAATTGAGATAATGAGCTAGCTCTCGCCAGTCCATCATCTTTTTCATTTCCATATATGCCTTCATGTCCTGGTACTCACTTTAACATAACTCTGTTGTCGCTTGTCAGAGATGTAAGTTCTCTCTGACATTCCTAAACCAATGTATACGATACCTTTTAACCCTTAAAGGGCTTCAGAGCTGCTTTGCGGTCGGAATGAACGTAGATCTGCTTCCCTTTGTAAGCTCTCCTTTTTATTTCATCTGCTCATTGTAAAATTGCATATATTTCTGCCTGGAATAGTATTGGGTATTTTCCTAAGGGAAAAGTAATTTCCCTTCTTGATTGTAGCCCATACATCTCAGCTCTGGTACCTTCTTTGGTTTTTGAACCATCAGTGTACCAAAAGATGGCTCCGAATTATTTTAGCGGTAGCCCCAGATCATATGGTCTATGTACTGTCATCAGTATTTGTGCTGTTGGCTTTAGTGGTGTAGCCGGTGAAACCCCATTCTTGCCTCTCCTTAAATCACTAAATAGTTAGTCTAGAGTCCAAAATTACCCCCAGATATTTAACTTCCTGGGAAAGTGCTATTGTGTTTCCTTGTTGACTAATGGAACTGAGGTCCTCTAGGTTCCTTCATTTTGTAAAGGGGATTAGGACAGTCTTTTGGGAACTTATAAATAGTTTTCCTGGCCCACCTATCTTTTTACAATCCTAAAAGCCTGTTGCATTCTTTCTCTCACAATTTTATTAAATTTACATTGGGTTAAGATTACCAAATCATCAGCATATCCCAGTACTGAGTGACCCTCCCTGTATTTCCACCTGGAAAATGCTTGATGACTTTAGTGGTATCTGTTACTGGATCCATATACTCCCATACCAGTTCCCTCCGTTGTTTTGGAGCCATCTGTATACCATTTAATGATATTTTTGTTTGTTTTTCAATATTATTTCTGTCCCATTCACTTTTGCGGCTCAACTGTTGAAGTTTTTCACAAAATTTGATTGGTTACCGCCATTCGGCCCTGATTTGGCACCCAATGATTTCTTTTTGTTCCCATCCATGAATAGACCAGTCAAAATAGATAAAAAAAAAAGGTAATTTCGCAAAAATTCGCATTAAACTGAAGATTGGTATATAGGTTTTAAATAAACTGTTACAAATAAAATATTAAAAGTCCCCACCGATCGTATGTCTGCTAAAAAAAATTTCCAAGGTCAGAGTTCAAAAATAAGTATTATTGTAAAAATAGGTCAGATAAAAGTTATATATTATGCAATTTTCTACAAAATTGTTCCTATACTTTTTTTTCTTCAAATTACCATTCCTGATATATCGCGATTTGAAACATCGAAAATACTAATATGCGTAGTTTTTATATTGTCCATATGCTTCCATAAAAGAGCCAATTTTTGAGAAATATATCCTTTTTATCATTTAAAAATCCCAAGATAACCCTTTGGGACATTCTACCTGTATTGCCTCCTTAATACTCTTAGGAAAATGTATGTAGTTTAACAGTTTGAAATGTTGAATATTTATCTAAATCCCAATTTCAGAACTTTATCTAATTTACACCCAATTTAGATTTAAAAAGATTTAATCAGTATAATCTCACAATGTAGGTATATTCCAACTAAACTTCATCGTTGTTATGTAAAGATGTTTTATTTATTTACCAATGCAATGACTGCATTTTTATTTTGACTACGTCGTTTTGGGAAAGTTCGGATATTACCGCCCACTATTTCTTTTTTGTTTTATTATTTTAAGTTTTTTCTTAATGTCGAAAACCATTTAGTTAAGCCGAGTTGGCAGAATAGGTGGGTAATAATACCCACGTAGTGGGTAATACTGACCAATAAAAATAAAAACCCCGAATGTTTTTGTATGTATAAAATAATCTTTATGTGTAATAACATAACAAATAATAGTTTCTTAATTGACAGTAACCGACGCATGAATAGGTAAAAAGGCTAGTTTTGGGTTTATAAATGTAAATATTTAAATACAAGTGTGGTAATTGTGTACATAGAAATAACGAATTTAGAAAATTACACTTAAAATTTTTAAGGTGATTTTTTTCTTAAATTTTAACTAGAAGTTTTCACAATTAAAAATATTTTTGTTTGCTATTTATTTTAATGTCAATTAATACTAATTATTAGTTACCCATCGCGGCTTTGCCTATACTGAAGACTCCCGGGGATTTTAAGAAAGAATGCCAATGAAATTTTATTGAATCCCATTCTTACGTTCCAGTGAAATACCCTTCCTTTAATCGCCTCAGCGCAAATAGACCAGATATAGTTAATCATCTCATGCAATTTATCAATAATGCAATAAAATAAAAGTAATCTATTGCAGTGTAAATATTTGAATTGACGAAAATAATTCATCTTGAATCATGAAAATCGGTTCATTCTAGCATGATTGCAAATTGATTAAAACATACTAATATATTTTATTATTTACGATTATTTTTATTAGTTAATGCGCTTTTCAAATATACGTATTACGGTGAATTACTTTTGTTTTTTTCTATTATTGATTAATCACATAATAATGGCAAGTCTTCTAGAGGTGGACACTTAAGACTGTCAGAAAATTAATTATAAACTACTTCGAAAAATGTTCCTTTATTTATGAGTTAACTATATCAACAAAGGTTAGAACAAAAATGTAACTTCATATTTAGAAACTTTAGGGAAAAAAATACAATCACAGCAACTTGCACCTAGTACCGGACGGACTTAACTTCTAGCCCCAAACACAAGACATTTTCAAAATATCCTGCATCAGCATATTTAGGGATGTCTGCACATGCTTCGTCAGCCCACCCTAGCTAGAGCACTGTATCCAGTCTTCATCTTGATCCTCTAAGCGTACTACACAAGTAGTTATTTCTATGTCAAATATTTGAGTTAACGGTTTTTTTTCTTTTGCTTTATCTCCACTTTTTCCTTTGACCTTTACACCTTTAGTTTGTTTCTCCTTCTCTTCTATTGCTATTTTAAACTTATTTCCCATTCGTTCCTTTTTTTCTTTAACGTTCTTTTCATTCTCTTTTTTCTTAATAGCATTTCTGTATATTGATGCTGTTAGAATTTCTTCTTCTTTCATACTTTCTCTTTCGAGCTGCTGATCATTTATTGGCAGCATCTGAAAATGGCGACAAATTATGGACAATATCTGAATTAAAGCTCATCGATACCTTGGAATTGCTGATTGTTAGTTCGTTGGTAGATTTTTTAAGAGAGTCTATGGATTCTTCTGAGACCAAATTGTGGAACAATTCTGAATCACAGGTCGTAGAGGAACTACCAGCAAAGCTAAATCAGTGAAAGACACGGAAACTTCTCCGCTGCAGCCTGGTGGGTTTGAGGAAATTCCTGACTCTTCTGGAATATGGATCTGAAAGCAAATAATCTAGGTCAGAAAGAATGTGTCTCTTGAATGGGTAAGTTCCTGTGCATATGAACCAAGATACCGCAATATCCAGCCGAGCTACTTTTGTGAACGCTTCATTGACCAGACCAACAATTTCGTAGTCGGTTATTCGAGATCCAGCATTTGCTCTCATCCACATGTCGCATCGTTGGTTATAGGTTTCATTAATGTTCTGTCCAGCGATTGTAGTTTGTGACTATCTAGCAGAATTAGCATAGGGCTCTCCCTTGTCTGGCGTGGTAATATTAAATCCATACTTAACGTAAGATATATATTTGAAATAGAATTTAAAAGCAGCTTTCTCCAATATTGATAAAAATATTAAAGAGAATAGAGCATTTAATCTCTTCTTACTTAAATCGATCACTCTTCATTGTCTCTGTGGAACTATTAAATATTTTTAGCACTATTGCTGCCTCTGCTGCATAGGGGGCATTCACAGTGACGGATTACCGTAACGTATTTAGTTACACACACAAACCAATAATTTAGCATAATATGTAAAGCAAACTTTGGTTTGAGTTTACATATATACACAGTACCATTGCTCTGATTACTATATGAGAACGTATACCGGAGAGCTTCGCATTGTAATATTAAAATTTAATCATTCAATCCCGCGTTACATTTTGATACTGCTATTGATTCTAACTATAACTTACTCTTTAAACAATGTTACGCTTGCTTCAATAATATTGTAATCCGATAAGGATGGTTTTAATTGTTACTTCAACATTATACAAATCTGCTAATTTAATTGATATTAAATCCGATTTTGGTATCTCGATTATAACTATGATTTTAGGAAAGTTTTTATTAATCAATTAAAAATATATCACATAATTTTTTCCTCTCTACCTGCGCTAAAAAATGGGAATTTATGTTTCACAATTTTTTTTGTGTATCACCGAAAATTCTGGAAACCTAGATATTTTTTGGAAACACAACGTTACGCAACTTTATCCATTTAAATAATTTTTTATGTGTTACCATTTACAAACCCCTTGTAGTGATTTGCGAATTTGTTACACATTATATTTTATGGGTCATAACCGAAATCCGTTAATACCCATAATTACTAAATATATACCTATCTGGAATTACAAGGATTATTAACACTAAAGCCAATATCTTAATTTTTTAATAATTTAATCAGTAGCATATCTAGGTTGTTGCAAAACAGGAATCTGTTGAGTAAAGGGACCTGAGTAAAGGAAATAAAACGCAAGACCAACTCAATAAAGGATATTTCGCAGCCAGGCCCACCATTCACATTTTTGAAAATGCCTAACATATTCAAAACTGAAAATTCCAAGACCACTTGCCATCAGTTTGCACAGGATACAATTCGCAGTCCGCACTAGTATTTGAAATCGCCAATTCTCCGTTCATTTTCACCGCCATTCTGTCGTAAGCACAGCTTACACTGTCTAACCCGATATTTACCAATGCAGAAGTTAAAAATCACACAGTTTTTTAATAATTACAAACCTAATTGCTCAAGTCAAGTTATCCACAAACAATACTAAATTTAAAGAAATATCAATAAAATTTATGCAACTAAACACACTCACATAATGGCATTTTTATACTTCAATAAATAGAAATAGTGGCCTTCTCCGTGGATTTTGCGAAGTCATATTGAGAATTTGATATCGTATATCAAGTAATAGCTGCACGATGTTATTTTTGTAGTAAGTTTTGTTGTATATTGCTTGTTTTTAATTGTCTTTTTTAATTTTTTCTTAAGTCTATGTTTTCATATCATTTTGGGTTCAATTTTATTAATTTAAGATCCATTTGATAAAAACAATTATTTTTTTCAAAATAACTTTTTCATATTAACGTTTCGGTCATATATTTGGCCTTCATCAGATTAAAATAAAACAGAAAAATGTGTAAGATCTAGGAAAACATACCAGAAATTAAATTTTATATATACATTTACACAAATTTTTGTTTAACTTACCTTGAACAAAAACAGGAAAAATATAATTAACTAATCACTGATTAAAAATGATAAAAAAAACACCCACATTTTGAAAATGAATAAATATTAAATATAACAAAAATAAAAATTATTAATTTTCAAAATATTTGTATTTTTTATCATTTTAAGTCAGTGATTAGTTAATTATATTTTCCCAGTTTTTATCCAATGGATCTTATAACACAATAAACAATAAAGAGGAAGCTAAAATATATATATATATATATATATATATATATATATATATATATATATATATATATATATATATATTACTTGTTATATTTATAACTGTTTTGAATTAAATTATGTACTTATATAATTTGTTATAAAACTACTTAAGTGCTGTTTAGTTATTTCTGTTGAAATATTACTTCTCGCTTATTTAAAAGTGATTATAGAAATGTTATTTAATTCGGCCAAAAATTTTCATAAATTGTATTGTTATTCAATAAATTCGTGTTTGTATTCCGGTCTTATAACGAGAGCGCGTTACTTATTTTTTTAACGTGTATGGTTTGAGAAGGTCTTAGATGTAAATCGTAAGTAATCATTGATGCCTAGTAAGCTCATAACACGAATCAAAGAGACAATGTTGAGTTGTATTACATTACGCTATTGCTGTAATTTAATATATGTAAGTGCAAGTACAAATACACTAAAATAGAATTATTTATTGCATGGACAAGTGATACTTTCTTTTAGTTACGCCAATAAATAAATTCGTAAATAATGTTAGTACTTTTTCCAACATGCAGCGAAGCCCATTATCGAGAGTGTCTTTCTTTTAAGGAAATGAACCTAAATATATATATTTAGTAATTTTCATTCATTTATAAGAAATTACATTATCTTGATTGATGTCTAAACAAGTCAGAAATGGTTTAGAAACTATAATAATGTCATATATAGATTAAATTCTTATGCTATTTACATAAACGGCCATATTTTTCTAATTGTGTAATTGCAAAAATATATTTCTATTTATTAATTTTTACAAAAATGTAGTTCATTCTCCAAAATGAATACATTTTAAAGCTTTAAAATTTTTTAGAGGATAATTATTTGTAACATTTTATTTTTATTTTTTGAAATTTAATGTTCATAAAATAGAATTTTGACTATTCCTCGTTCCATTAAAATATTTTCTAAAAGCCCACTAAAAATTATTCAGTTTTGGACATTTCTGGATGTCTGTGTTCAAAGTTTCCAAAATAAAGCCATGTTGTGGCATTATTTGCTGTTAGTGTCTTGTACATTAAATGTGATTACAAGTTTATTACAACCAGATAGCAAAAATTAAGGAACTTACCCTCTAAAAACAATATTGTAGCTTGCAAAGACGAAAAATCTGTTTTCACCAACTTTGAACCCCCGCCATTTGTTTATGCAGATTAGTTCGGTGTCCAAAACTATATAGACATTCTTGTATTGACCCTACCTACAACTTAAAATAGTTCCCTTCCTGTGGCAGATTGACGTCACCAATTTCGTCTACAGACTGGAGTATAATGATTGCTAACCTAGGTAAGGAGACGGCTTCCTGGGAAAAAAATGTGCCGTTTATCTATTTTCTTCCAGAAAACTATGCTAAAAAGGCAAATATTTCCAGTGAAACCTTTAAAGGCGAATTAAAAATATTTAAAAGAAAATTTTAAATAACTTTATTAAATACTTCTTATATTTACAGAACATTCAAAAGCTATAACCGAATTTATTTTTTAAATCTAATAATTTCTTTTCAGGTCGTAGTGGAATCTCAAACGTCAGCACTGGAATACGGCGACATAATTGTGGAAGAAGGCTCCCCAGTAAATCAAGATTTACATTTCGACTCTCAGCTCATGCATCTTTATGTGATGACGGAGAAAAAGGTAAGACGTGAAAATATGCTTTATAATGGACACTTTTCGCACACACTTACTTTGATTGATCACAGTTTAAATTTGTCTGAACACTTTAATATACGAAATAAAATTTTAAAATAGCTACTTAATATAGAAGACGATTAATATTACTTATGGTTCAAACGGAGCGTATATACGTCGTCTCACGAAAAATTGATACATGATATTTTGTATCCTACACGCTTCCTATAAATAAAGCTATTCCTATAGACGCTATAAATCTTATTTTATATATTTATCCACTGCTTCACTATATTTATTAAAATACGCAAATAAACTTCCTTTGTAACATTTTCCCCGTTGTTAAAAAAATCACCCTTATTGGACACAAGACTTAGCACGTAAATATTCGCTGGAAACTTCGTTCTTGAAACAATGAGGTTATGTTCAGGGTCTTAGGCGAGCCAGCAGTCATAACTTCTCATCGACAGTACAAATTTTCTCGTCAGAAAACAACCCAAGTCGTCCGGCGGCATTATTGTTTAAAGAACACAAAAGCCGATTGCACCGTTAACTCACTTTGTCCTGGTGGCTTTGGGAAGCATCTGTTTCACTTTAATTGTGTAAGACTTGTAGCGGAGGTCTTTTTCGACGATTCGATACATCATTTTCTCGCTCACACTAACACAATTTTCGAATCAACTGCCCTGGAACCTGAAAAATCAGCTTCTGAGCCCGATGGATGAGGTCGGGCGTCAAGACCACGCGCTTCTTCAAGTGGGTTTTCCTCGCCGGCGTTGCGAAACCTTTGTTGGACTTCTCCGACTCATTGTACTTTGCGACATCATACACAGTCAATCTCGGGTACCCGAACAACCAAATGATTTCGATAATTCCGGCTCGTCGGATGTTAAACGGGGCAAAACTTTTCACTAATAAATAACAACTCTTCAATAACTACTTAACTTCTTCACATGGAAATAATACTTATTACTATTTAGATACCTATAGAATCTACTAGAATATATGAGAATACAAATTCAGAATTCTACTAGAAACGTAACAAATTATGATGATTTATCTATATAATATTTCCTTCATTACATTATAATAACGATGATTCATCGATATAATATTTCTATAAAAACTCATCAGAATAATATTTATACAAGGACGCATCAAAAAATTTTCCTAGTTCTTCATTACAATAATATAACTATGAAACTTGCTTACTGTACCTAAAGTGTCTTCACTTTTCCTTAAGGATAATTTACGATTTTGATGCTAAGATTGAGGCATCTTGCCTGCATACTCGGAGATGAGTGAATCTATGATGAACATGAAATTCTACGTACTTTCCATCTCTGCATAAAAAATGAGTATTCTCGCTTGAATCAAGCAAATTGGCCGTGAAATGATCTGGAAGATTAAAGAGAAGTAACTGTTGTATGTCCCCTTTAGAACTATTTCGCTGTTTTTTAATGGGATACCGTCAAAAAAAAATAGTTGGTCATCTATAGGATAAAAAGAACTAAAATCGAGCATTCTGGTGATATCGGCACCCCAAGGTGCATGGTTGCGCGCCCCTCAGTGCGTTATATGTGATTTTGACTTAAAACAATCTCAGCTTTCGATTGAAAATACTTCAAAAAATATTAAAAATGACCATCTTCGAGAAAAATGCATAGGACATTATCTTTTTGAATTTTCTCCATGAAAATTGGATAATTTCGAAAAATGCATGGCATCATTAGAAAAATTATGAATGGCAAAAAATTGTTTTAATAGTTATATACACATAATATTGATATATTTCAAAGGGTCCTTATTCTAGCGGTAAAGTAATGTATACTAATAAGTTACAATGATTGTATTTTAAAAAAATTTGCGTCAGCAAGTCGAGCTCACGAACTTTTCAAATTGTACTAGTACAGAATTACCGACAGGTTAATAACACCCATTTCCAATCCAAATACTTCAAACTTCCCATTAGTTTTTTATTTTAAACAGAAAAAGTTGGAAAATTATACGGCTGTGACAGACAGACAGGTAACCGGTCGACTGGCTCTTACAATAAGGATCCCATTTCTACTTTCCGAGCTACGAAGCCCCAATAAAATGTAACTGTCTTTTCCTACATCTGACAATCTAAAAACTCACTAATGTTTTTTAAAATTAACTGAGTGACTCAAACGGAGTTAAAATTTTTATTAGGGACGTGCCGAGCTTTTGGCAGGTTTTTCGAGGACGGAAAATAAAATTTTCTTCTTTTGCATTCCACTCTGGTGCGGTTAAGCCGGAAAATAGCTTGGTTATACTGGCCTGTGACGAGTGAAGGCTTCGCAATTAATATGGGTTTTAATACGTACAGGCAGAGGCGTTACAAGGAAAGGGTCAAGGGATATCGATCATATGAACAACAACGCTGTGCGGATGATACTGCTATATTGACCAATAATTTAGAAGTCCTACAATTTTTCATTAATATATTGAATGGAATTTGTATGCAGTATAACTTACATATTAACATAAAGAAAACCCAAATGACGAATCCCCATGGATAATAGTAAATTGAACTGTGACGAAGAAAAAAAAATTGGTACTTTCTTAGACTTAAAAGGTCAACAACTGTCACTCGACCTACGCATGAGAGTTCTCAGATATTATGTCTGGCCAGTCTTATTTACGATGCCGAAACATGATCCTTAAATGTTGCACTGAAGTGAAGACAGCCTTTGTTGCTTCCTTATGTACATTTTCCTGTTTCCGATATTTATTTGCACACTTTTGAATATTTTACTGGCGTTTTTTTAACAAGAAAACATAGAATGAAACCATCATTTCGTCATGTCCATCCATCTGTATGTCCAACCAACTTCATTTTTCATTTTTTTGTTGGAATGAAATTTTGCAGACTTATATTTTCATTTAATTCGAACAAAATTACATACATCCCGGTATGTTGGAAACTGGGATGAATTTTTTTAAACAAATTACTCTTGTACTATCAATTCGTTGTCTTCTAGCTCTTCACTTAGTCTTTTATTTATGATTTTTTCAAAGATTTTTCCTAAATGATTTAGGAGAGAAATGGGTCTGTAACTTTCCGGAAGGTCGTGATTTTTTCTTGCCTTCGGGATTGTTATTATCTTTGCTTCTTTCCATGTCTCCAGAAAATATTGACTTTTAAGGCATGCATTGTAAATATACGTCAGTTGTATCAATGCTTTTCTGGGTATGCATTTTAATTCTTTCACCACGAATCCATGTAACCGGGTACTTTGAATGGATTGGTTTTTCTTATCGTATTCAATATTTCTCTAGAAATGTTTAGTAAATCGATGGGCGTTTCAACTTGGCTGTTACCTACTTCTTCTTGATTTTCTTGAACTTCTCTCGTTGTTTCTGCATCTGAAAAAAGGAAAGTTCAATTATTAATTTCATTAAATTTATCGCTCCATTCTCGAGATATAAGTCTCCAAAATTGCTCACAACATATTGATTGGAGTCAGTTACGTTCACTGATTTAAAGTTATACCTCGATAATTTTTGACAAAAGGAAAATTTTAAAAATTATATGTAAATTAGTATTTTGACTAAAAATGTAAGATATAAATGACAAATAAAAACGCAAAGAAATAAACAACTGCTACGGAAGCCTTACGTAAGGCGTGCCTGATACGCATTTTACCGTTTTTTTTAATTTCCCACTTGTTGGTTTAAAGGCGGCACTGCATATGTTTTATTGTTTCTAAATTTAACTGAAATATAAAACTGTTATATTTTCGTTAATATTACGTAGTAATTTGCAACGAAAATTCAAAAAATCCAACGTATTTTCAAAAAAAAGCTAATCAAAATCGCAATGCAAGTTGTATAAAGGCCTTTTTTCATCGCAATATTGCTTTTATGGCGATGCATTTTATCGTTATGTGTAATTTTGAGTAAATTTTTTAACTTCATTTTTAGTAATTACATTTTCATCCTCGAAAAATCAAATATTTTTTTAAATATTTTGACTTTTTCACAACCAGATACCATGAATTTAATCATCTAAAAAAGTATTTTTTCAATTGTTTATCGTTTCAGCATGTTTATATCGGAGATCGTCTATCCGATGGAGTAATTTTGTAAAACGATATAGAAGATGGAATAATAATAATAATAATAATAACGTCAAAAGAGACGAAACAACTGTAAATTGGGTTTCCAAGGAATCGAGTTGTCGCGTTATATTTATAAAAAAAAAACGGATCTAGTTACCATGAAAATTACATATTTTAATTTACGAGTTTAATTTTTTTTATGATTTTACCACAGCGGAGCTATAATAACCAGTAACTTCACTTAATTTGAGCCCGAAAACAGTTCAGTATTTTATAGAAAGCCAATAGTACATTAATGAAATATTCTTTAATAACTAAACATTAAATTACTTTTAAGTTTATAATTCTTTGTTTCCTTTGCAAGTTCAATACCATTACAGTGTAATCGTAGTTTTTGAAATATTTTACCTCTTATAATATAACAAACATAAATTATGTCATTGGAGAAAATATTTTAATGTGTTATCATAATGCAGTATCCGGGCTTAAAATTAACAATAGGTTTATGAGAAATTTGTTTTATGTGACTTCCCATCTAATATAGATAATAAAATACCGACTGATCTGAATATACATATTTAATAAATTAAATGATTTATTTTTGACGTGCATTTTGACAAATCAGCGATTATATCTTTACCAATAAAATAATTTGTCATTGCCTTTTTGAATATCATTAATAATAAAATTGCTGGACATTGCCTAATGGGTTCTTGCGATAGAAGATATATTATATAGCCAAACTTTTAATGAACAACAAGGTCAATATATAGCCAAAAGTAAATATATGTATATGTTTATTCACGGCATAAAAGTATAATTAAATAAAAGGGATTGGCACAAATCAGTTTGATCTGTAATTATAATAACTAAAATGTCGATATGAGAAAGTTGTGATGTCAATTTAGTACCTAAAATTTTGGCTGCGGTAATATAATTAACTAATTCTAGATATGTGATATTTATTGCTACTAAACGTTAAGAATTAAGTAGTTTGAATTATATCATCTTACATAAGAAAACACTAGATTCCCATATTTGATTTTATTGAAAGAAAAAGTTTTCAGTTTTTTAAATATTGAGTAAGAAACTCATTTAATATTCTGTTAATTACGTACTATACTCTAGTTAGTCTCAGAAGACAGATAATATTATTTAGTGTTCATCAGTGTAAGGGGTAAAAATAATTGCGCCACGTGGTGCCAATACGGGAAAAAATATCAACATAAAACCTGTAAAACAAGAATTCCTTACCTACGAGGGCGGTCCGATAAGTAATTAGCTTGACCCAGCGATGCTCCGACTTCTCTAACCCGTCTGAAAAATACGTTTTCTGGAAGTCTGCAAAGTAAGTCTCCGTGGCGGCGATAACCTCCTCATTCGACTCAAATTTCTACCCGGCGAGTGACTTTTTCAAGTTTGGAAACAAAAAGAAGTCGCACGGGGCTAAATCTGGAGAATACGGTGGATGGGGCAGCAGTTCGTAGCCCAATTCGACCAATTTAGCCGTGGTGACGGCGGAGGTGTGAGCCGGTGCGTTGTCATGGTGGAAGAGCACTTTTTACATCGCCAAATGGGGCCGTTTTTTCTGCAACTCTGCGTCGAATCGGCCCAATAATTCGGCATAGTAGAGCCCTGTGATCGTTTTGCCCTTCTCCAGGTAGTCGATGTAGATCACACCGTGTCAATCTCAGAAAATGATGGCCATCACCTTTCCAGCCGATAGGACAGTCTTCGCCTTCTTCGGAGCACGTTCTCCGGGTGAAGTCCGCTGTTTCGACTGTTCCTTGGTCTCTGGTGTGTACCAGTGGATTCATGTTTCGTCGACGGTCACGAAACGATGCAGAAACTCCTTTGGATTGCGCTTAAACAGCGTCAAACACTGTTGCGCTTGTTGTCCGGAGTGAGCAAACGCGGCACCCATCGCGCCGACAGCTTTCTCATACTTAAAATTTCATGCAGGATATGACCCACGCTGTCTTTTGAGATGCCTACTGTCTCGGCTATCTCGCGCACCTTCAATCGGCGATCTGCCAATACGAGATCGTAGATTTTTGTCACATTATCCTCCGTGGTAGCCGTTTTCGAGGCACCTGGACGTGGCTCATCAAAAACCGACGTGCGACCACGTTAAAACTCGTTAAACCAATTTTTGACGGTCGCCATCGATGGAGAAGAGTCACCGTACACCGCATCCAAGCGCTCTTTGATTTCGCTGCGCGATTTCCCTACCAAAAACAAGAATCGAATCACCGACCGATTTTCCATTTTTCTAAAATCCGCGGACACGCCCGCTTCCACACGCGGTCAATACAAAACTGCGAGTTCGATTCTGCTGAAATTTTGACAGTAGCCGTCTACGAGAATTTACTACACGATAGTAAATTTATCTTGCGATAGTGGCGCCATCGGACGGTGAGGCTAAGTACTTATCGGACCGCCCTCGTATAGTCACGGTAACAAGAATTTAACTGGGTTTTATGTTTATCTTTCCAAGCATAAAAAAGCTAAAAACATTATTAATGTGAACACACAGACAAAACAAAACAGTGTATATTTTTTCTCATTAGTTTGATCACAACTATATTTCCTACTTCCATTTTATTTCTCAATTTTTAAATCAGAAAATAGTTATCCTAATTCTTTTACTCTAAGTTTTTCCTCCAAAAAGAGAGCAGTAAAAGAGTTCTTTAAAATACCAATTTTGTTCGTAGTCATAGCTGCAAATAAAACGACTTTTAGTAATAAAACAAAAACACATCGTAGAAAAATAAATATTATGTAAATACTTCGCTAAATATACAATAAATAACTAACGCGAAAACTAATGTCGCCCGATAGTATGTTTTTGTGCAATGTAGCATTCCACAAATTATAACAGCGGCATACGACAAATATGCTCCCCTATAAGCCCGGTTAGATCTTCGTCTTTCCACTATTCTATGTTGCCGATTATAGAAAATCCGCTCATGTTGAGCTGTTGTTGTGTTGCCAGACGTTCAAATAATTAATATGGAAACGTAAAACGTGTTCGGAAAAGTTTCAAGTAATAATAATAATAAAAAAAGTTTTTAGATAGATGATAGCGCTATCTTACGAGCCGTCACTGGATAAAAATAATTCTTTCAAATGATGTTTTTGCAAAGCCGGAGAGTGCTCATATTTTTTTATTTTCCGAATTCCGTAGCTGGTAGCAAAAACTCACTATTAGCTAATTCTGGAAAATTTTCTGTATTTTTATTGTGAAATTTACTTTATTACAATATCCCGAGAAAAAATATATGAATATTTAATGCGGAAAGTCCACGCAGAATTTCCATTAAATTTGCATGCCTATTAGTGTCGCCTGTCTTATAAAATTTTAAAACTTTTGTCGAGCTAAAGACATGACTTTAAAATCAGTATAACTAAGTTAAGTGAATACCAAATATTAGAGAGTTTATGCTGGCTGGAGGCAAATTTCATTTACAAAAATCTTGAACGAGACTAATAACTCCAAACCCATTTTTTTAGAATTATTTTCATCAATGAATATATAATGGACAACAAGTTTCAATATGTTTAGAATATCCGTGTTTATTAATAACATTTTTCCAAAAATGTTATCAGAAGATTCGGAGATATGACAACTTTTTCAATATTTCGAAAACTAAGCGTGTTTGCGTTTAAGAAAGAACAAAACTTTCACGACTATGTTTAAGTTGAAAATTGTGGTTCTTGGGTTTAGACCGAGTCAAATTGGAATTATGATCCAACATTTCGCCTACAATTGCACGAGACATCTTCAGGGCTCTTGCCTACTGCCTACACAAGATAGAACAACTTACAAAGTCATTTGGACGGGTTCAATAAACAAAATCGAAAGAAACCTCACATTCTAATCAATGCCACCAGCAGAAGAAAAGAAACCCGTTAAACCAAGCTGTTCCAAGATTCAACGCCTCTATGGACAACCTAGAATACATAAAGAAAACGTACCTCTAAGTCCAATCATCAGCAAAATAGACTTACCAACCTACAGAATAGGTTGTCCAAAGATTAAAAACCATCCAATTAGAGCCCGGAGACATTTGATCAGTTTTGATGTAGAATCCCTGTATACAAATATTCCTATAAATGATTCAATTTCCTTAATATCGGATTTATTACGAAATGACAGCATGGACTCTAACCTACTAGAATTAATTAAAGCATGTCTGATTTCCAACTTATTTTACCTTTCAAAGAACTTCCTACGAGCAGACTTCGGGAGCGGTCATGGAATCTCCGCTGTCACCCATGGTAGCGAATATCTCCATGGAAGCTTCTGAAAAATCCCTTTTTATTGTGTGCCTATATGGTGTTGCCAACCTTTTCCCAAAATTTTTTGATTCTATCTCGAATAGTTTGGGCCGTGCGTTGATATGTCAGTCGGTCCGTCCATGAGTTTTAAAGGAGACGACCATCTCTTTCTGATGACTACGGAAAGTTGTTATCATCTCATTATGTCCCAACACCTGCGTGCTAAAAAGCTCTCGTGATGTCTTCCAGTATTCGGAGCAGCGGCGGATCCAGCCTCTCTCTTTGGGGAGGGGGGGGGGGCGGTGATATCACAAAAGTGCAGTATGGCAAGCGAAAGCAAATTGTCGATGGGAGGATACACCAGCAACATTCCCATTTCTAGTGTAAAAGGCAGGGTCGGGTCTATTTTTCTGAATTTGAAGCTCTTGGAGGAGAAGGGGAGATCACAAGAAAAAACAAGTTGCCGACAGAGGGGGGATGCCAGCAGCATACACATTCCTAGTATAAGAAGCAGAATTGGGTCTATTTTCCTGAACTCAAAGCTCTTAGGAGGGGGGGGGGCGATCGCAAGGGTACACATTCCTATACTCTATTCAAGAACTAGAGAGAGTAATAAATCTATTACCGAAACCACCAGCGCACCTGCTCCAGTGCCGCAGGTAACTGAGGACTGCCGTAAATCTAATTATATTTAAATATTATAAGCTTTTATAAATTTACTGCAACAATAAAATTTTTGATAGTTCAATTTAATTTGTCAGTGAGCAATGTACACCTTACAGTGTGTCCTTGGTGATTTATCTTGTTTGCGCTTGTTTTTATATATTATTTGGGATTAGTGAGATATCCAAAAAATGTGGCTTCTACCTCTATATTTATTCCAAAATCGTTAAACCAGGACATTTTTCCTGAGTGAAAAACTTATTACGATGAATGTTTATGACGCCTTAAGATATCAATATCTAGATAATAATGTTAAATGCTTTGTTGGGATGTGTTCCAACATGACAGGAGTTGTAAAAATTAACTATGTACCGAATACTAAAGGAGAAAAAACGACTGGAATTGTTAGTACTCCCAAGCCACATTCGATCACAAGCAGACGAAAAACCTCGTTGGAAAAAGAGATATAAACTGCAATAAAAGGAGTTGTATATACATTTTATTATGAGAAGTAGATCCCAACCGTCGGCAAAATTCTAAATAAAATTAATAAAGATCGGGATTTACCTGAAATTAAAAGAACTGAGCTCTGGACATTACTCAAAGAACTTAATTTTTGCTGGGAAAAACCAGATAGGAAATCTGTTCTTATAGATCGTCCGCAAACTGTCCGTTGGAGAAGGAAATATCTCTCTCAAGTAAAAGGTAGAGTTGCTAGAAATAATATAACTTACAAAATTAGTAATTTAACTGAACTTTTGAAAGATGTTTTAATGTTTACCAGTGTAAACACACTTTATTATTTAAATTTTTATTTTTGTTGTATTTTATTGTTTAATGTTGTTTATATACTTTTTATATCTTTATATATTTTTATTTTACTGTGTCCCATTCTTTAATTATATATATATATATATATATATATATATATATATATATATATATATATATATATATATATATATATATATATATATATATATATTTATGTATATATAATACCAATTAGCTGTAATTTTTTTTATTATTTTATTATGGTATTTGTCTTTTTCGTAAGCGTGTAGAATTTAACATGTTTATTTTATTTTTTTGGAGCTATCGGATTTCCATTTAATAAAGTAAATTAAATTAAGATGTCAGTGCAATATAAATTAAAATAAGTAGGACTAATTTTAACTGTAACATCAAAAAGTTAATTACATTTGAATCCCTTTTTAGTGTTTAATTGTAATTCTGCAGATGGTTTAAGAAATAAATAAACTGCAACGTCAAATGTCCTAACAATGTTTTTAATTGAAATAAAATGACCGAGAGCCCCACATAAATTTTAATGTTATATGGATGAATTTATTTTTTTATATAAGTTTAACTTCTTGTATTTTTGACAATAGGTATTTTGTAAGTATTTAAATTATATGACTTAGAATTTTTGGGAGAATAAAGTTACTTTTTAGTCTGAATGTGCCTAAAACGGTTTCTATATCAAAATTAAAAATAATAAAAATACAGTTGTGATTTGTATTAAATATGTCAAAATTATCTATATTTTGTAGGGTACCTGAATTATTAAGAAATCATAAGAAACAAAATAATATTATAAAAACATTTTATTTTAAGTTTATTACCGAAACAATATTCTATGCCATCAATACTTAGAGATTAAATAAACCTCCTTCCAACGCCTATGACAAGGATCCTTTTTAACACTTCACATTTCCAAATATCTATTGTTATCCAACCCAAATAGTAGTCCATTATTATAGACCGGTATTTTTGATTATAAATTTTCTAATCCATTCCTATAAAACATATATGTGTCTAATAGATTTAGCTAAAGACACCGGACTAAAGAACACTGGTAGTTTGCGAAGAAAAAAAAAAGGTAAAAAATGATTTATTACTCTCTCTAGTTCTTGAATAAACTATAGTATAAGAGGCACAATCGAATCTATTTTCCTGAACTCAAAGCTCTTGGGGGAGGGGGCCGATCGCCCCCACCGCCACCCCCCTCCCCCTTGGATCCGCGCCTGATTCGGAGTAGGCGCTGGTAAATAAGGTCTTCTTCACTACATAGTATAAAACAAAGTCGCTTTCTCTGTCCCTATGTCCCTTTGTATGCTTAAATCTTTAAAACTACGCACCGGATTTTGATGCGGTTTTTTTCAATAGATAGAGTGATTCAAGAGGAAGGTTTATATGTATAATAACATCCATTAAATAGTGGAGAAATACTGTTATTTTTGACGTTTCTAATGTGATGTCGTTAATTATCATATTTTTTTCCGCTTACATTGCAAACGCAGGCTGAACCCTACGAGATTTATCAAAATAATGTACTAATTATTTGTACACATTGAAAAGGTCTACAGAAAACTCCGCGATGGTATATGTCTATCTCTCATGGATATCCCACAATAACATTTTTTTGTCATTTACTTTTTACGACAAATAATGGCAAATTTTGAAGCGATTTTAACCAATACAGCATTAATTCTTATCCAATTAAATAGCTTAAATACATTGTTGATTTAATATAGATCTATATGGTCCTTTACAGCACAAGATTTAAATGAATATTTTCGAAGATATTACAGATTTGAAATTGCGGGAAGTAGCGCTTGCGGCGGTACTGGCCGACCGGGGCGGCGGCAGCGTGCCTATAAATAGCGCGTCGGAGGCCGATGTAATAATTGTTGTAAAAATAAAATAAATAGTCATAGTTTTTCTGTAGTGTATTTAGTATCAGCATTGCACCCGTGTGAAGCCGGGGCGGGTCGCTAGTATTCAATATATGAGTACCTGCCAGGTCATATATCTTGAGAACGTGAATTATGAATTTTCATGTTCAATATATCAAAATTTAGAATATTTTTCAACTGTTGTTCAGTTTAGTAAATACCACTAAATACCTCTCCTAGGAAAATCGTATACGGGAATTTTTAATAAACTGTTTAAAACAGTGGATATTGAACTTAATCAGGACTAAACATATTTTCAGTTATTTTAATAACCCAAAGCCAATAAACTGAATTGCTTATTTTTAACATTCTCGCCTGCATGTTGCTGCTACACCTTATATAAAAAATTTTAATAAACAAAATCCAAAAATAACTCAGCCCTAACAGTATAATAACACCAAAATTAAACACACTAGTTGTGTTTCTTTCTAACCAAACTGAGATGCAAAATGCACTGGTCTCGTTTCATTTCAAAGAGCAACTCTAAAACTACTCGGGCATGAAAGCACATCATTCGAGATGTTTAAAAAGTTTCAGAGCTGCTTAGATTTCTGTTTCTTTTTCATCGTAAATACCACCAGTTTGTTAACTCCGAGAGCCATGGATATGTCAACTTATTTTTATGTTATACAGGGTGAGAATTTTAAAAGAAATAAATTCAAAAATAAAAATGTAAACCATTTTGCTGAAAATTCTAATAACACGTTAGTTTAGATTTTTATTTAAGTACATTTCAAATGCCCTCCCAGGAGTAAAAACTAATCCTCAGTTTTGTTCCAAACGGAATACTGTGTCTTCTGATTTAACATTTTTATGATTGATTACGTTTTTCTTATTTAGGAAATTTTTGAGGTGTTCCATATATTCTTGTGAGCAAGAAGTATTTTCCATGTCTAATGCGTTCTTTAAGATCGTTAATATTGACTTGATCATACCGGCAACTAAATCACATATCTTCCTTCAATCCATCTTTAAAACCTATTTATCTAAGTAATAATTAAGTCTATATTCGATTGCCAGGCAAGTCTGGGATCAACTGATTAGAAGAGAGTATTTACAGAGGTGGAATTAAATCGTCCTGATGAAGATTAAGACACATAAGCAGAGTAAGATTGTCTTCGAAAAATGTTGGCCCTATAACTCTTTCACCAATTATGGCAGCGCAAGCTTCAATTTATTGTGGAATCGGTCATGTGATTCGGCTAAATAGTCCGTATCTAACAGACCATTAGTTTATTTTAAACTAAACCATTAAGTTATAAACAAAAGGAGACCCTCTGATCATTATGTAATGTAAAGAAAAACGATATCACTGGGTGGAGCTCAGAGTATTAACAATATGATGACTTATCAGAGTTGGACTAATTCTTAGATTGAATATTAGAGTTATTTAGTTATAAATTTGTAAAGAGGCATTAATTAATATGCTAATGGTTTATAATTTTGTCAATTTGGTCACACCTGTGTATGTATACGAGGTTTGTCCCAAAAGTATCGAGCCTACCTTCATATCTCCCATTTGGTGTTATTCTTTATCATCCGGTGAGTGGCACCCTTCAAAGTAGTCCCCATTTAATTGAATAACACGTTCCCAATGGTGTTTCCACTTCCTGAAGCAGTCCTGGAAGTCAGTTTTCGGAATTGCCTTCAGTGCATTCATCGCATTAGTTTCAACGGTCTCTTTGTCATCGAACCGGTGTCCTTTGAGCGGCATTTTTAATCTGGGAAAGAGTCAAAAGTCGCAGGGAGCTACGTCGTGACTGTACGGAGGCTGACCAAGCTGTACAACTTGGTGCTTTGTTAAATATTGCTGCACAAGGTTCGATGAATGCGCTGGCGAATTGTCATGATAAAGCAGCCAATCACCGCTTGTCCAAAGCTGTGGCCGTTTTCTTCTGGCTGCGTCACGCAATCTTTTCAATACTTCAACGTAGTATTCTTTAGTGATCGTGTGACCTCTCGGAGCATATTCGTAGTGCACAACACCTTCATAATCAGAGAAAACAGTCAACATTATCTTCACTTTGCTCCGACTTTGACGTGCTTTTTTTGGTCTTGACGATTCAGAATGCTTCCACTGTGAAGACTGTCACACTTGGGATGAATTTCGCACATACGCGAACTATTGCCAAATTATCAGTTAAAATTCTCCAAACAGTAGTTTTTGGTATTCCAAGATCACTTTCTTGTTCGCGTACAGTCAACCGACGATCTCCTTCAATTGCAAGTTGCACACGCTCGGCATTTACTGATGTTATTGCGCTCAAAGGTCGGCTAGAGCAAGAATCACTGTCAACTGACGTGCGGCCATCTTTAAACCGCTTATACCACTCTTTTATTCTTGCTTTACTCATACACTCCTCTCTAAATGCCTTATTCATCATACTAATTGTTTCCGAGCAAGTTTTTCCAAGATTAAAGCAAAACTTTTGCATTCATTGATCTCATTTTTCCGTCGCATTTTTTACACTGTAAACAAACGCACACCGTTGACTAACTAACACGTCCAGTCGGTAACTGCACACGAGTTCGTGAAAACTTACTGGTGTCGCCTATGCCCCACAGAGGTCGCTCGGAAGTTTTGACGCGGAGATATGAATGCAGGTTCATATCTGGAGTTGTCGTTTTTCATGATACTTTGTTAAAGTCAAAGTGAGATACAAAAATTATTAAAAATTTGTTAATAGCGTTTTATTAAAATTCTTACTAGGAAAAATACAGAACCAGTCAAATGAATCCCTGAATTATTAAGTTTGCCACGCGGTATTAGTTGATATATGAACGAAACATAATCAATATTTTAAAACAAAGTACAGTAAATACAAAACATTTTTAAAAAGAAAATGACAGGTTTTTTTAATTTGTACATAAACAAATTACTGTCCTTCAAATAAGAACATTTTTTTACTATGATCTCTAATACTGCCGGCCTTATTTCTATTTATTTTATTCCTACTGAAATAAATCACTGGAATATTAACATATTTTTCAATATTAGCTGAATTCCATGACTATTGAGCACAGACTGATGAAAACTACGTACAACCAAGTTTGAGAAACTTATGAATAGGTAAATCCCTTCAAAATTAAGTTTTTCTAGCATTAACTTTAATTAAATTAAAACCAAAAAAAAATCATTTTATGTGTTAAAACTTTTTCACCTTTTTGAACAAACTGATATGACATCTTTTCATTGATATTACGAGCCATTTTTGTTTTTATGTCAATAAAATAATATAAAAAAAAATTGTGTTACTATAGAGACTATATACACTCTTCACTCATTATTTTTTTGTTCCAAATTATAGTCTTTATGCAATAATATTTTTGAAATATGGTGGATTTGCGGAAAATTTTTCTTGGCAACATTAGCAATTTCTTCTTTCTAGTGGCATTGACAGCTTTGATACGATTAAGAGATGTCAAAAATTTTATTTTTCTGGAGGAGTTACTTCAACACTACTACTAGAAGTAGGTTTGATCAAAGGGCTCGACGTGCAGGTTAGGGTTGTTGGTCGGACTTTCCCAGGGAACCCAGATGTAGATGTGTCACTATCTCAGTGACATTTAATGCAGGTTTTATCACAATGTCCGATAAAACTTGTATTTTGGAAGGTGTTAATATTTCATTCTATAACAAATAAATAAAAAAATATTTTTCGTTATTTCAAATAAAAATAAACACGTTATTATAATATTTAATATTTAAAACTAAAAAATAATTTGTACCTGGTTTAGACCAGGAATTGTATTTCTTCTCAAGCGGACATGTAACATTTGGATGTTCTATCGATACAATTTTCAGCAAAATGCTTGGAACAAAGCACTCTATATTTTGTAGATTGGCAAACTTTACAATTTATAAGTCCCACCCACGCTTTAGGGCGTGCGGGATCTTTGGGAAATCTTAATAAAGATAAATTGTCATTTATTGTAACAGTTAGTTCATAGGAAATACTTGAAATGTTATAAAATATTTTTATTGCGGCCCCATTTGTTGTCTAAACTAAACTGAGACCCTGTTGATTATTTTTGTCTACTCGGTCTCTTTTGTAGCAAGTACGTTCGTACAGCACAACTAATTTTGTTTTCTTTTTTCAAAAAAATAAGAGAATTTTCGCAAAATACTAGAAATAAAACGCAGAAAACCTTGATTTATGATTCATAGAACGAATACTACACAAATGACAGAAAAGTAGGAACAATATGATGGACTCGAAACCCTCTTAGTCACGTGACGTCCTTTCCTCTTCTTTCTATTTCACTATAACACGTACCTTTGGGTTCTGTAGTATTCAAAAAGAAACAAATGGGAAATGTTCCTTAATAAAAAAAAACCAAACTGGCATGTTTTAGATTTTCCTATAAAGCCTTTTGTTTTCGAATTTATTTCAGTTAAAATTTGCACCATGAATATTGTTGTTAAGTTAAAAAGCAAGGTCATACGTTGCATGGACATTTTACCGCAGTCATACAAAATTTTTTCTTTAAAGAGTGCCCCGAGCTAGCGCTATTATTGTATAAGTACAATTTACTATGTACTTTCCAGCTGTTTTAATTTTGTTTTTAGCTTAATCAGATTTTAGTTTTTTAAACTGTCTTTTTGTTAATACATCCGTATATTCGTTGCTGGAATATATGACACAGTTGATGCGAGTTATGTAAATGGGCAAATCCAAGTTATATCCTAAATAAATTTACAAAATAATTTAAGATGTCCCTAGATGTCATACTTTATACCTTGAGCACTATAATAAATGACCACATTTTATTTCGTTCTTGTATCAGGTATACGAACATTTCGACTGGAAACTTTCCTAAGTTCATAAAAAATTAAAATATTCTGTGGACATCGATTTATCATAGAGCATTTATAATTCATTCCTACATACGAAAATTTTTCTTTCGAACTTCACTTTACGGGTTTCAGTTTTTTTTTGGGCTTCTAAATAGACGATAATAAATGTTTCAAACGATGTCGTTACAGATAAAATAATATTATATTCATTATATATAGACACACCCACACACACACACTCCAGCTCCTTAAAAAGTTTTTATAATCCTCCCCCCAAAAAAAATTTGTTAAATTCACATTTGCATTCTTAAATTCATATAAAAAAAGTTAATATAGACCTGAACTAATTCAAGGCCGAATAATTCTGAAAATTGTCCTTGAGATAATTGTGTGTCATTGACTTTGTTCTATCTAGTTACATTCACTAAAAGTTCTCGTAATAAACGGTTCTGCTTGAAGTGTATATCGAAGGCAACATTTTAAATGAATTGAATATATAGGTTGAAGAAAGTTTTAAACGTAATGACAAAAGTACACAAAGAGCCCACTTAACTTATTCAACGCCACCGAAATGACAAAAACTTATATATAGAAAAACTTTTTGATTCACACATTTTGTGCTGTAAAAAAGATTAAAAAAAATCTGCTACTCTAACTGAGCTATAAATTGTCACAACTCGTTTACTCGCCAAAAAGTGAGGTTATGTATTCACAGCCGGCATCTATTTGTTTTTAATTTCATTTCTCTATTTTATTATAATGAATTGAAATAAGAATTAGTAAATCGGATGAAACAATTTTCTATAAAAATTTATTTCGGCTTAAAAACTCTGCTTTCCATAATTCCAATCCGATCGATATTTTACGTTGGAAACAAGGTCATTGTGTTTAGTTAGATATGGCCTGTTGCAATATGACAAAACAATTAGGCCAAATATTCAACTGTCGTTTCTGTTTTATCAAAAATATTATTAATCTTATTTGAGTTTTAATTCTATTTATTTTATATGTTTCTATATATAAGTAGAGCAACTAATTAAACAAAGAAGTTTCTTCTGGTAATGCTGCATTACTTTTATAGCGAAGTTTTTACTTTATTAAAGCAATGTTGCTAATGATAGACTAATGATATGTTATTGAACTTGTTTTAAGCATCAATCATTGTATGAAGATATTCAGTATAAAATTTTTGTAGCAAACGTGACGATGTGTACAGTACTGCGTCACAAAGAAAATTGGTTCTATGACGCTGAATATTCAGAGGGTCTAAACTAGTTCTAACTTAGTTATTTTCACCCTCTGAGTTTGCTCAAAGTAATTCTTTTTATAAAGGACTACTTCAAAATATCTAATTTAAAAACATATTCAACAATATGCTTTGTTAAGGCTCTGACCGGTCCGCTCGCTAGCTGAGTTTCAAGTTAGTTCAATGGTTAAATCCTCAAAATATAGTTATTATAAACATTTTATCAAGCCAAAAAGAAATCAATATTTTTAGAAAATCTCTAGGTGGTGTAACCCCTTAATGTTTGTGTTCATAGAAATTACTACAAATAATTTTTTTTTGCCAAGAAGTTTAGAAATGTGTGTTTTATATTATCTTCAAAACCTTCGTTTTGATCTTTTTTTGAAAAACAAACTTTCCATTAATTATGAATGTCAATTGTTACCTTCAAGAGTTTGCAATAGAAAGTTGTTATATTATCATCTTGAAAGAAATTTTTAGTGGAAATTTATTTTACACTATCAACTGAAAAAAAAATTAATTAGGAAATGCAAGAATAGGCCAAAAAATAGGGCTATTTTGATAATTTTTTTTGGGAGTGTGGAAAAGGAGTAGGAAAATTCTTTTCAGAGGGTTCATTCCGCATATATTGAAGTATGAAAAAAAAAATTTTAATAGTAGTTTGATATAAAATGGCGGCGACAGAGCCAATCTTCGAAATCACCTTTTCTAAAAATTGAAAAACGAGCGAAACTATTTTGCGTGAACTATGAGACCTGGAATAAAAAACAAAAAAAATTATGATTTATATTTAATTAGCTCCTCGATGACATAGGGTTTTTTTGAATCGAATTTTGTAGAAAATTAATCGATTTTCGGTCAAAAAAAAACAATGAATTATTTATAAAAAAAAAGTTTCCATCCAATCAAAAAACGACTACGTAGCAGAAAAGATATACTGTTAAAATTTCATATCGATCGGTGCAACAGTGTTTGAGTAACTTTTTCGCTGAGGTTGAAAAAAGTAGTTTTGTGAAAAACGCAGTTAAAGTTTTACATGCGTACACATTTATTATATAGAATTGTCGCACCTGCGTACTTTTGGTATACCTGGTGGTCTTCTGTGAAACTGTAAGACCCTTTCACTCTAAAGTTATCAGGTGGTGCTTTTTTTTAATTAATTTTTTTTATGATGTGGCATAGTTATGCAGCCTATCTTCAAATTAAAATTTAACACACAACAGTAATATGTGTTACTTGCGGTTTTACTTTTTTCAAATACACACTAACTTACCTAAGCAATAAAGAATGAAACCGTCAAGCAAATTACCTATAAACAAATTTTAACTCATAGTATCTACCAAAAAGGGGCCCCATAATTGGCAATCTCCCCATTCGGTATTTTTTTATTTTGAGTAGTAACTACAACCAGCTGAAAAAAAACCCTTAATAATAAATGAGAACTTTCAAGAAAATGGCACAGACATTAGGCTAAAAGTGGAACAAAAGCGGGACGCACGTGAAATCAGGACGTGCAGCCTAAAAGCGGGACTGTCTCCCCTAAGTTAGGACGTATAGTCCGGGTAATCACTTTTTACTGAACACAAAAAAAAAATATAAACTTTAATGGTACATAAAAATATTAAACTGAAATTGCATCAATTTTGTATAGAATAACAAACAACAATGCCGATTATTTCTTCCTGGGGACGAGGCGATAGACAATAGACCCGTTATTTACTATTTTCACCACACGAAAGCGGGTTTTAAACGCCGCTTAATGTTTGAAGTTAATAAATAATTCCCGCTAAGCCTGTAGAACTGTCAAAAAGTGTTTACGAAGCTTGTCAGAGCACTCAATGGCATCTATAATTTAATTTCTTTACTGTTTTGTATTTTCTCCGCAGTATTGTCAGTGCGGGTTATGTTCTTAGATTTGTGGCTGCTTTTAAGATTAGATTAGGGGGTCATTTAAACTTTAATGTAAAGAGTTTCAGGACCGGCATACGCAATTTTTTAAAATATGAATAATAATCTTTTAATAATTTATACAGGTACACAAAAAAGTACCTTATCCAGTAGACCAGAATCCTCTAGGACCTATGTAATTTGAAGCGTTGGATCCAAATGTGGAGTCGTATTGGTTCTGTTAGGGTTTTCCGTGAACCTGCGAAAATGTTCCAAAAACGCCAAATTGATCATTTCTCGGTTTGAATGATTATTCTGACAACTTGAATTATCCCGATTGTGTTAACTTTGTATTTTTATACATATTGAGGAAATATGTAAATTTGTATACCTGTGTTATTATTGCTATAGTTTATAATACGTTTGTTGTAATTTATATTCAGCTCATTCTTAATAATTATCCGAGAGAGTTTCGCAACATTGGGTTAAATCTTGCGCGGATTTAGGGGGGGGGGGGGGGTGGCTCCCCCACAAGAGCTTCGAATTTAGAAAAATAGACCCGCCCCTGCTTGCTGCATTAAGAACGTGAATGTCGCTGGCACCCCTTCCCCCGTCGACAACTCGCTTGCCATACTGTACTCTTAGGATTTCGCCCCCTCACCCCTCCCCGAGATATCGTTATTTACGATTTTGATATGAAATGTATTTTAAAAATTAATAAAATGATGAATCGAAAAATTATTTTTTATACTTTTATCTTTTTGTAATTAATTTCTTACAAGTATTACAAAAATTATTACTTGCGAAATTCTAATAAAATAAATTGACACTAGTTATACAAGGATGGTTCGATAAGTTCTTAGCCTGAAACAGAGAGGGCGCTAGTCGGATCAAATAACTATAATATTTTGTAAGCATTAACCTTGAGATGACGCCCTGCAAAGTTTCAGATGTTTGCGTTCAGTTGCTTGTTTGTGGCGATCGAGTGAACACATAAGGTTCGATATTTTGTGAAAGATGGATATAATTGAAGTTCTAGCGGTTATAAAGTACTTTGTTTTAAAGGGCTGAACTCCTACGGACATTAAAAGTGAGTAAGATTCTACTTTAAAAGATTCTTCTCTTTCGTTTTCGACAGTAAAAAAATGGGCTGCTGAATTTAATCGTGGTCGCCCATCAGTTCAAGATGATGAGCGCTCGGGATGCCCAAAAACCGCTACAACTGACGAAATTGTCACAAGAATTCACAATGTCCTACTTCATGACCGCCGACTGAAAATACGAGAGCTTGCTGGTATAGCAAACATCTCGATAGATCGTGTCCACTACATTTTACATGGTGTTCTTAGCATGAAAAAGCTTTCTACGCGATGGGTGCCGCGTTCGTTAACAATCGACAAAAAACGCCTTCAAATCAACACTTCGCAAGGGTGTTTAGGCTTGTTCAGACGCAATCCTGCTGAGTTTCTTCGACATTTTATAACTGTAGATGAAACATGGATTCATCATTACATGCCAGAGACAAAGCAGCAGTTTAAACAGTATGTGCGGGCAGGTGAAAGTGCGCCAAAAAAATCAAAAACGGTTCCGTCTGCAGGAAAAGTCATGGCCACAGTTTTTTGGGATGCACATGGCCTGGTGCTTATAGACTATTTACAACAAGGCAAGACCATCACCGGGGTGTATTCCACTTGACCACTGGACCATTTGCAGCATGTGATTAAGGCTAAACGTCCACATCTTGCCAAAAAAAAATGCTCTTTCATCAGAATCACGCGCTTGCACAGAAATCTATGGAGGTTGCTGCAAAACTCCATGACCTACGTTTCGAAGTGCTTTCACATGCGCCATATTCGCCGGATCTGGCTCCCAGTGATTACTTTCTCTTCCCAATCTTGAAAAAATGGCTCGCTGGACGAAAATTCCCTTCAAATAACGAGGTCAGAGCAGCGACAACCGCTTATTTTGCAGAATTGGACAAATCGCATTATAAGCACAAAGGGACTATCTTGAAAAATAAATAAAAACATTTTCAAGAATCTTTTGTTTTCTTTATCAGGCCGAGAACTTATCGGACCATCCTCGTATACCATTTTCGATTGCTCGATTTCCAGCATTTAGGAACTATTTCTCTAATAATTCTAGTCTACAACTACTAGTCTCAATTTTTACAGGAATTCTAATAATTAAAAAAAAACTATTACTTATTTAATCAAGCTTAGAGTTTCGGGAGAGTTTAGTTATTGAATTTGATTTAAACTCGCTAAAGGGACTTCGATTAGAATTTGCGTTTCAACTCCGCCTGATTGAAGATTAATTATTATGAATCTTTTATTGGGGATTTTAATATTTTAAACTGCAACTTAGTTTCTCTAGTTATTAAAAGTTTAAAGTTGGTTATTTAAACTATCATTTTTAATTCCTAATTGACTGAAACCCCAAAGGAATCTGCTTAACAGATAAAATATTTCCGATTATTTCAGGTTATTAGCAACGATTTAAAAATTTTCAGCTTAAAATGCTGGGAGCAAAATAAAAGTTAAATATAATTTTATTCTAACGTTTTATTATATTGAAAATTGCAAATAGAAAAAATAGAATGGCAGTATTGACGTCCATCGAATGTTAACTTCTATAAAAAAGTTATTAAATGATGGTGAAGTACGTGGTACCTATTAAGTGATACTCTGTATCTTGAGGGTTCAACATGATTTAACATATTGATTTTATCGTATTAACACTAAGAACCTTCTTTTTGGAGCAGCGATTCCCAACCGGAGGGTTGCGATCTACAGTTTTAAAAACCTAAATTAAATCTCAAATTTGAAGATAGGTGATAAAATGTTAATAATTTATCAATGCTTACCAACACACAAGATACGCAACGTAATCAGTGGGGCACAAGCATCTCTCCTTATGTCTAGTAAAATCCGACTGGGACAAGCTTGGCGGGTAGTTCACTACGATCGCGACATTCCTCTGCCTTTCCAAAAAACACGTAAAAGAGAGAAATCTCAAAACGAACAGCCTAAAAGTGCGTATAAATATGACGAGTCACGCCCATGACGAGCCTCCATTGAATTTTGCCGAGCTCACCACGCAAATTTCTCACGAAGCCTTTGAGCCTTCGGCGGTCAGCGTCAACGAAGATAATAAAAGCATCTGGAATCCAACAATCCAATTTTACCATATTTATTGGTCACTGCTAGCCTTGCTGGTGAAAATAGCTTGTTACATCTCAGACGCTTTTATTATCTCCTTTGACGCCGGCCGCCGAATATAAATATAAGTGTATAGTTAAATTGTTGCACTGGGTCAATTTGTTACCTAGTGTTAAGTTGTTTAAAACAGGATCTCTAAAATGACTAGGAAAAAAATCATTTTCTCCAGAAATATTTGTATTGACAGGCTAAGTTCTTGTTGCTATAAATCCAGCTCTGATATTTTTGCCGTTATAGCTACATCAAATGCAGTTTTTGTTATAGACGGGACGTCATAGATGGACATAACTTTTCCAGCATTTGATCGGTATTAATGGCTTTCCTAAGGGAATCGAAAACTGTTCTGTCCATTGGCTTCACTTATGCATGCAGTGCGGAGAGTAAAATGATTCCATTTTCTCTGCAATACTCAATATTTTTTAAAGCCATGTGCGACGAATGGAGATCCAGGAGTCCAATGGTGTTACAGGAGTCTTGAAATGTTCGAGAAAAACGTGGAAGTCATCTTCTTGTATCCATCCAGACCCATTAGCAGTTCTTACTGATCCAAGAGGGCGATCTCGAATGAAATGTTTTTGAAATCTTTTACGCGGAAATATAAATATAGGCGTTATATAATCTCCTATTGCGTGTCCAGCAAAAGCCAGCGTCACGAAGATACCTCTCTCTGCCGATACCTTGGCATTGACCTGCTTTTCTCCCCCGTCGTGCGATTACCCTGTCCGGTCTTTATACTGTTGTTATGCCCGTCTCGTCCATGTTCCAAATATCTGGGGCATCAAGGGAATACTTGCTTAAGACAGCTTGTGGCGCGAGCTATACTTGTGGGCTGAGGCAAGCTTAACGACAAGTTAGAGTGGCGCTTCATAAACACTCGGAGCCATTTCAGGTTCAAACTGCGATGAAGGAAATTTTTGTTACAGTGCTTTGCCAATTTATAAGCCAATTGTCTCACCTCCTTTGGTTTAATCCCATAATTGGTGGCGACAATAGATATTCTCTTCTTCACTCGTAAATACTGTTGAGCTAGAATAGCCGACAGAAGGAGGCTGATCAACTTCTCCTACGTCTCTCCTACCATCACTTTTGTTAAGTCCTAGGATATATTTTTTCAAAGTCTTTGTTTTTTGTTGTATTAATCAGTTATGGCGAATAAGAAAGCGGGGTTACCAACATTTTTAAAAGATCGAAAGTCGATTGCGATTGAGAAAAGGTTGAGAACCACTGTTAATAAATATCTCTATTTCTACAAAGTTTTAAATTTAATTGATCTCTACTTAGGAAAGAAAAATAAAGTAGTAAAGACAGTGCCAATTCACAACGAAATAATTGGATTAGAGCAATTAATGGTGTACAGCATTTGTAATGTGTCGATTCTCCGAGTAGCATGTTTCTCGGCTATTAAGTCGCAGGCCGAATCAGTTTTTTTTTATTCTATGCCACAATTTCTAACTGCTACAACATGAACGAGACTAAATGAAATTGCACGGGTAGGGTTGTTGGTATATATTTAATTCGAGTCTATATTTGGTTTGCGGAAACAACAATCTACCGAGAATTTTAATTTTTAAAGATAGTGGAATGGTTTTTGTTTGAAAAATAGCAGAAACGCCAAGGCGGACGTTAACTTTTAGTCCAGACGTTTTAATAATGATTGTAAAAGAAAACAGTTGTTTTTAAAATTTTAAAGCACACAAAGGAAAAAGGGTATTTGAAACACAAAAGTTATTTCGTTCAAAAATACATTATTTAAATTTGTATTTTTAACTCTGGGTCGTATCGTCGAAAAGTATTAAAACTCTAAATTCAAAAACATAAAAAAAGAAATGGAGTAAATTAAAAACCTAAAAAATAGGAAAATAGAAACGTCGTTTTGAGTGCCCTTTATTAAGAAATAACACAAATTATTTCATCTTACTGATGCGACAGATGCCAAACCCAACCTTTTTTGCTTCCAAACCCGCTCTTACACTGAGAAAAATTATTAAAACTAAGAAGATTGTTCATCTTATTTCATCTTAATCAGATCCGACAAAAAAAAGTAATATGATGATCTAAATTAACACAATTTAACAAATTATTAACCTATGTTTGAGTGTAACTTAATAATAAAAATATTTGTGTAGATCAGAGATCCTCAACCTTTTGTAGTTTCTCCAGCCATCTTGCTACTTGTCGTTCAGGTTGCTTCATATTTAGGAATCGTTTAAGAGCTGCGTGGTCTATTCTTATTAAAAATTCCTGCTCATACAAATATTTATGAAAATGTTGGGCAGCTTTGATTATGGCAAGCAATTCTTTCCTCGCGGCACAATAATTTCTTTCCGGTGTTGAATGGACTCAGCTGAAATACTCAATAACTCGTTCTTGACCATCTTGTATCTGAGATAGTACAGCTCCTACCACTATGTTACTGGCATCCGTATCCAATATGAATTTTCCCTGATCTTGTAGGTAGTCTAAAATTGGACTGGAACATCTGGATCACACTCAGAATTCCATTGATAAAGAATCTTTTCTTCAGTGAGCTCATGCAAGGGTGAAACAATATTGGCAAAACCTTCTACGAATCTTCTACTGTAAGTGCGTAACACGAGAAAGCTTGTTAATTCATGTTTGTCACGTGGTCGGTGCCAATCTTTTATTGTTTGAGTTTTTTTTTCATCCGTATGGATTCCTTCTGGTGGTACTACACGTCCAAGAAATTTAACTTTTTGTTGAAACATTATGCACTTTTTGAGGTTAAGTCGAAGGTTAGCGTTTTTGATTCTAGCAGTGTTCATGAAATATTTTCCCCATAATCATGACATCATCAAGATAGACTAGACTTGTTTTCCATGTAAGACCTCACAGTACTGTTTCCATTAGTCGCTCAAAGGTGGCAGGAGCGTTGCAGAGTCCGATGGCATAGCGTTAAAATGATATAGACCAGGCCTAGTAGAAAAAGCCGTCTTGACTTTATCTTATTTTTTTCTTTACCATTTATTGGTTTACACAGCCCAGATGCTATAAATCTCTTTTGGCGCCGGGCGTCGAAGATAAGGGTTCGAACCGACAAAGATCAAAGAGGTTCGTTGCAAGCTCGTCGCATACTCGTCACGCGCTCGTCTCGCCGTATTTGTACGCACCTTAAGATAATAAAATCTGTGGAAATAACAATAACAACACTTCTTCTTGTATTTATACAATAAAATAAACCTCAGAGCGTTTAGTTTTGCGTTCAAAAATTACCAGCAATAGTATCAAAAATTATAATTGCTACATCCAGCATCTCACTAGGACAGAATAAACACCAAAGGCTAACTTTGCGCATAGATATTTCCTATTGGTGTCCAACTCGATACAAACTTCTAACTAGCTTTATTTACAGTTTGTTTCAGCTTTGATTTGAAATGCCCGCTTGAATTCCACCCATACCCGATCTTTTCGCTCTAACAAAACTAATACTGAAACTAATTTCATTATACCTAAGTCAACAGAATTGATTAAAAACGTTATTCGATTCAAATGATAAATTAACGAAATTCCGCTGAATTTGCTGCTGGCTGCAAAAGTTTCACTATAAAGTCCGTTTTTATGTTTACATGATTTTCATTTCTGTGAATTTTTATAAAAAAATTCAGTCATATCTTGCGGCTATAACAAATAAAAATTTAATTACATCGGATTTATTAAACGATCCGTATGATAAAGCGGGGCGGGCACGTATGGATATGACTTCTTTTTTACAATTTAACGAAGTCAGAACTTAGGGCACCATTTCATTTGTAATATAAAAGTAAAAGATATATATTTTTTGAGGGCTTGAGGCAAGCAAAAGATATAACAATGAATATGTTCCAATTTAAAAAGCGCAAAATTATATTTTAAAGAATTTAGATATTCTTTTGATGGATTAAGGGTCCTATGCGATCGTTCACTTAGAACTCTACAGGAAACAAACATATTCATGCAATTTATTTTCAAAATCAGTTCTAGATTTTAAGATTTTCATTTTCTAACCTCCCAACGTAAAAAAAGTTTTGAACGGAGTTGTATAATTTAAGAAATTTTAATATTTTATAGAGGCTATAAAGACTCATTAAACCATATTACAATAGATGTTTTAAATCATCACAGGAGTCAGGAACGGACTTGCAGCCACACTCGTTGGGCCTAATTTTTGACAGGTGTCATTTTACAAAGCTGAAAACTGATTTTTTAAATACTTTGATCATTCCTCTTCAAAAAAGATACTAATTTATTGCGACAAAACTGGCAAACAGGTAAAAATAAAATACACAAGGTGTACTGATGTGTTGTCAAGTCCAGAAACCTTTCAAAGGGTTGATCGGGGTTCAAGTAATTTACAATGTTATTAAAATGCAAAAATAGTGAAAACGTTTCCCCAGAAGTTAAAGTCCAAGGAATTTAGGTCTAGAGACCTTGGTGGCCATAAAACAGGCCAACGTCGAGCTATCCATCGATGGTCATAAAACGTTTGTTAACTGTTGACATACTAGACGGTTAAAATAAGGTAAACCACCGTCATGCACGTACCACATTTGCATTCTTCTATCAGAGATATGTCTTCAATAAATTATTTAAATTTACAATAATCCTTTGTTGGCGTTTGTTTTGAATAATAGCGTGCGGGTTTTCATCAACCCAAAAATGTAAATTGTGTGAGTTTATTATGACATCTCTTGTTAAACCGGCCTCATCGGTAAACAAAATAAGGTTAGAAACATTCTTCTGTGTCGCGAGCTTTCTTATGCTGTTTGAAGGGTTGTCAGCAATATCTTGCAAAACTTGTTCCTCTACATGAGGATCTCGTGCTTTCCTAGGAGGGCCCTCACCGCCACGTTGTGACAAGAATAACCCTGAATAAAACATGTAAAAAATTAATTCATTAACTCTAATAATTATTTTCTAATCATCTTCTACCCGTTTCCCTTATGCTTCGATCAAGCCTTTGAAAGGTTTTTGAAATTGACAATGTTCGAGCTGGAAATCTTTCAGCATAAAGTCTTCTTGCCTTCGAAGAATTTGACAGTGCTTCACCATAAATTAAATGCGTATCAGCAAAATTATTTTTGCTTGAAGGCGGTTTTGACAAGTCGAAACTGAAGGGTGACGATTCAGCTCGCATTATTGCCTGTCTATCGAGCGCGGACCTTATAAAATTTATAATTTTTTCAATTAATGTGCAAGAAATATTTTATACTAAAGTAGCGTTATTTAACCTCTTCTGTAAATAATTATAAGTAACTTAAATTAGGTCACAACACTCATGGATAAAATTATCAGTAGGCGAATATAGTCTGTTGTTTTAAAATTTTGACGTTTGATTCAAAATTCCTTATTTACAATCAAAATTGTATTTGTGGTGGAATAAGTAAGAGATAGTGTTTCACGTTTCTGTTGTCCTCTATTTAAAACCTAATGAAGTCTATAGACAAAGAGATATAGCACGCGGTCCCAGGGGAGGTTAATCTGCTAGCATAGTGACTATTTATCTCGATGAGGTCCTGATTCAAAAGTTAGATTGGCCACCGTATAGCCCATACTTAAATCCAATAAAGTACATATGAGATTAGCCAAAACGATGAGAAAATCTAATTTTAAGGAGAATAAAAAAACTTCTGTTTGCAGTAAAATATAAATACAAGGCAATTCCTCGAAAATATAATGAAACTCTACTTAATACCATGCTGAAAAGGGTACCAGCATTTCTTAAATTCAATAACCATAATTTTCATAATATTTAACATTCACGTTTTTCCCATAATTTTCTTTTGATAAAAAGTTTTCTGATTAACTATAATCTATTTCATTTACTTTTCAGGTTTCTAAAGTCAAAGTACAAGAATGCACAGTCTACAGAAATTGCATGGAATGTTTAGGAGTAAAGGACCCCTATTGCGGATGGTGTTCATTAGAAAACAAGTAAGTACACAATTTTCTTTTCAGCAAGATCTTTTATATCATTATTTGAGTTTATATTTTATTCTTTGTTCGGACAAGCAAACATGGGAATATAACGAAAAAATACGAGGGACTGTTTTATCGCAAATATAACACTTCGATGGACAATTTTTATGACATTGAAGCTTTATATAAAAAAACTTTTTTGTTAAAGTTTGGTAAGATTTACGAAAGAAAATGTGCCCCCAGGCTTCACATAAACTTGATCTAGATTTTATTTAACGTCCTCTATTTTTCATTTAAAATAGTTTCTTCAGAAATTCAATTTGGTGGCAAATAACTACGTTTTTGAGCTTTTTCCAATTTGGACTGTAAAAGGAGCTTTTAATCCTAATAAATAAGTCCAAAGTTTAAATCAATAAATGGAAAGATAGACATAATAAAGCTTTCACCTTTACCAGAGCCTTTCAACTTTAAATTAAAAAAATATATACAGTGTTCGTTTTTAACTTTAGTAATTTTGCACACAAAAAGTAAATTTAAGCAATTTAATGTCTAATTAAATATCACTTGAATATTTTAGTGTTCTTTAAATATTAACAATATTCATTTTTATACTGTTGCAATATTTACTTGAGATGAACAATTCAAATTTTAATATTAGGCTCCTTAATTCAAACATACAAACAAAATCGTAATAAATTATTTGCTTTAAAATTTTTATTAAATCTCGAATTATTAACATGCGACACAAAAAATAAAATATCTAAAACTGTCTCGAACCTATTGAAAAAAGCCGGGTTTAGAAAACAAAATTTGACAGCTTGTCTCTCAAAAATATAGTGATTATTGGTCTGTTATATGCGTAATTAGGCTCTACCACCTTTTAACAAAATATGTAAAATAGTCTCAAATATATCGAGGAAAACTCGGTTTGGAAAACAAATTCTCTAATCTTCAACAAAATATCTAAAACGATCTCAAACATATCGAGGAAGACCCAGTTTAGAGAATAAAATTTGAGATCTTGTATCTGAAAAATAAAACGGTCCCAGGAAAGTTTTATTCATAATGAGCCTCCAACAACATTTAATAAAATATCTAAAACGATCTCAAAAATATTAGTTTGGTGTAGAAAATAAAATGTAACATCTTCAATCTCAAAAATAAAGGGGTTGCGTGCCTGTTTTATATATAATTAGCCTTGACCAGAATTCAACAAAATATCTAAAGTAGTTTAAAACATATCGAGGAAACCCGGTTTTAGAAAACAAAATTTAACATCTTTTATCTCAAAAATAGAGTGATTACAGGCCTGTTCTATACATAATTAGCATCTACCAACATCCAGTGAAATATTTAAAATGGTATCAAAGATTCCGCGGAAAGCTCAGTTTAAAAAACAAAATTTAACATCCTATATCTCAAAAATCAAGTGGTTTCGGGCCTGTTTTATACATAATCAGCCTCTACCAACATTCAACAAAATATCTGAAATGATCTCAAACATATTGAGGAAGATCCGGTTTAGAAAATCAAATTTAATATATTGTATCTCAAAAATAAAGCGATTGCTGGTCTGTTGTATACATAGTTAGCTTCCACTAATATTCAACAAAATATCTCAAATGATTTCAAACCGATGAAGAAAAACCCCGTTTAGAAAACAAAATTTAACACCTTGTATCTCAAAAATAAAGTGATTGAGGGCCTGTTCTATATATAATTAGATTTTACTAACATTCAATAAAATGATTTTAAAGATGCTGAGGAAACCCCGGTTTAAAAAACAAAATTTAACATTTTATATCTCAAAAAAGTGGTTTCGAGCTTGTTTTATACATAATTAGCATCTATCAAAATTCAACAAAATATCTAAAATTGTCTCAAACATATTGAGGAAACCCGATTTAGAAAACCAAATTTAACATCTTGTGTTTCAAAAATAAGGCCGTGCTAGCCTATATTCTATTTACCTTATATAAATATATATATATATATATATATATATATATATATATATAGATATATATAGATATATTCACCAAAATTACACTGACAAGAGATACCAATAATAATTTGTGTCGTAATAAACCTAGTACAAAAATAAAAAAAGTAGCACATAAAATATTTTTGTCGAGTATCTTTTAAATCTTCTTTACATTTAATCAATATATTACTTTTTGAATAATAACTCCATTAATTATTGTTCTTCATAAATTCTAAATAAATAGAACCATTCAGGAAGCAATTAAAATACTTTTTTAATTCCTTGTTTACTGTTTTATACGTATTTTCCTATATCGAACCGCTAACAAAACGAAAAGGCGACAGCTTTCTGTTAATTTATTCCAGTTATTTTCAATTCGAACAGCAAAGACCTTTTAAATCCTAATAAATACGGTCCAAAGTGTGAATCAATAACTAGGAAGATAGATATTAAAGAGTTTCCACCTTTACAAAAGGCTGTTTACTCCCGGTCGACCCGGTTCAACTTTAAACCGGGAAATGATTGTCGTGCTATAAAATGAAAATTCTCTTCTAGTAAAACTTTTTGTGTGAATAGAAAAATACTTGGTTGTGTTGATAGAATAGTGTTTAGTAAAAGAGAATATATATGAGGCTATTCTTAGAATGATTTTAAAGTTATAAAAGCCCATTGCTGAGAGGATTGGAGATAAATAAAATAAATAATGAATAATATAAGCAGTTTGCAGAAAAGAAAATTTGTAAAATTTTAAATAACAAAAATTTAAAAAAACAACAAAAAGAAGCGATTATACTAATTTTATTTAAAAGAAAATGAAAAGAAATAATAAAATAAATAAAAAGCAATAAAAGGACAAAATAAATTAAAAGATTATAATAATGGAAATAGTAAACAAAATAATAATAGATTAAGAAACCAATCAGAGCGAGGTAAATTTTATTATCTATTTTTCATGCACAGAAAAAGTACCATTCTATTTTCATTATTGGTTTTATTTTTAAATGCATCTTCTTTAATTATTTAAAGTTAGTAATTTGTAAGTTTTTCTTTAAAGAGGCACTCTGGGTTTAGTTTTTGAAATAATTGATTCTCTAAAAACGTAATTTTTACTATATATATATATATATATATATATATATATATATATATATATATATATATATATATATATATTACGAAACAATTACGGTGATTTTTACTAATGCAATATAAGATGGCGATATATATATATATATATATATATATATATATATATATATATATATATATATATATATATATATATATATATATATATATATATATATATTGCCGTACTTCGCGTCGGGTCGTGTACCACGAAATACGCTCTAATAATATCACTAAAATAAGATGTTTCGTCCTCGACGTCGACGGTAGGACTTATCAGTGGGTGAGATGTACCGATATGTCCGTTTCTACAACATGCCCCCCCTAAGGCAGTCGCTCTCGCATATTGAGACTACACAGTCTCGATATAGAAAGCGGGTGACTGAAAGTAACTGTAGGAACGGACATCCCGAGTGGTTCCAGATTCGGGCGCTGCGTTAGCTGCCAAATAGTGCCAGCAACCCTATGCTGTGCACGGTCCTGTCACGGTCGCCATGTCGCATTTCGCGCCGGGCCGTGTACCACGAAATACGCTCTAATAATACCACTAAAATAAGATGTTTCGTCCTCGACGGTAGGACTCATCAGTGGGTCCGTCGACGCCTTACCCAGACACCCTTGACACCCCTGTGTCTACTTTCTATATGTTTGAAACTAATATAAGTACTTATTTTCGATCGGAACATACCGGTGAGATGTACCGATATGTCCATTTCTACAACAACGCTCAGCAGGCGTTTCGGCAGCTGCTAAGCGAGTACGATTCGTTTGTCATAGTATACAAGCAGTTAAGGGTCGAGTCTCATTTAAAAAAGTTGCTTGAGAGCTGCATATAACGCTAAGTTTACTATTATTTTATATACATTTTACGTTTTTCTCGAAAAACGTGTTTTGAGCTGGTTGACACGATTTTGGAAAATATATATGACCGATTGGGCTAAAATTTTCAGGGAGTATTCAACACATATGTAGTTTCAGTCCATAGTAGAACCAGAATTTTTTATAAATTTTCTACCCTTTTTAGTTGCAAAAAAGGCTAAGAAAATTTAAAATCCGCCCTTTTGTTTTTTTTTCTTTTCACCCAAAATATTTAATTTTACTACCGACCATAGTCACTTATATTTGAAAATGTCGTTCGAATTATTTTGTTTCAGACGTACCTGATCTGAGATATCATGTCAACCAATTTTTTAAAGGGTTCCCTTATTGCCGCCATTTTGTCTCTATAAATAAATGCAAAATAATTTTTTTCGTTAAGTTCAATGTATAAATTTCATTGTACAAAAATTTTAAATCATTTAAATAAATACTTCTATAAAAAATATATTGAAATTTTATGTAATAAATTTTTGGATAGAGATGAAAATTCATTCAAATGTTTCTTATTGGCCTCTGAATATATAAAAAATATCACAATTACTGATAAAAAGCTGAGTAAGTTAGTGAACTAATTAAAGTCACAATGCCCAACACGACAAGGTCAACTTGTAATTCTGGTCAATATTATCCGCTAAGAATTAGCTTAATATAGAGCAGTTTATTAATAAGAAATTTAAAATAACTTCACTGTAGGGATAGTTTAAATGTATAAATGGAAATTGGATTAACATGCTAAGCAATAAATTGTTTTTGAGAAATAGGAATGATTGTATAATTAAATAAATATCTGTTAAAATATATTATAGTGTTTATTCCGCGTTTTCAAAAATACCTCTTCTACAATTTAATTTTTCTCTAATCTATCCAATTGGCAGTAGTAAAAATGAAGTTAAATCCTGACAATCAATATTTAACATCAATAAAATTTAATATATTAGCTTACAAACAGGGTTTCGTCCTATTAGCTTTTTTGCGAAAGCTCATAGTCCTTCCGGTATATCTAATGTTATCTTATAATCCCGGAATAGCTTGAAGGCTTTACTTCCTTCTCCGAAATGTAATTTTGTTTGTCTTGGCCTTTTGTTTATAGAAATACAGCTTGGTGAAACCATCATACTAATCTATCTATCACTCAGGAAAATCGACTAATGTTGTTTTTCCTTTTTTAAAATATTTTCCGAAGGTTTTCGGGAGGTGTAAGTCTATACCTTAAGCTTTTCGGTAGCTATAATAAAAAAACTTTTATTTTTAGATAATATCGTATAAATAACTGAGCGATTATGAAAGTAGGGAGATAATTTGAATGATTTTTATTATATTAAAAGTAAATAATGAAATATGTATAATATTTTGACTCTAATTCGTGTATTATGTAAATTAGACTCAATTAAATTAGAGCCGTATTACGTAAATGTATTTTTAATTTTATCTTTCTCGTATTTTGAATAAAAAAGTATTTCAGGCAACTGACAACTCCGAAATGACGCACTTCTTTGTATAAAAGTAATTAATTAATTACTTTTTGCCTACTACATTTATTTTTTTGATGTTTTAATATCAGAATTCTGCTTTTTAATCTATACCTATGCCCCAGTAACTACATTATTTTTTAACCCCGATAAATACTTCTCTCATGAGAGCCATAATATCCTTCGCTGAGTGGATTCGTAAATTTTTCCTCTTCTTCTCCATTTATTTTACTGAAATTCCGTGGTTACAGTAAAAATCATCGGAACTAAAATTGACTGTTATTTTTTTAAATAATTTTGAAATTGGTAATAACAAAAATTTACTTAAATTAATTGAGGGTGTCTCCGAATATTTTTCGTATCTTAAAAAATAAAACATCAGAATTAATTCAGACTTTTTATTTATGAAAAACAACCAACCTTAAATGCGCACAATCATTTTGCCTCGAACTGAAACTTTCAATTACTCGTAGGAGCATCGCTTTTAGAATGGCATGAATTTCGTCTGTGATTTTTTGCTTTAGAACTTGTAAGTATGGTGGTAATGGGTTGAAAAACCTTATGTTAAGTAGTCCTCTCTCTTTCTCTCTCTCTAGCATTACAACCCGGGGTGGGTCTTTGCTGACTTCACAATCTGCCTCCACTTGCTGCGATCCATCATCAGTTCCTCCGCGTGTTCGACGTTTAGAGTTTGTAAGTCTGCTGCAACGTTATCTCTCCACCTCATCCTTGGTCTTCCTAGTGGCCGCTTTCCTTCTGAGTTCTCTTCCCATACCAATTTGACGATACGTTGATCTTGTCTCATAACATGGCCGGCCCATTTTAATCTTTCTGCTTTTATTATTTTCACTATATCTGGCTGGTTGTATAGTTCCTCCAATTCTTTGTTTGTTCTCGTTCTATATTGCTGTGTGGTGTTGTCCCTGACCGGTCCGTATATCCCTCTAAGCATTCTTCTTTCTGCGATTTTCAGTCTATTTTCATTTTGTTTTGTCGACGTCCATGTTTCACATGCATATGTCATTAACGGTCTTATAACTACTTGATATATCCTTATTTTCGTGCGGCGGGATATATTTTTCGATTTCATTATCTTTTGCAGCCCATACCAGCAGCGGTTGCCTCCTTGTATTCTGTTGTTAATCTCTTGTGTAATGTTGTTGTCAGAGGTGATCGTAGCTCCCAAATATTTAAACTGATGGACTCTTTCAAAATTGTAGTGGTCCATAGTCACGTTCTGTCCTATTCGATTCGTAGGCCAACTTTCTTTGCGGCATTTTCCAGTTTGAAAAACTCTTCCTTGACACTGGTAGTTGTATTACCTACAATATCGATATCATCAGCGAACGCCAATATGATGCGCGGACCTTGATTTCTAAAGAGGAGCGTTTTTGTGTTGATTTTTCGCACGATGCTCTCCAAGGCAACGTTAAAGAGGAGTGGAGATAGCGCATCGCCTTGTTTAAGACCACTGTTGATTGTAAAGAAGGTTGACAATCTTCCTTCAAGTCTTACTGCACTTGTAGATCCCTCTACACATGTTTTGGTGAGGTTAGCTTCTTCGGTATGCCCAGTTCTGCTATGACATTCCACAAATCCACTCTTATGATGCTATCGTATGCTTGTTTAAAATCTATAAATAGCTGGTGCAATGTTTTGTTTTATTCTCAACATTTCTCCATTAATTGCCTAATCGTGAATATCTGATCTACAGTTGAGCGGTTTTTTCTAAATCCACACTGGTAATCTCCTATTTGATACTCCACACACGCAGTCAATCGTTCTAAGATCATTAGAGAGAAGACTTTATATCCTGTGTTAATAAGGGATATACCACTATAATTGGAGCAGCACGTTTTATCGCCCTTCTTAAATATTGGTATTATCACACTTTCTTTCCAGGAGGTTGGTATTTTTTCTTCTTTCCATATTTGACAGATGAGTTGATAGAAAGCGCGTTTCAAGGTTTCTCCTCCCTTTTTCAAACATTCTCCCGGTATAGTGTCGTTTCCTGGGGCTTTGTTGTTATTAAGTTTTTGAATAGCTCGTGACACTTCTTCCACTGTGGGTTCGGCCAATAGAAAAAAATCAGCAGGTATAAAATCTGGAGTCTGCAGTGGCCAGTTGATGTCCCCTCGGCGACTTATCTCCCTTTCAAGAAATAAATAATGAAGAGCTATCAAGGAATCATTCGTGACGTAAGAAACTGCTCCATCTTGTTGGAAAATGTATTCCGGTTGTAACCAATCTGGTTTTGCATTTCTGGAGCAAAATAAGTCCGGATCATATGGCAATAACGATCGGAATTAACAGTCTGGGTGGGACCACGGTTATCCTCAAAAAAATATGAACCTAGTATTCCTTGGCTTGATATGGCAGCCCATACGACACCTTGTGCGAGTGTAGGGATTTCTGATGCAGTTCCAGCGGATTGTCAGGAACCTAATATCTACAATTGATGTAGAAATTCGATTAATCGGAGAACCATATGCTACTGAAAGTTTTTCATTGTCCTACAGAATTTAAGTCGTTTAGCTGGATCATCGGGCTTCATTCATGCCAGTCAAGCATTTGACATCACTCCGTCCTCCCACTATCAGTATTTGACATGTAACAGTCAAAGCAAAAACGAAAAACATTCCGAGACATCCTTCATATTCATTCATATTAAAAATAATAGTTGCAGCTTAGAAAATCTGCTTAAAAATATTCGATTAAGTGTAGTTATTATGAACACTCCAAAGTATGGACAAACTCCAGGTCCGAAAGATGGCGACAGCGCTGTTTCGTCCTAGTATGGGACTCGTCAGGCCACCGCATTCGGTACAAACCATCATCTCGCCTTTGCATTAATGCGACCCCTATCCTTTGGGTAGCGCGTTTCGTGTACTCGATTGTATATATTTCTGTTTTAATTCACCGTCGCGCCACCACATGGCGGTTTTTACAAACTTTGTTAATTTGTGTGGTTCGTGTGATATCAAGTGCACCATCGAGATGTCGCGTTTGTCGTCTGCTGTTTTTAATATTCTAAATTCAGCTTTATAGGATGCAAAGGCGAGATGATGGTTTGTACCGAATGCGGTGGCCTGACGAGTCCCATACTAGGACGAAACAGCGCTGTCGCTATCTTTCGGACCCGGAGTTTTTCCATACTTTGGAGTGCTCCGCACTTTTTAACACGAGAATGATGTGGATTGACAAATTTCACGTCCGCTTAGCCAAGATTTTATTCTATTATATATATATATATATATATATATATATATATATATATATATATATATATATATATATATATTACATATTCTGAATTATTTTCAATCCATAGCAAATTTCTTTCCGAATTTTTTTAGTCAAATAAAGTCAATAAATCCTTGATCCATCAGTACTTCATTCGTAACGTATAAATAAGGTAAAGAAAAGTTCCGAAAATAAATATACGTTCTAAAATGTTAAATATGTCGATTACAGTTTTCGAAAGAGTAAGTTGATATAAAAGATAAAGAAGTTGGAAACAATCTAACGCACACTGTACACGGTGTCTTTTCTGTATTCGATAGTTGAACCTCAAAACTTTGTTTTATAAACTGTGGAGCAACTTCTCGGAATTTTCCTTTTTAAGATAACTTTTCAGTTAGGAACAAAAGAAAGCTTCAAGCTACAATGTGTTAGATACTTTTTTTCGATTTTAAAAGAAACTTATCTCAGTAGCAGCGTATTTATTATAGGGATTCGACTTTTAAACCTTTACCATTCGTTTTGTAATTTTAGATTTATTTCCGAATGTATGTAAAACGTGAGCAGACAGGTTCACTAAAACTTTAAACCCAATTTAAATGCCATGGCTGTTAGACCTTCTAAGTTGGTCAGTTTCGTGTTGCTCGTGGTATTATATATATATATATATATATATATATATATATATATATATATATATATATATATGTTGTTGTAGTAATGCCCTTGATGTTCGGGGCATATAACTAACGAACTAATTTCGACCACCGTCAAAATATTAGGATGTTTTGTCCCGACATCCTTGTCATGCTTTCCACAACTTGGAACTCGTACTTGTCGGAGAACAACGGTGGGATGTTCTTACCACAACATGCCCCCCCCCCTAAGGCATTTGCTTCTCCGACTTGTGGAACGGACATCCTTGGTGGTCTTCCAAGTATGGGGTCAGGCTTAATCAAAGCCAACGGCGGTTTAGACCCTAGTCTTCCGCCGGCCCTGCTCGGGCGCCATATCGGTGTAATGCCCTTGATGTTAAGAGCATATAACTAACGAACTAATTTCGACCACCGTCAAAATGTTATGATATTTCATCCCGGCATCGGTGGTGGACTCATCAGCGGAATCCACCAATGCCTTTCCCAGACATCTTTGTCATGCTTTCCACAACTTAGAACTCCTACTTAAGCCAAATTTGTCGGAGAACAACGGTGGGATGTTTTTACCACAACAATATAAATACATTATTGTATGAGAATATTCAGGATTCCTAATTAGGATGTAAGAATAGGAGAAATTTAGAGTGCACCAATTACACCCACGTGAATCAGGAAGGGAATGATTGTCAAGCACGTCAAAGCTTTGATATTTATCATGGCTCCGCTCTTTTTAAGCACGTAGTAGGTAGTAGCTGGTTGTATAAAATTAAAAAAGAAAAATAAGTACTGGGCGAACAACACGGTATTAAATATCATACCTTATATTTATGTTACAAGAATTTTTATAATTTTTATTCCACAGGTATAGCATATCTGTATAAATACCGAAAACATTTACACAACTTACTTTTCTTTACTTACCATTTTTCGCGGCATCAGCCCGCGTTGCTCGCTGCACGTAGTCTAAACAGTGGCGTAGCTGAAAGCTGGGAGGCACCCCCGCGAAAATCTCAATGGGGCTCCCTTTTTAATTTAGCAATATAATTGAGTTATATACCCCACGCGGGGCAAGATCGATAATCATTACACAGCAGACGGGCGAGCGGAGCGAATTTTTAAAAGTATGTAGCTAAAAGTCAAGCTTCTGAACCCACGGACGACGAGATCGACGTTCGTTACCACAGCATACAGGCGGGCGGAGCTAGTATTCATAAGTACAAAACCACAACCACATATCTCATCCGCAGTGAGATCAACATTTGTTTATTGCTACATCGAAAACATGCAAAAGGAGCCAAATCTTAAACCAAAACCAAGCTTCCGAACCCACGTAACCCGATACGATCATACTTGCTGGGCCTGGGGTTGTGTTCTTGACGACTTATGATTTAATAAAGGTAATACGTCAAACTTCCTAAGGGCACATAAAAAGATAACGTTATTTAATTAAAAACAGATCTAGATTGACTTGAATAAAAGTAATTTTATTCGTACTTATTAAAACAAGCATCAAATACATCATAAAATATTCAGTTTTATGTGTTATTACGAAATCGTTTGAAACGTTTGGCTTTTTTATTTGCAAACTCTTCTATAAGTAGACTAATATCAAGTTTTTTAGCTCTTGCATCATTGTGCTGCTTTCTTCATTTAAAAAGCATTGTAATGTAAGGGCTAGCAACTATCCAAACTTCAATCGCCTCTAGAATCGCTAGTTTTAGAGCTTTTTAGACCCCCAAAAAAATAATTGCGCGTCTTTTGAAGGTGCTTGTTTCTATTTTTTAAACGTCCGACAAGCTCTAGAACTCATGTTCCTATTAACAAATAAAGTATAAATAATTTAAATGGTAATTGCGTTCATTTCAACTTTCTTCTTCTTTTTCTTCGCCCAGATCAATGACCTCTTTCATCAAAGCATCCAGTCATAACTTTTCCCCTTTGGTCTTGACTTTACTGGGGTGGGCGCACATGACATGCGTCGAGCCTGGACTCTACCCATCCTCAAGTCAAGTTTATATGAACTTGTTGTATTCCTTTCACGTGTTTTTTTTTTTCATATCCGGGAGATTTACCACATTTTTCCTGACACCCTGTATATTTTACACAAAAATATGTTCATAATTTGTTGTGGCATCAATTTACACATTTGTCATGTTTTGCTATGACATCTCTGATTCACAAGCTCTACCAATATATTGTGGCATCAGTGTCACAATGAAGGGAGAAGCATGTTATGATATCTTTTGTTCTATGGAGTGTATCGAAGTGTAAGTCGGATTAGGTTGTTGCATATATTTTTCCTTGTCGCACACAAATCGGGATAATGCACGGATGCCACAAAAAATTACGTACCTGTAATGGTGTGTGTGATGGTCTGTGTGTACGAGGTAGTCTCGTGATTGGACTAGTTAAGAAAAAGCCAATTAAACGGAAAGATTTAAGACACTTTCGTGGAGTTACACTCAAAAAATGGTTCGCCAGAAAAGAAAATTCTTTTGTGTTAGTCTAGCTTTTGAGAAATTCTCATCATTAAGACTTCTACAAAAGAGAAAATGCCCTTTCCTAAATCTATTTATCATAAAATAAAAATAGAGGACAATTTAATTTTACCTGAAAGGTTTCTGCAAGTTTGACCTATGTACACTTGATAACAATTAAGACATGGAATCTTATAAACAATGTCCCGATTTTTCTCCAGTGAAACCGTAAAGTAGCGAAATTATTTTAACTTGTTTAGTAGCAAAATTAATTGAAGTCAGTTTACAGCATCGCATATTGTAAATAAGTATCAAGAACAGTGGCAAACACATGACTGTTTAAACAATGTAGGATCATTATAAAACATGTAAAACAGCAATTCCCTTACCTATAGTCCCGGTAAGAAGAATTTAACAGGGTTTTATGTTTATCCTACCAAGCCTAGAAAAACTAAAACATTATTCATGTGAATCTTAGATATTTCAAAACTCTTCACTTTATTTATTTAGTTTCGTCACCTCCAAACAACACACACCAATAAAACAAAACAGTTTATGTGTTTCCGACATCCGCACAGCCAACTATTTTTATCTTACCTATATATTTTATAAAATTTGTGACAGCGTGACTTTTCTCCACTTCCACATTGTTTTTCAATTTTTAAATCAAGCAATTTCGGTTCTGATTCTTTTACTCGTAAGTATTTTCGTTATGGAACGACTAATAAAACGATTTTTAGTAAGAAAAGAAAAACATACAGCGACAGAAAAATAAATATTATGTATATACCTCCATAAATACTAACTAAAACTAACTTTAAAAGGAAATATTTTTTTGAAGCGAAAACAAGACAAATCCGAACGCCGAAATCAAAAACTAATTCCATTTGGCGCTTGGCACAAATATCATCATAGCTGCATACTTAACATATTAATACGTAATTCCATCTTTCTCACTCACATATAAGACCAGTTAAATTTCGTTTTTCCACTATGCAGTATTAATAAATGGCACAATCCTATGTTGCCGATTATAGAAAATCCGCGAATTTTAAGCTCTTGCTCTGTTGCCAGACGTCCAAGTTAGTAATATCAAGAAGGAAAAAGTATTCGAAAAAGTTTAAAGTGAAAAATGACACTGTAGCGCTACCTTACGAGCCGCCACTGTTCTAATAACGTTTAAGTTTAAATTTAGTATTCACGGTTCCATAAAAACGTAAACTTGTTCACTTAAAATTTGTAAAATAAGCTGGCCTGTTTATTTTAAAAAAAAATAAATTATAAAAATTTATAAATATTTATGTGTATATAAAATGTCATATATATTAATGGTCTCTTCTATGACACGAGTAAAAAAGATGTGTTATATGTCAGATTTTAATATTTTTAAAAGATATTCGTGTTCTTTTTCCTTGATTTAGAATTAACCTGAACTGTCACATTCATGCAATGGCTCGTTGTAAAATTCCGGAGTTTTCCGCAAAGCTTTTGTCATAAAATAAAATTTAAAAAATCTTATGTAATGCAATTGTCTATTTAAGAAAAGTACCAGTTTTTTGGGGAAAATGTTAGAAGAAACTTTTTATGATACGTCATCTGTTTGGTGAAAACAGCTTCACTTTTACGTCCCTCATAAAATTCCAGACGAAAAACTTTATTTTTTAGCATTGCATGTTAGAGCGATTATTTTTATTTTACAAGAGGTCACGCATAAGCCCTGTTTTACTTTTTGCATGCTATTAAGTGGGGATTTTACTAATTCGTTAGTTCTTTTAACTGCTCACTATTGTTTTATGGTCGTTTTCTTCATTCTATTACAATTGACGATAAAATCACCTTATTAAAAAAATAATCGCCAAAATTACTAAATATAGCAAAGAAAAAACCTCATATTACTAACAGCCTTTTATAATAAATACCATATTAACCTTTATTGGAAATAATTTTAAAATCTTTTTATTTTTTGCTGACGTACTTCTCGAGTTACGCTACAATCGAGACGTTACGTTTTTCATATCTCGTTTATAAAATTACAGGCAAATTGCGTACGTTGTTAACATTTTTTTCTTTACAAAAGCCATTTTATTAAATTTACTTTTTCTTTATTCCTACACGAACGGCCTTAAAATATATTTTTGCTTTTTAACGGGGCGAAATAACTTTAAAGCGGAATAAAAATACTTCGTACCATACATATGGTGACAAACAAGAGCTGTTTCATAATGGACGTAATCTAAAATGTTTAATGCTGGATAAAAATAAAATTTAACTGTACCGTTGTAAAAAAATATTTACAAAATTGCTAAGGGGATTCTTTTTCAAGTTTAATTTCTTTAATTATGCTCCCAAGTGGCAACACGACCTCAAATGACGTAATATAAACGTTAAGAATTTGTTACCTGACTGGCATTGAAATTTGGATTGACTTCTAAGGTCCAACTAAGTTCATGCCTTATCGCAACATGACATTTTTAATGTGGTGTTCCATTTTCTTGTACTACGCTTCGTAGTATTTCCATATTCCGCTTATTTACTGGATTTGACTTTCAACGATTACTTTCTCTTCTCAAAACTGAGGAAATGGCTCTTTGGATGAAGATTCACTTCAAATAATGAGATCAAAGCTAAGGCAACACATTATTTTTCTTTCATCCGTAGTTTGTACTGTCTTATAAACGAATGAGGTGGGGTAATTTCAATCTTTTCTTTGCTCTGTGATATCGCCTCTCTCCCCCCCCCCCTCTGCTAGATCCGCCCCTGCCATAAAATTTAACAAGTAAAATAAAAAAATTGATTTTTTTTATGTATTTAATTTATATAATAATTTATAGATTTGTTTTGTATACTGTACATTATATGGTATCAAATTGCGTTACTTGCGTTGCGCGGTTTTGTTTCGGAGATATTACGAAAAACGTCAATAATGTCTGTTGTTACGTTGACATGTTTCATACTATTCCCTACTCTCCACCAGACTAAGGCTTCACCTGTCAGTTGAAACATTGTCAAAAATTCGATATTGGGAAAATAGTAGGTTCTAGGGAAAACAGAAAAAATTTTCTCGTGGTCTACGAAACAAAAAAGTTTAGGAACCTCTGGTCTAAATGTTTTGAACTTTTCTAACGACCCTCGTACTTATAGAAATGTAAACGTAACAAACATGAACAATCCCAGTTCTGACCTTTTCTTATTCTTTATAGAAGGCCCTTCTTCAGTTCAGTTCTTCCTGGGAAAAGGAGGTTCAGCTAACAGCTCACTATTTTGGTGTGGTCTTCCCCGTGGCCTTCTAGTGTCGGGTTTGTTTTTTCTTACGATTTTGGAAAATTCTGTTGGATGTTCGTGTTATGCGAGCATCGCTCACGCAGTGTCTTTTCTTGTTTTACTAGAGTAAGTCATAATAGGTCTAATGCACGTTTTATATAACCTACACTTTGAATTTAAAGTTCATATACTTGTTACTAAATATTATATTCTTCATATTCCCGCTGTTCGACTGCTTTCTGTTGTCTGATTTTTACTTTTTTCGCTAGGTTTTTACCGCGGGTTATGTCTATTTTCGGGTATATAAAGCTGTTCACCTCTTGTATAAATCGCTGAGATTCTTTAGAGACTGTGAGTAAAACCCATAGAGTGGTCTCTGGAAGTCCTCTTTGTTTTCAGCTATAATCTTCTTAGCATCAGCGTAGCATACCTATATTATTTTTATTTCGTTTTATCCTAGATAATATCCTCTTTTTGATGGCTTAATGTATTTTATTATCATGTTAAAAAGTGTGGGACTGAGAAAATCGACTTGCCTGATGCATATTGCTGTTGTTATTTCTGGTATGAGCCCATTTTTCGTTCGTTTGTGTGTTCTTATCTCTGTCTTTACTTGTGTTATTCCTCTTATTGTTTCTTTGGCTATATAGTTTTGTTCTAAAGTGTCTATCACGTCTCTTAAATGAACACTGTCAAATGCTTTAATTAAATCAACAAAGCACATATACGCAGGCTTGTTAAACTTTATTGATTTTTCTACAATTTGTCGAACTTCATAATTTTCTTGTATAGTTATTTTTAGGATATCTGTGAATGTTTGCCTTGTAAAATTTAGTAGGGTTATTCTTTTATAGTTTGATGGGTCCTTTCTCTTAGAGACGTTTCCTTACACTTTATTAGTATAACAATTTATAGGTTACGTAATATTACTTCATTTTACTCATCACACTAATGTGATTTAAAACGGCCCGATGAAAGTTTACTAGAATGATTCCAAAACTCACTTCTTCTCTATATGAATTACAAAAAAAAACAGTTTTCGAAAGTCAATTACGCCGATATTAACAATAAAACATAAATAATTTGAGAATTGCCTACATAACTGCTAACGACATTTGGAAACAACTGCATTTAACCCTACCGAGCTAGCTAATTGCATTGTTTCACGCGTATATTAAAAGACCTTACCTGTAGCGACCTCTGGCTATTTAACTTTAAACACATTTACATTAAATATGTGTTAAAAAACAAACTTTTATATAGAAAAAATTTGAGATTGGCTCTTAGATATAAAATCTTAGAATCGGTAAGAGTTAGTTGTCACCCGGAAATAACCAAAATTTACCATGTTTTGCCTGTAATAAACGAAAACGACCGATTGTTGGTTGCACGTGTCAATTTACACCCTTAATTGTCAAGTTCAATCAGTTCTAAAGTTAGTGAATTAGGGGGAAAATGTTTTTAAAGAAATTTATTATATATTAAATTTGTTAGTATCACTGATAAACCAACAAATACTAAAATTTAAGGTCAGGTAATAGCAGGAAAATTGGCGTTTGGAATACTCTGTCAATTATTTAACATAATTTGATCATTAACATATTATTTCTATATAAAATAATCATTTTTTTATTTAATCGTAATAAGTATCATTCTTAGAAATTTCCAGGATGATCAAAAATCCTGCCATTTTTTAGGTCTGTATATTTCATAACCCATGCTAGGAGTATATGGGTTCTTTTAATAGTAAAAACCTTTAAAGTTGTATACCCAGTATATCGTGCCAAGATCAAGGAATCGATCGAGACAAATTTAGCAACAAAAAATTGTTCAACTGTTTATAATTATTTTTAATTTTCATGTAATATGTTTTTTTTTGTTTAAACTCCCTAATGAGGATAGTTGATTGCGAATGTCCAGGACAGATTGTCCTTTCAAACTGTTCACAGAACGTGTTCTACATCATTGTTGTATCCAGAGTATTATGATGGCGCAGATTATAGCGTACATAGTCCCATTGTTAGGATGCAGCTTAATTTTAACTGATTAGAGCTTTAACTATAGTTCGATTATAGGATTTAACGATAATCTCAAAATGGTAAATTTAGCTTAAACCTAGAAGCTTAAAGAATACAGTATATTGAATTACGTATGCCCTTATTTTCTTTTATTGATTGAAGAGATGCTTGCTGTACCCATGAAAACAAATAAATAAATTATTAAAACAGTATAAAAACTTTAATTTTAACGTTATAGAAACCCAACAGGCAAGATTATTTGTTCAAAAACTTCATTGACATTATTAGGCTAATATTTTAGCATATACTATTATATAAAGAAGAGGATTTTTGTTTGTTATAGATAACCGGAAAAATCACTTAACCAATCGGAACCAAATTTTAAGCCGCGTTTCTTGATATAACTAGGAAGGTTTAAAATTATATCTTATCATGAGAAAAACATTAACTTCCATTAAAAATAACGTTCAAAGATAATACTTTAAAGCGCAGTATATTTTCCCTCCGCTAGGTGAAGGATACGCTGTGGTGCGCTACACAATGATTTTTTATATCTTTTGAAAAGCTCATAGAGGTAGTATAGATATAGTAGGTAGTCACAAGTTTCGAGGAATAAACTGACATATCATTATTATATATAGAGGAAATGTATGTTGTATGTTCGCAAAAATCTCAAGAACTACTAAATCAATCATCACCAAATTTTAACTTTAGCTTTATTATATGTTCCAAAGTATCATAAAGGTTGCAAATCATTTATTGAAACATATAAATAAGCAAAAAATAATAAGCTCCAGGTATGTATCTCTCGTTCCGGCTGCTAGGGGGCGATCCGCTAGTTCTTTCTTATGACAAGCAATGATTGCCAGATTGGAAATTTTTTTCGCAATTTAAGGGCAAAAATATTTTTGCGAAATTTTTGGTGAAAACGAAAGTTAGAAAAAATTGTTAGGAAAAAATATAATTATGGGGAAATCTTGGAGAGAACAACCAACAGTCCCATCTAATGAGTAAACGAGCAAATAAATGAATTTCGTATTGGTATAATCATTTATTATTTGTTACATTTTATTGAGTAGATTAAATGAGTTTATAAGATATATTGTTTAATTATGTTGCAATATAGGAGTTAAAGCTTCAAATAAAAACAACATTCCACCACGTTCAAGATAGCCGATAGTTTATTTACGAGGATGCTATCATTTTGGGGAAAAGTAAAATTCAGTTTGAGGAAGATTCGAATTCTCTATCCGGTAACCCTGTGACAAGCCGCGCTCGCAGTTGAGTTGGCTCCTTATCGGTCAATAATTTTTGCCAGCAGAAGTTTTTTAAAGATGTTACTGTTGAGAAACGTAGTACAGGCACAATAACAGTTCGAGCGAAGCCGCGACAGTACACAATAATTTACTTTTACTGGCTATGCAATCAGTTCAATCTTATCACAGAACAAAAAATAGTTTATATAGATTTTACAGTTCTAACTAAATCTAAATCATATAATTTTAAGATAGAGCCGTTGCTCCCGTTACATACGTCAGGCCCATGGTATTCCCTTAAGTGCATTTCATCAACCTCAGACGATGACAGTGTTGTCAACTAGTCGATTTGCCTCATGTTGCCACTTATTTAGGATTATTATACCGATAAAATTCTAATTTCACCCTTGAATTTAGCTATTTCAAATTTGAAGTATTCGATTGTTTTGCATGACAGTAACGAAAATTACTGAAAATTTCTACCTTTCTTTGATCTTCGTTCAATTTAAAATACAACCAACGAAATGTCCCATATTATAAATTTTCTTTACTGTTATCACTAAGTCTATAGGAAGTATTGAATTTTGATAAGAAAAATTGTTACCGCAAAAACTAAATTTAAATTTTCGATTTTGTTTCAGATGTAGCTTAAGATCAGATTGTCAGGATGCAGCCAAAGACCCTCTGTATTGGATTAGCTATAAAAGTGGCAGGTGTACTACAATTACTTCGGTGATCCCCAATCAGTTGCAAAGAACAACAGCCCGGACGGTAATATATCCACATTTTTATTATTTCCCAGTGAACACAACTTTCCTGGGTCATCTTCAGTTTACTTGAAACGAGCACTAACACATTTATTTCTTGAAACGAAAATTTGAAACCATAAAAATTTAATATATGGAACACTGGAACATGTTGTATTATCGAGTTATATCAAGGCACATCATGGTCAGTGGTTTTCCATAGTTTATAACTCCTTTTGTCTTTCATTAGTGTATTTAACGAAAAAGGAACACTAATAAATGCAAGGAGATTAAAATTACCATTAAAATTTAAAATTATGTTCATGTGGAATGAGTTTCTCATATGGCGTGTTCAGAAATAAAGTTGAACAATTTCAAAATTTCAATTCAATTAAAGGTTTAAGTTCCTGTTGCAGTAATTATTTAAAATAATATCTATAGTTTTCTGTAGAATTACTTCGGTTCTTAAGTAGTCAAATTAAAAAGTATTTTTTTTAAATTACTTATTTTAAAATAAAAAAACTGCAACTTTACTGCCTTCTTACTGAAGAGTTAACAATCTTTTTTAGACATTTATTTACTTTAATTCTTAACACCCCATATTAAAATTGAACCTATTTAATTAATATTTTTTAGTTATATGTGAACAGGTTTTGATATTTTGTGTTTTCAATCAAATAAATGAAAAGCGCCAACTAAAAAATGTGACAAAAATGCCGCCATACTTCCTTGCACTGATGATACTTTCGGCACAAGTCAAAGGACCTGATATACGGAGCAGGTTGCAAACATTGTCAACTCACACTCGGATTATTTGTCGTGTATTTTAGATTGGCACTCTCTGTTAACCTATTTCATTTTTAAGACATACAGGTTGGTTGAAAAGATTTGAAAGCGAAAATGAAAGAATGTATATTTTTTAACACACTTATTCCAACGATCCTCCAATAATTGTATACCATCTTTGTAATGATTTTCCGGAATCTCTGCAACATAATGTGTCACGGCTGCAATAGCTTCTTCATTCGACAAAAAACGCTTTCCACAAAGAAATTGTTTCCAATTCCTGAAGAAGTAGTAGTCGGAGGGAGCCAAATCTGATGAATACGGTGGGTGTTCAAGCAATTCGTTCATTTTAGTCATGATCAAACCACTTGTGTTAGGACGTGCATTGTCTTGATGAAAAATGATTTTTTTCTTCTGTAATCCGAGTCTTTTTTCACGGAACTTTTGTATCCAACTGGTCCAAAAGATTGCAATAATACTCAGAGTTAATTTTTTTACCTTTTTCAAGATAATCAATCAACAAAATCCCTTTTGAATCCCAAAAAACTAATGCCATAACCTTTTTTGCCGATCGTTCTGACTTGACCTGTTTTGAAGCTGAACAACCAGCTTCAGTCCACTGTAAACGTTCTTGTTTCAGTTTAGAATCACGATGGTAAATCCAAGTCTCATCCACAGTTACAAAACGACGCACAAAATCGATTTTATTCTGCTTAAAACGCTCCAAATTACGCTTACAAATTTGTTTTCGATTCAATTTTTGTTGAATTGTTAGCGAATGCGGCACTATCTATCCGAATAGCTTTTTCATACGTAATTCTTCGTGGATTAATTTTTATAAACAATATCATAGACTTGCTCAATGATTTCTGGTGCTGTTGCACTTTTTGGACGTCCACTACGTGGTTCATCTTCAACGCTTGTACGACCACGTTTAAACTCTTGGAAATGAAGGAGCAGATTCCTTTAACACTTCACCATTTTTATATGAAATTCTGTTGCTGATAAACTTTCCAAAACAAAGAATATTATCACTGCGCGATATTCGGTTTTATCCATTGTATAAAAATTCACTGACACGTCAACTTCAAATGGCTTGTAAACAAAGAATGAATTGCCAGATAGAAATAAACTTTTGTGTGTGTTCATATAGAAGATGAAATATTAAAATGGCGTATAAATTTTGATTCCTGTACTGGTTAATAGGTGTCGCTTTCAAAACTTTTCAACCAACCTGTACTTATTTTACTTAAGTTATAAGATTTATTTTTCCTCTTGCAGTTGGATCTTGTAATAGATAATTTGCCGAGTCTTAGTGGACACTTCTTATGTGCGTTTACTGCTTTAGATAAGACTCTTGTTACTAACGCAACAAGAAAGGGATCTGGAGTGAATTGTACAACTCCAAGAACTGATTCATTGCCATCTATACCCCCTGGTCAACGTAAGTATATAAATATTTCGAAAATATTTGTTATTTTCTGAGATGCCTCCGATAATACAGAAAGTATTTTTAATTTTTTAAGATATCTGGATCTTTTTATTAAGGGATTACCCTGCAAACTCTAATATGTTTCTTTAGCCGTTATATTTACCCCAAATGTCTATTTCTTGTCGGCTTTTACCTCCTAATCACTTTGGTTAACAAGTGTAAGACGTGGGCTTAATCTACAAAAAAAGAAAAAGGTGGTAAAACAAGCCGTATAAAGTAAAAATATATGTTTAAGTAGCTTACATGGGCATTGTGAAAGCACATAAAAAAAGACTATGAATTGCTTTATATTTTTTTAAAGGACTGGAGTACGCAATGTAACAATATAAATAAAAAAGAGCTTTCCTTTTATGTACTATTTTTATTACAAGGAAAAGTTGTTATATTAATATAAAACATTATTCATTACTTTTTATTCATATTCTATTAATATTTTATAAAGGAAATAATCAACTATTGAAGATTTATTTTAGCGAGTGATTTTAAAATGACACAAGCTTTATTTTATTACTTACTACTCTTCTTTCCTTTTTTCACAATAAATAGGCTACAGAATTGATTAGTATATATTAATTATATGCGGAGGTAATTATATCCCAGCAACTTTTATATTTGAAAAAAGAAGTAATTGTAATAATTGTAATATAAAGATATAAAATTATGACTATACAGGGTGTCCCATCGGGAACCAATTCCATTGAAATATGAAAAACTACATACAGGGCAATTTTAAAAATTTGAATGTAATTGTTTTTCAATGCCGTCATAGCCAACTAAGATTGTAACTGAACTGTTAATCCGCAGCAAAATCTCGATAAAAAAAAAAATATCGATATTATTATACTGTTAAATGTTCAAAATTTTCCTCTATATTGTTTTCCACATACAGATCGAATTGGTTCTTGATGCGAGACCATGTATTTTATTGTTATTATTAGGTAATTTCCTAAAAACTAAATATTAATCGATAAATTTACTACAATTTTAGATCACTTTACCGCAAAGCTGTCGGTACGTATGACGTCAGGGCCGGACTTCGTAGCTACGAATTTTACATTTTTTGATTGTAACACCTACAGTTCTTGCACTCAATGTGTATCATCATCTTTTCCTTGCGATTGGTGTGTAGACGGTCATAGATGCACACATGATACTGCCGAAAATTGCCGAAATGATATTCTTGTTACTGGTGTTAGTGTAAGTATCAATAAAACTAAGACATTTTGCAAAGTAATGTTAAAAAAATAATTTAGGATAGAATATCTGAGCAATAGAATGTTCTAGAAAATACTATAACCGCAAACCATGAAAGTTTCACAAAAACAAAATGTATTTAAAATTTTGATTGAAGCAATATGAAATATTTTCCAGCTATAGAAGAATTACATTTTAATAGAGTATTTTTATATTTTAGCGTGCTGGTCCAAGTTATAGATCAGGTCCAGCCTTCTGTCCAACAATTAATGCGACTGTAGGCAACTCTCCTGAAATCTTGGTAGCCTCTGGCATCAAAAAGGCAATCAAAGTCAAAGTACATATTATAGGACAGTTTATAGTTCAAACTAGATTTGTGTGTCAATTCAACATTGAAGGTAGAGTTACTAGCGTCAATGCCCAGCTTTTAGGAGACACTATTTATTGTGATGCCATGGAGTTTTCTTATTCTTCACGAGCTCCAAATATTACTGCTACTTTTGCTGTCATCTGGGGTGGTTCTAAGCCTTTAGATAATCCTGACAATATCCACAGTAAGTTCATTTTTTAAACATAATATTTTAATTATTATAATTTCCTTTGTATATTAAGCAATGACAGAAATAAGAAAATATTATTTTGTTATAGTTCAACTCAATTTTCTTTTTTAGTTGTAATATATCGATGTCATGATATGGCTGATAACTGTGGAATATGCCTTGCATTGTCAGAAAAATATGAATGCGGTTGGTGTCAAAGTTCCGATAGATGCGAAGTTAAAGAACAATGTGAGCGAGGTTCAGCCGTTTGGCTCAATAGAAGTCAGACTTGTCCTAATCCTGAAGTCACTTCTTTTAGCCCCGAATTAGGACCATGGGAGGGTGGTACCAATATTACCATTCAAGGCATTAACTTGGGAAAAACTTTTCTAGATATTTATACAGGTGTAAGCATTGCTGGAATTAATTGTCAACCATATGAACACCTATACATTAAAACAAAACAAATAGTATGTATAGTAGACGGTCCTGGTACCAAAGAGCCTCGTCAAGGGCCTGTCACTGTTAAAGTGGAAGATTACAGGGGTGAATCCAAAACTCACTATAGATTTGTGGATCCTGCAATAACTAGTATATCTCCCAAATACGGACCTAAATCTGGTGGAACTGCCCTCCAAATTACTGGTGAATATATGAATGCTGGAAGTAACATTCAAGCTTTCCTTGAGGATTTGCCTTGCAAAATCGTTTCGTAAGTATTTGTCTGATATTATACTTCTTTACAATGATCAATAATTAATAATGTTATTTAATTATTCCTAGTTGTGGTTTATTATGCAATTATACTAAAATCTGTTCTAACATTTAAGAGCCGTGTACTCGATTTTTAAATAAACTCAAGTGGTCTGGCATTAAATAGTTTCTAAAGTAGGGTTACAGCTAACACTTAAATTATTGTCAGAGCCTTAAAATGGTTTTTAGAACGAGTAGACAAACTTTATTTCACATAATTGTGTAGTTTAAAGCTGTTACCGGATATATTCATTAAGTTAAAAGCTGTATTGTGCAACTCGCAACTTTGCGAGAAAGTATAAAATGTGGAAATTCTAAATATCCTTTATCCCTAATCTCTAGAGTCTATCTCCCCCTTCCCTGATTATCTCCCCTATTTCTCATAAATAGCAGGTAATTTTATGGGCCAATATCCCCTTGATAAGATATCAGAAATCCACTATACACACAAAATAAACTCTTTTTCCAAGTCATTTACTAAAAATCAATCTTGAAGGGTCCATTTTGACCAAGCGCTCATCATTCTAGGCTCTTTTTTCAGATATACAAAGAGTACGTTTTTTTATATAAAAAAATGTTTATAATAATAGAGGTTAATTATATAAACATCTTATATATGGGAAATGCGGCTATAACAAAAATATATAGCAGATTTTTTTGTTAACTTTTTCACCCTTTATATATAGCGCAGCACAATGACCGATATCGTTTACAATATAGGATTTAATTTTTATTTTGAAATTTCTTTCAGTTGGTTTTGAATTTTTCATGTTTAAATCTCGCGAAAATTTTATTGAATTTCGATATTTTCTAGAAAAACTCTTAATTTTTTTTAGGACTGAGCAAAATCAAGCATTATGCATTACAAGCGCTTCAGATGCAACTGCTAAAAAGAAACTTAGGATGAAATTTGATAAGGGGGATAGATATTTAGAAAACATAATGTTTGAATATGTTGACGATCCAGTGATCGAATCTGCCGAATCTGGAGTTCAAACTGGTCAAATTAAATTCCCCAAAGGCATTCCGGCTGGTGGCATCAAAATTTCTGTTACCGGAAAGAATTTAGCTTATATACAGAAGCCACAGATGTATGTCTTCTATGAACAAAAAATGTTTATAAGTGTAAGTAAAATAAATATTTATATGTTACCACATTACTAAGTTTTAATTTTTAGGAATGTACTGTACTAAGTAATATCAGTATGGTATGTATGAGCCCAGTTATTGATGAAGTAGACGAATCAAAATTAGACGCCGACAATCCTTTGAAATTGGAATATGGTTTTCGCATGGACAATGTTACTGGAGTACAAAACCTTACTTTAAATAAAGATTTTAATCCATTCTTACTGTATCCAAATCCTACATTTTATCCATTTGATAAAGAAGTCAAGTACTACAAATCTGATTATTTAAATATTAATGTAAGTCACATAACCCCTCTAATAATTAACTATAACTAAGTAGCGTTAATCTTTTAGGGTCAAAACATTGACAGAGCTTGCCAGGAATCAGACGTGGAAGTAAGAATTGGTACTAGTTATTGTAACGTAACATCACTATCACGTCAGCAGTTGACATGTAGACCACCTGAAGCACAGCCACCAGGACTGGACCAAGCAGGTCAACCTAATGGGGAAGCCTTGCCAGAAGTGATTGTAACTGTTGGAGGTTCATTAAGATATAATATTGGGCACTTGTCTTACTCTTCCCCACAGAGTTTAAATGGAACCCTCACTAAACCAACATTATATGGAGCAATAGTTATTGGTATCGTCATTTTGGTTTCATTCATCCTATTTTTAATAGCCTACAGAAGAAAGTCAACTGAAAGTAATAGAGTTCTGAAGAATATGCAAGAGCAAATGGATATCCTAGAGCTCAGAGTAGCAGCGGAATGTAAGGAGGCCTTTGCCGAACTTCAAACAGAAATGACAGATTTAACTAGTGACCTGACGTCGGGTGGTATACCATTCTTAGACTACAGAACTTATGCAATGAAGATTTTATTCCCTAATGAAGATGACCACGCTGTGTTACAGTGGGAACGACCTGAACTTATCTGCAAGGAGAAGGGTCTAAGACTTTTTGGGCAGCTTATCATGAATAAAACATTTTTACTTTTATTTATAAGAACTCTAGAAAGCAACAGGTATTTCTCAATGAGAGACAGAGTTAACGTTGCAAGTTTAATAATGGTAACTTTGCAAAGTAAAATGGAATATTGTACAGATATTTTAAAGACTTTATTAGCAGAACTTATAGAAAAATGCATGGAAGGTAAAAGTCATCCAAAACTTCTTCTAAGAAGAACAGAAAGTGTTGCAGAAAAGATGCTCAGTGCTTGGTTCACATTTTTGTTGTACAAATTTTTAAGAGAGTGCGCTGGAGAACCTCTGTTTATGCTTTTTAGAGCAGTCAAACAGCAAGTGGACAAAGGGCCTGTAGATGCTATTACCTCAGAAGCTAGATACTCGCTTAGTGAAGAGAAACTTATTCGACAATCAATAGATTTTAGGCCAATGGTAAGTAATTATGAAAAAAACATTTTTTATTTACTTATTTCTAATACACTTGTTATATTTCAGACTGTATATGTGTCAATATCTCAGCAAGCGTTTGTTGGCGGTTTAGATATTAACACAGAGAATGTTCCTGTAAAAGTTCTGGATTGTGATACTATTAGTCAGGTTAAGGAAAAATGCCTAGACACTATTTACAGAGCTACCCCATACTCGCAAAGACCTAGAAAAGAAGATCTTGATTTAGGTATATATTTTAATAATTATGACTTTAAACACCATTTTGTTCATTGTTTGTTCTTACTACTAATTAAAAATGTCTATTTCAGAATGGCGTACTGGCACCTCAGGTAGATTAATATTGTACGATGAAGATAGCACAACTAAAATAGAAGGTGAATGGAAGAGAAGGAATACTCTCCAACACTATAAAGTACCTGACGGCGGATGTCTTAACTTAGTATCTAAACAAAGTTCAATCTACAACTTAAGTATTTTCTCAGATAAGAACGATAAAACTCACAAGTATGAGACCCTTAATCTAAGCAAGTTAAGCTCTGTTAGTCCGCCACTGAGCAGAGCTACTAGTCCTTTAAATCATGATCATGATCAAGGACTAAAAGTTTGGCATCTAGTCAAACATCATGACAGTGATAATCAAAAAGAAGGCGAGAGAGGCAATAAAATGGTGTCTGAAATCTACCTCACCAGACTTCTTGCCACCAAAGGTACTCTACAGAAGTTTGTAGATGATTTATTTGAAACCATCTTTAGCACAGCACATCGAGGGTCGGCGTTACCTCTTGCCATCAAATATATGTTTGATTTCCTCGATGATCAAGCACTGCAACATGGAATATCTGATCCTGAAGTGGTGCATACGTGGAAAAGCAATTCCTTACCCTTAAGATTTTGGGTTAACCTCATTAAAAATCCTAATTTTGTATTTGACATTCATAAGTCAAATATTGTGGATGCTTGTCTATCTGTTGTTGCTCAAACTTTTATGGATTCTTGTTCCACTTCAGATCATAGATTAGGTGAGTTATTTTATTGATTGTTTTATAAATTGAGATTTGAACTTAAAGTTCATATTAAGATAATAGTTCGTTTATTTTAGCTCTCCTATTTTATGAAAGTCCAAGTAAAACATTTTTGCATGTAAAAATATCTTTACTAGTGACTTATACAGCATTTATGTTTTACAGGAAAAGATTCCCCTAGTTCTAAGCTTCTTTATGCCAAGGACATTCCATGTTACAAAGATTGGGTTGAACGGTACTACTCAGACATTAAAATGATGCCAGCCATTTCAGACCAAGATATGAATGCGATGCTCGCGGAAGATTCTAGAGTAAGTATAAATTATGTCAGCAAAAAACTCTATTAAAGATTGAATTATTGAAGTACTGTCTCATTAAAATCAAAAATTTTTTATTTTCTAATTAGTAATTATTTATAAAAAAGATATTTTGGGTTTTAACGCATAACTTCTTATTTCAGCTTCACACCACAGAATTTAATACAAATTGTGCTTTGCACGAATTGTATACTTATGCAATGAAGTACAACGAACAGTTAACTGTAACTTTGGAAGAAGATGAGTTTTCGCAAAAACAACGCTTGGCTCTGAAGTTAGAACAGGCTCATAATATAATGAACGAAGCAGGGCAACCATGATATTGGCCTGACCTGACGTGTCAGTCAGCAGAGCTCGATCTGATGTGCTCATCAGACGACACCCTACCAATGCATCCTACTTCGGATGACGGCGTCGATCTAATGAGACCATCAGCACCGCCCCTCTCTCCTGCACTTCAGGAATTAGCTTGCTGATAAATGTTATACGCCAAATTAGTCCCCTGCTTTACTGTCAACCTGTGATCATTTTATACTTTCAGTTATAACAGTTTAGTTGGTGTGCTTTATAATATGCTAGTCCATTACATTGTCATTTTGAAAAGCCAATGGTAAATCAATTTTTTCTGAAATATATTAAAGGTTATCCAGATTTTCATCCCATTTTGAAAGAGCGTAGTAGTATTAGTTATTAACAATCAAATCTGACTTTACAAAAATTTAACATCAAGGCTCTGATTCTTGAATTAAGAACTATACTCCTCGATAAAACATTTCGAAGATACAGTCAATAAAGGGCTCAGTATCTTACTTTATTTTATCGGGAAGTATCTTCTCAAGCTCAAAATAAAAACATATAAGATTTAAAAGTGAAAGCATAATGTTTGTAATTTTATTAAACGTCTTAAATGACTTGAAAATAATGAAAACTGGATTACGCTGTATACAAATATTAAGTTTTTTTTAGTAAACATTTTTTCTTTTATTTTTGTTTAAAATGAAATTTGCTCAATTGGTAAGTGCCTTTTAGAGGAATGAAATCTAGTAGATGTTGAAAAGGTTAAGAAAGTAAGATCATAGATGGGTAATAATATGTTTTTTTATGTCCCAGAAAAAATAGTAACGTCTAATTTTACTACGTAGTTAATTTGTGTATGTAAAGTTACAACAATCTGAAAAAAGGTTTATCCTAACATGGAATTCCGGACTTCTACAATTTTTGTGGTATTTTTGAAGATGTAGAAAAATATTTCCACTGAATTCTGTTATTGTTGTTAGTATTTTGTATATTTCGATGAGTATATAGAAAAATTATTCTTATTTATGTCTTTTAATTGAAAAGATGTGCAGAAAGTCATTTTTTTTAATAAAGAAATATCTTAAAAAGACATAAATCCATGTTAGACCTCCGCTCTTCAAGAAAATTTTTGCCTTTGAAGTCAGTTTTTCAAAATTTCATTTAGCAAAATTATTTACTTTATTTCAGGAATTTCTCGAGCTAAAATATTTTTTGAATAGACAGTTAGGTGCTTTATAGTAAAGTAGCATATCTCAAATTCTTCGTAACTTATCCCTGCTGACAGGTTTTGTAAGATAAATTTCTGTTACAGTGTAGAAATATGAATTTAGGAGCAGGTCATCTCAGACTCTAAACAATCTATTTTCGTCTAGTTTCATTTATAGTTTTACTGGCTAAAATGTGATTGCCGCACTTGTATCTTTATTTTTGTTTGTTTGTACGACGTTTCGTTTAAGTTCAAATATCAAATATACACTGAACATTTTGTCATAAGCTAGGAGCTTATGTCCACATAAGTTTCGCTTCGTTGTATACACCTCAATGATTTGATGTTAAAATGTAGTGGTTGTCAGAGATTAGATATTTCAACACTGGGTTTAATGAAGATTGCATTATTATTTTTTTTTTGTAATTACCCAATAACCATATTCAACAATGCAGATTCACTTGAAAAAAAAAAGAGGTAGCAAATCAGATTTACAACAGAATGGTTACCCTTTAAAATTAATAGACAATATTATAACTAACTTTAGAATAAATACCTCTGTACAACAAAAAGCACAGATAATGTGTATTAAGGAAACCTCATTGAAAAAAAAAACGAATTTGCTTTTACAACGTAAAAACCGTGTTCAAATTGAAAAATACACTTGGAGCTTATTTAACAAAAACAAAACCAAAAACTAACGACAGTAAAGAATGTGTTTACAAAGTTCCATATGAGTGTGGTGAAATGTTTATTGGAAAAAGTAAATGTAAAAAACTAATACACAAAAAGGGGAAGCGTCAAGATCTGGTATTGCAGAACACGCCTGGAACCAATAAAGCCAAATAAAATGACCTGAGGTTGCAGCAATATATATAGAACTAAAAAAAGAAGATTTATAGAAGCAGCTTACATTATAAATAGTAATGCTGCAGTCTTCAGTAAACCCAATGTTGAAATACCTGATCTTTAGCAATACTTCATAACTTTAAATCAGTGAGGTTGTGTACAGGGAAGCGAAACTTTGTGCTTCTATGGACACAGTTTATGTATAAGCTCATAACCTTAAGACAAAAAATTCAGTTTATACTTGTTAACGATTAGAAATACAACCCAGATGAAATACCTTACAAACAAATAAAAATAAAGACAATGCAAGTCGGACAACCACATTTTTGTCAATCTTTAAAAGTATTCACAACCTTCGAACATAGGTTCACAACATGATGTTTTCAAAATCACCTTTTTATATATAATAAACTCAACACAGTTACTTTCCAGGGATTTGCACCGGCTATTTCCATTTAGTTATAAATGTGTAGTTACATCAATAATTAGCAGTTTCTTTATGAATAGATTTCTAATTTTCTATTCCAAATAGTAAATAATTTTTAAAATCTTGGAAATTTAAAATAAAGGCAACTCTACCTAAATTCTTGAAATATAGAGGAGTTAATATTTATGTTGACGTAGGATTGGTCATTTGGCAAAGTCGATAAGTAAGATTATAAAGTGGTGTTTAAAAACGAAAACAATTCCATACAATATCCGTTAATCGGTACCATTGGAAATCATCACTTTATTTTGAATATAGTACTTGCTTGGTCGCTGCTAAGTGAGAAAGTAACAGTAGAATATTTTTTATTAAGAACGTAATTTTGTGTAGTCTAATTTTTCTGGCTAAAAATAATAAATAATTTCAAATAATACTTTTAATTTTTTAAAAAATATATTAATAGTACAAAGTTACATTCCATTATGTTGTTTTATTAAAAATATATTACAGTTTAAAATATTTTATAAAAAATTGTGATATTATTGGTTGCAAGCAAAATAATGTTAAAAAAATTTATCCTACATTGAATTATTTTCTAGAAAAAAAAATAAATGAAAAAGACACCCTAAATCTAAACAAACTGTGTAGGTATATGAATGAAATAAGGTTGTACAGAAGGGGATGGACTAAGCAATACATATCCCTACAGACTATTAATTCTCTGTGTGTTACAAATTGCTGTTGTGCAATTATAATTGTTCAGTGTATATGCGGGGACAGTGCTCACTCAGTGACTTTGAAGTGCCTCTGGTAGATTGAGTGTGGCTGCCTCCAAAAATGAATGTACTATATTTTTATGATAACAGTACTAGAGTTATGCTTTGTTGTGCTGATCATTTCAGCCTTAGTCCATACTATCGATAATTAACTGGAATATCAAGTCTAACAATGCTTTTTTGATATGTGTATAATTATTATACCTTTATACAGTTTAATATTTTTATATTTTAGTTGGATGCATGTACCCTACTTCTACTATACCATTTTTTTTAATTTTTAAAGTCATTTATTTACCTATATTTCATTATATATTTGTAGAATGAGCCACCTTCTTCCACTCTTTTAAAAATCAAATTTTGTTTACTATTTAACAACAGGTCTTTATTGTAGTTCGGCGCGCATTCGCCAAAATAACTTATATATTAATATCGATGTCAATGTCAAATATAAAAACTGGTAGAACTAAGGTACAATACTCGAATGCAATCATTAATGATTGTCTTCCGTAACAAGGAAGCACCAGGGTGTAGTATTACTTGCGACCTTTCAATCATTGGATGTCACAATCTATACATACATACTATGCACGGGTCGTTTTCAGTGTGGTTTTGTGTATGTGTCATAAGGCTGTGTAAGTTTACGTAAACAACCAGCATTGTACACTGCCCAACAGAAATATCCCACTGGCCTGTGTTTTCAAATTTAACTGTACCTTAAGAAAGGGCTTTTTATATATAGATAAATGGTAAATGTTATTTTCTGTTTGGAAGTGTATATTATATAAGTTGCCGCACCAACAATTTTTTGGACAGTGTTGCTGCCTACAGCTACCTATCTAACGCATTGGTTCCAATTCAAGGTTCTTTAATTTTTATGAACAGGATTTTAAGGCTATAAATGATAAATACCCTATAAATAAAAATTGTATATTTTTTAAAGCACAGATTCAAGGAAAAAATTTAAAATTACCTAATTTCTATTATATAATTGTTTTTTCAGTTTTAATTCAGTACAGGGTCCTTCATTTATATATAATTCCTGTCTTGTCTACCACCCTGTATATATATCACGTCCCAGTATTGTTAAATCTATTTTGAATAAATGTATTGTTAAGGTTTAATAATAATGATTGAATTTTAAAAATATATAAAAATATAAGTTCCAGTACTAATATTATTAATTTCTTACCTTAATTTATTTATATTAAGTATATTTATTCGAAATAGATATACTGGGCGGATTTTTAATATATTTTTATACCTCGTATAAGTATATGTAAATTATATTTTCGTAAATATGTAACTTCCTCTCTATTTTAGCTGAATGTTTCTGAACCGTTTTGTTGTTAATATTGTTATAATACTCATCATTAAAAAATCACGACGAGCTTTAATAATATTTAAATTAAACAACATTTTGTAATTTTCTAATTTTATACTCTAGTAGTAATTATCTCTAATTAATAGTTGTTTTTCGACGAAACGAGTTTTAATAAAAATTGCTTTTTTTTCCCTATACAAACTGCCTAGTTTATAAGACACTATCGATAACATTCCTTTTTAGTGAGAGTGTAATATGTATACTTTTAGCTCTTAATTTTTATTAACTGTGAATATTAGGTTAGATCTGATATCATACCAGATCTTAAGAAACATTCAGTGATCCTATTTAATTGCAATACTTTTTAATTAAAGATATATAATATATTTATGTTTTATCATTTTTTATACTCTTACATATGTTGTGTATTTAACAATTAAACTGCCATTGTGTTATATAAAAATCTATACATTATTTTATTCAAATTGATTTATTATATATGCGACTTTGAGATGGGATCAAAAATATACAATGTTATTTTATTTATCCAGATAATGTAAAAAAGTAATAAAGCTGTCTCAAAGAGCAATCCAAAATCTAGTGATTATTTAACAGTTAGCAATATTTGTCATAGTTACCGCTTGTGTTAGTTATGATTTGTTAAACAATTCTTACTTGGTGATAAAATAAACGCATATTGCAAACTGTCATTTTATGTTATAATCGTTAGATTTTTGACCACTGGAAATATTTATTATGGGAACAAAAAAAAATTGTGAATGCTTGTCTATAATTTTCTTTTGTGTAATTTTTTAAACATTGTATAATTTTGTGTTAATAGTTACGAATATTGTCACCGTCCTTACTGGAACAATGTATTTCTCAAAATAGCTTATGGACAGCTACGCATATCAATGTCCAGATAGGCACTTCTTGTATTGTTAATTAACATCTGTAAAATCTTTTTATTTTTTCATTTTATTTAAGTATTGTATATACAATTTTTATGCCAAAAAATTTGCTTCTGGACAACTGCATAGTAAGAATTGTAAATACTAAATGTATGTATGTATGTATGACTGAGTGAATGGATATTGTGTTTATATGTACGCATCTCTTGATATATTCATAGTACTGTGTGTATATCTGATTGCATCTGCAATAATATGAATGGTAATGTATTACTATATGTTATTATAAAAGACTGAATGGAGTTACTAAACTACTTAATAGAAAAATAACATATGTGTTTTCTTTTTCCCTTCCCAGTAATTTTTCCAAATCCAAATCGTATTGACCATCTTTGTAGAAATCAGAAGCTTATTCGCCTATTTGTAATTTAATTTTTCTATTTAAATAGACACATAGCAAGAGCTCTTTCACTTCAAAATTCATAATTTAGAATTAAATATATCATATGTTTTTACTAATAAAAAAGAAATTAGGTGGTTCTATAATTTTTCTGCAGTAGATAAAAACAAAATAAGATCATTGTTATAGCCATAGACATAAAACTATGAACCGCGGGTCCCATAAAAGCGCGTGTCAAAGCTTAATCCGAACCGTATATCATCTATTTCCGACTTTATATATTTACTTATGTAAAACGCTGATAGATATGACGTGACAGCCGCTTTGAGTAGTAAGTTCATCACACAGGAAATACTCTGTCTCTGATGTACAGCATCTTACTGGTGTTTTACATACGTTTAACTTATGAATCTGTCCTACGTTTAAATCCGAAAAACGTACGTAATTCTGCTGTAGATCATCTGAAATCAGTGGCGTAAATAACGACACCACAGATCCCGTAGTGCGGGAGGCGCAGCCAATCCAGGGGCATCCTCAAGTCCCATGATGAAAATGAGCAAATACAAAGGATCAAGATAGGTACAAAATAGTAGGGCGCATTCAAAAATCTGCAGGGGGCGCACATACTCTTAGTTACGTCACTGGAATATTTCATAGAGCGTTTTACGAATTTCTGCTGTTAAAATAATATGTTATTTCTGTAGCATTATCTGTCTAGCAGAGTGTGTAACCAGGGATACTACTCACAGGAAGACAGGACGACAGGTACTATTACCTATTTCGCTCTAACAATTTTTAAGCGAGAGTCAACACGCTTCTATGAAACGCGAGCTATATCTTAGATGTCTATGATTATGACTAAGACATATATATGTAGACATATATATATATATATATATATATATATATATATATATATATATATATATATATATATATATATATATATATATATATATATATATATATATACATATATATATATAAATATATTCAGCTGTTTTTTTAATGACAATTGGACACAATATGAGGGACTTCACAGCTTTCTGGCCCTATAAAAACAACTACGTTTATATCGATGGCTTCAAGCCGAATTGAAAGTGAAACGGCTTTAAAACTTATTTTAAACCTACCCGTTTATTTCGGTGTTTTGAATCTGGGTACTTGTTTTAGGTTTAATAAATCTCAAATCGGTTTAATAGAAACAGATTTTTCTAAAGCTTTTAACAAAAATTTCGCATATTATTCTCATGTTCAAAAAATAAACAACAATAAGTGGAAATTAGAGGCATTGTTTCATTGTTTTTTTTTTTACTTTTAGCACTCAACTGTCTCATATGTAGAAGTACTTTATTACATAACTTGACAGCTAAAGACCCGGGTCGATTCTAACATCTTCTCAATCTGCAATAGGATGTTAGAATAGTATTTTCCCTTCTGGTGTTATAGTCATGTATGTCACTATGCTGTCTACATGTGTGTTCAGCGTTCTTAATGGAGAATGCAATATAATTTCTAGGATAAAAATTGATAGAAAGTGCAATACATCCAGGTCAGCAAATGCATGCTTGCTATCGCTCCTAATCCCTAAACCACCAAGCACTCTAATAGCCTTACACTGTACGTTAAAAACTCTATCTACCCTCTCCCTCCGCAGGCTATAATGACATACGACATAACATAATAATAGAATGCAAAGTAAGCAGATTTCATTGTTTTCATGCTCACAACATACTAAAGGTTTCTAGGGAGAATAGTTTGTTGTAGTTTAAGGCTAAGGATTCAAGCAGTCATCAATGCTCTGAGTTCCCACGTAATTAGCACGAAAATGTTTTAAGAATACATAGAGAGAGAAACGTGTAGATTTTGCAAGGAGGAGGATGAAACTCTATCCACATTCTTTTTGAATGCAGCGCTTTAGAAAACCCTTGAATGCAACTCTTGGGGGCATACCAAATAGAAGAGGGCGAGCTACCCATTTTAAAGCGGTCCAACGTTCTAAAGTTTCTAGAAGAAAGAGGACTGGAGGACCTGCTCTAGTCGGCAAGGTATCCCTAAGAACTTGACAGCAGAAGGCAAACACCATAGATCTATTAGGTCGCAGTGTATTCATCTCCACTTCCACATATATACATACATAAGACTAAGAATAAACCAACTGTCAAATATTTTGTCCGTTAACACTTAAAAATAGGTTCTTGGAAAATTATCAAGTCAGAAGCAGTACCTATTATATAGCATTTTTACACAGGGTATTTTGAAATTCAGTAGTAAACGACTTTTATTTTTTCTTCAATTACTCATAATTTAAACTATTAAAATGCTAAAAAGTTGTAATTTCAAACCTTTGGCTATTTTATGCAGCAGCATTTTAGTGGTCTGCGGATACGCAAAGCAAAAATCTTACGGGCTTATCTTTGAGTAATTTGTTAATTTTCCCAGTAAAAACTTCGACATTTTAAAGGGTCTGTATCTCGAAAATTTTATTTTTAGTTGTTCTCTCTGACAGCACTAACATCACAAAATGTAGTGAAAGAGTCCATTATAAAAGCCCAAACGAAAGATTTTAATATATTTATTGAATATGTTAATAGATAAAGTATTCCTTTCTAGCATTTATTAGTACTAAAATGTTTAAACCTTCGCTTATCATTGTTGTTGAGCTGACGTCGACTTTTCCAATCGTTTCACTGCACTGTGTATTATATGTAATATATTTAATCGTATGCAGTCCACAACACATCTCATACCTAGGCAGTCTAATGAAAGTAAGAGTTTTTAGTTTACCTAGGCTTTTCCTAACATCGTTGGATGTCGCGGATTAGAACGAACAGTACTGAAAGGGAACAGTGCTGCTAGAGACGCGGTCGTGTTCGTTAACGTGTAATTTTCATATATAATAATCGTGTTGTGTTATTTGTGAGTTACTATAGCTTATAAACTACCAGCAATTTCTTAAAAATAAAAGGTAAGTTTTTAATGGTATTCTTACACAGAAACTGGTTGGAAATATCCAAATGGAACAATAAACATCAAAATTTATCCACAAGTTTTCTGAACAAATTTTATTTTGTTAATGGAATTTGAAATCGTGGATTAGCATCCCTTTTGTAAAAAGCGGAATAAATGAACGTCATTGTTAAAATAAAACTTCTTCTTCTTAAAAAAAAAGGCCAAAAATACATGTAGTCTGACTGTGATTTTTGGAAAGCCGCATCAAATATGGATAAAATATAATTATTAAAAAAAATAATTACTAGGCTCATATTTAACTTAAAAAGGAGACAATTATGCAGAAATGTTATATATATATATATATATATATATATATATATATATATATATATATATATATATATATACAGGGTGTCCAATATAAGGATCCTAAGCATGGGGATCTCGGAAACAGTTGGAGATACGAGGTCGGTTAAATTAGAGAAAAGTTGCGCAATTTAGTGCTAAATTAAACGCAGTTAAAAAAATTTAAAAATTTCAAACACTTCCGGAGATTTCCGGAAAAAAACGAAATTTGGCAAAATCGTTTTTAATTTTTGCAGGCTTTATTTAAAGAGATATCAGAAAATAAAAGGTAGATTCTCATTGCCACTTTTTATTTTTTATAATATGGTCTAAACAAAATTTAAATCCGACGTTTCGTTTCTGAGATACCATCATGAACTTTCATTTTTTATATGGAACAAAAAAAAGTATCCCATGTATTTGATAGCATTTTTTATTACAAATTCAACGATGTATCACCCTTGCATATCGAATACGTAGTTCAAGTACTTTCCATAAGAGCTCCATGAGAGCGAGAGAGAAAGGTATATCAGTTTTATAAAAACCAATGAACTACACACTTGATATGCAAGTGTGATACACCGTTGAATTTGTAATAAAAAATGCTATCAAATACATGGGATACTTTTTTTTGTTCCATATAAAAAATGAAAGTTCATGATGGTATCTCAGAAACGAAACGTCGGATTTAAATTTTGTTTAGACCAAATTATAAAAAATAAAAAGTGGCAAGAAGAATCTACCTTTTATTTAAATAAAGCCTACAAAAATTAAAAACGATTTTGCCAAAATTCGTTTTTTTCCGGAAATCTCCGGAAGTATTTTGAATTTTTAAAATTTTTAAATTGCGTTTAATTTAGCACTAAATTGCGCAACTTTTCTCTAATTTAACCGACCTCGTATCTCCAACTGTTTCCGAGATCCCCATGGTTAGGATCCTTATCTTGGACACCCTGTATATGCACGTTTATGTATCAAGTCTAGATCCGAAAATAGTATGGATAACTCTAGATCCACTTTTCAAAACAATTTTTTTCCCGTGTATTTTTACATTATATTTTCTATTTTTTTTATTCGTTTTTATCTTTTGGAGGGAATTACACCTCACTCGAACAAAAGAATTCGCCGAGTTGCATAATTTCTTTATGCGATATGTCAATTATGTTTAAGACTAAACATTCTGTCGTATTCCTGTCTATCTGTGAATAATATTTTTAGTGTAAAAAATTCTATACAGTCGAAGTTAAGATGTAGAGAAACATGGATAAAACAGCAACGTTTGAAAGCTGTTCATTGCCCATTGTATGAGAATTTGCACCTCTAGGTCTCTGTATTTCACGATCTTCTCATTTTATTTTGGCCTTAGGTTGTTATTGTTTGGTATTGTAACGTCAATTCTTATGATTCGCCTGATATATATTGAACTTCTCTGCTAACTCTTGGTGGAGTATCTTAACAGCTGAGTCATGCCTTTCTTTATACTCCGTTGTGGCAAATGCTTGGCATCCTCCAGTTACGTGCTGGATTGTCTCTGATATTCGACAGCCATATCTACATTGGTCGTTTTCTGTTTATGGATTTCTGATGATGAACTTCCGATAGTATCGGGTCTTAAGTGACGTGGTCTGCTGTATTTCCTACAAACTTTCGGGCGTGTCGCGCTGTTGCAAGGAGCACTGCTTTTTGAATAGGTTTACACAGATGCTCAGTAAGGTCCAGTCCCTTGATGTTCTGCAGAAAGTTCTTTGAAATCGCTTCAGTTGTTGACAAAATTAGGTCAATTGTTTGGATGCTGTTCATTGTCCGGTGTTCCGAATTTACACCTCCAGGTTTTCGTATTTAGCCATCTTCTCATTGTATTTTGGCTTTATGTTGTTGTTTGGTATAGCAATGTCAATTATTGTGGTTCGCCTAGAAGTTTTATCTATTAATACAATGTGTGTTATATACCACACCACACCACTCATAATATTATGAGCAACCATCTGATCTGTCAGAACCGTTTGGTCACAATATAGCTTGAACTTGTTCTCAACAATAGCGGCCGGGTTGTATTTGGAGTAAGGCATCTTTCCTGCCTGCAACAGATTTAACTTCTCTGCGAACTCTTGGTGGAGTATGGTGGCGGCAAACGCTTGACATCCTCCAGTTATGTGCTGGATTGCCTCTGATGTTTGACAGCCATATCTACATTGGTCGTTTTCTATTGAGGGATCTCTGATGTTGAACTTCTTATAGTTTTTCGTTGGAATAACCTGGTCTTGGATAGCTAACAAAAAGCCCTCCGTTTCCGGAAACATCTGTCCTGAAATCAACCAGTAGTTAGACGCCGAATTGTCGACACTGTCCTGGATGACCTCATTTGGATACCGTCCATGAAGTGTCTTATGCAGCCAGGCTTGTAACTTCTCTTGGTCTGTTTGGTGGTAAGAAACAATATCCTGTTCTCTCAGTTGTAGCGGCGTTGAATCGTCTGTCTCACATATTGCTTGATATAGTGTGGAAGAGTTCGCTAACTTGTGAAAATATGAACGTAAATTTATTATTTGCTGATCGAGCTGCTTACCAGTATCCACCAATCCTCTTCGTCTTTTGTGTCTTGGAAGCATTGTACGTTCAATAGCACTCCGAGGCAAACGCGGATCCAGGAAGGGGCAATCGGGGCAATGCCCCCCCCCCCCCCAAAAAAAAAAAATATGAATATGCTATTAAAGAATGGAAAATTTTAAAACTCAAGTCAGTGTCGAGCTCACCGCGCGTGGGATATATGGTTTTGGGTTGGGAGCGTGGGTTTTTTGCTTGTGGCCCCCGTAAAAAATTTTCTGGATCCGCCCTTGCTCCGAGGTTGGTGTGCGTGTGCTTTTGTTAAGAACGTTCTTATTTTTCTTTGCAGGTTTTCGATGTCCGTCTTGCTTCAATTCCAAAAGAGTAGCTATGTGTACGTGTTTCGCGCCTTAAACAAATTTCTACTATTTAGACTAATTGGTAATAACCGTCTTACCCTCCTGACAAATTCGGTTGTCAATTCAGCCTTCATAGTGCGATGATCAATTCTTTCAGCCTGTTTCATACCTAGGTATTGGTATATTTGTTCTGCTTCCATTGCAGCTGTAGTTTTACCGGTCTACATCTCAAATGCTTCTGGTTGTATCTTATCTCTAACGATGTTAACGACGTTTGTCAAGTCCAAATTGCATTAAGATATAACCGAAGAACTGCCCATTGCAAGGCAGAACCATATCGGGCTTAGTGAATCACCTTGGAATATCCCCCTTCGTATGGGAATTGTATTTTTTCGTTGGTATCGCTGAATAACACTTGCAATTGGATCATATTTCTCCAGGTTGACATGATGCGTTCTAAAAAGGAAACAAAATGAATATCGACCCTATGAATTCTCAATATAGTTGTGAGGCACTGAATCGAAAGCCTTCTTATAATCCACGCAAACGGCAAAGGGGTTTCTTCGGTTGGTATAGGCTTGGTTACATATGACAGAGTCAATAATCCATTGCTCCTTGCACCCCATTGCTCCCCTGGTGTATCCTTTCTACTGAGTTGCGACAGCGTTATTTTGTTCACAAAGTTTATAGATGTGTTGTGTCAAGCAGGAGGTAATCACCCTATATAAGCGTGGTAAGACAGATGATTGGCCTATACTTAGCTGGGTCATGTGTGTTATGTTGGTCCTTTGGCAAGAGATACGTAATATTTTCCGTCAGAAAAATGGCATTTTTGCTGGGTTAAGACAAACATCATTAATAAGATTAACCAGTTGGTGCATACACCAGAACTTTTTGAGCCAGTAGTTCTTGACCGGGTCGAGAGTTTATGACAAGCGAAAACGAGTTGACAAAATTAGTTCAATGTGCCCTAAACCCAAGCTACCAAAATCAGGGCGAGGGGGTCAGCGATATCGACGGTCCTAATGTAATAGCAGGCGGATCTATTTTTTCTGAATTTGAAAATCTTGGGGGTGAGGTGGGGAGGCAGTCGTCCCACCTTGAATCCGTCCTTTATATTATATGTATATAACAAAAATAATGAATTACCCAGAACAAGAAAGTTACATGAATTATTGAATACACAGTTGAACAGTGCTACACTGGTATTTATTGTAAAGGCGCTAGTGAGGATTAACTCGAGAGAGCACAGCAGAGTTGGAGGCTAGAAGAGGCACCAGCAAGCAAAGTGCCAAGCTAGCCCCTATGACGTAGAGTAGGGGTGGGTGTTTTTAAAAGGCGCCACTGAATTTAGGCCGGGTAGACACAGAAACTCCCCCCACGTTGTTGCTTGAGCCTAGCGTTCAACTCAGCTTTCAAATCGCTGCACAAATTATTCAAAATAAAAAAAAAGGTAACGTACGGCAAAAGACAAGCTGTTGTGGGACAAATGAAGCTTAAAAAATGTTTTAATACCAATTATACTCTTTATTTGCTGATAAAGATGTCCCTAAGGGGGCACTGGTTTATATCCCTAAGGGTGGATCTAGGTTGTTATTCGACCCAGTGGGTGGATCTGGACTTCCTTGTGCCCAGAGGGTGGATCTGGGCTTTCCTATGCCCAGATGGTGGATAGTATTCTTCTACCCCGAGGGTAGACCCCGATCTTCTGGGGCCAGACTGATTCCTTCATTGACCCGTGCAAACTGCCCAAAATCTCTGTCTCCAGGTTTATCCCGATAAAAAAAAACATAACTGCCAACATGGCAAAAGATACGGTACACCAATACTCAACAAAATTATCAGGATAATTTTCGACTTTCCATCTCAGAATCCTAAAAATTTGGCAACTAGAAATTGAGATGGAAGTCTGCAGCTGCTTCAGCCGAATCAAACCAGGAAAAAAGTTAAAAATCAAGGCAAAACGGCCGCCATTTATAACCATGGCCCTGCTTGCGCACTACTCGACTTCCGTTAGGCGCGTTCAATTACCACGTGTGAAAGAAATGACAGCTCAAAAAGAAAGACACTGAACAACAACAATCGGATGAAATGCATTTGTTAGTTAAGCCAATTCGTTAATCATTAGCATTTTCCACTAAGAACAAGAATAATAAATCTAATAAATATCCCAGTAGTTATTTTTAAATTCAAGAAATATAAATTAATACATCAATACAAATTTCCTGATTTCTGCAACGCAATATCAATACAATCCCATCAAATGTAAATGGTAGGAAAAAACAAGATCTATCTGAATACAAAAAAAAGTAGCAATAAATTTGATATTCCTAAGAAAATACCTAAGCACAGTGTAGTGAAATACCAAAGTAGGACAAAATAATGGCAAATAAAATTAATCGAAACTGTACTTAATGAAGTGCTTGTCTTCAAAGAGTTCCTGGGAAATGCTTAAGGAAAATGATATTGTGTTGCCCATAACGACAGTATTTGCAAATAAGGTTAAACTCAATAAATTAGCCATAGTGAGCTTAAGCGCAAAATTGAACCGCGACAACAGGGTACCTATTCTCGTTCTTGAGAGAACGATCATCTTGATGGAAAGTGGGCGTGGTTCTCACGAAAAAGTACGAAAACGTATTTAGAATACGGTTTCTTACTTTTTCGTGAGAACCACGGCCACTTTCCATCAAGATGATCGTTCTCTCGAGAAACGCTACCCAGAATACGCTTTCATACTTTTTCGTGAGAACCACGCCCACTTTCCATCAAGTGATCGTTCTCTCAAGAACGAGAATAGCTACCCAGAACGAATGCTCAGAATTTACGTGCGGAGCATGCCCCAAACTTCGGAAATGCCAGCTGTGTTCGGCATTACTTAAAATTTTTTACTTATCAGTGCACGAAGATTGTTGAGAAACAAGATCTGAAATAAGTATTTCTATTTTGAAAATTATTATTTTCAGTTCTATACCTTTAATTGATCATATCCAATTTTCATTTCATGATTAGTAATAATCGTCTCAAAAGAATGCAGTGAACTTTCGATGGAGCTTTGGAGCCAATTGAACTAACCTGACTATAGTCATATTCTTTAATTATTAAAGTGAATAAAGAAAATGTGATAATTTCGTGTTCTTTTGAATACAAATGTTTGTTGCCATTTTTTTGAAGTGATCATGTGATACTACTGGTGATAAAAATTCAAAATAATATGGCTTATATATTGATGTCGATATATTACGAGCTGTTTAAACTAGAAAAATATTTTGTTTGGTGTTTTTTATGAGTCGAAATTAAACAAAAAAAAAAAGATAAAAGGTTTTCCATTTACCGGGATCACAGCAAATATACATTTAAGCCCATTATTTCATCAGGTTTGACCTTTAAATAAGGGTGTCCAGATTCATGGGTATATGGTAAATTAACTTTAACTTAATAAGGCGTCAAATTTAATCGAGAAAAGACACTTAAAATGAAAAAATACTGACAGACCTGACATATACTGCCCTCGATTCGAGAATTTTAAGCTCAAGTGCATCAAACCCTGAGTAGCTCCGCGTAAATGTGAATAACGCGGTTAAAGTGTTAATTTGAAAGGTAAATAACCTCCAAATAATTTTTTTTTCGGAATTGGTGTTCGATTCATTGGCATGACCAGCTCAGAGCTGTTCAGGTGCAAGAAATGCTCGTTTTGTTCAAGTAGTGCATTATGTCTCGACGCTTGTCAGATCTGCTTTTCCCCTTAGCCCCCAAGCACCAATAAAAATATTTGGTGTATGAAGCCCTAGCAGCTATCAATTATCATTTTCAGATGCTATTTTTGGGTAAAAAACATTTTATACATGAAATGAAGAGACAAAAATAAGATTATTTCACATGCTATGGGACTTACGTTCATAGTTTTTTTTAACGAATTACGAAATATTTATGCCCGAAAATGCCATAACACCAGGCAAAATTCAAAACTATTAAGTAATAACATAATATTTTTGCCTTTTTGGCTTCAATACGTCTTGCTACGCATATTAAAAGCACCAATTTCGAAAAAAAATAATTTGGAGGTTATTTACCCTTCAAATTAATACTTTAACCGTTTTATTCAGATTTGGTCGGAGCTACTCAGGGTTTGATGCATCCGAGTTTAAAACTCTTGAATCGGTGGCAGTATATTTTTAGTGGTGCTTGAGGGGTTAGGAGAAAGCAGATCTGACAAGCTCCGAGATGTAATGCACTTCATGAATAAAGGGCTCTTCTTTTGAGTTATCACTTTCAGTTCAATCACTTGAAGTAATCATGATCACTTCGACCCAATGACAAGTAAATGCATATTCAAAAGAACATGAAGTTATCAGTTACACTTTTTTCACTTTGATCAATTGATAATTACTCTAAAGAATACAGCCTAAAGCGAGTGCTTCTTGCACCTGAACAGCTCTGAGCTGCTCCGGCCCATGAATCGAGGGCAGTAATCGCTGTATTCTTTTGAGTAAATTATCACTGATCAGAGTGAACAAAGTGAAACTGATAACTTCATGTTCTTTTGAATATGCATTTACTTGTCATTGGATCGAAGTGATCATGATTACTTCAAGTGACAGAACTGAAAGTGATAATTAATCAAAAGAATATACCTAATATAGCCACGTGATATTGGCTGTATTCTTTTGAGTAATTATCAATTGATCGAAGTATAAAAAGTGTAACTGATAACTGCATGTTCTTTTGAATATGCATTTACTTGTCACTGGGTCGAAGTGATCATGATTACTTCAAGTGATAGAACTGAAAGTGATAATGACTGAAAAGAATAGCCCTATTATCAGACATCTCGATCTCCGTCAGTTTTAATCTGTCTGTATTTTTTGGTTTTAATGCCGAACACGGCTTATGCTTTATCACTGTTTATTAAGATAAGGAGAAAAAAGATGAATAATCTGTTTATCGTTCGAGACGCCTTCCTAGATTTAATTTAAACTCCCACCACGAATATTGCAGGAAAGCCAGTCATTTAATAAATACTATTTAGACACTTCCAAATTTAAGATCCATATTCACACGGGGTGAACAAGAGTGATTTATTAAAACAAAATTTCTTTTAACTGTTTTGTGTGATAAAATTTTCTTTATTTCTCCACTTTGTAATACATATTTGAAAAAAAAAATGAGTAACGATATACCAGTAGATACTGAGTTTCCAGTTTGGGGCTTGCTTCCCAAAAAAGAAACAGGGGCAGTGTCTTTCATTTCTAAATATCCCTCTTACGATGGCAGAGGTACTGTTATTGCTATTTTGGATTCGGGAGTTGACCCAGGTGCCCCTGGTTTACAGGTATTTATACATAATTTTTATTATATATGTATAATGAAGATGTTTTTTGCTAACAATAATTCAAAAAGTTAATAAATATATAATTAGAAAAACAAAGGATTTTTAAGATAAAAGTAATATGTGGTGTTTAACTATTTTTATACGTGTCTAGTGAGAAGAAATATTTTTAAACTTCCTTAACCTAAACAAAGTACAAATTTCAATAATAATTTTTTTTTATAATAAATCAGAGTTTTGAATATGTACAGGAATGTTTTGTTTTAAAAGTATTTAGCTGTCACTTAACATCTATGTAAGAAAATATTTTTAATCAACCACCATGTGACAAATTGAGAACACCAACCATACCGATCTACTAGTTGAGGTAAAAGTATACATTTCATCATTAAAATTATAAGGAATCTAGTTCACCAAAGTTTAAATATTAAAATTTTTTGTAGCAAACTTCTGAAGGCAAAGTAAAGGTCATAGAAAGATTTGATTGTAGTGGTTGTGGTGATGTTAACACTAGCACCATTGTGAAGCCTGAAGATGGTTACATTACAGGTCTAAGTAACAGAAAAATGAAGGTGTGTGCTGAATTAATTTTATTTTAAAAATTACAGATGATAAAATATAATTTATTATAGATTCCAAGTGACTGGCAAAACCCTTCTGGAACGTATAGAATAGGTGTGAAAAATGCCTTCGACTTATATCCTGATAGATTGAAAGACCGCATTAAGTCAGAGTATAAAAAAAAAAATTGGGAAGAAGGTTACAGGAAAATTATTAGTGATCTTAATCGTGAATTAACAAATTTAGAAAGTTCATCAAATAGTAACAGCTCTAATGAGAATGATAAATTAAATAAAGAGGACTGTGAAGCAAAAATTGAAGTATTAACTACCTTGGATAAGAAATTTAGCGATTCAGGGCCAGTATATGATTGTGTTCTCTTTCATGATGGAGAAAAATGGATGTGCTGTGTAAATACTAGTGAAGACAATGATTTATCTAAATGTCCTTTATTAGGAGAATATAGTATTACTCATGAATATATGCCCCTTACAAAACTAGATAGCTTAAATTTTAGTTTTAATGTACATGAAAATGGAGATGTTTTAGAATTGGTAGGCGTGTGCTGTAAGTATTACATTAGATTCCACGCATAGTTTCATAATTGTTGATAATTTTTCTATATAAACTGCAACATTTATTTAAAAAAAAAATGGTTGTAACAATTTTCTATTTTATTATTCAGAGATATTTGCTGTGCAAACAATTATACAAATCTGCATAATGTCTGATAAAAGTACAATGCTGATAAAGCACTACTATTTGAACAAAATATATTGTGTTAATTGAGCTATTCTAACAGTTAAGTTATTGCTGTTTTAATTTACATTTCTAGTGATCCAGCATTAATTTTTTTGTTGACAATTAACAACAGCTAATAACAGAAGTGCTATAAATCCAAATTCTGCTGTTAAGTGTTACCATAAAAATATATTGCCATAAATGTATATTTAATAAAATATTATTTGAATTGAGTAATAGTACTCTATTGAAGCATGCAGTAGGTCCAAGCAGTGGCAACCCATTACCTTAAAATATGTATATTCTATATCATAGACTTGTGACCTTTATTACAATTTAAAAAAGCTCTCAAATTTTAGGAGTGTTAAATTATATTATGCTCATTAACCCATTCAAAAATTGACTAGGTGACTAAAAAGTTTGTCTCCGTGCAATTTTCAAGCTCAAAAATTTATGCTTTTAGTCATATAAAACAAAAGAAATTTTTGGAATAATGGCACAGAATTATAAACATTCCATTGCATTTTATATACAAAAAAATAACCTTCTACTGTGTGTATCAAAAAAACTTTTTTATACACATGCTTGGGAGACAGGACAAAAGATTTTCTTCCTAGTACTCTGAAATAAGGTGTTTTGCCTTATTTAAAAATGAAGTAAACAATTTTCCTTTACCGTTTGACACAAAAAAAATAAGTATATCCAAAATTTTTGGAATAGTGGAGAATTAACTCATATAAAAAATGGTTAAAAAATATAAAGTGCTCTTTTTCAGGATTAAAATTAAAAGTTCGATATAGCACAGCTCATAATCTCAATATCCTTGTATCTATTTTGACAAGATATAAATTATTTACTCTCGCATATCTCCCTCTAGTCATAAATGTTGATAAATCATTTTCAACATTAATAATAGTCAACACTGCAAAATAATATTAGTTATAGTATTAGAAAATGTGAAGTTAAAATGATTGCATTCACATAGTAGTATAATGTATTCTTTTATTTCATTTGTATTGGGTATCATCTAAGTTGTAATGAGCGCTCTAAGTCATGTAAAAGGGTAATTTAAACACAAAAACTATTATAACCCTCTCTCTCTCTCTTTCTCTAACATCCTGTTTTACCACGACTGCCTAGCTAAAGTGACTAGAAATCACCAAATGGCGACAATTTCAAAATTTATTATGGCGGGAAATTTAAATAATAAATGGGATGTTAACAATCTCTCCACAACATTAAAAAACAAACTGACAAATCGTGTCAGGAAACTAACTCTTCTATTTCTTACAACTCAAATGCCTGTCAGTCGCATTGTTGATGTGCCGCTGGTTTCTAGCTGTGAAATATGGAATATTGATGAGTTCACAACCCTACTCTAATTTAATAATTTTTGTTAAGCATAAAAGACATTTTATAGTGTTCTAGAAAAAACTTTTTTTATAAACATGCTTCTAACTCTTGGGAAACAAGATAAAATATTTTCCTTGGTAGTGCTCGTAAATAAGGTTTGCTACCTTATCTAATCTTTTGAAGTTTGATTTATAAATATAAGTTAATCCGAAACTTTCACCTTAAGCTTTTTTTGAACTGTAGAAATTTCACTTATATAGCAGATGACTATAAAATGTAAAAAGAAATGCTTTTTTTTCAGAATTAAAATTAAGATTTTGATTTCGGACAGATCTAGATTCTTAATATTCTTAATTTTTCTACGTGTCTATTTTGAAAACATATAAATTGTTTACTTTTACATATGTCTAGCCATAACTGATAATAAATTATTTTCAATGTTAATAATAGGGTAATTATTTGGAGTACTGGAAATACCGAATTTTTCGACGATCCTTTGCATACCCCTATTTTTGGGTCAAAGAACACGAATCTGAACTTTTTTTTGGCGGTGGTAACCACCTGTAAATTTTTGCCATTTCTAGTAAAATACAACATAACCAAATTATCATTAAAAAACTACGGAAAAATGTGAATTTTCAATAAAAATTAAAAAAAACTCTCAGCTTGCCCACTGCTCATTTGCTTTAGGAGTCGTTAAATTATAAATAATTGTATTAATTCCAGTATTGTAGCATGAAATATAACAAATAAAGCTGATCATGACATTATCAGACCAGAACCAACACAACATTTCTTAATTTTTGTTAATTAGATAACTACGTTTTGTCCAACAATACTTTCTAATAATATATTATTGCTCTGCCATCATTTCATTATGTTCTGTTTTACAGTACAATTAACTAATATCTGTATATTGTTATAGTAACTATTACAATTATTTTTTATACTAATTAAAAAATGTTGTTAACCAACAGAGACCACTGAGAGGACTATATGGAAATAGGGAAAGGTTCCAATGGTTATCTTTGAGTATTGTTACTGTTGGTTTTTATTTAAATTTTTTTGTTTTTTTTTTCTACTTTCTACAAGGCCATTCTGCATTTTTCTAGTTTCTACAAGGCTATGCTACATTTTTCTACTTTCTACAAGACTATTCTACATTTTCCTACTTTCTGCAAGCTATTCTACATACTGTATACTCGAGAAGTAGATTAATTAACCTCAGCATTGTTTAAGGGAGCATAGACTTGTGCCATGTATTTAAAAAATACATGGTACATATCTTTGGGTTTAGTATATTTCCTCCTAAATAAATGTTTCGCTAGTGAGATTCTCATCTACCAAATTTCGTAACATTGCTATGTAAATCTCTTCAAGCTCTCTCAATCTTTTGAGTGTGAGCTCTAGTATCTGGGTCAACAGAATTCTTTGACTGGTTTACCGTTTGGTGCTGAAAACCTTCCTCTGCTAAACAGTTATAAGCTTTCTAGCAATCGGAGATAATGGTAGTACCCATTCCTTAATGACGTTAAGTCAGTGTTCTTTTGAGCGTTCCCCAACTTTTAACAAAAAATGTTTTGTTGTATGACATTCACTAGCCTCAAAAATGGATTAACCTTCAATTACTCTTACCCTGTTGTATTTTCCTTTACCCATTTTACACTCGTATATTTCTACTGTTACTATTTCATCACCTACGTTCTCTGAACGGTCAACCAGAAAAAAACTAAGCACACTTTTCTGCAGTAATTCGCCCAGTTAACCACAGTTTCTGAATCTAAGCTGACCTGGTGCATAAGCCAATCTTGTTTGGGTCTTAAGAAGAACCTGCAAATTGTGGTTAGTTGCAAACCTGAACTATTGCTTTTAACATTACAGATATTTTGTTTTTGTACATTCTATCCTTTATTTAAGGAGTAGTTTTGGAACAATAGGAGCAAAAGTTGAGTAGAACATTAGAACAAGTGCAAGCTTATTATCGTAAAAAATCCGACAACAGTGTATGTTTGTTTTCCTCTGGTCTAGGTTAGTTTAATTTTCTTTTTTCAGAAGTTTTTCACTATATTTGATCAAAATATTGTGTACAATTTAAAGAAAGATGTATTGTAATTTAGAATGTGCTTTATTGAAAGTAGCAAATTGTAAATGTATTGGTCAAACAAATACAGAAAATTGAGAATTAGATTTTTTGGAGAAAACTATTTGCGACCGCCAAAAAAAACTTAGGATTCGTATTCTGCGATCCCAAAATAGGAAGTATGCAAAAAATCGTAGAAAAATTCGGTGTTTTCGAATAATTACCAAGAATAGGCAACACTGCAAAATAATATCAGTTATAGTACTGAAAAATGTCGAGTCAAAATTGCATTCACATACTGGTATGGTAACTATTTTTATTTACGTTGGTGATCATCAGAACTCTAACTAATAGTTTAATTTGATTAGTTGTTTAAGCTGAAACACATTCTGCAGCATTCATTGCAATTTGCAGTGCGCCGCAAAATGAGTTAGTTAAAAAACAAACCGATGTATGCAACCAATTCATTTTATTTCTCACAATTCAAATGCCTATCGGTCGTTTTATTGGTGCCGCGCTAGTTTCTAGCTGTCAAACGTGGAATATTGATGAGTCCACAAATCCTACCTTAATTCAACACATTCTATTAACCTTTATAAAAAAAACTTACCGTCAATTCTAGAGTAAAAATACAGCAATCACAAACATTTAAAAGTTGATTCCTCAAATAACTGTCATTCAGAGATACTGTGACAGAAATTGCGATAAATTTAAACCATCAATTTTACTTAGAAGACAACATTATGTATATTTTGTCTGTAAATATTTAATTAACACTTCCCAGTGTGAGGAGGAGAGGCATTTAGTGTCTTTGCCCTGTATGTTTGTCCTTCCAACTTTTTTTTTACGTTTTCTTAGTTTATATTAAGCAATGTCATAATTTGGTTCCATAACAGTTCTGCAGAGAAATAAGTTGTTTATAATCTTTTTAACCGACTTCTAAAAGAAGGAGGTTCTCAATCCGTCGAGTATGTATGTTTTTTTATGTATGTACACCGATTACTCCGGAACGGCGGCACCGATTGAATGAAATTTTTTACGTTATGTTCAGGAAGTTGTTGCGGGGGTCCCATATTTTTTTGGACGAGATTGGTGCAGTAATATCCAAGATGGCGCTGACAATATGTCGGCCAAAAAAATTAATTTTGTTTAATTTTCTCCAAAATTGGTATGGGGGAATTTTTGGGGTTGGACATAACGAATCTGAAATTATTAAAATGTCTACTTGCTTCCCTACAAACATGTTATGGAGACATTTATACTTATAACTTAGACACTTATGTCATAGCAGTAAAAAAGTAAACAAAACAGGGACGAACACGACTAAGAATCCTATAAGTTTTTAAGTTATATTTAGTTGTTTGAATATAGCAGAACTTAAATTAATGGGCACATGCCTCTCCCCCAGAGACGGTTAAAAAGGAAACAAAAGAAAACCTTTAAATTAATATTGCACGTTTATTTCTTACAATTATTGTTTTATGTAGTTTGTTGATCGCAAAAATGAAAACGCTTTTGCGCATCTGCCCCTTGTGCCCCCTCTTCCCCAAAAAAAATCCTAAATCCGCTCTTGTGTATAGAAAAAATATATTTTTGTGAATTACCTGTTGCGTAAAAATATTTATTAAGTAATTTATTTCTTTTATCACAACACTTACTAGTTATGTATATTGGTATGGAAAAAAATATTTATAAAATATAGTATGTGTTGACAAAGTTCATGTAATTATGGTGAATATTGGCTTGTTTTTAAAATTTCAGAATGTTAGAAATTTATTTTTTATTTTGATGTAAACTACACTAATAAATGGTGCCCAAATGATGGTACCTATATTTAAGACATATATTGTTGGCGATACCGATTTACCTATACAAAACCGATAAATATATTTTTATTAATCTAGCAAAAAAAATTAAGAATAGTATTGTATGAACTGATAAAGTAAAAAAAGTACCATTTGGTTTATAACTAGATATGAGCTAGGGTATAGATAACTAAAGTGGTGAACATCAGATAAAGAGGGTAATTATTTTTTATAAACCCAGTTTCAATTGTTTTTTATATCCATATAGGTAATTGGAGGCGTGGAATCGGATTTTAACAATAGTTTTAAATTCGACGTTTCATCATCAGCAATCAGCAGAAAATTTTTTCCTATTAGATACAAATAGAGTATCTACATGAAGATTTTTGGTGGTGAGGAATAGTAATTTAGTATTATTTCATATTATCATAACGGTTCGTCTTGTCATCTCAGTAGTGGCGACGCCAGGAGTGGTTCAGATAATAATATTTACATTTTATATATTTTATCGTCGTTGGTCGATTTGTTTAGGATATACCTACGTTCGCAGTAGACTGACCCTTTCTGTATAAGGAATAACAATTTTAACCGCAGGCTCAGATAAGATAGAGTAGTTGTGGTAACTATTCCTAACTTCTCATATTCCAAATAAGCATTTATTAAATCTGAGATTTTTTTAAACAAAACACTTTTACAGGTTTTGTTATACCAACAAGTAGTTTTTTAAAAATATCCCCGTTGTATTATATTCCATACTTTTTTATAACGATATCGTTCTTTGTTTTTCCTAAACCGTTTTTATTATTAACATTAAAAATACACATGCATGTGAAGAAATATCTCTAAAAATTTAACATTGTATTTTGTAGATGTTATGAACTAAATGTCTATTTTACAGGTATAAAAAATACATATTCGGGGCTATTTTTTGACTTAACCACCGTTTCATTTCGATTAGTTGTTATAATAACTATTAATATCGAATTATTCTTATTTTAAGTACAAGGTTAGTAAATTGTAACGAAATGCGTTTTCATATCATTTTTTTTAGTTTCTATTCAAATTATCTTTGAATAAAAAATGCTCCTTATGTGAGTAAAAAATTTTTGGAATTTAAGTCTAGTATTTCAGCATACTCCACAATCTCGTGAATCACAAAATTTATAGTACACCAACAAAAATTTGACTCCTCCTTGGTAACCTTTATGGGAAAAAGCTGGCGTCACCACCGATTATCAGAGGGAAATAGTTTATAGTTATAAATGTCTTAAATAGTCATTTTTTGTAGAATAGAATAATATTATTACACTTCTTTTAAGGTCAAACGTTTCAACATTGAAGAGAGGATAATTAATATGTGTTTTTTTTAGCAATCTTTAAAGAAAAATAATAGTATTTTAAGAGTAAAAAACCAAAAATATTTTATAGAAACCATTTGTCACAATTTTAGATTTTCGTTCCAAGGTCTTTCTTGGGGAAATTGTAAATATTTTATTATGATTCCTTAATTTTATTTTCAGCCAGTCATGGTACTCATGTTGCATCAATTGCTTCAGCTTACTTCCCAGATTCGCCGGAACAACATGGTATTGCTCCAGGTGCTCAAGTTATCTCTCTTACTATTGGAGATGGAAGGTTGGGCTCTATGGAAACTGGCACAGCGTTAATTAGAGCTATGATTAAAATTATTGAGCTTAAGCAAAGAATGAATATTCATGTCATTAATATGAGTTATGGAGAACATGCCCATTGGGTGGATACAGGGTAAGAAATAAAATAATAATTTCTAATATAACATTTAAAATACGCTTGTTTTCATAGAGGTAATGTTTCCAAACCAATTTAGGGGGGGAGGAATAATATGAAAAGAAAAACATAACATAAAATTGGGACTTTGGATTTAAAATTAAAAGACGGAAAATACTTGAATATTTATAAAAATTTTATACAAGATGTCTTACAACCTAAATTTAAAAAAGTAATATCGGTGTACCGAAAAAAAGCTACTTATAATTTTTTTTCGTGTAAACAACAAAAATATTCAGCTAGAGAAAACGCATTTTCAGTATTACAGTGTTTTGTATTTTTGGTTAGCAAACATTAAGTCAAATTAAAAATTTAAAAATATATAGACCCAATATAAGGGTTATTGAAAATATACTATTTTTCCTAGGCGCATCGGAGACTTGGTAAACGAAATAGTAAATAAATATGGAGTAATATGGGTTTCATCAGCTGGTAATAATGGACCAGCTTTAGGTACCATAAGTACCCCTTCAGACATAAATGATGAGCCCATTATTAGTGTGGGAGCTTATGTATCTCCTGAAATGATGGTAGCAGAATACGCTATGAAACAAAAATTACCAGGTATATTAATGTGATTGATTTTAATAAAATTATATTTTTATAATTTAAAAACAAAATATATTCTTATAAACTACAAATTATATAATCGTCACTTTAAATGCACTTGCAATTTTCTGTATTTATTATAGGTGCACCATACACATGGTCTTCAAGGGGCCCCACAATAGATGGAGGTGTTGGTGTTCACATATGTGCCCCTGGTGGTGCTATAACCTCAGTACCTAATTTCACACTGCGCTACTCTCAACTTATGAATGGTACCTCAATGGCTTCGCCAAATTGCGCTGGCGCAATTTGTGTTTTATTATCAGGGTTAATTCAACAAAGCTTAGCTTATTCTCCATATCTAGTTCGCAGAGCATTAGAAAATACTGCTAGTTTTATAGAAGGAGTTGAAATTCCCGCACAAGGGGCAGGGTTGATTCAGATAGACAAGGCATTTGAATATTTGATTAAATATCATAATGTGCAAGAAAGGGATGTTAGGTTTCAACTCCAGTGTGGATCATCAAATTCTAAGGGAATTTATTTGAGAACTAAGATGAACACTGACAAACACGCATTTAAAGTAAGTGTGGATCCACACTTTTTGAATGAGGATGAGGTGTCAGCAGAAAAAAAGATTAACTTTAACTTGAAGCTTGTTCTTACTTGTAATGCTGACTATGTCCAGTTTCCCCAGCATTTAGATTTGTCAAATTTCACAAGAATGTTTGCTGTAAATATAGATACCTCTGCACTTCCAGAAGGCTTACATTGTACATTTATAAATGCTTATGATACAACATGCATTGCCAAAGGTCCAGTATTTAAAATTCCTATAACTGTAATACAACCCCAAAAAATAAATGAACCTAGATTTACAACAAACTACAAGAATGTACCTTTTAAACCAAATACCATTAAGAGACATTACTTTGTGGTACCTAATAGGGCAACGTGGGCTGTGCTAAAGCTTACATCAGATGATGACAGTGGGCGTTTTGTCATTCATACTATGCAATCTTTACCAAGGCAACACTGCAAAGCTTTAGAAACCAATAAAACTATAGCTGTAACATCAAAGACTGATTCTTATGTTAGTTTTCAAGTTAAAGAAGATAATGTATTAGAGCTTGTCATAGCTAAGTATTGGGCAAATACTGGGGAAGCAACATTAAATTATTCTTTATCTTTTTATGGAGTTAAGCCTAATCAACCTTTAATTAATATGCATGCTGCTGATGGTATACATTCAGTTGAAGTTAAAACATTACAAGGAGAAGAGATTTCACCATCCATTACTTTAAAGAATTCTGTTCAAATTCTTAAGTAAGTGGTGGCCAAATATAATTTATGTGGACAGATCAATGTGTACTTCAAATTTTGATTGGTTAAAACAGTCGAAAACAATAATTTTTTGATTTTGAAATCAATTGCTATTTTATCTGTATGAAGCAAATTCTAAATTTATGCTTTTTTTTGTAATTGTTCTATATATACATACATGATTAACTAAAAATATTTCCATGAAACATTTTTGACACAACATATAGAAATTTGTGATTGACAGAATAGTAGATATTTATATAATTGTTAATTACTTGCCTTCTTAAAGTTTTAATTTCTATTTAAAAATCAGTCTTTACAAACACTAATCATTAAAAAATTTATTAACAGCGTCGATTTTGGTTGACTATATATTTAGTTAGCATAGGTGTGTTTTAAAATTTAATTATTTAATGGGTTTTTTAGACCATCAGAAGGTAAAATAGCGCCTTTAACAAATCGGGACGTGATACCTCCAAATAGACAAATATATGAATTAATATTGGTATACAACTTTAGTATTTTAAAGCCTTGTGAAGTATCTCCAAATTTAACCCTTCTTAGTGATATGCTCTACGAATCTGAGTATGAATCGCAACTTTGGATGCTGTTTGACTCCAATAAACAACTTCTTGGTACTGGCGATGCATACCCATCTAAAGTAAGTTAGGTATCGAAATTAAAATAAACATAAGTATATATAATTGAAATTTTAGTACATGGTAAAATTGGAAAAAGGTGACTATGTTATTAGATTACAAGTAAGACATGATAAGAAAGACTATTTAGAAAAAGTCAACGAGGCCCCATTGCTTCTTCAACAAAAACTGCCTAGTGGTATAACTATGGATGTCTACTTGTCATATTCCCAAGCTCTTATAGGTGGAAAAAAAGCTGGTGTGACGCACAATTCCAATCCTTATACTGTTGTGCCTTTGTATATAGCACCCTTAGCATCTGATAAGTAAGTATATAGTGGATATATTATGTTAATATTGATTTCATCAGGAAATTAAAAGTGCTTAATTTAGATGTATCAAAAATATTTTAGATTTTCAGTGAAATCTAATAATTCAGCTCACTACCTTTCTGGTATCATAACTTACGCAAAAGATGAATCGGGAAAAAAAGTAGATACTTATCCTATTAAATACTTTTTGCAAGATAATAGCAGCCCCAAAAAGACTCTTAACAATGGCGGAGTAAGTGGTACATCAGAAAAAACAAAGTTGGACGAATATAATGAGAGTTTAAGAGATTTACATACTAGCTGGATTTCAAAACTTGGTAGGTCTTTATCTTTTACATAACTACACTAAACATTAAGAAGTATAGTATTTGTTAACCGACATCTAAAAGAAGGAGGTTCTACATTCGACCGCTAGGTTTTACTCCGGACGGCGTCACCATTTTGAATGAAATTTTTTGCCTTATGTTCAAGAAGTTGGTTTAGTAAAATTCAAGCTGGCGCTGACAAAATGGCGGACAAAACAAATAATTTTGTCCGATTTTCTCCTAAATGGGTATGGTAGGGTTTCTAAGAATGCAAATAACGAATTTAAAATTGTTTAAAAAAAGTTAAATATGGCAGATACAATATGATGGTCTAAAAATTTTATATTCCCGGATTATGTCCAAAATTGATATTAAGGGGTTTTCATGGATGTAGATTTAAGTTTAAAATAATTTTTTTCAAATAGAATATGGTGGATCCAATATGTTAGGTTGAAAATTTTATGCTATTCACATTTTTTTCAAAATTGGTATTAGGAGTTTTTGGAATCGTAGGTTACAAATCTGGAGTTAATTTTTTACTATTTAATATGGCAGGTACAATATGGGGGAGTAAAAATTTTGCATTTTTCTGATTTTGTCTAAATCGATATTGGGGGTATATTACGGATCTTAAATTAATTTCTTGAAACTCAGTATACAGGATAAAATGTCAGACTAAAAAATTTACATGCGTCAAGATCTTTCAATATTGTTATAGGGAGCTTTTGGGGGCCTAGGTTACGAATCTAAAATTGAAGATAACGGATTTGCTATAGCAGACTGAATGTGGTACAATTTCCTTAAAAAGTGGTGTTTTGGAAATCCTCAGAATCAAATAATTTGTTGTTCAATTTGATATGATCTACAACTATGGATAAAATGGACACTTTTTGCGACTTTAGAAGCTCAACTTAATTCAAAACTAACAATGAAAAAATAAAATTTTTATAAAAAAATTGAACCAAAAATACTAAAAAAAAAAAACGAAGAATAACAATATAATTTTTTTTTATATGAAATTGAAATTTTTAAAGTCGGCTCCAAATTATTTTACTAAATGAAACAAATACCTATTAACATGAAATATATTTAAGCTCCGGTAAGAAAGCAGTTGCAAATAATAAAGTATTTTTCAGTCTTTTTATGTATGATAAGGTATTAATGTGGCGCGAACTTCAAAAATTTCATTTTCATATAAAAAGTAATATTGTTATTTTTCGCTTTTAAGCGCTTTTCTAGAAGTCAGTTCAATCTCTTCATCAAAATTTTATTCAAAATAGGGTATATAAATTTGTTTTTATTACCTATTATCCCATGTGTAAGAGCGTAATTCAACACTATATGTAACGCATATAATTTTAGATAAAGAAGCAGGAGAAAAAGTTTATGATGAACTATTAAAAGCAGATTCTAGTTATCTTCCAACGTACTCTTCATATTTGCAACTTATTGACCCTCTAGACAAGAGGATGCTGCCAACATTTAAAAAAAAACCCACTAGCTCCGTTGATGACCTTAATAAAGTAATAAGTACTTGCGACAAAGTATTGGAGAGTGTGAATGCAGATAGCATTTTGGTTTATATGGCTACGAAGACTGATTTAAGATCAGATGCTGCCAAATATAAGACGTAAAATCTTTAATTTATTTATTTGTAATTTTATTTTAATAAACTTTTGTTTAACAGGCAAAGTGAGCAGCAAAAAAATGTGTACCTAGAATGTTTGGCAAGGAAAGGGGTTGCTTTATGTCGATTAAGCTTGTTAACTGAAAATGGCGATATCAAACTCGCTGAAATATCATATGTTTGGAAATCTCTGCTTAAGTTTGTAGATCCCAGCGATGCAAAGGTAACTTAAACGTATTGATTATTCATATGATTTTTTATCTTTCTCTTTAATAGGTCTTAACATCTCATGTTCTGTACTTCGCAATTTGGCACTCGTTTGTTAAGCAACAATATGGAAGGTTTCTAAAATATATATTTAAGTTACAAGAAGATAAACCCAGTGAAGATATAGAGAAAAAAATTGTGGAGACATGCCAGGAATTAAAGTGGAAATATGTTGTGGATTATTTAGAGAGGGCGCTGCCATCTAGATATCCCAATGCATATAGACCTTTTTAAATTTTAATGAATTTAAACAAATTTAGAGTATTTTAATTTTATTTTAAAACCTTTTAGACTACAATTAAGCTGCAAATTAACTTATTTGTAATTTAAGAAGCAATGTATTGAGTATATTTTAATTATTTCACTTTTCCCAGTACGGGTATGCCTGCCTATGATTATGATAGTGATTGAAAAAATATTAAATAAAAGTAACAGTATGAATTATTTTGTTATTTTTTCACCAAATTTAGTTTATACCATAATTTGAGGTATGGTACCCTCATAAAAATGGTTTGATTTCAAGGGCGGATCCAGGAAGGGGTTATTGGAGCAGTGGCCCATGCAAAATATGTACATATGCTAAAAAAATATTGGAAATCTTCACTAAGCATCATATATCAATGTGTATATATGACAACCCAGCTCCTTGAAAAATTTTTGTCATTCCCAAAAAATTTTTCGGATGCGCCCTTGGATTTAATAGATAAAAAGTAAAAAAAAAAACATATTATGTAAACGTACATTTATTTCACAACACAGGACCAATATCGTAAATTTTTTTTAATTAAAAAAATATGTAACTACTTTATCTTATGCGTTAAATATCACAATAACATACAATACAGTATGTCATGTTTTTCTTATATAAAATATACAAGTTTAGGGCGTTATCTGTAAAACCAATTTTTTTTGGGGTATAAATTTAAAATAAAAATATATTGTCGACTTAGTCTCGGATTCTTCACAATCTGTTGTCGGTTTTAATACTTTATTATTTGAATCAACGTTTAGCATGTGTCACAAACCATTTATTAATGCTAATCATTGTTTGAACTTTTAAGCAGTGGCAGCTTATGACAGTTTAGACAGGTATTCCCAAATACGTGAAAAGATCATTATAAAACATGTAAAACAATTCCCTTACTTATAGTCACGATAAGAAGAGCTTAACTGTGTTTTATGTTTGTCGCACCGAGCATAAAAAAACTAAAAACATTTATGTGAACCTTAGATATTTTAAGTCTATCAAATTGATGTTCTTTTTTTCGACCAAGTTTTGTCATCTCCAAACAACATCGCCAACTATATATTTTTATTAAATTTGCAACAGGGAAACTTCTCTACTTTCATTTTGTTTTTCAATTTTTAAATCGTTCAATAGCCTGATTCTTTCACTCTTAAGGTGTTCTTTTAAAAAGGGCGTAAAAACACATCGACGTTGAAAAATAAATATTATGTAAATATCTCGGTAAATACAGAATAAATAGTAAAAGCTAAGTTTAAAATAAAATATACTTCTTTTAGAAACGTCAAGTACAAACAAGCATGGACGCCGAAATAAAAAACCAATGCCACTTCCCACCCAGTAAGAAGTGTGTTCTTTATTCGATTTACTTCATAGTATTCAAGTCATTTAGTGTGCCTGGTACAAATTTCATCTTAGCTGCATACGGAAACTATTAATATACAGTTCAATATTTCTTACTCACATTAAGCCCTTTTATATCTTTGTCTTTCCATTGTGCCGTATCAATAAATGGCACAACCCTATGTTGCCGTTTATAGAAAATCCCGGCATTTTAAGCTATTGCTCTGTTGTCAAACCGTTAAATTATTAAACTGAAAATAATTTAAAAAAAATGTTTATACAAAAAAACCAATAATGCCACTACATTGTGGTACTACCCTACGAGCTGCCACTGCTTTAAAGCATTTAAAATCGATAACGTACCTCAAAAGAAATTGTCCTTTACTAGAAAAAACATTAAATCTAACTATGTGTTTGTAATTTCCCTTAATTAAAATAAATTAAAAATATATATATTTGCACTACCCGGTTGTAAAGTCTTTCAGATATTAAAGCCCTACATATGTTTCAAAAAATGTGCTAGCACGTAAGTAGAGGTACCTTAAAAATGGTATAAAAAGTTCTTGTAAACATAAGGCCCTTGGCGCTTATAGACCGAGATATAAGGGATTAAAGTTGTATTTTTTAAATATTTCAAATCTTGAGCTATAATTAAATAAAAGGCAAAATAATGCCAAAAGCATCAAAATTTAACCATGTTATTTAATAAACTACTTCATAAAATAAAAAATAATGTAATTTTTAAGCACCCGGTATTCCCATCATAACATGTTCACAAGAACTACTTTCCTATTTTTAGGTGAAAATTTTCTACTCGAGCGAGGACAAGTCTTTTAAAACATTCTGTATAAATAAACATATATTCATCTCCTAGGCCATAAAAAAATTAAAAAAAAAAAAAAAAATACTACTGACGACCCTAAAATATAACTTAACATTATTCAGTTCTAAACATTTATATAATAAGGACGTAAAGTAAAAAAAAGGATTGTTTTCAAAATTGACAACGACCATCCTAATCTCCTTAAAAACAAAAATACTAAGAAGGGCAATTCTGAAAAAAATCCAATAAATAAAATTAGTAAACTACGGAAACTGAAAATAAATATAAATCTAAACCGTCACTTACTGGAAATTGAACACATTTCTTGTTGTGGTAATATTGGTCTAAGGCATTCTAAACCTTTAGTTGCATCAACATTAAAGAACTTTTGTTCAAGAACAGACTAATCTTTTTTTTAGTTTTGTTTTGATTTGTGAAATTTTTTGAAATTATTTGAACCAGTTAAAGTAGAAAGGAATTTTTAGACATTTTAAAAATAATTAACAAAACCACTTAATTAAAAACCATGGGATATAAAAAAAGTTAGTTTTAAAAGTTAACTGGCATCTAGCAAATTTAGGATGCTACCAACTTTTTTTTATTTTAAACGGAATTGACATTTTTAGGCAGAGCATGAAAAAACTTATAAAGGCGTTTACTTAAAATTACTCTATTATGATACTACAATTAATAATTATTTCTTATGGTAGAACCCTGGAAACATTTGAATTCTTTGAATAAAGGATCTGCTACAAAATTTCTTTAAAATTCAAATAAAAAATAAATAAAAGTTTTGGAATAATTTTTAGTAGAGACCTCCCATCTTTGAAAAAGAAATTGAATATATATTATATTTTTGAACAGTTTGTAGGTTCGCTATAAATTTAATAAATAAAAGTTTCAATAGTTAATGAAAACTAGGTATTGGCACTGGTAACTAAAATCATATTAAGGTGATTTAAGTGAAGGACTTAGGTAGGTATATAAAAAAATATTTCTAAACTACTATTGCTCTACTAATGTCCATTTTCTACAACAAACTACTAACTGATGCAACATTATTTCAAACATCATTTTCTTTGTTTCAAATTAACATGTCTTGAAATGTAAATAGCAGGATAATTAGAAAAATAGGTGCTTCCTGCAGTTTTAACAGAAAATGATACAAGTGACAAAAGAATGTTAAAATTTCCATACTAATAAAAAATAAAATAAAGGAACTGAAAATAAAACTTTCAGATAGTAAATTTAGTAAAATTGAAGTCTGAAAGTTATACTACCGTTATATCAGATTCCTCTTCATCTTCAGTTAATCCGTAAGTTAACAAGTCCGTAGCTGTTAAAGTCTGTATTGGGTCAAATCCAGTGCCTAACACTAAAAAAAATTCCAGCTTAGTGTTCTAGCAGTAACCTTAAATTAATATAGATGGTAGAATCTCCTGTAAATGTATTTATCAATATGGCATAAATTTAATAATCCATTACTAATTTTTTTGTTGAATAAAATTAAGGCTTGCTTAAAAGCTACATAAAATTAATTTTTATTTTCAATTTAATAATTAATCATAACCTTACAAACTTGCAGGGCAGACAACAGTTTTGTTTGTTCCTAGTAAGTTTCACTATTTACAGTAAAATATATTAACACGTGTAACCACACCAACAGTTTAAGTTGGTTGACTTCCACAATTTTTTGGCTATGTCTACAATTAAATTTGAGCTCTAGCCTTAAGATTTTATGACGCATATTTACAGAAGTTTCTTGTAATACTTATAATTTGCATTAAAACTAAAAATCATGCCAAACGTCAGTAACAAACACCATGTTGTTAAAAACACTTAACTTATCTACGTCTACTTTCTTACATTTATAAGCTTTAAACTGCGAGTTGAGAGGTTCTGCTGTAAAAAACTGGGTGTCTAATTGAAGTGTCTCCAATTTGACACCCGTCATCGAATCATCTTCTAAAATTTCAGAAACGGGTTGTAAAGGAGGAGCTGTTGACTGCAGTATTTGAATCTGTTGCAGCTGAATATCTTGAATTGAAGGCATTATTATTTGAGGAGATTCCAACTCTGGTATATAAGGCATAACCTAAAATTAAAAAATTAAACCTTTTATACCATAAACAAGTTTTAATCTTCAGGGGGCATACTGCTGGAATATATTCCATTCTTTAGGTTTCTCATTACCTTAGAATTAGATAATTCTAATGCATAAAATAATGACGATTACTTTTAAGAAAAATTTTATATATTTTTTTATAAAAAAAAAGTATTGGATATATTACTGTGTGCATTTTTTACTAAAAAGAAAAGTAAATCGATAACTAAAGATGATTACAAATCAACTCCATTCAAGCCAATTTTGCAGGAACATTTAAGCATTGGTGTGATATTGGCTTGTTGTACCAAAACAGTTAAAACACATTTTACTCTATCTAGATAATGTAAATAAGTTCACTCATAATATGAAATATGTAAGGTCCTTAAAATTTGAGTTTAGCAAATTTAAAAGAAAATGGACTATAACAAAAACCTTACCTTATTTCCATCAGGTCGATGTGGGTTTCGACACCCTCTACATTTACAATTTATACAAGCCTTACTCTCAACATAGCAAGGACATCTTTGTCCACAACATGTCAATTTACCAGGTGTTGCAGTGGCATTTCCACAACGACAACCTTTCTTCGGTTTAATACATGGTTTTTTAAATACAGCCTAAACAGAATAAAATGTAAATTTCATTAAAAAAATAACTAATGATTTCTGTAGTACAGTAAGGTCTCTATCATGATAAAAATTATACAGAATAATATTATTTTAATGACATTTTTTTTCATGTTTTTATTAATATGTTTGGTGCTATTTAACAGAACTTGTAATATATAATTATTATAGTTATATCTAACAGTTCATTAAACATACCTTATCAGAAAATTCCTTTGGTTTAGTATTATTTACATTAACTATTGGTAAACTACTTGCATTAATATTTGTACTTTCCTTTGGTTTTCTCTTAATAGTAATTTTATTACCAGATCCAGGATATACTACAGAATATAAAGATGATCTATTTTGACTAGTGGACTGTAAAGACTTTGATGTTTCGGGTTGAGGTGATTGAGGAATGGATACAATGTTTTGTGGACAAGCAGAATTTGTATATACACATGGTAAAATAGAATATGTGGATTTTGGTAAACCTCCTTGACTCTCATAATTATCCTGAAAAAGTGCTCCTTCTTTTATAAGTTGTATCAGATTACTAGCTCCTCGTTCAAAACTAGTTCCAGGCTGATTCGCTTGCAGTTTAATACATTTAAAAATTGGTGAGTTCACAAGATTCAAACACATCTTTTTGTACATTTGCATTAATATTCGTAAGCTTTTATTCTCGCTGTATTCAAAACAGTCTTTACAACTCTCACATTGTGGCTTTATCTTTTTTCTTCCCCCTTTACATCTTTTGCATAAATGATGTTGACATTGGGCTTTGGTGGGTGTAAGGGGGTCAACAAGTAACATGGAGCAGACAACACAACACAATGAATTCCTAAGATATGGTATCAATCTGTATAAATCTTGCCAGGATTGAGGGTTTTTTGGATCTGATTTCAATAGAATTTGAGTTGTAGTTACATATAAATTCGTTGAATTCATTCTAGTTTGTGTTGAAGACCTTTCTTGGGATGTTTGATTACTATAAGACATTTTTGCACTTGTTAGGTTAGAACAATAATTTTTCTTTATACTAAGATTTTTTCCGGCAATAAATTATATATTTTGATCACACTATATCACAATACGAAAATAAACTATTATCCTTAACACTAATAAAAAAAAATGTTTGCAACTTTTCTGAAAATGTTTTGATTTTACTTTTAAATTTGCAACGTTGTCAAATTTAGAATTTTAAAATCATTTTTTATTTACCAAATATTTTTGTACCTGAAAATGTTTTTTCAGTTCAACAAAAATATTAAATTCCTACTTATGATTTGTTGGTACTACGCTTATTTTATAAAATTTATTCTGGTTTAAATTTGTACAAAATAAATTTGGAATTCACAGATGATATGACATCACTGTATTTTTATTATTGCACTACTACTAGTACAATGAGCATGTTGATAACGGGATGACCGTTCCACTAAAAAGGGGATTAAGTTCTGTCTTTTTCTATTACATTAATTTCATATTTTAGAATTATTTAATAGAATGAAAAAGCTTATGATCACAAGTGAGGTCAATAACTTTATACTGAACAGTGGCGATAACCATTATTGTGGTTTAACCAGAATTCAAAAATTCTGAAATACGTTGGCTGTATTCTTTTGAGTAAATTATTGCTGATCAAAGTGAAACTGATAACTTCATGTTCTTTTGAACATGCATTTTCTTGTCATTGGGTCGAAGTGATCATGATTACATCAAGTGACAGAACTGAAAGTGATAATTACTCAAAAGAATATACCTGTTAATGATAAGATCGATTCACAAGGTTACGATCGACGAAAGTATGGAATTGCCAAACAATTCTAATTGATATATCTTACCCAATAAGAGGAGATATCATATTGAGTCGATCAGAATTGTTCAGCATTTTTGTTGTCTGTTTTAAGCTTATATTCTTGGTGGCAGCATGCAATGCTGCGTGCACGTTACACGGCAAAGAGAGAGAGAGAATACAGGAGCATGCTATCTCTCTTGGTCCAAACCGCGATTGGCCCTGCACGCACTTCCATGAGTAACAAAACTAAGAGCAAGTCTCATTAAAGCCGTGAAAATGTTATTTTGCAGGGTAAATAACTGCCTCAATACTTTTTCCAGATATAGTGCATGACATGACCTAAATTATCTGATTTATAAAAAACGTCGAATGAAATCTTTTTCCGTAATACGTGTTAAGTAAGTGGACATCTGCTAAGGATTTTTACGCTACCCATTTTAGTCATTAGAAAAAGCTGTTATATATTTTATTTGTTTTATCCTATACGGCAGATAGATTTCTTTATTTCTTACTAGAATTTCGATTTTTTAAATTTTCGCACTACTTCTGTGATTCATAGATGTCGTTAGAATGGCGATATTTTTCAGTTTGAGATCGAAATCGGCAGGTGGCAGGCTTTCAATATCCTACCGACATACCTTGGAATTTATATTGTAGAAATACACATATAATTATAGTTTTCTTTCATTTGTCCGAAAAGATGATATACATAAGACAACCATTTACATACGACAGATGGCAATGTTTTTCGTACTAAAATTTTATATTTTTTGAAAAAATTTAGATTTTTCAAATTAAATAAAAGAACGGAGAATACTCAGACAAAGTAAAATTTGAACCCTTTTCAAAAAAAATTAGGCGTTTCGAAAAACGGTTAGTCAAAATATTGCCTTTTTTTGTAATGACGGCAACCAAAAATGAAGTTTTTTTTAATCTATTTGTTTTTACCTGACCAAAATAGTTATGGTAAATATCCAAAGATATTATGTAATCAATTGATACGAATTGGATCAGTCGAGTGAATTTATAACGTAATACTTTCATTTTTATTTTTCTGCTACCCATTTTGTCCAACTACTTACGTCAAACAAATTCTGAAAACTATGCGGATTGCGTCTACCCTTGTCAGTTAAGTTAACCGATTATATTTAGCCCTTATAATTTTTTTGCGACGACAGCGTATTCACTGTTATTATAAGTAAACTATCCCAATATGAGGTATATTCTTTTGAGTAATTATCACTTTCAGTTCTGTCATTTGAAGTAATCATGATCACTTCGATCCAATGTAAATGTATATTCAAAAGAACATGAAGTTATCAGTTTCATATTGTTAACTTTGATCAGTGATAATTTACTCAAAAGAATACAGCCTAGATAAAGAAGGACTGAACGTGCCATCCGCCATGCGGTGGGCAAAGGAAGCATACTTTTCTTGCACCCAAGGGGTTCTAACCTGCTCCGATCCATGAATTGCGGACAGTAATTAAGTGCTCTTACGCGTTACACGACAGAAAGAGAGAGAGTGAGAGAATAACAGTACATGTAATCTCTCTCCCTCCGAACTTTTTGAAGAGCGACAGCATATAACGCTATTCGCCTTCTCTCTCTCACTCTGTTTCTTTCTGTCGTATAACCACGGACATGAGTTATAAAACTGGACTGCTCTTGACAGTAATTTTTTGACCCCCCCCCCTTTTTGCTCGCCATTAGGTGCAATGATTTGTATGGCGACATTGAATTCCCTGCTAATTTCTTATATTGACGTGAATGTGTCCGTGTATGAACTAACAGGTTTAGATAATAACTATCTCTTTCTATAGTATATCTCAAACAATAAATCGCTCTTCTTTGTTTTACTTGACAGCTTAATTGAGTTTATTCAATAAAAAAGGCCGGGATAATTGTTTCTGCAAAAAATTATAATTTTTCTGTTCAAAACAATTCGTTTAAAGCTAATTTTTTTAACTTCCTTAGAACAGCGTAAATATGTAGCAATTTTATTATTTTTAGATAACAAGTATGAAATGTCAGTTCTTAATGCTTTTTCTGACTGTTTACTTATTTTATTTTTTACAAAAACTGTTATGTAGCAAAATAGCTAAAACGTGAAATATGCACCAAAAACAAATCGCGACAATGCGATAAATATCTGTTTTGGAAAAGATTGTGGAAATCAGTGGGTAGTTTTGGAAATAACATTAGTATAATCTACATCCTGCTTCGGACGTAGAGTATAAGCAGTTAATTAAAAAAAGTATTAAGGCATTTATTTTTAAAAATTTTATATCATGAATTAATATAGTATATTGTTTAATGTAAGGTCTCGAAATGTCCACATAATCTACTGCAAAGTAAGAGAGTTTCATCATGTAAAAATAGCTTCGATTAGGTCTTTTTTAAAATTATTTTCTCCTCGATACTTTTAGGGAACTGATATGTTAGGTATTTATATAGGATTAACAACATTCATAATAATGTTGACCCCTTCAAAATAACGGAGCTTTAATTTAAAGAAAGTAAAATAACATGTACTAAATTTATAAAAAAAAAAAAAATTAAACTCCAAAGTGGATAGTGTTAAAGCAGTCTATATTTATTTGTAAACAAAACAATATTTATTAAGACACTTTAAATATAAAAAAGATTGTAAATACAAGAGTGGAATTCTTACATTAATATAATCATTTTTAATCTAAATATGTACGTGAAGATTTACTAGCAACTTTTAATTGTTACACTAGGTCAAACTTTCCATTTACTTAACTGTTTGAGGATCTGGAACTAACCTTCCCTAGAGTTCAATTTTTGAAATGGTAATCAATCGCAGCTTCTCACTACTTTGACAAAGGATTTTCACGACACAAATTTCCTTACTATCTGAGCTAAAATCAAGAATTTTTGTTTTATTGTTTTTAAATAATAAGTAATTAAATATAAATTTATCTTAAATTAATATCATATTCAAACAAAAGGTTATTATTTTATTTTTAGACAAAACAAATACATAAAAATATAATTTATGTAATTTCCAAACGTCCTTAATAATATTGAAAAATTTCATATTATATATACAATCATTTATTTCTATTTTAATATGGCACATTCGTTTTAAAACGTATAACCATTTTAAATTTAAACAGCATACCAGTTTCGATGTTCAGCTTTATATGTCAGTGGAACATTAAATTCATAGTAAAACGATATTGGTGTTGATTAATGCACACCTAATTCAGGACTTTTTTTTGTAGAGCCAGTGTATGTTATTAAGTCCAAGTTTAGTTGCTTCAAGATGTTTACATCAAACAGTGCTTCATAGCTTTTTTCAGGCAGTTTATTTGTAAGAAACACACCACAAACTTTTTGCTCATCTTCTTGTATAAAACTATTTCCAGAAAAATGCTCTGAACAGAGTTACTCATCTGGTGTATGAAAGAATTATGATCATGTCCAATTTGCTTCAGCCCTTGACTTTGAAGTTTCTTATCTCTTAGAAAACTAAAATATTGATAACATTTAAAAATTATCATACATCATATCCATAAGATTAAACTTGTAACCCTTAGATTTACAATTTGATTCTAAGGTTTAATTTCAAGTTATAAAGCATTCAATAATAAATAATTATTATTGAATGCTTTATAACTTACTAATTAATTACTAATAAATTTACCAGATGAAGTATTTGCACGTCTTACGATGAAGAATCGCATTTTTTAATATACCAAAAAAAAACCTTAAAATTCAAGTTCCAGTTTGAAATTTTCAGTAAAACCATTGACGGTAATATTTTCTTTGGTATGAGGAAAGTGACCCAACTGACTCATACCGATTTAATGAGACTGTGTACACCAGTAGTGTTCGTATTAACAGGGTGACATAGAGCTTTGAAGTGAAACTGATTTTTTATTATATCTTGGCAAGTGGACATGACATCAAATTCAGTCAAGAAACAAAATATAGCTTATATGTCCAGTTATATTGTAGCTCTAAAAGAGAATGTACTATGGAGCGAAATATATTTTTCTGCCCTAGGATAAACGAGAAAATTAATATTCTGATTGCGTTGATAATTAAGTATTCATACAAATCTTTCAATATTATGGGGCCTTATTTGAATGAGTAATAATAGAAGACGCCTCCCCCAGAGTCTGAATAATCAACTTTTTGATATATCTCTCCTCTACAAATCTCGTTAAAATGATTTTTATATAGTTACCATGGTTATAGCGGGGTGAAGGTTAACAAATTAAAAGAGCTTAAAGTACTGCAATTTCGGTTTGCTTTAACCAAAATTAAGAAATTATCACCAATTTTAACGGGTTATAGAATGGTTCTATGCAATAATCACCGCTGAAATAGGCACAATCTATAATTAAATATAAATAGGAATAAATCCCTTTCTCTGAGAATGAAAAAAATTGATAACAACTAATCTTTAAAAGAGTGACTTCCAACTTAGGTGAACCAAAGGAGAGAAAATAAAGTACTTTAGATCTATTATACTTCTTGCCAAATATTTGAAAGAACTACTTACCATTAATTTTGAAAAATCTGAACATATATCAATATACCACGTAGAGGATACAATATGTTAACGGCGGATTTGTAGTAGTGGGTATTGATGGTTGAAGTTACCAGACACATTATTTGGTCTTTGTGTTGTTGACCTGGAACTTTAAAAACAAACATTTCTTAACATAAACTATTAGTCTGTAATAGTTTTTTTTTCGGGAAAAAAAATTAACGAACAGTACAAGAAATTGCTCACATATTATGTAATTTAAAAACTTATAAATTTATAAGGAAAGTTTGTGGTAAGCTGAAAAGTTATAAATCATTACATGTGTGTCTACTGAAAGGTGTATAGTTTTCTTTAGTTACAACCAAATATTGGGAATGGGGAAATGGGATATTTACAAATAAAATTAAACAGTTTCCTCGGTTAACGTTATTAAAACTTACATACAAAAATCATTTTGTACCTACATACTTTTCTTGTACAAAAATTGATTACAACAAAAGCTTGAAGAAATGTTTATTTTAAATCCAAAATCTTATCATTTAATAGCACTGCCGGTTTTTCCGCATCTGAAGTATTTCATAAAATTGTTATAAAACATTAAGAATGGTAACAATTGTAGGCCTCAATGTTTTGTTAACAAATTTCTAACGAACTCAAAGACCGACACAAAAACAAGGTTCATGCCAAAATATGCATTTTATTTCTTTTTTTATCTATACGGCTTCTACTTCAAAGGGCAATCAGCAAGCTCATTAGGAGGATTCCCTGATCGTGTATGTACTCCTGGTGATTATTTTTTATTTTTAAAATTCGAGTGCAGACTGAATAATTTAAAGAAAAATTATGAGAGAATATTTGAAATTCTATAAGGAACGATATATTTTTTATTTTTTCCCCTAATAAGTAGTTATTTATAACAACTTAACGCTTTATAATAAATAAAAAAGTTAACATTATATTTTTTACCTTTCTGGCTTTTGCTCCCAAGGATAAAGAGCCAGCCCGTTAGGAGAATTCTCAGGTACTCAGGGTTCTTCATAATTTTGAGCGTTGTATAGTAATAAAATAAAGTTTTTTTTTTTTACTTTTGCTCTCTCAATAGTGCAAATCGATGTAATAACAGACTTAAATGAAGTTTTTTCATTTTTTCTAAAAACAAAATTTTCGAATTTATGAGACATGACGTAATTTCGAAATTTATTATTTTTGGTTTTACCAAAATTTTGGATCGATTAAAAAGGACAAAACTAAATTTTACACATTGAGATACTTTCATACCGATTCAGGCTACAGCTTCAAAATTTTTTTAGAAATTTAAGTCGATATTTAAAAATGGTATCATATACAAAGTGTCCCACTAAAGATAAAAAACGCATTTCCACAAAACAACCACCTTCGCATAGAAAAAATGAAAAAATATATCAGCTGCAAAATTTAAGCGAGTTACGAATTTTTTTGAAAAATTAAAGGTTAAAACTATTTTCATGACAAAATGGTGACTGTAACTAAAATTTAGGTTTAATTGAAAAAAAATAGCATCCATATAAATTGGAAATTGGAAACATTCAAGAATATTTGGTATATATTTTGCTATTTATTTATTTTAAAACTTTCTCGAGTGAGAAAATTAAAGGAAAACTTCATTTTCAGTGAACATCTATTATTCTTTTATAAATTTAGGAAAACTGTAAGAAATGTAAAACAATAACATCAAAGAGGCAATTGAAGGTGAATATAGGCAACTTGTTAAATTCTACGGCAGTAAACATTTCTTTATTTCTACTGAAAATGTCGCAAAAAGAAAATTAAAGACAGTTGCAAGTAGTCAAGACACGAAAAAAAAGTATAAAAGAAAAGAAGCAGTTATTAAAAGAAGGAAAATATAGATAATTCAGACAACTCTAAAGAGAACCGAAAACCGATAAGGAAAGACATGGAGAGATACTATATATACACAAATACTGGAACATATCTACTGTATGTCACTTCTAGCCAGGGGCGGATCCAGCCTCTCTCTTTGGGACTCGACTGGGGGGGGGGGGGGACGCTAGCAGCATTTTCTAAATTCGAAGCTCCTGAGGAGGGGGAGAATCGCGTCTATTTTCCTGAACTCAAAACTCGGGGGTATCGCCCCCCCCCCTGGATCCGCGCCTGCTTCTACCAGAATATTCAGAGTACATTATGATTAAAAAGGGCATAAGACAAGGCGACGCTCTAAGCCTAAAGTTTTTCAACCTCCGTCTAGAGGATGTTTTCAGGAAGTTGGGTTGGAGAGATAAGCGTATATTTTATGAATCAACGGAACAAGATCCACCATCTTCGATATGCAGACGATACTGTTCTCATTGCTTAAACACTTGGGTAACTGCAAAGAATGCATACCAAATTAAATAAATATTGGAAGCAATAGAACTTTGATAAGATAAAAGTGATGTGTCAAGTAGACTTTCATATCAAAGTGTTGAAAAGAAAGTATATAAAATGTTCAGAACTACATCTATCTTGGACATATGTTCAAACATGGACTGAAGATGGCTGATGAGATGAAATGAGACGGTTTTGTGACAAAATTGGAAAAACCAAATACTTACAGAAACAACTCGTGTAAGTTCCTTCGTCTACTCGTACATCCGTTTGTCACGGTCCTTTTTCTCAAAATGAAGAGCTGATAGTTGATACAGTTACGGTTAGAGTTAATTTTACGTCCCAAAAAACGACAAGAAAAATTTTAGGTTTAACTCTGTTGGGTATAAAATAAAAACTAATAAAATATGAAATGTGAAAATATAAATTTACTTTGGTGACCGTGTAAAAAAATAAGAAGAAAATATAGAATGTCCTTAATTACTAGCGCATTGCCTAACATGATTTTTAAGAAAAGAAAAAAAAAATTTTTTTGGCGCCTGCCAAGTAAATCAATAAATAAACTTGTAGATTTTAAATATTTTACGGAACACTTATTGAGTTCAATTAGCATTTGACGGTTTTTAAAATGAATTAAATATTTAATTACACTTTGTGAATCAACTTACCTTTAATACATATTTTCCAAGGCTTCGGCAACTGTTTCGACCTTCCTTGGTCATCATCAGTGTTGTACGGCTCCGAATAGAGCAACAACAGACAGCTGCTTACTCATTATCATTATACGTACCAAAAACACCTGAAACGTAAACAGTTGCCAAGAAAACACCAACAACTGCCACACATATCGGTATCGGTGTGTTCTTAGTTTTAAAAATAAAAACATACTAAAAAAACAATTTGTAATGATTAACCCTGAAAAAAATAGCAATCCTGAAAAAGATCATTAGTAAAATTTAATCAAACAGTGTTATAAATAGTAGAATAAAGAGATTAAACCTGAAAAAAAATAGCAATCCTGAAAAAGATCATTAGTAAAATTTAATCAAACAGTGTTATAAATAGTAGAATAAAGAGATTAAACCTGAAAAAAAATAGCAATCCTGAAAAAGATCATTAGTAAAATTTGATCAAACAGTGTTATAAATAGTAGAATAAAGAGATTAAACCTGAAAAACAATAGCAATCCTGAAAAAGATCATTAGTAAAATTTAATCAAACAGTGTTATAAATAGTAGAATAAAGAGATTAAACCTGAAAAAAAAATAGCAATCCTGAAAAAGATCATTAGTAAAATTTAATCAAACAGTGTTATAAATAGTAGAATAAAGAGATTAAACCTGAAAAAAAATAGCAATCCAGAAAAAGATCATTAGTAAAATTTGATCAAACAGTGTTATAAATAGTAGAATAAAGAGATTAAACCTGAAAAACAATAGCAATCCTGAAAAAGATCATTAGTAAAATTTAATCAAACAGTGTTATAAATAGTAGAATAAAGAGATTAAACCTGAAAAAAAATAGCAATCCTGAAAAAGATCATTAGTAAAATTTAATCAAACAGTGTTATAAATAGTAGAATAAAGAGATTAAACCTGAAAAAAAATAGCAATCCTGAAAAAGATCATTAGTAAAATTTAATCAAACAGTGTTTTAAATAGTAGAATAAAGAGATGAACTCTTAAATTCTCAAACTTTGGGTCTAAAAGGCCAAAAAACTAACTCATTGGTCACTTTATCTGATTCTGAATGTGTTAATTGGCACTATTTTACAAAGCAGTGGTTATTTTGGCCAAAAATCACAACTTCCCTATGAAATAGTGCAAATTAATCAAAGACAGAGTGACCAAAAGAATAACTTTCTCTTACCTTTTTGACTCAAAAATTTGACATTTGATGGTTTATCTCAATACTTCAATATATGCAATTGTGTGCAACATTTGGACTTGGATTTGCAACATAATGCTAGTTTGTTGCAAAATCTTTAAAAGTAACTGAACGTTTTTCAATGCAACAAGATTTCAAATGACTGACTGCCTATTTTTAATATTCGGACCCCTAAACCTATTTTCTTATAGTGATTATTCAAGATGTATTAATGCACCTAAAAAAGAAGAAAAGAAGCATTAAACTTCTTATGTGATATATGCTGTGAGAATCCATACTAGATTTATAAGGGTATATTATTATTAAACGTTCAAAATTTAAAATAAAAAATTCGCATCTAAAGTAATAATCTTGTACCTACCTTTTTTAAATATTTATTAACTAAATCTATCTTTAAAATGTTTTGTATTTAGACAAAAACCCAAATAGATAAAATGTGGTAATTCTGCACCCACCGGAAGAGGTGGATCCAGGAGGAAAATGCTAATTTTTTATTAGTTTTTTAATAGTTAAACCGTGATACTGTTTTAAAGGATTATTTCTATTGTTTTGAATGGATTAACCTAATTATTCTGAATTAATGAAATAATCGTAAGAAATCAAAGGCAAAAAGGAGGATCTGGCAACATGGCCACCGGTGGCCTTTTTTGGTGGATTTTTTGGGTCTCGTCATACCTGCTTTCTACCGTCCGCCAGATGCGTCATTACCTGCCTTTTTATCAGGTACAAATGGTTCTATTGTATTTCCGCACCCATCTTTGTCGAGACTTGTCATACATGCTTTTTACCGCTCGCCAGATGCGATATTACCTGTTTTTTTCTTAGGTGCAAAGGGTTAGAATTTGAAAAGAGGTAAAGTATGTTAATTGATATGACTGATGTATTTGGGTTCTATATATTCCTTTCATGAAACCTTTGTCTGTATCGATTTTTTATTTTATTGAAAATAAACTATTGCATCGGATTCCGGACTCATCATTATCGAGATTTGTCATACCTACTTTTGATCGCCCGCCAGATGCATCATTACCGTTTCTTTTATTAAGTGCGAAGGGTTTTAATTTTAAAAGAGGTAAAGTATGCATATTGGAATGACTCATGACTTTGAGCTCTATACACATTTTTAATGATACCTTTTTGTTTGTGTGAACAAAAAGATTAAGTTTAGAATTTAACAACTACATGTAATGTTGAAATTCCTTTCTTTAAATTATTCATACCTTGCATTCATTTGATCTGTATTTGCATTGTATAAATGGTATTAGTTAAATAATCATAAGAAATCAAGGAAAGAAAAAAGGATCTGGCAACTTGGCCACTGGTGACATTTTTGAGCCTCGTCATACCTACATGCTATGGTTCGTCAGATGCGTCATTGCCCGCTTTTTATGAGGTGTAAAGAATTGCTAGAATTTGAATAGACATAAAGCATGTATATTGATATAACTAATGGGTTTTGGTTCCATTATCAGAAGTATTATATCACTGATATCTAAATCATTATTCTTGTTGGGATTGCAGCTCGAGGTGTCGATATTATTAGAAATATTAGAGTTTTATATATCATTTTAATAAACACCCTTTCCTTGTATAGACTTTTTTATCTCATTTAACGTAATATTTGGACTATTGAGGGTTTAGTGAACAAAAGAGATTAAATTTAGAGTTTAATGGATTTATATAAAATTTATGTATATACATCTATTTGAATGGTATTAATGTTGATGGTTTTCCCGTATCAATAAGTTTTGTATCTCATTTTATGTGATTTTTGGAACAATTCGAGTTTTGCAAGTCAAAAAAGATTAATTTTTAGATATGTTTCTAATGATATTTTGTAACCTTTAAAGTCATCTCCGCTAAATGGGATTGAGAATATATCTTTTTCTGGAAACACACCAATTATTTCTTATAGGAGGCGGGGTTTCACGAGATACATAAATACGAATAAAATTGGGATAAATTTCATCAGTTATATCAACTCACTCTTTTAGTTATCAGCAGAAAAAATCATTTTTATTTTTGTACAGTGTAGAAGAATATATCCTAAAAGAAAATATACTTTTTATCCAAATATTTTAACTTATCAAAAACGTCTGTATATGTGTATGCATGTGCGTATGTAAGTGGATATACATATGCGTATGTATGCGTGTATATATGTATGTATACATAGTTGCGTCCGTGCGTGCCTCGATGTGTGTGTATGCGTGCGTGCCTTGGTGGTGTATAAGCGTATGTAAGTGGGTATAAATATGTGTCTGTATGCGTATCTGTATACACATACGTGTGTATACATAGGTGTATGTATGTGTATGTGTGTGTATATACATATGTGTATGTATGTCTGTTAACGATCTTCATTATATTTTTTAAATATTATAGCTAATTTTTGTTATAATTGTTTGCATATCGTTTCAAGGAGCCGGTCTTAGAATGTTTTTTGTGTACCGCAGCATAATTTAATTTTATATTGATTTGTAGATGTTTCAATAATTAGGACATAACGGAGGATGAACTAAATCTCCCCCAACCATAATGGGTTTGTGTGTGTTTCAATATATAGTGCCGAGTTGAACAGGTTAAGTCTGATTCTAATTACTAATCCGATTCAGATTGAACAGTGTCCTTGATTTTTTGGCTATGACACTTCCAATTACAGTCCTGGGGAAGATGATTGATTCATCCTTCGAAGCTCAGATCAAAGTCATAAATATGGCGGTAAAGAATCGCAACTGGAGAAGAGGTGCTAATGAAGTCAATGGTATACTTATGATCGAAGATGATGATGTTATCATCATGAACGACAGCAATTTTTAATTAAATCAGAAATAAAAAACTTTTTAAAAAATTGTAGTGCCTTTTACTTTACATACAAAAACTATTATAAATATTAAAGAAGAGAAAATATTCATAAATTAAACTTCTAAGTTTCAAGACTTTATCAGATTATCTTTATCTCCAAAAATAAAAGCCTGACTAAGGATCACCTATCATATTTTTCATATAACAGCTAGATTTCGCTATTAAAATGTCTATAAACCCGTTAAAAACTTGTGAAGACCTGTACTTGGGGGTAATCATAACCTATCCTGAATTAAATTGAAAACATAAAAGTGCCATTATTAGGCTAAAATTAAATTATATCAATTCTTTGGGTATTAAATATATATATATATATATATATATATATATATATATATATATATATTTTTCTGAATTTTCTTGGGTATGAGGTTTTTTGTTTTTAAAACAATCTAATCAAAATTTGACGTTTCGCCCATTTTTTTGGGCTTTATCAAAAATATATTGTCAGTCAGTCTATGGATAAAATCTACAAAGAAAAAAACAGAACAATCAGCCATCACTGAAACAATTAATTACACTTAAAATAGACATACATATTTTATAACTAACACACTGTACAATATTAAAAATGTAAATTTAAAATTCTTTGCTAGATACGCACCCGTTGTAGTTGTGCCGTATATAATTCAACTAAGAGTATACATTGTCAGTATGAAGGAATTTGGTATTATCAGTAAAAGTTTTTTTTTAATATATTTTTATTAATTATTTGTGGAGCAATTATTATATTATTAAAGAATCAGATATTTTTTTGGTATTTTAGTGTTGTATTTGTTATAATTTTTAATGCAGTTTTTAATTAATTAGGTTATTATAAATTTGGCTGAGATTTTTTATATCTTGTTTGTCATTTACGACATGCTTTTCTTTTTTAATATGAATCATCTCCTTAATAAGCAGTTTGCGGTAGCTTTGGTCCTGGGCTAATATCTGTGTATTTGCGAAATCAAATTCGTGATTTTGAGAAGATTCGTGCGCTCAAAATCACGAATTTGATTTCGCAAATACACAGATATTAGCCCAGGACCAAAGCTACCGCAAACTGCTTATTAAGGAGATGATTCATATTAAAAAAGAAAAGCATGTCGTAAATGACAAACAAGATATAAAAAATCTCAGCCAAATTTATAATAACCTAATTAATTAAAAACTGCATTAAAAATTATAACAAATACAACACTAAAATACCAAAAAAATATCTGATTCTTTAATAATATAATAATTGCTCCACAAATAATTAATAAAAATATATTAAAAAAAAACTTTTACTGATAATACCAAATTCCTTCATACTGACAATGTATACTCTTAGTTGAATTATATACGGCACAACTACAACGGGTGCGTATCTAGCAAAGAATTTTAAATTTACATTTTTAATATTGTACAGTGTGTTAGTTATAAAATATGTATGTCTATTTTAAGTGTAATTAATTGTTTCAGTGATGGCTGATTGTTCTGTTTTTTTCTTTGTAGATTTTATCCATAGACTGACTGACAATATATTTTTGATAAAGCCCAAAAAAATGGGCGAAACGTCAAATTTTGATTAGATTGTTTTAAAAACAAAAAACCTCATACCCAAGAAAATTCAGAAAAATAAATATAGATGGTTTAAGAAAACAAAGATATTATATATATATATATATATATATATATATATATATATATATATATATATATATATATATATCATTTGCATAAATTTTTCTTAATATACCCGTAAGCTCGTTTGTATCCCTATTATTTTCCAGCTCATCTTCGCTGGATTCTTCAGATGTTAGTAACATTTGTTTGTTTTGATCCGATAACTAGATATTTTTTAAGGAATGCAATAAATGTGTTTCGGTGGAAAAAAAAATCTTTGAAATAACATTAGCATATTGCTTGCCCTTTTTTTTTGTTCCAATTAATCCTTTTATTTCGGTGAAAGTCTCTTCTATGTGCATGAGTAAATAGAAAAAATTTCCTTATATTTTTCTAAATCATTACCGAAATAATTATCAGATCGTGCATGTGTTAGCACATTCAGTAAACCATCAGTTAATAAATTACAACATACATTTCCACTTATAAGAATGTGATCTTTCATTTTAATTGATGTATCATCAATAAACCAACTAGAGTTCTCATTTCCAAGACCGAATATAATTTCTTTTGATCGTTCCAAAAGCTAGAATTTGATTTTACAGCTAGCTATCTTAACTTTTTAAAGTCTGGTTTACTAATCACATGTTATTAGTGGCCTTACATATTTATAGAAACATAACAGTGACATAACTCATATTAAGTAGAATTTGTAAGATTTAACTATTGCAAAGGTTTATATGCGATAATAAAATAATGAATTTAATATCAATACCATAATCCCCAGTCATTCAAATGATCGGAAGATACTTATCGATTAACGGTGTTGAAGGCATTTTTTATATTATGTCTCTCTCTCTCTCTCTCTCTCTCTCTCTCTCTCTCTCTCTCTCTCTCACACACACACACACACACACACACTCTCTCTCTCTCACTCACTCACTCTCTCACTCACTCTCTCACTTACTCTCTCACTCACTCTCTCACTCTCACTCTCTTTCACTCTCTTATTCTCTCAATTTCAATTTCGTTAAAAGATTCGTTTTTTTCTATTACACCTGTTAGCATAGGGCAATAAGGTTTGTCTGTATTAAACCTAATAAAGTTGGAAAACATATTTTGATGTGTGTGGATTTAACAAGAATCACTAACAAAATATTTTTAAAATTTAGACAAAAAAAAAATCTTCCCCTGTAAACTAATAAATTTCTAAATACGTTTAAAATAAAAAGATGTATTGTTTTACTGCAAAGAAGTTCAGGAAGACGAGGATTGGAGAGGTGGCGGAGACACGCAATATATATATATATATATATATATATATATATATATATATATATATATATATATATATATATATTGCGTGAATTCATAGTTGGTAATGTAACGATTATATGATTGAAATCATATTATAGACTTAATGAAAGTCTACATCATCTTCCTCTATTAAATCATAGGCTTCAATAGCTCGTTGTCGCCGTCACCTCTTGTTCCCGAAGTTCTTTGCAGTACAAGCCTCTTTTTATTCTAGACATATTAAGAAATTAACTAGTATACAGGAGAAGATTAGAGCCTTTTTTTGACTAAATTTTAAAAACTTTTTGTTAGTAATTCTTGTTAAATCCATACACATCAAAATATGTTCTCCAACATTATTTCGGTTAATACAGAAAAACCTTATTGTCCAATGTCAACAGGTGAACAAAACTAGTCTTCTAGCCAAATTGAGATGGAAAAATATATACACACATAATATAAAAAATTCCTTCAGCACCTCTGATCGATAAGTATCTTTCAATCATTTCAATGACTGGGGATTATGGTATTGATATTAAATTCATTATTTTAATATCGCATAAAACCTTTGCAATGGTTAAATTTAGTTAATATAAATAACGTCACTATTATGTTCTATTAATATATGAGACCACTAATAACATGTGATTAGTGAAACAAACTTTAAAGAGTTAAGATAGTTAGCAGTAAAATCAAATTACAGCTTTTGGAACAACCAAAAGAAAATATCGTCAGTCATAGAAATGGGGTGGTTTATTGGTGATATACCAATTAAGTTGAAAGATCACATTCTTATAGTTAGAAATGTATGTTGTACTTTAACTGATAGTTTACTGAATGTGCTAATACGTGTACGTCCTGATAATAATTTTGGTAGTGATTTGAAAAATATAAGGAATTTTTTTTACTTACTAACGCACATAGAAGAGACTTTCTCCAAAATAAAAGAATTAATTCAAACAAAAAAAATTCACAAAATGTCAATATATCCAGCGAAGATGGGTTGGAAGATGGTAGGGATATAAACGAGCTTACGGGTATATTAAGAAAATGTGTTTAAAGTAATGGAAATGGTGCTAATACGTCCAATATATATATATATATATATATATATATATATATATATATATATATATATATATATATATATATATATATATATATATATATATATGTATATATATATATACATATATATATATATATATATATATATATATATATATATATATATATATATATAAATTTGATTTTTAAAAAGTTGGAAATACTTGGTATAATTGAATTTTAGCCCAATAATGGCACGTTTATGTTTTTAATTTAATTCAGGATATGTTGTAATTACCCCCAAGCACAGGTCTTCACAAGTTTTTAACGAATTTGTGGATATTTTAATAATGAAATCAAGCTGTTATGAAATAGTGAGTGGTCCTCAGTCAAGATTTTATTTTTGGAAATAAATATCAATAAAGATAATCCAATAAAGTCTTAAAACTTAGAAGTTTAATTTATGAATATTTCCTATTCTTTAATATTTATAAAAGTTTTATATTTCTAAGACACAGCTAAGCGTAATAAATTTAATTAAAAATTGATGTCGTTCATGATGATAGCATCATCATCTTCAGATATAAGTATACCTCAATGACTTCATTAGCATCACCACTCTAGTTGCGATCCTTTACAGCCATATTTATGAATTTCGTCTCGGCTTCGAAGGATGAATCATTTTCCCCAGAACCGTAATTGGAAGTTTCATAGTCGAAAAAAATCAGGGAGACTGTTCAATCTGAATTCGATTCATAATTAGAATCAGACCCATTGCTAGCCTGTTCAACTTGATTCTGTATATTGAAAAAAAAATGGTATTACAAAAAAAATATTTAGTAAACAGTGATATCTAATAATAAGCATTATGTGGTTGTGTTTGCATGCATACATGTCTCATTATGGTTCGGAAGATTTGCTTCAAGGTTCATCACGTCCTAATTATTGAAACAACTAAAAGTCAATATAAAATCAAATAGTGCTGCGATACACAAAAACATTCTAAAAATGGCTCCCTGAAACGATATACAAACAATTATAACAAAAATGAGCTATAATATTTAAAAAATTTGAATATCGTTAACACACATACATACACATATGGATATACACACACACACTCACACATACATACGCCTTTGTATAAACAAATATGTGTATTCACACACGCATACAGAGATATCTGTATACCCTTATATACTCCATACGTACACATACACATATACCAATACACGCACGCATGCACGCAACTTTGCATACATACATATACATATATACACGCATATGTATACCCACTTACATACACACATACAGACATTTTTGATGAGTTAAAATATTTGTATAAGTGTACTTACATTTTAGGTGTATTTTGCTACACTGTACAAAAATAAAAGGATTTTTTCTGCTAATTCCCAAAAGAGCGAGTTAATACAAGTAATGAAACTTAATCCAATTTTGTTCGTATTTATATATATATCTCTTGAAGCCCCCCCCCCCTTCTTTTAGAAATAATTGATATGTTTCTAGAAAAAAATATACCCGGGAATCCGATTTAGCAGAGCTGACTTTAAAGATTACAAATTATCATTCGAAACATATTTAAAAATTAATCTTTTTTGACTTTCAAAACTCGTATTGTTCCAAAAATCACATAAAATGAGATACAAAACATATTGATACGGGAAAACAGTCATCATTAATACCATTCAAACAGATGTATATAGATAGATTTTATAGAAATTTATTAAACCTAAACTTAATCTTTTTTATCCACTGAACCCTCAATAGTCGAAATATTACTTTAAATGAGACAAAAAAAATTATACAACAAAAGGGTGTTATTACAAGGATATATAAAACTCTAATATTTCCAATAATATCAATACCTCGAGCTGCAAGAACAACAAGAATAATGATTTAGATATCAATGATATAATTTATATATATTCACATAATATTTCTGATAATGGAACCAAAACTCATTAGTTATATCAATATACATGTTTTGTGTATTTTCAAATTCTAACAATTCTGTACACCTGATAAAAGGCAGGCTTGACGCATCTGACGAACAACTGTATGTAGGTATGATGAGGCCCAAAAATGCCACCGGTGACCATATTGCCAGATCCTCTTTTTCTTCCCTTAGTTACTTATGATTATTTAACTAATATAGATCAAATGAATGTACGGTATGGATAATTTAAAGAAAGCAATTTTAACATTACGCGTAGTTGTCAAATTCTAAACTCAATCTCTTTGTTCACTCAACCCACAATATTCGAAATATTACTTTAAATGAGATAAAAAAAAATCGATACAATAAAAAGGTATCACTAAAAATGTATATAGCACCTAAAATCATCAGTCATATCAATATGCATACTTTACCTCTTTTAAAATTATAATCCTTCGCACCTAATAAAAAAGCAGGTAATGACGCATCTGACGGGCGGTCAAAAGCAGGTATGACAAGTCTTGACAATGATGGATCCGGAAATCCGATACAATAATCGAAATATTACTTTAAATGAAATAAAAAAAATCAATACAGAAAAAAGTTTCGAGGAAGGGAAATATAGAATCAAACTCATCAGTCATGTCAATTAACACACTTTACGTCTTTTTTTTTGAAATTCTAACCCTTAGCACCTAATAAAAAAGCAGGTAATGACGCATCTAGCGAGCGGTAAACGCAGGTATGACAAGTCTCGACAAAGATGGGTGTGGAAATACAACAGAACCTTTCGCACCTGATAAGAAGGCAGGTACTGACGCATCTGGCGGACGGTAAAAAGCAGGTATGACGAGGTCCAAAAAGTCCACCGAGAAATACCACCGGTGGCCATGTTGCCAGATCCTCGTTTTATTCCCTTGATTTCTTACAATTATTTAATTAATACAGAGAAATTAATTAAGGTAATCCGTTCAAAACCATAGAAATAACACTTTAAAACGGTATCGCGGTTACTAAAACCATTGTTAAAAGGAAAAAAACGGGGTCAGATTAGGTCGATTCTTGTTAAATGATAAAAAAATAGCATATGCGACGTTGCCATTTCCCCTCGATCCGGCATTTCCGGTGGATGCAGAACTGTCACATCCTATCAACTAACCTACTCTAGAAGAAATATTACCATTACCGAAATTTTTTTAATCATATAAAGAAAAAATATTTACACTCATCATACCCCACACTACTTCTGTTCGCTGTTGGTCCTTTGTTCTTTAGTCTTCCTTCACAACACTAAGCTCCCACAAATAAATCTCGTCAACTTGTTTCCAATCGTTGGTGTTCGGCACTTTTCACTCACACGCGTTCCGACGCGATGATTTGCCTTTTTATCATGGAAAGAAAGCATGCAAAAACTTACCTGGAACAAAAGAGAAAAACTATTAATTACACAATTAAAATATCATGATCATACAGTGAAGTGGAATAGACAAGGGCAGTTTCAGTATCTTTCAAAAGCCAAATTAAAAAAAAATCATGAAAGTTTTGCACCTCGTAAAAACATGTCCTAAAGTGTGTTGTTTTTAAAATACAGGATTTTCATTTTTAAAATATATATAACATAATTGAAATTTAGTAAATTTTATTGATTAAAATTAATTTTCCTTGTTTTTACTATCAATGTATGCATAGGGTTACTTTACTAAATTAATTTTAAAAAAATATTATACTGCTTTTGCTGATCCTAATGAATTATTAAGAATTGTCTAATAAAATTACACTAAAGTGGCCTTGAGCATTTTCTAAAAATGAGTCTTGCAAGTATACATCTTTTCTGTTTATGTAATTTTAATTGATACTATATAAAAATTTATTAGAACACAGTATGTCAGCAACCTTACTTTAAAATAAAAAACAATCATGGAGGTGTGATTTCAATATTTATAAAAACCAACTATGATACAGAAAATTAAAAACTTAAATTTCTCTGCGGAATATACACGAAAAATAAAGTATCTTACCTTAGTCAAATCTGCAGACTGCCCTAATCCAGCTTGTGTCCCGAACATTTCAAGTTTTCATGATCGCACTTAATTACAGTCCCAGAAACAGTTTCAAAAAACAACTGCTTTTTGCAACAACTTGTCCTAGGAAACCACAATTAAACAGACAAAGGAAACACTGCATTGCTGACCAGATTTAGTTTCATATGAAATCAAGATTAAACTAATTCAAGAAAGAAAAATTATTATTAGCATTTTTAAAAAACGATTTAGCCAACCCTTTCTGTACGTTAGACTAAAAAAGACTGGATAAAGTAACGCGTGCAAGGTTTCCCTGTCTTATGCCACCCTGAAAAATTCGCGACCCGGCTTTTTACTGTCCTGAAACAAAGAAAATTTATCATTAGTTTTAAAATGTGATTAGATTATAAACAGCGTATGTCTTAGCCATTATTTGCCACTAAATAAGGAAAAATAATTTGTCTATTATCTTTGTCTATGACTGCATTATGAAGGAGCATATAATTTGAAAACATTTAAATATAGTTATATAATGTTCATACAAAAAACACATTTTTGAATTTTGAAAAAATCAAAAAGGATACAGTGCGCTTCATGTACTATCTATACCATTGAGATAGAAACATTATACCTTAATGATTTAAATAGATATGCACTTGAAACCTGACAGTTTAAAAATTTGAGTTCAGTTTGTCTACTTTGGTTTTAATAACATTGCTCTATATTTCTTACTTCTGTCTATGGTAATGAATAATATGGTAACACAGGCAAATGTTTCTACATCTAGATGCTTTTACATAATTTTTTATCATTTTACCTGTTTGAGGGCGAATCCAGACAACAAGAAAAATCTGAGCGTAAGCGTATTTCGTTCTTTTAAGTTAAAGTCCACACGGGACATTTTGTTCCGTAGTAGTGACGTGTGTGTTTTTTGTCTCAACCTAACTTTTATCTGAATTTTTGGTAATATTTCTTTTATCTAAAAATTAATCACTACTGGGCCTGGTCTTGAGATAATTAAAAGATTATAAGTTGGGATGTCAGTTATCTCAGTTATTCTGTTTTATTGCAAGTTTTTTTCTTTTAACATGCCTGACAAAATGTATTTTTTAAAGTTGCCTTTGTCAACACGAGCGTATGAGATCTTAGACAATAAAGCATATTTCATAATAATAGTAAAGTATATTTTAAATAGTTTAGTTTGGTTTGAGGTAAGTATATATAAGATATGCTAAAAGCATATCTGTGGATTAACGTCCCGATATCAAAGACTGTCGCTGAACAGAAATTTTATTATATAACGGCCTTTATTACCTAAAATTTAATTTATATAATAAAGAAATGTTTTATTGCAATTCTTATATTAATTAATAAAAAAGATGAAAACTGTTTTTTTTTGGGTAACAAACATTTTTAATAAATGAAAACAATTTGACATATCTCACAAATATCCATTATCTCAAAACTGGTAAAGTGAAAAAAAAAATCAATAAAACAACAAACTTCTGAAAAAAAAAATCATAGGTTATGTTCATGCAAAATACTGAAAATAAACAGTTTTCACCATATTTAAAGCAGTGCGCTGAAAAGTTGCATCCTAGTGACCTTGGAAACGGCGGATTTAGGTGGGAAATCTTCTGTTTTTGTCTTTATTTTTATTTACTAAATCACATTGCTTGAAATTTGACTCATGCCTTATTACGCTACGCTTACGATTCGTAGTTTTCCTGCCATCTGGACTCACCCTTAGTCTTTTTAAATTTGTGATAGATGGGTGTGTATATGCGTTAACAATGCATTAATAAAAGTTCAGTAATGAAGTAAATGAGGATGCGATTGAGGGTATGACGTATTCTAATATTCACCGTGATAGATTGAATATAACTGCTAACGTACCTCGTTGCTTAAACAATGTAATCAGAAAAAATCAACTTACAACCGATGGCTCCACAAGGGAATATTTAAATACTCGTCTGTTTAACTTAATAATATTATATTTTAGTTACCTCCTTGTCCATCTCCATTTGCACGACAACATTATCTTCTTCCATAACTGATGACGTTTTCTTTCTTCACGATCCTACTCTTCATGGTACGAACAAAACTGGGTGGCGAAGAACCCAAGACAGCCGGCTGCCAAGCCTTTTCCAGACATCCAATTGTCTTCAAAAGCTAACTGTACCGAGCTTTTAAACAACGACGATGTTTAGGTAAAACCCATGAAGATTAGAATCTCCACACGCGCTACGCACTTTATGTTAAATTTTTACCTACAGAATAAGAATGGTAACACTATACACATTATCTCCATTATTCTGATCTTCAACTTGATCGATTACTCAGTATCCACAAGTCTTAGAGTCAAGAGTCATGGAGGTGCTGCGTATAATGTAGCCATGCTAATCCTACAAGCAAAAAACGCGCGAGTTGTATGTAAATGTATCTGAAACAAATAAAAACATGTTTAAGCAATTATATTTTCAATTCGATGAGCGGGTATTCCAAAAAAAATTATGCCCCGAAGAGAGCATAAGGGAGTTTAATTTTATGGATATGATGTATGATAATTTTTAAATGTTATCAATGTTTTAGTTTGCTAAAAGAAACTTCAAATTCAAGGGCTGAAGCAAATTGGCCATGATCATAATTCTTTTATATACCAGATGATGGTTAAGTCTATTTAGAGCATTTTTCTGGAAATAGTTTTATACAAGAAGATGAGCAAAAAGTTTGTGGTGTGCTTCTTACAAATAAACTGCCTAAAACAAGCTATGAGGCACTGTTTGATGTGAACATTTTGAAGCAACTAAACTTGGACTTAATAACATACACTGGCTCTACAAAAAAAAAGTCCTGAATTTTCAATTTTTCAATATTATTAAGCATGTTTAGAAATTACATAAATTTTACTTTTATGTATTTGTTTTGCCTAAAAATAAAACAATAACCTTTTGTTTGAATATCTTATTAATTTAAAATAAATTTATATTTAATTACTTATTATTTTAAAAAAATAAAACAAAAATTCTGGATTTTAGCTCAGATAATAAGGAAATTTGTGTTGTGAAAATCCTTTGTCAAAGTAGTGAGAAGCTGTGATTGATTACCATTTCAAAAATTAAACTTTCGGAAAGGTCAATTCCAGATCCTCAAACAGTTAAGTAAATGGAAAGTTTGACCTAGTGCAAAAATTAAAAGTTGCTAGTAAATCTTTATGTATATATTTAGATTTAAAATGATTGTATTAATGTAAGAATCCCACTCTTGTATTTAAAATCTTTTTATATTTGAAGTGTCTTAATAAATATTCTTTATTTTACAATTAAATATAGACTGCTCTAACATTTTATCCACTTTGGAGTTTAATTTTTTAATAAAAATGGTTTAGTACATAATGATATTTTACTCCTTTAAATTACAGCTCCGTTATTATGAAGGAAATGTCAACATTTGTTAACTCTATATAAATACCTAACTCATCAGTTTCCTAAAAGTATCGAGGAGAACATAATTTTAAAAAGACCTATTCGAACCTATTTTTAAATAATGAAACTATTACTTTGCGATAGATTATGTGGACATTTCGAGACCTTATATTAAACAATATACATGTATATTAATTCACGATACAAAATTTTTAAAAGTAAATTCCTTTATACATTTTTTCATTAAGTTCTTATACTCTATGTCCGAAGAAAGATGTAGACCATACTAATGTTATTTACAAAAATACTCACTGGTTTCCACAATCATTTCCAAAACAGATATTAAAAGAAAATAGTCTCGATTTGTTTTTGGTGCATATTTCACATTTTAGCTATTTTGCTCGATAACAGTTTTATTTTAAAAAATAAAATAGAAAAAGCATTTTCATTTATTTATAAAAACTGACCTTACACGCTTGTATAATAAAAATGCAACATATTTATGCTGTTCCAAAGAAGTTTAAAAACATTAGCTTTAAAGAAATCGCTTTGAACCGAAAAATTACAATTTTGAGGAAACTAAAAACAGAAATTCAAGTTAAATATTGTTTTACTCAAACAATTATCCCGGTATTTTTGATTGAATATACTCAATTAACTTGTCAAGTAAAACAAGAAAGAGCGATTTATTGTTTTAGATATACTATAGAAAGATAGAGTTATTGTCTAAGCCTGTTAGAACACTAGAATTGACATTCATTCACGACACATTCACGCCAATATAAGAAACTAGCAGGGAATTCAATGTAGCCATACAAATCATAGCACCTAATGGCGACCAATAAGGGGGGTCAAAAATTATTTTCATAAGCAGTCCAGTTTTATAAGTCAGGTTCGTGATTCTACAAAACGCTTTTTTGTTATACAAAGACTTTGTCTATGAATAATACTTACATTAGTTAGCATCAATGTTCACCCTGAAGAAATGCTCTGCTCCAAGTGTTAATAAACGAGTCTATGATCCAGAAATTTTCCGAGGCCGCCGTAACCATTCCTGGACCGGGAGAAAATTTTGCAACCCGTCGTGTCTCCTCCTCTTTCACCGGCCGTACTCCACCCAACTCTTCTGATGGGCCAACAAAGTGTCTAGGAGTACGACTCAGGGTGTAATAGTCCCTAGGTACCCTCAACAACGATTAAGCCGCTACTGAAGTACCCCCAGGGTTGGTCCACATCACTGGGATTCAGTAGTGCGCCGAGGCTTCGAACACGTCTGACCCCGCGCCAAGGTATAGAGAGTTACTCCTACGTGAAATTGGATTCGTCCGCGTAGCGAAGGACATAATATAAATTTTTCGCGTCTGAAAAAGTAAATAAACGTTGTATATTAGAAAAATTTAAATAGGACTGTTAGTTATAGAAAGACAAGATGGCGATATCAAGTTACTTGATAGTGGTTGTTTGAAAAAATAATGTAAAATTGCCCTTAGCGTCAGTTTTTAATCAAATGCATATAAAAGTAATCAATTGGTTCACATTACGTGTTACTATTTTTTTCCAAAACCAAACTACACTGAGATTTTTCAAAATTTCGAAAAAATTCTAAAAAAAGTGTTTGTAATTTCCTACGAAATAAAATTCGATTATATTTTCAATGAGAAATTGAAAGGAAAATAGAAGAATTATAACCTACCAAGTGATTAAAAATTTTTTCTGCAAATTTCAAATGGGTAATTTTTTAAATATGAAGGTGGACAAACAATACAAAATAAGTATTATATTTTTTATCATTGTGCCAAGAAAAATAAAAAATTTCGTATCTAAATTGTACAAAAGTTTTTTTTTTCTGAAAATTCTAACTTCACAAATAGGTCAGGAAGATTAGACTGATAATAAGCAAAAATAAACATAAGAGGCAATTGAAATTTTTCTTTTGGAAAATCATCTTTCTAGGGGATGCAAGACGACTGTCATCGTTAGGGTTTTAAATTTTGTTTGGCAAATATATATTTTATTAACAAGTAATGCCAAAAAAAATATTTTCTTTATTTAATTCGAAAACTATTGTTTCTACTAAAAAATGTATCATTACAAAATTATAGGCAATAAAAAAAACTTTCAAATGCTTATTTGTTTGTTAAAATCCTTTCATTGGTTGCCGAGATATTTATAAAAAATCTGAATTATTTAATAGTCCCAATCACAGTCACCCAGTTTAACGAGATACACAAAATACAACAAAAACGGTACCTCTTTTTCGCTTATAAACAAATTAAACAGTTAGTCCCAATTCATCGGTAAAAATTAGTGCTGCTTTTGACGTAAATTCCGAGATGGATGAGACCTATTCAGGGGTGTTGGGGGAAATGTAAGAACAAACCCTACATAAAATGTAACTGCATACCCAATAATCCTAGCTCTGAATATTGTATCGTGACTACTTCCCCCTTTATATATATATATATATATTTTGCCCACGCCAAAAAATTTCTGGTTCCGCCTTTCTTAATACTTTTTCAAGTTTTCAAAAGTATTAAAAATATTAAAAAATGATACAATAAAAAAACATATAACATAATTTATTCCAGAACTTTACTAGGAAGGGGGTCAAAGCTAAAATATAATTAATCCTTAACTTTGATGCGACTCCCATGCATTAAAACGTGGTAGTAGTCTTGGCGAAAATCTAAAAAAAAATTGTATTAAGAATTGATTGGGAAATTTCCCTCGTTCTGGATAATTCGACAATTTAAAATAAATATATTTTTGGCACTTGAAAATGGATTTGAAAAATACTTAAAAAATCTTTGGCTCTTCGCAAACAGTTCCCCTTTGATTTCAAATATATGATGCCCAAAATTTAGAAAATTAAAAAAAATAATAATAATTCAGGTTTAAATTTTCATAAAAATTATTTCAATAAATAATATTAAAGATGCAATTTTCTCTCTCTCTCAAACAACACTACGAGAAAATTTAAACATAATTGTTGACAAAAGCTAAAACTCTATGATTTAAAAAATTTTTAAATTTAATTTAAAAACTTTTTTGGTATTATCAATTTTTTTTTTATTTTCATGTTCTGAGCATTTTGAAACAGATTATATATATATATATATATATATATATATATATATATATATATATATATATATATATATATATATATATACATACATAGATTTTTCAATAATCATAAAAAAATTAAATGTTTATTGGACTCCCTGAAGGCGCTTCTTTCGTTTCCCTGTGAAAACACATATAAATAAATAAATTTAGCGAAGATATAAAAAAATTATATTTTCAATATTTTTTCAGAAGTATTAACTGGAAACTTCGAATTGGTTTTTTAAAATAAAAAATTCCTCTTCTGTAAAGAGCGTCCCCCTGAGACATACACAAGGCAAAATATAATAAATATATATTAGGCGAAAAAATATATAACTAAATTTTGACCTTAAATTTTTTGTTTTATATTTTCAGAAGTATTATTTCAAATTTTGGGCACGTTAAAATCATTTTTAAAAATAAAAGGTACCCCCCTTAATAGAAAGCTTCCCCCTGGGACACGCACAAAAAAACAACTATATATTTATTTTGAAAAAAGTTGTTTTTAATACATTTTTGTCAAGTTTTTGCAACTTTCGTAGACTACAATAATCTTAAAAATTAAAATCTAAATTTGACTTTTCCAAGAAACCCCTTTGGCATTCTGGTGAAAACATATGTAAACAAATTTTGACAAGACATAAAAAAATGTATTTTTAAAATTCTTTCAAAAGAATTATTCCAAATTTTGGGCACTTCGACATGATTTTATAAAAACAAGAAATATTCCCCTCCAGTAAAAAGTTTTCCTCTGGGATACTCACAAAAAAATTTGACAAAATATGTGTGAATATAAATTTTACGAAATTCTTGCTAGTTTTATAGACTTTATAATAATCTTAAACAATAAAATATATATTTGACTGTAGCAGCAAGCCTCTTTGTATCTACGTCAAAAAAATACATAAATAAATTTAATAAACATTGTATTTTCAATATTTTTTCAGAATTATTCCAACTATTGTGTACTTCGAAAAGATTTTTAAAAATAAAAAATATCTCAACGTTGGTAAAAAGCTTCTTTCAGTCTGGGATATGCAAGCAAAAATTGTATTATTTTCTTGAATTTTTTCCTAGTTTGCACACTTTATATTAGTTTTACTAAATAAAAAATATATCTGCAACTACCCTTTCGTCGCCTCGTAAATAAATATATGAATAATTAAAAAAAAAAAGCTAAAAAACTTTATTATTTAAAAATCTTTGCAACCTGGACTAACCTAAAAAGTTTATTTTTAATGATTTCTTTTATTTTTAAATTATTACAAGATATACCAAGTTAAAAAAAGTTACATTTGGCTGCCGCAAAAACCTACCTTTCGTGTATCATAAGTCTGAACCATATGGAAACATTTTGATTTTGTTTTTGCAGAATTAGAAACTAAAAAATAACCGGACATGTCAAAAAAGTAGTAATTTGTATTTCTATGAATATTATTTGGCGCAAAAATTTAATCGTTTATTTTTTTATTCCTCGAATTTTAGAAAAAAAAAACCAAGAACACTGTGTAAAAAGAGGAAAAATCAATTCAATTTTCAGTAACAAAAATAATTTTTTAAACATTCAAGAAATACAAATTTTCTTCCATATGGTACAGACCCTTCCGAGACTGAAATAATTTTAAACGACAAAACCGTCGAGCGCCCCCTAACGGCATCATATCCAAAAGGTCAGGCGCCGGTATGGGGGGTCTAAGTCAAGTAAAACCGAAGTAATTTATTTTTTTTAGAACAATACAAAAAAGAGTATTAAAATTTCAACGCGATTACATTTTAAATATTAAAATTATTCTGACATTTAGTTATATAAGTAGGAAACAGTACAAAGAGGCAAATAATTTTGAGATGAAAAATTCTTCAAAAACTGAATTATTAATACAAAAATGTACTAAAAACCGTAATTTATAAAAAATTATCGGGCCCTTTGGAATTTTAAAAATCAAAAAAGTTAAAAAAAAAATATACTTACAAAGAGAAGGAGCAGAGCAGGATTTTATGTTAGGATGAAAAACACGGAAAATTTAAATTAAAATGCTCGACGGTAATATCCGTGACCATCCCGAGATGACCTCCTCTAAGTCGACCCGGGACCGAGCGAGAAGTTGTCCTCGCAACACATTCGATACGAAGTTTCAGGACGCAATGAAGAAATAAATTAAGACCAAAAATAGAAATGTTCGTAGCAAAAAACTCTTCATCGAGCTCGGGTTGGTATAAAAACAGCTGAAAAAAGTGACGAATCTCACCCGTTTGTTTTGGTAAACGAAGGTATCGCGATATTTTTTACCTGAAATTTTATTAAGTTTTGTTCAATTTAGCACTTTATAGATCACAATTTTAATAAATTATTTACCTATAATGAAAAAATTCTGGATAATTAATATGTTTAATTTTACTAAAGGAAATATTTTTCACAAACATTTAAACATTATTCGAGCTGCAAAAATAAAATAAATTATTTTATGCCTCCTATTTTATATTTTGAGGATTTTAAATTAAAATAGGAATTTCTAGATCACATTGCATCTTTTATTTATAAAAATAAAAATTGTCATTTTACAGAGTGTCCGCAAAAAATGAGGCAATTATTCTATTGTACTTAATTTTAGCAATTAAAATATTTTTGGTCAAAAATTTTCGATACTATTTTTATTAAAAATAATATCAAAAATGTAAAAGTTAAGATGGCATGTACAAGGTGGAGCAAAAACTAAAAATATGTAAAGTAATAGTAAAATGAGCGTCTAAAATGTTCATTTTAATGTAGATTCCCATCGGATAATATTCAAGTTGTGCTGTAGTAAAATATTATTATTTAATTTTCAAAGATGTATGACGAAATTTTAAAAAGTCAAATGTTCCAAAGGATACCGTACCAACCTTACGGACAACGGTTCCCCGTGAAATCGGTCGAAATATAGTATGACGTAATGCTTGACTTCCTGATCAAAAGTTCTCATGAAGCCATCGAATGGCTAGTTTTTAAAATACAGGGGGGTCTAAGGGCAGCATGTTAGCTTTATGCCATGGTTCTGCATCATTTCCTTGAAGTTGAATAATTCGGAAACTAAGCATTCTGGGGAAAAAGTTTTAATATAAAAGTTGTAAATATTAAGCGGGTAAAGTAATTTTATCATCACGCTATTTTTAGTGGTAATCCATATATATTATTGCAGATATGGAAAGTCTGGGAATATTTGCTCTTTGCGAAAATGTAAGTGAAATGGTACTTACATTTTGTTTTATATTTTTTGAAGTTCAAATGCGTCTTTACTGTTATCCTTTACTGGAAACAATTTTTAAGCAAAAAAGTTGTAGGAAATTGAAGGGAGCAACTTATGGTGACATTTAGGTTTACTTTGAGAGATAATCATTTGGATAAATTTGATTTTTTAAATAACTTAAGGGGTGTAATGTTAACTTGACTTTGAAATGGCCGTGAAGTTTACTCTCAAGGTCAATCTTAAGGTTACTATGAGATGCTATGTTCAACTCCCTCCATAACGCTTGATTACAAATTTATAGGCGAATTTAAAACAGATTGGCCGGAAAATCAGATTAGACCTTCATATGACATTTTACTACCCAAATTACCTGTATGTTGGATGAGGGATCTCCCAGAGTTCCCATTTCTGCATTAAAATATGTTGATTACTGTTAAAAACATAACCTGGCCTTGAAATTGCAGTAAGGGTCACTATCAAGGTACACATCAACGTCACTATTACATTATTTATAACTTTTGTACTGGTACTTTTAGTCCAGAATGTTTAGTTTCCGAGTTATGCAAATTCAAGTAAATGAAGTGAACGGTCGCTCATAGCCAACATCTTATCCTTAGTCCGTCTGTGCCTCAAAAAAATTAGTCATATATGAGAGGCACGAGTACAAAATGTGTACTATAAGCAAACTCACCATTATTCTTATATGTGTTGCCGGTGACTCCCTGAATACCACGCCGGTGGTCTAACTGCTTGGGGTTGGTGCAGAGGGTTGTTCACTAATTCTTCAAAAAGTCTCTCAAAAATGATACGTTAACATCCTTGGCAGACGGTCAATGCACCGCAGTCGACATGGCAGACTGGTTTTTTTACTATTTGTGGACCTCAAATAACCTACCAGACAAGTTTCATCTGGGTTGCGATTCTATAAGGGTAAAGGGAAAGAGAATGTCATAATTAGGATCTTCTATCTTTGTTCAGTCTGCAGTAACACATAAGTATGTCACTGTCTTAAAAGAGATAAGGAAAGGAAATCTCCAAAAATATGCTTACAGAATGGGGCTTCTGATGTTTGCTAATTTTTTAAAAAGCCTCCCAAAAATGACATGTTGACATCCTTGGCACACGGCCAATGTATAGCAGTCAAGGTGGCAGAGTGGTTTTTTTACTATTTGTGAACCTCAGTCGGTCAGTTGGGCCACTTTCCTCATAAACAATAAAATGCCTCTTTTTGTAAAATATTGTTTTTATTTATTTTATGTGTTTACAAATTCAGTTTCTCTTCGTAGAAGCAAGGTTCATTAATAGTTAACTTTTCAACATTAAAACCTTCGACTACAACAATAGATTTAAACAACAATCAATTTGTTTGACGGCTCTTTCTGTTTGACATATATATTTTTAATTAATTTTGCTTTCAGTTTTTTGCTCAAGTCTTTTGAGTGTTTTTAAGTGTTAGAAATTACCATAAATCTGAAGTTTACAATTAACATCAAGAAGAGAACTTAAAAACTTATTTTTAACAGTCAATATTGTTCGAACATTATTTACATATTGATAATACTAATAGTAATTTAGGCAATCATAAATTCATAATTTCACTTTATTCTAGATTTGACATACCGATTAGTATGTTATCCTAGTTTAACTAATGCAATTAGAAAAGGATAGCATTGAATCGGTGTGTGTACCGCGAAATAAAAGATCTCATACTGTTCTGAAGATATGCTAATTCTACGGGGGAATTCGTTGATTAAAACAGACAAGAGGTGAAAACATCTTTCGTAATTTTAAAAAAATCCGATTGGTCTAGTAAAATTTTCTCAGTAAATATTCTTGACATTGCGGTGAATGCACAAATTAAAAACACTTTCAAAAATTTTTGAGCGCTCAGTTTAAACAAATCTTGACACTATGGAGAATGCGCCTATTAAAAAGAAAATTTTGTCATCATGATTTAAAATTTGTTGGGTTAAGAGCTATTTTTAGACTGCATTCATCATATTAAGTCCATGGTGCCAAGAAAATTTATTTTCGCGACAGCACTTTTTTGTGTTTTAACAAACAAAATACGAAATGCTTCACTCGTGAAAAGTTTCACTAAAATTGACAATGGTCACTTGGCTTACTTTCCTCATAAGCAATAAAATACTCCTTTTTGTTAAAGATTGTTTTCATATTTTAGTTGATAAAGTATGTAGGGCTAAAATTTCCCGCATGCACCTGTCGCCTTGAACGTAGACACCATTATCTCATATACAGTAATGGAAAAATGAATGGAAATTTTTAATTATGTTCATATTAATTAATACTAAATTTGTCAAGAGCTCTTTACATTTTGCTAAAATGCAGAAATCCAGTCATATACATAATTATCGCCTTTAACAATCTAAAAAGAAATGTTTATATTTTTTTGCGATAAGGAATTTGTTGCTGGAAACAAGTATGGAAACTATTTATATTTTGGTTTTAAAGTATTCAGTTTCAGTTCAACAGTGTAAAAATATTAATTTATCATGTTAAAACACCATTATTTTTCATGTGATTTTAAACAAAAAATTGTAGATTTATTTAAAATGACGAGAAAAAAGTCCTTAATTGCAAAATATTGAAATATTTCTAAAAGTACCGTAACGAAAATAATACAAAAATATGATAGTCCTGGTGATGTAAGAAATGCGCCTAAGTCGGGAAGACCTAGTAAAACGACTACTCGAATCGATAAAACTATTTTAAGAATAAAATTATCCTGATCTGGTTAAAAACAAGCTAAATCCTGATATCAGGAAGAACCTGGCTACGGTAGGGGCGGATCCAGCATCTCCCTTTTTTAGGGGGGAGGTCGATATCACAAGAGCAAAGAAAATATTAAGATTATTTATAGGAAAATAAATGTTACGAAAAATACCAGTATATTAACGGCTTTAATAAAAAATATCTAAAATAGTCTGAACATTTATAAGGATAATGGGTAATAGCGCCCTAAAGTCATGTGAAATAACGCCCTGAAGCTAAATGCCCTATACTTAATAAATATTCTCATCAAAATTTTTGCTAATGCCCCAGTCATGAGGTCTGGTTCTCCCTAAAGAGACGGTTGAACGTCATCAGAGTCATCTTCTAATGTGCTCTGCAAAGGATTCATATGAGTTTAAGGGTATGGAATTTCCGATAAACTGATATGACAAATGGTATAGTATAGCTTAACGGTTAAAAGGGAATAGGCATGTTGCCCTAAACTCACTGACTATATTCTCATGGGTCATACATCGGGGCCAAACTAGACTGAATATCTTCTTATATGTAGATTTTGATAACGTTAGGTCGAGGCAGCCCGTTGGTTAGGAGGCAAAAAAGTATTTTTTATCTGCGCATTCGCCACATTGTCAAGATTTGCTTTAATTAGTGAACCACTATGATGTTCCAGACTATGAACTTGCGCATTCGCCAAAGTTTTTTAAAAATAATTCAAATTTTGTTAAATTTCAAGATGTTTTCATCTCTTAGCTGTTTTAATATTGTAAAGTTAGGTATTAATGAAAACTTACTTCTCCAAAGATAAACTAAACTAGTAAAAATATAAAATAAAGAAAAACAATGTTTTACAAAAAGAAGCATTTTATTGTGTATGAGTATTGACGAAATATACAATTTTCTTTGGTACAACGTTACACAAAATGCATAAAACCGTAAAACCAAAAATAAATTATTGTCAAAATGAAAAGTATTCACTCAATGTCAAAAATACACTTTCACCATTATAATAAAAACTTAAGGAATTCATTGTTGCCAAGCCAATTATTTGCACGTAATGGCACGGAGTATGGTGGGGTCATTTTTAGTATAGGGAGGTATTATAATGAACAGTCCAGTTTTATTAAACATGTTCGTAGCAGTAATTAAGTACTCCCTCGTGTTACACGACAGGAAGAGAGAGTGAGAGAATAACAGTATATGTTATCTCTCTCCCTCCGAACTTTTTGAACAGCGACAACATATAATGCTATTCGCTTTCTCTCTCTCTCTCTCTCTGTTTCTTTTTGTCGTGTAACGCTCGCTAAACATATTTATTTTAGTAAATACGTGAAACGCATTCTATATTCGACTTAACTAACCTAAGCTTGTACTGCTGCGGTGCAAATGATCAATTATCAAGCAATGTATGTTTCTGTATAACTTTTTTTTTCGAGGTAATTTTATTTGATATGAATTATCATATTATTTATCTTTTTTCTGCGAGTTTACGATAGAAATATTTTATAGTATTCTCTTAAATACACATTTGGTTGTTATTTTGTAGAGGATATCATAATAAATTTAAAATGATGGTGCTGATCATAGGTTCAATCAGGCTTATTCTCACTATAGGGCCGCTCTAGATACGCTCTTGATGCGCTCTCGATCTGGTAAAATATTATTATAAGAAACAATGAACTTATTCACACTATTGGTTTTGAGGAGATTTCGATATCGTAAACTCTTTTTCATTCGAACCGAGAGCGGCACTATAATGAGAATCAAACTAAATACTGATAGAACTAAATGGCAGCAAACAAAAGTTATTTAACCGTTCGGCAAGGCAGAGATAACATGACTCCGTATTCGCTCTCTGTCTCCCTTTGCTGTGTAAGGTGAGCCAAGCATTGCATGTCACCTCCAGTAGTATATACTCGAAGGTTGTCTGCAATCTCTTAAATCAATCTTTACCAAAACGACCTTTTTTTTAAAGAATTATAGTATATATTGTGTGTTACTGACGTACGTAGTTACAAGACTATATAATCGATTGCAACAACGCGCTAAACTGATATAAAAATTTTTGACCTTTACCATCATCCATGCGGACTTCTATAACACTACCCGAAATTAAAAATACAACACCTAGGACTTCTCTTTTACGTGAGAGACTCGTATATTACGTACATTAAATAGATAATATGAATTATTAAAACGCGCTTTATTATCTTTCATATTGAAATTATTTTAATACATGTGAGAATAGAAGATATATTTTATTATACACAAAATTTAGTGATATTTCGCTTAAACTTAGTATACACCTAGAAAAAATATTTATTAAACTTACATTTATAATGTTAAAATGTCAGCATATTCCCGTACTTTTGGGTCTACGCACTACAAAATGTTCAGTTGATCATCGACAGGACCGAACTTTAAAAATGTATTTGTCCTTGTTTTGACAAAACTTAAGCCGATACTTTGAGGAGTTTATTATGCTAAATAAAAGACACAAAACACAAATAAATACATCACTTAAAGCACTATAAATCGGTTTTAATCGCGCACAATTCACAAAATAAAAATTACAAAACATAAAAATAGCATCGATACTGTTCCTTTACGACTAACGGACGATTGTGCACATGCCTATAAGTACGGGCTTTTCAAAAATATGATTGGTGCCCGATGTGCATAAACGCACTCAGTATGTAAGATATGAAATCGTAATGTAAAACTAACATTTGCTTTTTACGGACATAAGAGGTTTTCAAACACTCCTCTTCATCGATTGAATTAGTAGTGTGTCTAAGTGTTTCTCTATTACTTTCCCCAAAAATAGGCCTTATTCAGCAGCCACTACTTCTTTTTTCTATTTTTTTTTTTTAATAAAGAATACATTAGTAATCCAAATTTTGGAACTTGTTAAAGTTATATTTTTTACACAGCAAAACTTTCGCAGTTAAAACCATGAAAATGACGCAATTCTCACAACTATCGGATGATGTATTTTAAAATTCAATATGTCTAATATGATTCTTCTGCTATTTTTTGAAAACTTCAATATTTCCATATACTTTTGGCAATAATTTGCTTTTTTACCTTTTGTAAAGAACTAGCGACCCGCCCCGGCTTCGCACGGGTGCAATGCTGATACTAAATACACTACAGAAAAACTGTGACTATTTATTTTATTTTTACAACAATTATTACATCGGCCTCCGACGCGCTATTTATAGACACGCTGCCGCCGCCCCGGTCGGCCAGTACCGCCGCAAGCGCTACTTCCCGCAATTTTAAATCTGTAATATCTTCGAAAATATTCATTTAAATCTTGTGCTGTAAAGGACCATATAGATCTATATTAAATCAACAATGTATTTAAGCTATTTAATTGGATAAGGATTAATGCTGTATTGGTTAAAATCGCTTCAAAATTTGCCATTATTTGTCGTAAAAAGTAAATGACAAAAAAATGTTATTGTGGGATATCCATGAGAGATAGACATATACCATCGCGGAGTTTTCTGTAGACCTTTTCAATGTGTACAAATAATTAGTACATTATTTTGATAAGTCTCGTAGGGTTCAGCCTGCGTTTGCAATGTAAGCGGAAAAAAATATGATAATTAACGACATCACATTAGAAACCTCAAAAATAACAGTATTTCTCCACTATTTAATGGATGTTATTATACATATAAACCTTCCTCTTGAATCACTCTATCTATTGAAAAAAACCGCATCAAAATCCGGTGCGTAGTTTTAAAGATTTAAGCATACAAAGGGACATAGGGACAGAGAAAGCGACTTTGTTTTATACTATGTAGTGATAGTGATAGTGATAACTGAAATTTACATTAGAAATATAAATTACGTATATAACATATAAAAGGTAAAATTACAACTGCGTATTTAATGTATTATTTTTACACTGTATATGCTTTCATAAACCTTTTTTTTTCGAGAATCTTTACAAAAGTAATAAAAACATAACATTTTCAAACATTACAAAAATATTTTGTGGACTCACAAATGATGTCTGTCAACATCTAGTCACCTATATACATCAGCCAGACGTCTGTAATATGTCTTGTAAAAGGCGGATGTTATAAAAGGACAATATTTTGTGATATCTTATGAATACTATAAATATATTTTGTCTCGTAACAGTATGTTCGGAATTTTCATTGAGATTTTAAAACAGTTATATTAGCCAACCTGGAATTTGGCGGTTTCTGTCAAATAGTTTCATTTTCTAGTGAATATCTTTTGTTTTAGTGCAGAAGGGACATTAGTTTATAAATTGTGCGGCATTTTCTCTTTTTTTTTTAATTTTCAAAAATTTGTGATAATTGACTTTTAACATCTTAACTTCAATTATGCGGAACCTATTTTAATAAAAAGAAAACTGGGTGAAGTATCTCAATATGTGTTATTGAAGTTATTTTCTATTCACCTACTAAATCCGCAAAAATAATTACCAAAGATTTAAACCAGGACGGTTTTTTACGCAGGATAATATACGTTCTGCAACGGTAATATAAACAAACGAATTTACTAATAATTTTGTGTATCATGAATGAAGTATTGTTTTTTCATTGAATGACACATAAAAAATACCATTTCTAGAACTAAACGCCAACGCAACGCACTGATTCATGCAGATTGTCAGTTCGTCAGCTTCTCGCTTATTCATACCAAATTAAAATGAGTTAGTTCGCCTGGGTACTCGAAACAGAAAAAAAACACTTATACTGTATATGGTATAAAGTGAGAGAAAAGATGATCCAGTAGATAGAATGAATGTGTCAGCTTTAAATTGTTACCTGTGCGCCTGCTTATAGATGCCACTCCTATAACCGTGTTACGTTGGTAACTCATTTGTTTCTTTAGGGATTTTTTGTTAGTTCATCAACATCCAAACTGTTTAAAATCCAAAATAGTGCGGTTAGATTTTTTTTTACTGCTTCAACGATTTAATTTATTTTATTGAGAGCAATTATTAGTAAACGTTATAGTTTTTATCCATTATTATTGCATCGTAAACGAAAAAGTTTTAGTTAATCACTTACATGTGGTAGTTCTCTGTCTATGTCTAATGTTGGTACCGAGTGTACGGAAAGAAAAGGTAGCTCAGTTCTTTGTGCCTTCCGAGCCTGTTAGTGGTAGTTCCTTTAGTTTTAAGCTATTATTTAAATGTGAAAAGTTCCCCAAATATCGGCAAAATTTACCAGATAATGTAGTAGTTTGTGATTTGGAAGTAGCTGCTAAAGACTTTTAGTAAAAACACGGCCTCACTTGATTCAAGCAAATATGTAAACATTCATCTTAGAAAAGTATTGAAGTATATTTAAATATTTGTGACAAAGTGTACATATTGGTCTTCAAAATGGAACAGTGGAAAATTATATTTTTTATATTTATATTTAGCCTAGGAAGAAGTGAGACACAACTTACATCAAGTGTTAATAGAGGTAAGTGGAAATGTTAGTAAAATATTGGTAATTTCAATCTCTCTATCTTAAGAGTACTGTTATTTTGTCTCTGTAACTAACTAGCATCCTACTAGGAACGCGTATTGTGTTAGAGCGCCCTAAAGGCTCCTTGTTAATTTTTTTCTCATTAACTGATGCATGAAGTTTTACTTGTCAGTCTTGGTTTAATTTATAATTACTTAAACTAGTACTAGTAAGCAATTGCTTGATTTATAACCTAAACAAGTTAGTAAATATATTCATGTTTATAATCAACCATAATATAGGTGGACACTGCTGTTAATTGCCAGTACTCATTCCCTGAATCAGTTTTCTATTTTAAATAGAAGGTAAAAATCAGTTATTAGAATTTTTACAGTGACTTCTAGTTATATGGATTAAAGTTAATTATGTCTGAATTGAATGTATATTTCCAATGTGAAAAGTAAAGGCATGTTGACTGTATCTTACGGGTATAATTTCATTAAATTTTAATATGACATTGAAACCAGGCCATATTGGGAATTTGAAAATGAAAAAAAAAATTATACAGAAAGAAAATAGATAAACTTTTGTTTTAAAGTCGTATGTGTGGTTTTTATATTTTCTGTTTCTATCGATTAAACCAACAAATTTATACACAGGCGTTAAAATAATTATTTTTTTATGTTCATGCGTAGAAGTTGTCTGTCTGTTAAAATTTCTTTAGCTAAGTGGTAGGTTAAATTATCAAAAAAACAACAATTAAACGTTTATTGGTTATGCATTGGATATTAATAAATGTCATTTATTTTTGGGTGATGATTCTATAGATAAAACCAATTTTCAGTAGATATTTTATTTATTTAAAAAAAATGATTACGGTGGCCCTCTAAGATTTTCTATATTTTAGAGAAATAGTGACACTAAGTTTTTAAATGACTAGTATATTGATTTTTCTTCTATCATTAAAGTCAAAAATATTAATTCTTATAATTGTTTTTGTGTAATTGCAATTTTGCCGGTCAATTTGAGTGATTTTTGGTGAGGATGTTATCAAGGGAAATACATTTTTTTATATGACATTTATGAGGAATAATCCTAACAAACTTGATGTTTTCAGACAAGAGTAAATAAAACAATTATTTTGTAGTAATTATTGTGGATACCCATCAAATACCTCTTTAATAAATTATAATTTTTATTCGCCATTGATTGTTAGAAATTACATAATGATTATAGCAGTTAATTGATTAATTAACAGATACTTTTATAATATGACATACGTACATATGTACATAAAGAGTGCCTATAAAATTTTCAGTCAGAATTGGTGTTCTTGCGTGAAACTGGCATGACTGGTTAAATTGTAGTTTTAATATTTTACAAGACATCTATAACTAGGGTTACCAGATCAAATAATGAGATTTCCTGACAATGTCCCTGACTTTTCAGTAAATTTCCTGACGTTTTGTCGGAATGTATATAGTATGTGAAGGCAGCGAGATTTTCAAAATATTTGCAAGCGAGTGTTCTCATTAATGGAGCACAGTGGACTAAGAAGCGAAATCGGTTGTCTATATCTTCTGTTAAGACTTTACTCTTGACACAGTTTAATTTAAAGAACACATCATCTGAAGAATTTCATAAAATGGTTATAAAAGACCAGTAGTTACTAAAAGAAATTTCAAGCAATAAAAGTTATGAAATGAATTGATTGAATAAATTAATTAATAATTCGTTTATTTTGTAAGGTTTCATTATTTTATTTTTTTATTGCCAAATGATTAATAAATATATTTTTTTATTATTTATATATTCCTCTTTAAATTTAAAAAAAAATTCTGATAATTACAGTTTTTATCTGTTTCTCTGCCAGAGGGTCAAAATTCCAGACATGTTAGGAAAATTCCTGTCATCTGGTAACCTTATCTAAAACTACCTAGATTGAGTTAGTGCCTCTGATGACATCCACTGAAAAGATGTCTGCTCAGTTGTTTAAAAAATAAGAAAAGTTGATTTTCTGTTTTTATACTTATATGTGCTGGAAACCCTTACATTACAAATATCAAGCCCGTCGAACAAATGATTTTCAAAATGAATACAAACAAAATTATTTTATTTAAGTCATATATATATATATATATATATATATATATATATATATATATATATATATATATATATATATATATATATATATATGTATATTTGAAGTTAAATAGGTAATGAAATTACTTTTATGATAGTGTATCACATGATTTCATTTAATATACAAAAATTTTTCCTTATCGTCACGGCACCTCTGATCAACAAAGTAACTGAGGGGCATTAAACAAGTTAATAAAATATTACCCTAGGAAATAATAGGAAAAACAGTAATTGTAAATATAACTTGAAATGGCGTCTCACACCATTGTGTCTTGTTAGACATGGGTATAAGTTAATTTACCTCTGTGTTTTTTATATTAATAGCAGTTCCTTGCTATATAGTATCTTATTAGTAATTTAAATTAATATAATAATATGTATAAAACACAAATTTATTTTTATACAAATAAAGTACGTGATGCTCTTCAATGGGTTTCTCTCAGATTTTGTTAAAATCATGATGGTATGTATCATTCAATGATAAGATTTGGCTTCCTATCGGTATTTGAAAACCTGTTGAAATATTGGTATTTACTGTTTTGTCATACCTTATTTTGTAACTGCTTAATCAATGTTTTATTGAATTTGTACCTTTCTAAGTAAAGGTAAGATAAATATATGGAAAGAGCTAGATGAGCATAGGTACTTAAAAATATATATTAGATAAATTATTGCTTCTAGTGATCTGAATAATCATCACCATCAGTAAGAATTCAGTTTATATATTTCTTTATGTTAAAATTGTTAAAGGCTATTTGGCTAATTTGATTTCTTGCCATTAAATGCAAGCTATTTTCCTTTAGTGCCTTGTTTTAACATTTTGCAAAAAAAATTTAGTACCTATACTCCTTAGCTGACGTGAACTAACCTTTCTATATAAGCTTGTTTATAAAAAAAGGTCCCATTAATTCAAAGAGGTTCAAAAAAGTCTATTAACCATTTGCTTTTTGAAAGTTTTTTGATTTCAGGCATCTTATAATCACTAACCTTCTGAAATAAGGTTGCTAAAGTAAAATAAAAAAAAAAAAACTTCAGTAGTTTGATTATGAAATAACTGCATCAAGATTGAAACATTCCTCGCGAAGCTGTAAGAAAACATCCTTGAATTCATGGATTAAATTATTTAAAAAGTTATGTTGGTATAACAACTCTATTATGTTAATTAAGAGTGGCGCGTGAATTTGTTTGAATGTTTTAAGAAAGCTTAAACCAATATATGCTGGCAAATAAGATCACACTTTACATCAAGGCTGCATCTACATTTTCTTGAGCTCTGTGTAAAAGTTAATTTTTGGCCCTTTATCCTGAGAAGAAAGCAAGGAAGAGAATTTCGGTGCAATGTAAAGTCACAATTTTAATGACAAAAGATTTGATCTTTTTTTTTTTGAAATATAAATTTAGGTCCATTTCAGGGCGCCGCTTTAGATAATTTTTGGGTCATTTGCCTAAGCACTTGTTGTAGCTGCCTATTTTGTGCTTTCCCTAAACACTTTTACCTTCTTTCACATTAGAAATTTAGATTTCTAGTACATGTTATTTTTTAACAAGATCTTGTTATTATTAATTTTTCAAATATTTAATCTTGTACTAATTACAAAAGGAATATTAAGTTCTCACGCTTATTATTTTTTCCCATGCTTTCCATATGCAATTTTATATTGAAATTTATTTTTATAGTGCTTCCATATTAAATGTAATAAACGTAATTTTTTTATTGCGAGATACAAGTGTAAAATTTCTGAAGCCTAAAATTTATTCCATTTTATGTTTTGGTACTAATCTTTTATTTAAATGGGCTGCAATTATTCGGTTTAATGATACTTGCTTGTAGTATAATTTATTTAGTACTGTTTGAAAGAAAGAAAAAGGGGTTTAAGTGGTTTTATTATGTGCCCTATTGACCATTTGTTTACTGTTTAAGAAATAACAAGGGGACAGCCATGTGGGAAGAAGTCCTTGAGATTTTTTTTTATTATTATGGGCTCAGTTTTATGTAGTGAATAAATTTTACTTTCTTAAATTTGAACCTCCCTGTGATAGCATGTTTTCAATTTTTTTCAGTTCCAGAATAAAATTGCTCTTCCCAGAAATGCAGGTTAAAAATAGGTTGTTATATTCGATACCCAGTGTTTTGGATACAATGGTTTAGAACAGGGGCAATTTATTTCAAATGGGTCAGATGATTAAAATGTTTCAATCGAGAGTCGAGAAAAAGAGGTTAAAAGCAAATGTGTATACTAAAATAGGAATGTAGGATTATGACATCATGCATATTGTACAATAGGAATAAATGGATAGATATAGGCGGTCCAGTTCTATACTCTTCACGGTCTTGATCCGAGCCCTGGTTTAGAATAAATGGAATATTCACAAAAAAACTCGTGCTTATAGGATTATTTTCCCAAAATCATGTGATATGTGTATTCTTTACCATAAATTGAATTCATAATTTTATTATTTATTTTTATTTATGATACATGTTGTAATATAGGATCAAATGATTCACTAATGCACACTTCCAAGTTTTTTGGGTAAATGTTTTTTGTTATTATTTTAAGAGATGCTACTTAAGACTTTTTGAAGTTTTTATTGTAAAAGTATGTTCTATATTTCTGGTTTCCTCCTTTTAATGTCTTCCATTTGAGACTGCATATAATAAGCTTAAAAAAAGGTTTGATTATTCCTTGGGTAACCTCGATCACTGGTTTTATTTAATACCTTGTGATTCTTTATTATTTTGACATTAACTACAAGCCACTTGATATTTTTTTGCTTCAAATTTCTCTAATGTTTTGTTTAAATACAAATAAATCGTACTTTATGTACTGATTTAATTAAAGCTGGTTTTCTCCTGAACTATTAGTATAGTGATTTTTTACAAGAATATCTTTCTTATGTAAATAGTTTCATGAAATCATAATTTTAAGATAGAATTTTAAAAAATGTCATGTAAAAAGATTAGGGATAAATAAATTAGACCGCCCCCTGACTAAATTTGCCGCTCACTCTTAACAACAAAAAATAGAATTTATTGATGTTAGTTCTGATACTAGAAAACACATTGGTGCTTCAAGCAGTTTCAAAGATATTAAATCAAAACCCCCTGTTCGAGGGTCACTTTAAGACGACGATAGCTCCTTTATAACGCATTTGCGGGCCTATGTTCATGTGAAATTTTTTTCATGTTATCATATGCAGAATCTCTTTTCAAAATGTAAAAACAAAATTTCTGGAAACCCTGTATACTCAGATCTTGGAACAATAAAACATCCAATGTAAAACTACGTTCATACTGATATCTATTTATTCCAGAGCATTTAATATGGGTTCATTAAAATAAATCTCAAGCTTTAATGGAATTTAATTGAGGATTTAATTAACGTTTTTATTAAATCAATTCTGGTTGTTGCTTCGTCTGTCGAATTTATTGCACCAAGTTTCTTGTCCTCAATTATATTTTGTTTCTCTTTATGGAACTAAAGTTCAAAAATGTCCAATAGTAAGTAGTAAGTTTTTGCAGCTGCCGAGTAGGGGGATTTTTAAAACGCGAAAATTTCAGAGAGTGTGAGATGACAATGTTTTGTTTAAGAGAACAGTTACTACCCTTAAATCCATTTATAATATGTTATGGGCCAATTTTTTTTCACTAATTGTCAACAATAACTCTAATGCGATTGCAGGGAGTTGCACATAATCACACATTTTAAAATATACATACATATAAACCAGTAAATCCTAAAAATTCAGGGAAAACAGTATTTTTTATCACTGTCGATTTTTCCGTGTCTTGGAACAGTTTGCCACAGATGTGAAACATGAAATTTTAAAATTCAGTACTTGTGTACACTCAGAAATATCCAGTAAATCCCCAGCTCTATCATATTTATTAATTACCGACCCATCAACAACTGAGACTGAAGTTACCGGCATACGAACGTAATTTATCCATCGTTGACGTGAAGCATGTAATTACTAATATTTTAATTAAAAACTAATTGACTGAGGTTTTATTTTAAAGATTGCTCGATAAGAAATTCCTTCCTCTTCAATAATTTTATGATGATTATTCTATCTTCATAATTTTTTTATGGAGATTTTAGCTACTACTTTCTGAGCAGCAGTCTATAAATAAAAATTGTCCAAAGACGAGGCGGTTTCTAGGTAATCAAGTTAAAAATTATATTAATGTGAGTCATCGAATTTGGTACAGTAACTATATTAATCTTGATATTTATATAATAAAAAATTGTTGCAACATTATTCTGTGTGACGTTTTTGACCTTTCACACCCTTTAGACGAATTCAGCAATTTGTATTCTAGGTATTTTTTAAGGCACAGCATATTTCCAGTGGCGGGTAAAGTTTTGGATTTATTTTTAGCATTTAATGATTCGTTGGGTGATGGCGTTTCTGGGACATGCCAGAAAGTGTCTTATAATATCATTTTTATACTTTTCAAATTTTCTGGACTATTAATAAAAGTTAAACAATTCATTTTGGATTATCATTTTTGTTGGTTTATATAGTCTTCTCATGTTCTTGTTAATAATCAACATTTAGAAATATATCGATGATGCAACCTGTTCTGTCGGGTCTATTAAAAATATATATCTAAGTCAGTATTTTTATACCAGTCTTAAACTACTCATATTTCCGTTATTCCTGGTTGTATTTTATGTACGTTTATGTATTTCTATTTTTTCGTAAATTATATCTATAGAAGGCTTATTTTAAAATCCAATTGATTAGGAAAACCTATTAAGATATATTTTTTATCTTGTTGAAATATATTTCACATTTTAAGAAAATTCATGTTTAATAAACCACAATAAAATTTGTTTTCTGATAACTTCATTTGTTGAGGGAAGGCAATCTTATCTACGATAAGATAGCGGTGTACTGTGGGTATTTGGGTAGGTAATATTGCCATATATTTACGTGAATTTCGTACTAACTTACGATAGCCACTTATAAATATTAATAAAAACCAGAAACTTGCCTAAATATATAAATTGTTTCTTATTTAAATTACCGTTTTTTGATATACAAAGAACATTTGACTATGTCTGAGTCCATGTTTAACTCGAGGTCCCACTGTTGCTTTCACCTCGATCTTTAATATAAGTCATTGACTGCATTTATACCGGCATTGGTTAATAAAGTTAAAAATAGTATCAAGCGAATTGCAACATTCGAGAGGTTGGGTTTCATTCGCAAATTTTAATTTTTACTACCAATCCAACCGGATAAAGTAAAATTGGTACCTAATCTTTTTTTCTATCAATTTAGACTTTAGATAAATGATAAACTATTGAAAAAGATATCTTTATTGAAGTGCAAAAAAAAATTGTTTTCTTAAAATCGGAATAAATCGACCGGTACTTTAAAAAATGATTGATGTGTTTGAAGAAGGTTCCTAAAGAAGAAACTCGGCTGTTTAAAACGAATATCAGTCCACATTTTCGCACACGGACGTATGTTTTTTTTTTAAATCAAATTTACTATTCTTAATTTCCTTTATAATACAAAATTTCGTTACCAAAAAGATAAATTTTGCGAAAAGTTTTGGGAACTACTGAAGACAATAAAGTGTATATTTTTTCTTTATAAAACTCCTCGCTAGAAACATAGTCGTTCTTGTAGTTGATACCAAAGACAAATGTGGCACGAATTAATGCACTAAAGCAATGCTGCATTACTTGTTTATCAGTAGCTTGAGGACAACGTAACTTTCTGTTTAAAATCATATTGCTTTGTTCAATTCTAGGGTAGAGATACCTTGAACTCTTCAAAACTGTTTATTACTTCTAATGGACGTTTACAGAGTGATACTTGAGGATATAGGCCATTTTTTAGGTTTTGTGATAAACAGGGAAACGAATAATTTTAAAAAGTTTTCGATTTATTATCTGATGCCATTAAGAAAATAATGTGAGTTGCGCCGTATATTATACATTTCATATACAGGGTGTCCGGTAAATACCACCAAGTTTCTCGGGAGCATACGAGGGCGGTCCGATAAGTAATTAGCCTACAGAAGAAAAACGAAAATTTTGGAAAAGTGGCGATTTATTTCTCAACATAGTCTCCTTTTAGCTCGATACACTTGACCCAGCGATGCTCCAACTTCTTTAACCCGTCTGAAAAATACGTTTTCTGGAGGTCTGCAAAGTAGGCCTCTGTGGCGGCGATAACCTCCTCATTCGACTCAAATTTCTGCCCGGTGAGTGACTTTTTCAAGTTTGGAAACAAAAAGATGTCGCACGGGGCCAAATTTGGAGAATGCGGTGGATGGGGCAGCAGTTCGTAGCCCAATTTGGCCGTGGCGACGGCGGAGGTGTGAGCCGGTGCGTTGTCATGGTAGAAGACCACTTTTTCTTCGCCAAATGGGGCCGTTTTTCTGCAATTCGGCGTCGAATCGGCCCAATAATTCGGCATAGTAGAGCTCTGTGATCGTTTTGCCCTTCTCCAGATAGTCGATGTAGATCATACCGTGTGAATCCTAGAAAACGGTGGCCATCACCTTTCCGGCCGATAGGACAGTTTTCGCCTTCTTCGGAGCATGTTCACTGGGTGAAGTTCACTGTTTCGACTGTTCCTTGGTCTCTGGTGTGTACCAGTGGATCCATGTTTCGTCGACGGTCACGAAACGACCCAAAAACTTCTTCGGATTGCGCTTAAACAGCGTCAAATACTGCTCTGGCGTGGTCTGATGGTTGTGTTTGTTGTCCGGAGTGAGCAAACGCGGCATCCATCGCGCCGACAGCTTTCTCATGCCCAAAATTTCATGCAGGATATGACTCACGCGGTCTTTTGAGATGCGTACTGTCGCAGCTATCTCGCGCACCTTCAATCGTAAGTCTGCCAATACGAGATCGTAGATTTTTGTCACGTTAGCCCCTTAACGGAAAGACAGAGCCCTAAAGGGGTACTCAGCAATTTACCTTATCGGCTCTAAGTTTTGAACCGACTTATATAATTTAATGAAATTTTAATATTTTATAGAGGCCATAAACGCTCATTAAACCATAATACAGTAGATGTTTTAGATCATCAGAGACGTCAGGAATGGGCCTAAGTTTTGACAGATGTCATTTTACGAAGCTGAAACCTGATTTTTTTTTTAAATACTGTGGTTTTTCCTTTTCAAAAAAGGTACTCTTAATTTATTTCGGTAAAATGGCGGTTTCCGAGATAAATCGGTTTTTATGTGAAAAACTTAGAAGTCTCTAATGCCAAACACAAACAGTAAAAATAAAATACACAGGGTGTGCTAATGTGCTTTAATTTATGGGGAAGTGTTGTCTCACTTTTCGAAGGCAAGAAGATGTTATGCTGAAAGATTTTCAGCTCAGACATTGCCAAGTCCAGAGACCTTAAAGTGTTGTTCGGGGCTCAATTAATTTACAATGTTATTAAAATGAAAAAATAGTGGAAACGTTTAAATGTTATTTTGCAAATGTTCAATATTTTTCCGCTGCACTGCAAATAATATTCCGGCATTATTATTATCTGAGTATGCTGTGCTATTCTCGCTAGTAGTTCTTCTCTAGCATTTACTGGTGTTGAATAGACTAGTTCTTTTAGATGCCCCCAGAAATAAAAGTCTAAAGGATTGTCAGCAATATCTTGCAAAATTTGTTCTTCTACGTGAGGGTCTCGTGCTCTCCTGGGAAGGGCCTTACCGCTACGTCGCGGCCAAAAAAGACACTGACCCTGTAAAAAATTAATTCTCTCTCATAATAATTATTCTCGAATCATATTTTACCTGTTCCCTTAGGCTTCGATCAACCCATTGAAAGGTTTTTGGACTTGACAATGTTCGAGCTAGAAATCTTCGAGCATAAAGTCTTTTTGCCTTTGAAGAATTTGATAGCGTTTCACCATAAATTAAATGCATATCATCTTACTCTGCGTAAGAATATTCTTCCATTTTTAAAATTATTTTTTACTTCAAAGCGGTTTTGGCAAGTTCCATTAATAGTAATTCATTATGTAGGTATTAACAATAACAACCTGATAAAGTATTAAAAAAATCAGTTTTCAGCTCTGTAAAATGACACCTGCCAAAAATTAAGCCCAACGAGTGTGGCTGCAAGTCCGTTGCTGACGTCTCTGATGATCTAAAACATCTACAGTAGTATGATTTAGCGAGTCTATAAAACATTAAACTTAGAACCGTAAACGGCTGGGTATCCCTATATGGCTCTGTATCTCCGTTAAGGGGCACTCTAGGTATTTTTTTTTCTTGACCAAGTAGGGTTATTTTGACCTGCCCTGTATACTCTTGAGAAATCAGGAGGTACTTACCGGACACCCTATATATTGTTGCAATCATGTCTCTGGTCTTAAAAGACATATTATCACAATCTAATTTGCGACCACCTAAAATGTACGGATGTTTTGTCCCGATACCGGTGGTGGACTCATCAGTGGGATCCACCGGTATCTTTCCCAGACACCCTTGTACTCTCCACAAACTTGGACCTCTATTTAAGTCCAGTTTTGCTGGAAAGCGGTGGTAAGATGTTAAGTTCCACAACATGCCCCCCCCCTCTCAAGGCATTTGGTTTCCGGGTTTAACTGTCGGACAGTCTAAGCCGTTAGAAAGCACAGGCCTAAAAAGGAAGTGGAACGGACATCCTAAGTGGTCTTTCCAAAGTAGGGTACCGGCTTTAGCACAAAGCCACGACTTGACGGCCTTCCATCTCATCGTCCCTGTTCGGGCGTCATGTTACAATCATGTATCTGGTCTTAAAGACGTATAATCACAATCTAATTTGCGACCACCTAAAATGTACGGATGTTTCGTCCCGATACCGGTGGTGGACTCATCAGTGGGATTCACCGGTATCTTTCCCAGACACCCTTGTACTTTCCACAAATTTGGACCTCTATTTAAGTCCAGTTTTGCCGGAAAGCGGTGGTAAGATGTTAAGTTCCACAACAATATATATATATATATATATATATATATATATATATATATATATATATATTAAAATTAACATAAGTATGTCTAGTGTAAATCTGAAATGTCTACCGTCATAGTTATTTTTAATTTAATGTGTACCTACTTGATATGTCGGAATAATAAAAGTGTCACATTTTATTTTAGATAAAGAACAATTATTGTTTTTGAAGTGTTGTAATGACAGAAAAAATACGTTAATGCAATCTATGCGTCTAATATATGCTTTTCTTATTAAATTTTAGTAAATAAAAGTATGGATACACAGGTTGTCCAAAAAGCAAGGACTAATACCAATACCTTTAGGATTAATAAAGTTCAAACCTTTAGGATTAATAAAGTTCAAGAAACAAATTTTAAAAATTATAATGTACCAAAAAATATGATTTATAAATCATCAGTTATCTGAAGTTTTATAGCTTAACCCGTATAAGAAAAACTCAAGATGTTAAATAAGCATTTTGGTTAAATTATAAACACATTATCCAATTATTGATTTAATTTTTCACTTCATGTTATAAATCATAAATATACTGTCAATCTTTATTTCAATAAAAATGATTCAACTCTTAAACAAACTGTGTGTTTAATACGTTCAGTATGTATTTCTTATGCAGATAAATTAGGTATGTCAGTTCAGTTTATGAAAGGGGCCGAACATTGTCTTATGTCTTTATCCGTATCTTTCGGTGTATATTGGTCGTTTTTTCCTTCAACGTTCTGTTTAATTTTATTAGTTTCTGTCGATATCGATTGCCAGTAATTGTTTTACCAGATTGTAGCAGTTGGTAATACACAACTCCCTTTTCATCCCACCAAAAACACAGTAAAGCCTTCTTTCCATGTATATTGCGCATTGGTTGTGATATTGAAGGCTGGCCTGGATCTACCCCCATGATTTTTTGCCTTCCGAGTTGCCAAAATAGATCCACTTTTCGTCACCTGTCACAAATCGATGCAAAAACCCTTTTCTTTTTTGTCTGGCAAGCAAAATTTCACATGACTTTATTTAATAATTTTTGTAAATCTGCATCTTCAACTTTTTCAACTGACCTTGACGCTCATTGCCTTTTATATCAAAATCGCCATTTTTGAAGAGTTTAAACCATCGTTCACAAGTTTTTTGGGTAAAATATTCTCACCATAAGCTTCAACCAACAATCGATAACTTGCAGCAGCTGTTTTCTTTATATGAAAGAAGGTTATTAAACTTTCCTTCAAAACTTCTTTTCTTGCTACAAAGTTCAACATTTTCGAACCTATAAAGAACTATGTTTTTTTGCACAGTATGTTTACCTTTCGAGATATAGATATAGATATTATTAGGAACGCCGTCTCTTGGTAAAATCGATATTATTAACCGAAATATCTATTAGATTTTTTCATTGTCTTTAAAATATGAATAGAAATGGTAGTCGATTGGCCACCCTGTCAATTTTTGAATTGGTTTATTAGCATAGTTTTATAAATAAAACTATCCTTTCCTTCTCAAATAGTAAGTACTTTTAAAAACCGAGAGGATAATGTAGGTGGCCCGTGGTAGGTGGAAGTATATGGTGACACTCATCACCATATACTTCTTTTATCGACTGAGGACTTAATGTTGGCTCTTTGTTCAAAATTCATTTTTGTACCGATGCAACAAACACACTGTTACTTACAAGGCGATAACTCGGTTTCTAATCGTCCGTTAGTCATGAAATTTTGAACGAATGTTAGTGAAGGATGTAGCTTCCAACTTAGGCAGCCATTAGAACGTGCTGTTTTTAAAAAGTCCCGATTACTTTGGAACGCACTAATACAAACGACTTTTTATTCTTGTATTTTGAAGATTCAAAACTTGCATCACGTATTGTTACACTTGCTATCAACTTAGACCGGTTTTCAATAGTATTCATAGTGAAACAGGGTTAGATTTATTATGGACTTTTTGTAAAGTTGAAAGACTTTTCTAACCTTCAAAAACGAACCCCCATTCTACCAAGAACTTTTAAGCATGGTGTTTACTCTCTAATGTGGAGTTAAAAATCACTAAAGGTATCTGCCATTAAAAAATTAGACACTTAAAAGGGAAAGTGGGGGTTAAAATTGTAATAAACTTAACTGCTCTGAACTTTTGGTTCAAAATGCAATTTTTCAAAAACTACCAAATCCAATTTCAAAAACCTGAATATCAGTAATGACAGAATTTAATAGACTTTAAAATGGTATGTCCGTTTAATTTCAAAGTTTAGAGATGAAATTGACCTCCGCCAAGGGATTGAATATGCAGGGGCTGGTAATAATTGAAGTGTCAGAACATTTGTTGCTGTACATCTCCACAAAAGCGTACAGCAGAGAACGTACTTTTTGTTGGGACGCCCTATATAAATTTATCTGTATGTCGCCTTCGATGGTGATTGCTTTGTTTAAGACAAACAAATAATTGCCTTGTCAGTTATTAATAACGGGTATGTTATGCATTTAACAGTTTTTCTAGCGAAGACTTTATATTACGGCTTTAAATGTTTCACTTGGTAGATATTCTTAGATTTAATACAATATGAGCAATAGTTAACAATAATCGACCTATTATGAGATGAATCATCACTCAGTAGTTGATTCTTTGAATTGGAATTTGCTTTTATCATAACCACAAAGGTTTTGCAATTATTTTCCCAATATGGGGGATATCCTGAGTAGGTGACACGATATCAGAATATTATAATTTCATGAGAAAAATACTGATAACGAAATTTGTGCGTTGTGTAATTATAAACGTTCCAGGTTATTGGAAGGCCGGAAATAGAATTTTAAAATAAATTATAATTCCTGAAATAGACCAAACTGTGGTTTTACGATAATATAAATTATTACAAGCGAATTTGTTGTTCTGATAAATTTATTTTTAAGCAATAACATCCAATCTTTGTCCTTTAAGAATTATTAACAATGTGTTTGTGTTATTCATAAACACCTCCAAGTTCCCACTTGGTAATTTACTCATTCACTTGTTCGTGAATAACAGAATTTTTAGTCAGTAGTAAAGTATGTCATCGTATTTAAACAAATTGAGACATGGTTGTCGCATTCTTAATAAGTCTCGCTTATTATTAGTCACAGATCGAAAGTTTTTAAAATAGTTACAAATAATAATACACTATAATGATATAATTACCATGTTCATAAAGAGTTGAATATTTCTGATTCTTGGAACAGAGACGAAATTACTTTACGAGAGGCTAGTTGTGTGGAAATAAAAAAAATAATTATCTAATATTTATGTCAAAATAATCTTTCCACCTTTTATTCCATAAGTATGGCATATCTTTATAAAATTTGATGCTTCCTTTGCCGTACTTACCATTTTTGCGCGGCACTACCCATTGGGTTAGTCCTCATTGCTTGCCGTCCGTCGATCCAATATCCTAAATGCTAGTAAATGACACTAAATCGTTTCCTAAATAAGGAAGGTCGGCATCACCCGACCGTTTTAATTAGGTTTCTAATTTTCCTAACTGCTATTAAGGTGTGTAAAAAAAAGCCTCGCCCTTGTTAAGCCTGCCACGACCTTCCTTCGAATTTTGCCGACTTCCATTAATCTCAAACGCCTTCGGCGGCCGGCGTCAAGTCGGTATCTTTATATTTCTATTATTCGCGAGCACCGTTTAGTAATCCATTTTCTGTCTGTTTTTGGTGCAAACTCAAAGGAATTTTTTAATTTGGTTGGACGGCTTTCTTTGCAGCGAGACCGACGACATGAGAAATATGAGGAAATTGGTTTCTTGTACTCTGGACGCTTTTATTATCTCCTTTAACGCCGGCCACCAAAGGCACAAGGGTTTCCTTAGTGCAACCGAATTCAGTTTCCAACTTAATAAAGATACCTAATAAACCCTTATCCAATTATAAGAAATTATATACATATTTTTAAAATTGGACAACTTTAAGATTAAAGATAATATTTCAGATATCATAAACCGGTAAACTTAAATTATCTTTCTGGTAGCTGCAATGACTCATTTGGATTATTTGTAATTAACAATATTTTGTAATTTATAATACTTATATTTTTTAGAATAAACTTACAAACAAAAAAATTGTAAAGATATATTGATATAATTATTGCTTCTCAAATAAATGATGATTTGATAAATGTAATTTAAAAACAAGCGGAGAAAGATTGGAATAATAACACATCGTCCCAAAATCTGTTTTGTCTTTTAAAAAGCATTTATTTATTTAAGTGTCCCAAAGAGGAATTGTGTGAAAAAATATGGTCTTGTATGTGCGTAGATTTGGGGTCTGTACACTACGACCTGGTAGATCTATTGTGTCCCCTTACTACTGCTAAGTCGTAAGAGTTACCTTATCGGCTAGAGCAGGTCCTTCAGTCCTATTTTCCTCCGGAACTTTACGATGTTGGACGGCTTCAAGACAGGTAGCTCCCCTTTTTCGATTTGGTGTGTTCCCATGAACCGCATCCTAGGGTTTTATAGAGCGCTGCAGTTTGAAAGGATATGAATAGAGGTTTCGTCCTCCTCCTCACAGAATCGGCACTCTTCTCTTTCTACCGGTCCGAGTTTCTTAAGGTATCCCTTCAGGTGTCAATGTCCCGGCAAGATCCCTGTCAGAACTCTGAGTTGGTTTTTATTTAAGCTTATGCATTTTTTGAATCTCTTCTGGACGTAGTTCCTAAAAAGTATCTTCGCTTGTTTCAATCCTTGCAGCTTCGTCCAATAATTGGATCTCCTGCTTTCTGCTTCTATCTTTAGTTCTTCTTCCAGCATTACGTTGCTACTGATTTCACAGAAAGGCTCTGGTACCAAAAATGGTCTCAGTCCCTTTCCTCGCGAGCCTCTCTACTATTTCATTCACGTATGTCCCGGTATCCACATGAAGGTGACATGAAATTAGTCTTTGACATTATTTTTTCCCTTTATGTTTTTAAAAGGATCTTCATATTTTATAGTAATAGGTAAACTAACCAAAAAATGTTATTAATTAAAATTTACAATTTTTATTGTGGCTTAATAATAACAATTAAATAATTATTTAGTTAATCCGCCTCTGGTTGTAACTATTTATTATAAGACTTTTAGTAAAACGAGAAACAGTCGGGGGTCAATCACCATTGTTTTAAATTCTCGGATTTGTTCATTCTCTAGTTCTTATAAATTTAAAACAAGATGTCAGCAGGTACTTTTATGACATTATGCCCAAGCTTAATAATTATAATGTGTAATGTGTTACCATTTTGACGCCTCTTGATTTTTCTTATGTATTTTTTTATTCGTAAAAATATAATTACTACTTCGGGTTGATGTTACTAGTTTTTAAAGAATATTATTAGCATTGTTGAAAGTTATTTATTTAGATTTTCTGCCTACCGACCTGTTTGTCTATGTGTCTGGAATACATATAACATTTTAATAAGTAAGAAGAGAAAAGAGACTAAATGCTCTTGGATATTGTGAGATTGACATGTTCAGTTTCTCGCTTCTTATACTCGATCTTTGGTTTAATCCAAATAAGATATTTCTGTTTTAGCTGCCGTGTCTTGATTAAGGAGCTTTAGCTAGTTAGATTCTGTATACTTTAACAAGTTCAACTAGAAAAGTCTCTTTTATATATTTTTTTTAGTTGTCTAGATCTATAATATATATGTAATATAAGTAAATCCTACGTCTGTTCCCATGAGTCTAACTTTTATAGACGTTTTATATTAATATTACTTGACAGCTTAGAATTTTCGTTTGCTCTATCTTCCATATGTCTAAAACTATAATTGTGTTCTTAATTAACTACTGGTGATTCTAGCTTATGTGACAAGCTATTAGAAGAAAGAATTTAATTTAAAACCTAGTATGTTAGGTAGGTCTTTGAAGAATTACCTATTCTTGCCCAGTAGAGAATTTTAATAGATTGACAACGTGTTTTTTCATTCAGAAACATGGTTTAAATATGCCTTTTCGTTTTGTAATATTCAATTCACGCAGACTTGTATCATACAAATATTACATTGATGTAGAATGTGTATACATAACTACAGCAGAGGGCATAATTGCGCGTATACAACGCCTATATGCGAGTAGAATAAATTAATAATATTCCTTTTCAGTCCTTACGGGCATATCTTTTATTATTTAATCAGTAACAGCTATTTCGTATTATTTAGTGCAGCTGAATAAGACCGTTAAAATCATAAATACAATAAACAAACAAAAGCAAGTAACATAAAATAAAATTAGGTTCACATGTGTATGTTTGCTAGTAGTTCTGTTCTATATTTGCATTTCCTGTTTATAATGCATACCTATTTTTACGTTGTCAGGAGAAATTCCTTCTCAATTATGTCCCCTTGATCACAACAAAATGCAAAGAAGATAAAGTTATTATCAAAGATAGAATGTTGCGTTTTTCACTTTTTTGTAGAGTTTTTTTTTACGTGGAGTTCAGTAGCGCAGTCTTTTTCTAAAATGTTTAGCTTTTGAGATATTAACCAAATTTATGATTTTTTAAATAGGACATCCTGTATATTATTTTAGATATTGATTAAGTATAATTTAACCGAAAATGGTACATTGGTTATACACCAGTGTTATGAGACCAGCCATCACTTACGCAGCCTTGGTCTCGTGGCCCAAGGTTGTGCAGAGAGCAACTATGACAAAGCTGAGTGGAATACAAAGGGTTGCCTGTTTGTGTATTACTGGGGCCATGAAATCAACCCCCACTTCGGCAATGGAGTGTATTCTGGATCTGCCTCCGCTACACATAGTGATTCAGGCAGAGGCAAGAATGGGACTCCACCGACTAAATCACTCAACAGTAAAATCGCAAATGACGATGTCAGGACATAAAAACATATGTAAAAAAAATCGGGAGCCCTGAGTTGGAAATGGGCACGAACCATAGAGCTACCGTTATAATATACCGTTTGAAGTCACAATAGAGGATCGAATAGCAAGTAAAAGAGAAAGACCGGAAACATTCTCGGGTGCAAGTATCTGGTACACTGACGGTTCAAAAACTAGTGAGGGTACTGGAGCTGGGATATATAGGTTACAACCGAGGAAGGAACTAACCCTTCCCCTTGGAAAATACCCAACAGTGTTCCAGGCAGAAATATACGCAATCTTACGGTGCGCAGACGAGATAAACAGGAGAGCTTACAAAGGGAAGCAAATCCTCATTTACTCTGACAGCCAGGCAGCCCTAAGGGCCCTTAAGGGCCAAAAGGTGTCATCGAGGCTGGTTTGGGAATGTAAGAGTGAGCTGGAAATTCTGGCAAAAGACAACAGAGTTATGTTAAAGTGGGTACCAGGACACGAAGGCATAAATGGAGATGAAAAAGCTGATGAGCTAGCTAGAGCAGGGTCAGCATCTCAATGCATTGGTCCAGAACCGGCCTTGGGGGTGCCGCGGTGCGTGGCCCGAGAAGCAGTCAAAGAATGGATCAAAAGAGAACATAAAAACCACTGGATGACCAGACAAGGTTTAAACCACAGCAAGCTATTTATCGGGAATCCGGACCCGAAACTGGCAAAGAAACTACTACAAATGAGTAGAAACAAATTAAGGACTATTACGGGTATAATGACGGGATACATGGCCGTCAAAGTACATCTGAATAGAATGAATCTATATAACGGAAACCTCGGCTGCAGACTATGTGGACAAGCCGAGGAAACGGTGAAGCATATCATATGTGACTGTGAGTCACTGGTGAGATTTAGACAACAAACTTTCGGGTCAGTAAGATTGGAACCGAGAGAAATACTCACTCATTCCTTAGCAGGACTGTACAGATTGAGCCAGGGGGCTAGGTTGACAGAGTGGCTGTAATGTCTAGGGTGAGCACAATAGGCCTACTCTGGTCGCAGTGCATCCGGCTTTAGGACGGACCCGGGAATATAAAAAAAAAGTATAATTTAGGCTTTTCAAAAATATATAATGTGTTTATTTTATTTCGAAAAATAAGGCCAAAATTCCATATTTTAATTTAGTTTATTTGTAACAATAGGCCATTGCTAATTTATAAGAAACAAAATGTAGATGTCCAAAATTTCACAGTGTTGTCAGATTGTTATTATTTATGAAATATTTTTGTTATGTAGGTGTTTTTATTTTTTATTTATTTTGCATTTACAATGGTCGTTTATGATAATTATGAAAAGTATGATATATTAGTATGTTTTATACAGAGCAATGAAAGTCCCTAAGAGTTTTCTGAATTATATTTCAATAGGTGATATATTTAAAGCGTTATCATTAGGATAACTTCTCATATCTGGTGATCGTTTTTGTTCGCGTTAGGTATCCAGAAAGAAGGCAACCCTTTCCGGACATATTTGCTCGTTTAAAAAGAAATCTAGTTGAACACAGATCTTTTATTCAGCCGCATCCCAAATAAATGTCAAAGAAGACAGGGAGAGAAAAGAAACAAATGTGTTATTTTACGCAGCAGCAACAACTTCATTATCCTGTGGGAAAATAGAGGAAAAAGTTGATATAGCAAAATCTGACGTTGAAAGAATTTTGAAAAAGTATAAATACCATCCATATAAATTTAAAATAGTGCAACAACCCCGGAGATGATGAGCGCCGAGTAACGTTTTGTCATTGGTATTTAGAACAAATCCGCATCAACGAATCTTTTAGCAGATTTGTCATCTGGTCTGACGAATGTTCTGTGTCGCAACACAAAGTTTAGGTTTGCAGAAAATCACTATTTATTTTCGGAAGAGATTGGTATCTTGTGTTTTATTTTAGGCCGACGCATAGCCTACAGGATGTATGAAGGGGATCTCACAGCACGTAGATACCTAGAAATCACTTGAGGAAATTACTCCCGAATTGCTTGAAAATGTTCCTTTGGTCCATTTCAGTTCCATTTATCTTCAACAAGATGGAGCCCCGAGCCACAAGTCTGGGCTGTTAAGGTCATATCTAGACAATAATTTTCCTCAAAGATGGATAGGTACCAATGGACCAGTGAGATGGCCCCCACGATCTCCCTATCTTTCCGTTTTGGATTTTTTTTGTGGAGTTTTATGCAAAGTCAAGTGTATAAAACACGACATGAATCTATAGCGGAACTTCGTGAGGCAATTGGTTTGACCTTTCATAATAGACCTATGATTCTTTTAAATGAAATTAGAAGAATAACAAAACTGTGCCGATATTGCATTCGAGAAAACGGCCGTCATTTTGAAAACCATTTAAAAAAAACTTTTGGTTGTTTTTAGTTTCAATGTTCCTTTTTGTTACTTTAGTTTTATGAAATAATGTTGTTCTTGTTTCTTCACAATCAAATTTATATATTCTGGTTTTGTAATAACAGTGTTGTTTAAAGTAAAAAATGCATGCAAAAATAATTGTTTACAATTGAAAATATAGAAAAACATTAAAATTAACTTTTAATATATCTTATCTTTGGTATAATTATTATTGTCAAAATTTTGCATTTATTTCTTATAAATTGGCCATGACCTACTGTTACAAATAAAGTAAATTATTGAAAATATCGAATTCTGACCTTGTTTTTCAAAATAAAATAAGCACATTTTATATTTTTGGGGAGGCTAAATTATACTAAATACATATTTAAAATAATATACAGGGTGTCCTATTTAAAAAAAAATCACAAGTTTGGTTAATATCTCAAAAACTAAATACGAGATGTACCTAAAAAACGAAAATTTTCAAAATCATCCTGTAGATTAAGAACTAAGAGAGCCATGATAAATTTGACACCGGAATCTTTCGTTTTGTTGCAAAGTAGGACAATGTGAAAACCGCAAAACTATATATTTGATAATAACTTCAGTACCCCCTAAAAGTGTTGAAAATGGGACACCCCATACACCAGGATAGTGTAATGATTGTATAAAGTTTGTTTTGTGTTACAATTTTTTAAGTTAAATTATTTATATGTAGTAAAGTTCAAAAAGTCCTTTCCAAAGTGAGTATACGAGTATATGTAATAATATTCTTTCATGATACTTCTTCCAAATAAACACCCTATTGATCATTTTCAATTTATGTTGATAAATATTATATTTAGCTGCCGAGGACAAATAACATTACCATTAGGCTGGATTCTCACTATAGTTCCGCTCTCGGTTCATTAAAATTTTTTAAATGAAGAAGAGTGTACGATATCGAAATCTCCGCGAAACCGATAGTGTGAATATGTTCATTTCTTCTTTTGTAAGAATATTTTACCGCACCGAAAGCGGCCCTATAGTAAGATCTAGTGTCGTATTTCGCGGCGCCGATTACCGCGAAATACGCGTTAATAAAGCCCACTAAAATAGGATGTTTCGTCCTCGGCGTCGACGCCTTAACCAGACACCCTAGACACCCCTGTGTCTACTTTCTATATGTTGAACCTTAAATCAGTACTCAATTTCGCTCGGAACATACCGGTAAGATATACCGATATGTCCGTTTCTACAACATGCCCCCCCTAAGGCCGTCGCTCTCGCTTATTGAGATTCCACAGTCTCGATATAGAAAGCGGATGACTGAAGTAAATGTAGGAACGGACATCCCGAGTGGTTCCAAGATCCTGGGGCGCTGCATTAGCTGCCATGGTGTCAGCAACCTTATGCTGTGCACCGTCCTGTCACCATGTCGTATTTCGCGGCGCCGATTACCGCGAAATACGCGCTAATAAAGCCCACTAAAATAGGATGTTTCGGCGTCGACGGTAGGACTCATCAGTGGGTCCGTCGACGCCTTACCCAGACACCCTCGACACCCCTGTGTCTACTTTCTATATGTTGAACCTTATATTAGTACTCAATTTCGCTCGGAACATACCGGTAAGATATACCGATATGTCCGTTTCTACAACACTAGCCTTAGAGTTGAAGTTATAGGTTCAGTACTGCAAGTAGTGCCTTGTGCGACTATCACCCACTTTGAATGAGATTTTTCTTTGACGCTATCCTACAATATAATCAAAGTATCTTCATAAAAAATCTAAGAGTTTCTTGTGGGAATTACAAAAAAGTTTATTTTTATCCTTTAAGTAGATTTAGGCTGGATTCTCACTATAGTTCCGCTCTCGATACGCTCTCGGTTCGATAAAATATTTTTAAATGAAAAAGAGTGTACGATATCGAAATCTCCGCGAACACTCCAGTCAAATAAGTGAAAAAAAGACCTAGTTGGGGATACTCATTCATCCAGACAGAGACCCGGATTTTCGGGTAATATAGGCCTATAAAAATAAAATATATATGTTCTCTGCACGAGATTTTGTGTCATAAACATTTTGGAAACAATTAAAGGTCGAAAAATGCATTTTTTTGCACTTTTTTGCTTACCAGCAAAACTAAAGAAATTTTTGGACAATATGGAATAGCCATCTTGTAGAGAATTGAAAAACCTACCAATTGGTTTTTTATCGATCTCGATATTTTTATTTGTTGCTGAGAAAAATGCAAAACTAGTTCAAAATTGTTATAATATTCAATTAACAATAACTATTGCTAAATGCAACCTACGACTTTGTTGTTACGTAAAAAGTTGGGTCTTTTAGTGCTTAATATGTGGTAAAAATTTCAGATGGATTCATCAAATAGTTTGTGCAAAACTTAATTTGTTTATCAGAGGCGAGCGAATTTTGCAATAACATTCTCGGAACTCTCTCTGAGGAACTCTTCTATGAGAAGTATTACATGGAATTGAGGAAAATTAGTTTTAAATTTGTTTAAACTTCATTCAAAAACCACTATCATTTTTACCTTGTAAACAAATTAAATAACTTTTTTGTTTTTACCGCATTTTTAAAATAATTTACTTTCAAAACCTATTACTATGTTTAACTATGAAAATCATAAAAACATAGTAATTTTTCATTGTATCATATATTGCTATAACATGTATATATTACGGTAGCAAACAATACTTACATATACAGCTTTTTCTTACACGCAATGTAACGAATATTAATGTTTTATAGCAATAATTTAATTATTCAATTTTCCCGACTTGCTGTTTAATTTTTTGAACGCGCGTATTTGTTAGCAACTCATCTTCCTGTCGAATCATTTTTTAATAAACAATTAACATTTTTTAAACTTCATTGAAGCTTTTGTTTTTGTGTTATCATTTTCTTGACAACTCACACCTAAACCTAAACTCTTAAACTTTCGAATGGCGCTAGTTTCGTTTCTTAATTGTTATTAACAATATAGGATTGAAATAAAAAAAAATTGTTAACTTTGGCGCATATTGACCTAAGCCGTTTTTTTTTCTAAATTCGTCTAAAAATGCGAGCTTCCCAAATATGAAAACAGGATTTTGTTATCGGCAAAAACAAAAAAGTTATTTAATTTGATTACAAGGTAAAAATGATAGTAGTTTTCGAATGAAGTTTAAACAAATTTTTAAACTAATTTTCCTCAATTCCATGTAATACTTCTCATAGAAGAAGAGTTCCTCTTTCATGAGATGTTCTCAGAATCCTGGAGCTAGAATGTTATTGCGAAATTCGCTCGCCTCTGATAAACAAATTAAGTTTTGTACAAACTATTTGATGAATCGATTTGAAATTTTTACCCCATATTAAGCACTAAAAGATCCAACTTTTTACGTAACAACAAAGTCGTAGATTGCATTTATCGAATAGTTATTGTTAATTGAATATTATAACAATTTTGACCTTGTTTTGCATTTTTCTCAGCAACAAATACAAATATCGAGATCGGTAAGAAACCAATTTGTAGGTTTTTTAATTCTCTACAATATGGCTATTCCATTTTGTCCAAAAGTTTCTTTAGATTTTGCTAGTAAGCAAAAAAGTGCAAAAAATGCATTTTTTGGCCTCTAATTGTATATAAAAAGTTTATGACACAAAATCTCGTGCAGAGAACATATACATTTTATTTCTAGGCCTATATTTCCCGAAAATCTGGATCTCGGCCTGGATGATTGAGTGTCCCGGCCAAATGTTAATTAAACTGATGTAGAAACCGATTGTGTGAATAAGTTCAATGTTTCTCCCGTAAGAATATTTTACCGGACCGAGAGCGTATCGGGAGCGGCCCTATAGTGAGAATCTAGCCTTAGTAGGTCGACGTTACGCCTGAGATTTTTTTTAGGGCGACTGGTGTGATGATTTTCCTTCTGTTACAAGGGTACTTTAAAAGTAAAATATCTTTAATCTCAGATTGCAGAAACTTTTAATATAATCATTTGTAGTGTTGCATTAGTGCATCATCAAAATATTTACCCTTCTTATCGTTATGCAGCGATGATTCCATTTCCGTTTGTTTTTTATTACAGAAATGATGAATAATGCAGTTTAGGGTCTGGTCACGTTTATAATTATCGCAGAAACAAGGGAGCGCTGAATATTTCTTTGTCCATTTATGGTAAAAGAAAATTACGAATAAATGAATTTATTTAGATTAATTAGAAAATTTGTTTTTATTATTATAAGTAAAGATGATTTATAATACACAAACATGTGTGAGTATGTGGTTGAAACTAGAAATGTTAATTAATACTTTAAGCGACAGTTTCTCAAAAATCAAGTTTTAGATACCGTTGTGGAACATTTCCTACATGTTGGTGTACAGTGTAGGTGCCCAAGGATTTTGTGGCCGATTGGGATCCATGGAATTTTAAGGTTATATGTATTTTTATTGCCGAATCCGAATCTTCAACATAATAAACCGTCGTGTGGCCAGGGAATTTGTTATTAATAATTTAATTAACATATTAATTTCGGATCAATACCGTTTTGTTTCAAATTTAATGATAAAGACGACACTATTTTCAAAATTAGGAGCTGAAATATTGCAATAAATGTCATACGAGGGCTCATTTTAAAGGTAAAAGCTTACCCAAGATAATATGGAAATCTTTTTTGAATAACAATAAACAAACAAAAGATGATGTAAAGTCAAAATTGTTGATGTTTTTTGCGATTTCAATGGTTTATGAGAAAATAGGGGAGGATAGCATAAAGATACTCCTAATAAAAGTGATATCAAAGATCGTATTTTTCTTACATATTCATGGTCTTTTTGAGTTTTTGAAAAATATTGATTAGAATTGGAGTTATCGCCAGGATAAGTAGTGGCGCTTCACTCTTAGTGGCGAGGCGGATATTTGTGTTAATTCAATCGCTGCATCATGATTTGTTGAAATTAAATGTTTTCAACAGCCGATGATAGCGCACCGCGCACGCACGTGTTCCGTCTCGCCACTATGAGTGCGTTACTGAAATTTGTAATAACTTCGGTTCAAATCAATATTTTTTGAAAAAAATCAAGAAGATTTTGGATCTGTTCCCTCATAAATAATTTTGATTTTGCATCATCTCACTTCATTATGGTCGAAAAATTATTTCCGACGGCATATTATCTTAAGGTAAGCATTTACCTTTAAAATGGGCTGTCATTCGACGAAAAATTTGTGCACGAGTGTCATTTTTTGCTGTAATGTTGCGATATCTCGGCATTTTGTCAATTTTTTTTCAAATTTTAAAATATTTCAGTCTTTGTCATTAAATTTGAAATAAAATCACATGGGTCGGAAATCTGTTCCTTATCATACCTAAACTGCATGAACCTAAGTCAGCCACGAAAACTCTTGGACTGCCACACTATATATTTGTGTTTGTAGTTATAAAAAAAGATCTCTGAATAGAATTAATGGATTATAAAAGTTTTAAGTTAATTGTATTTCGTATGCGAAAGTAAATAAGTCTAATCTCTCTCATTGTCACTCTTATTACATATATAATTATTTGTGCATATAACAAAATGGCGACATACTTGGGAAAAATAATTATCACGATTGAACTTTCTTTTTAGCTTCTTAGAATTGTTTTTGTTTTAATTTACACTGGGAAACAGTGAAAACGTTCAGATCATCTCATCTAAAACTCTTTTAAACTTGGTTAATTACTATCGAGGAATACACTAGGGGTGACCAATCCACTGCAAAAGTTATTTTTACCTGCTCCTGATAGGTGAACATTCTGTCTCAATTAAAGTATGAAGTCATCGATCGGCAGTGATCAACGGTTTCTGCTAGATAATAACTTAAAAACAGAGCCGTATTCCATCTTTTATTTTACATTTTAATGCTAAACTTGAAAATAATATATTTAGAAAAATTAGTGAATCAAAAGTCATCTAAAAGTGTGATAATTAACTAGAGGGAATTCTCATCTAGATTTTCTTTTACAATTTAACTACTGCCTAATAATTTAGTATTAATGGATCAATTTTTATATGGTGTTTTTTTACCTGACAACTTTTAAGAAATCTACCATCTTTGTTACATTTAAAGTATATTTTTAACCTACTTTTAAAAGAAGGAGGTTCTCAATTCGTCGCGTATGTGTTTTTTGTATGTATGTACGTCGATTACTCCGGAACGGATTTGAGTGGAAATTTTTTTTAAATTGATATCGGTGAGTTTTCGGGTCGTACATAACGAATCTAAAATTATTTTTAAAATATTTAATATGACCGATTAAAAATTTTACATCTCTCGATTTTGTCTAATATTGATATCCGGGGTTTTTGAAGGTCTAAATTACGAATTTAAAATTATTTAAAAGAGATTCAATATGGCGGCTCCAATATAATAGAGTAAAAATTTAACCTCTCTCGAATTTCTTCCAATTTATTTTTAAAAAATTGAATATGGCAGATGCAATAGGGCGGTCAAAAAATTGTAATTTCCGGATCATGCCCAAAATTGGTACTGGGGAGTTTTGAGGTTGTAAATTAAGTGTTTGCAATTTAATATGACGGATACAACATGGGGGACTAAAAATTTTACATTTTTTCAATTTTGTAGAACTAGTTATTGGGGGAGTGTTGTGGCGTATATGACGTAATTTCTTCAAACTCGGGATGCAGGATAAAATATGTCGGACTACAAAAAATACATCTCTCAAATGCTTTCAATATCGGTGTTGTTAAAATTCAAAATAACGAATTAACTATAGCAGACTTTTTTAAGACCTTAGAAGCTCAATTTAAGACTAAAAATCGAAAAATAAAATTTTTATAAGAAAAATTGAACCGACTTCTAAAAAAGTGTCAAAAAGCGAAAAATAATATAAATTCTTATATGAAATTCAAATTTTTGAAGTCGGCGTCAAATTATTACTAAATGAAGAGAGATTAAGAATGAAGAAAAATTGCAGGATTTACTGAAACATTGGATACGGTGTTATTATGAGTTTTCAAGTTCTTTGGTCATTTTTGGCTAGTATTTGATGGACTTTATCTTTACCGAATTAAATGACTAAGAAAATATTCACGATGGACATTCTGAAATGAAGAATGTTCATCATAATCCTAAGGGGCGCGGACATGTGTAGACCGTTATGGTTTTTTAGTAATATATATTTTTATAAATCCGAGCCTGTATGATTACAACGAAACGGCGAATTCCTTGAATGCAGAATGTAAACCAATGTTAAAATACAAAGTTAGCGATATTATACCTCGTGGGCGAGGTATTATTTAAGTAAATAGTTATAAAACGTTAAACCTATTATAGCTTTTTTTTATTTCAACATTTTGACAGTTAGACGCGTGTGCAATTTGCCAGTCGGTGCCCAACATTTACCGTTTGTTTACTACACCGTTGAGTGTAATTGCCATTTTTTTTTACTTAAACGATAATTTATCTTAAATTGGCCTTACAAATACGATACGATAATTACCTCAAATGATTCAAATGGAAAATGATGTTTATTTTTGCAAAATTTTCTTTCGTTTTATGCCAAAGATAGAAAAAATTCCATCAAGCAATCAAAATTTTTGATATTAATCATAGTTTTATTTTTTTGGTCGAATGAGTTCAAATTACGTGTTTTAATTGGAGAAAGTATTTAAATATTTGAACGCATCTTACGAGGTTTGCGTTAAAAGTACATTTTGACCATCCTCAAACTACTTCTTAACTTTTAAATAAAATTTAACAAAGTTATGTAACATTGTTTCGATATAATTGAAATTACAAGCAATTAAATTGCATACAAAAAATGAAATTTGAAAGTTTCCACGCAAACACTATTTTAGTAAGATACTAAGAAAAATTAAATTCGATTTATTGAATGCTTTGATCAATTTGGTTCTAATTTGTTTCAAGTTCTGTACGTTATGAAAATAACTGCTATTATTCACTTTGTCTAACTAAATTCCATATTGATATGTGTTGAAAAAATTAGTTTTTATTATAAAATTAAGTTCAAATAGAGATTTTTTTATGTATAATACCGTTCAAAAGTATTTGGCCCCCATAAAAAGGCGTTGATCCCACAATAAGTTTATATGGCTCAAGTCCGGTAATTGCGGAGGCCCTGTGATGATTTTCAACAACTGTTGTTCTTTTTCTTTTAAAAAAACTCTTGCACAGCTTTGATATGTGTTCAGGATCATTATTTTGTGTTCCCCATTTTGTTCAGAAACCAAAAAATAGTATTACACATAAAATACTGAGGTATTGAGTGTGTTTTCTGGTCGAATGACATCAGATAACTAGTGCAAAATATTTTTTAGTGGTTATTCTAAATTTTACTTATATTTATTACCCAATAAGTTCATTAAAACAAAAGGGCCGCTTGAAAATTTAGCTTCAAAGAAATCCCGACGATAACACAATAAGCGGTATACCTTTTTATTGTAGATTCGCATTTTGCGGTGAGACAAAAACAATGAAACCTAATATAATGGATATAATAGATGTTTTGTTTCTAATATAAAGAAAAATGTAGGTGGCCAAATTCTTTTGAGCGGTAGTGTATGTACGTCAATTACTTCACTTTTTACTGCATTTTTAGAAGTTGGTTCGATTTTTATTCATTTTATTGTTATATGAAAAGAATAATATGTCATTTACTTGTTACTTGTGACTGGACTTATTTATTTGACAACTGAAATACATACAATTGTAAAATACTTATGGTGACATTGTTTACACTATGCATTCCAACTGATATGGGAAATTCTTAGTTAGTCTAAATATTTGTAAGCCTAGAAATGTTACGATTGTATTAGTTTTATGCTGTGTAAACAGCTGTCCAAATGGTGGATACGTTTATTTTGCAGTTAACGTTTGATTTAATGCAATCGATATCGGATAGTCTGTATTAATGTGTACATATAAACGAGTTGTTTTTTATGCTTAATATTAGTCATTAAAATATTTCAAAAGGTTTATTAGACCATCCGATATTCAGTCATCCTCACTGAGTTAGGAACTGAATTCAGTGTGGTGCCATTTAGAATAATTAGGAATCTAATTAGGACTTACTCGGTTAAGGTGGTAATTAGGAAATGGACTCAACCAGAGGACTGGTGTCACGCGACAGTGACAAGTAAAGGATTAATACTCTCAATAATTATAAAGATATGCCATATTTATAGACTGAAAATTATAAAGATTATTTTAAAATAAATATGTTTAGACTGTGCTGTTCGCCAAGCACTTCTTTTTTCTTTTTAACTTTCAAACCACCAGCCACTGCGGTTAGGGCAAGGTCTACGTGTTTATAAAGCGCGGTGTCAAGGTAAATATTGGAGTTTTGGCTTTTTCGACAATCGCCCTTCCCCTGATTTAGGATTCTGAATAAAAACGGCGTCATTGGTGCGCTCTAAATTTCACTCACTCGCACGTCCTAGTTAGGAAACTTGAATTTCGTGTGGTCTAGCATCCTCTTAAGATCTTTTTGAATTTTTTTAAGCTGTGTTTCGGTCATACACAATTTGTTACCAATTAAACTTCCAAAAAAGGATACGGAAAAGCGAATTCTTAAATTAAGAAACGGTAATTTGGTATTGACGCAGATTCAGTTTAAAGCAATATCTTTAAACAAGTCGGTTAAGTAAGTATTGATATCTACTGATTGTTCGTTACCTTGTTTTAGAAATGACGTATTTTCAAATACAAAATATATTACGGGAAATTTTAATACTTCTATTAACTTAATTTTTGACTCATTCAGATTAAAAGTGATACAGCTAACTGATAAATTTAACTATGGGTGTGGTTTTCTGAATATTACCTACCCATTAACAACACAAAACATGCCAATAAGGCAACCTTTGTGATAAAAAAAACTCGGACAAAGTATTCACCCTTAGTAATCATTTTAAAACTCGTTTTAATTAAGGAATTAATTCATTTAAATTAAGAAACATACTTCCTTTGAAATATGGTGAATATAACGTATGTTTAAAAGAATTCCCTTGAAACCTTTGAAGGTAAATCAACCAACAATAATAAATAGGGTGCCGTCGAAAATATCACGTTTCACGGTTGCTTGTGTTACGCTGACGGATTTATTTCCAACAATATTTAAAAAGCTATAAAATATTTTAAAAAACCGGTCTCCAATAACACCACGAAATCGTAAAAACTTAACTTTTAACGCCAAGTACTCTACTTTTCTCTAAGCCATAAATCTCATTCGAACACTTTGTTGGGTCTTCCAGTGTTGACTCGCTAGGGAACACGGTTACAAGGTGAAATTTTTATATCAAATATTCATTTTGTTTGTTTTTTCCTAATAATTATAAATTTTATTTTCGTAAATTTGAAACAAGCATTTTCACTATATTTTCCATTGATAAAGGATCTTCAACTAGTTGTTGAAATTATGAGCCGCTACTGAAGTCTTCATTACAGGTTAAATCCCAAGAAGTAAAACTGGTGTAAATGATGACATTTTGAAGGTTGTTAGAAAGACAGATGACAGGTGGTTTCTTAAAGGGCAAGCAGATAATAATATCTCTTTGGCCACTTTAGATTGATAACTACATTTACCTGTTCTCCAATAGGATGCTAATGCATTTTATTTTTACTTATATTAACGTTAATCGTTTTTAAATGTAGTGATATAATAAAGAATTATATGTCTATATTAAGATATGGTTCACAAATTGTTTAAAATCATTTGCATTTAAGGAGATAACTAGCTTTATAAACAAATCTTGAGTAAACGATTTTAAATATTTCTTTTGGGAATTCGTAGATTAAAACTAACAAAAAAAGTTTAAATTATAGCAGTTTAAGTATATCCGTGCGCCCATGGTGTTGTCGTGGTGGATTTTGACCCGTTGATTACGATTATGTTTATAACGCCGTAAAATTGTTAACAATTACGCTGTCGACCTCAAACCCATGCGATTTTGTTCTAAGTTTAAAGACAAATGCTCCACTTTCTTCAAAATTGAAAAAACTTAATTTGAAGCCGAGATATTGCAAAATTAGTACAAAAATTCATTTTTCTGTTAATCCATTTCTATTGTACTATATCTTGGATTCAAATTAACTTTTTTCAATTTTTAAAAATATGGAGTCTTATGAAAATACCCATCAATTTATATAGACGTGAATTAGTTTATATGACTCGAAATCGATTTAAAAGGCTTATAAACAAATGGCATTTCACTTTTTTTGAGAAATAATTTGTTGCTTTTTGTGGTTTTAGCTCGCTAATATGGGGCTTCATATAGCTTTAATTAGTACCAAATAATAGATAAAATGAGCATAATAGTTATTACAAAATTCATTTTAATTGCCGAGAAATGAGAGATGCCAATCGCTCATATTAGCACGGCCCGCGTGGTTACTGTAATTTGGCTTTAATTTTACAATATCTCGCTTTCTAATTAACTTTTTCCAATTTTGATAGAAGTGGCGTCATTGTCATTAGATTTGAAATGAAATGACATGGAGTTTAAAGTCGATAGTGTAATTATTAACGATTTTACGGCGTTATAAACATTTAAATTGTTAATAACATTTTCCCGGGAAAATTCCCTCGATACTGGTATTCAGCGGGTCAAAATACATAAGAAAAACTTTAATCTTGACTGCGAAAACCCTCTGGGCGCCAGGACTAGTAAAAACCGGTACTTTTCGCTTTTCTAGTTTTTTGAAACAATAGAATATGAGTTCAATTTCAATCTTGAATTGGGGAGTATTGTCCTTTTTAGATAAAATTAGACCCTTTAATAATAAGCAATATTGTGGCATACTCCCATTGTCCAAATTATCCTGAAGAAAGTTTTGTAAATGATGAAATTCGTAGACGTTTTCTCTTTTCCTGTACCATTAAATAAACACTATGAAATCTAAACCTTTTTAACACCTGAATTTTGACCGAAGGCGTCCATTTTAAGGACATTTGGGCCACCTGTTCAAATCATGGGATCAGCAGGTAGTATTTTACAGGTCAATTCGGACCCAACAATCATCTTTGCGGGTACAACCAGCATTATTTTTATGATCAAAGGTGTGACGACAAATCCTAACCTTAAAAATGAGGTTTAGGAAATTTTAATTTACCCTTTTATTTTTAATTAAAAATTGAGGTATTGATGGATTCCACAATATATTAATCACAACAATAAATAATCTTTATTAGAACTATACGTATAGATTTCCATAAATCTCAACCATCATTGCTTTACCAACGGCCAATAATACCTTAAAAAACCTATTGACTCCTCTACATAAAGAACCCTATTCATTCGTCATTCATAAACCTAACGAATATGATTAGTATGACATTAAAGAAAGTTCATCTTGACGTACCTTATACAAGGTGAGTCATTAGTATACGGATGCAAGTTATTTTAAATCCTGTATAAAAAAATAAGTTTTTCGTACAGAAGTCTTTTATCGTCTGTATAATTCTAGGTACATTCGGGTGTGAATGACCTGTAATCGCGTAAATCACGAACCAAGAAGTGTTTTCGTGAGAAATCTTTTCATTATTCGGATGAATTGTCGCAATTTAAAAAATTGTTAAGCAGTCTATAAAAATCACTGAAGCAACACTCGTCTTGATATTTAGATTTTTCAAAACGCATATAAGAAATGTTCGGTTCCAGTTTAATTGAATAAAAGCAATTCGGAGAATTTACACTTTCCAAAACATGTTACTATGATGTTTACAACCCCACTTTAATTTCTATTTGAAATCAATTGTTACAGAGCTAATGTTATATGTCTCTTATGATCTACTAGCATTCGAAGATCAAAATATATTCAATGGCAGACAAAATCTTAAAAATAAAAAGACAATATTAATTTTTAGTATAGCCTTAACCACAACTTTAATTTAAAAAAAAAACCTTAATGTGGAAAATAACTTTTTACAAAAATAAAAGTTAGGTGGTTAAAAGTATTGGCACAGCTAACTAAAAAGGAATGGTATCAAAAAAAAATCCTTGGAGGAAGTTCTTTTATTTTTATCACTTTAGGAAGACTTGGTCCCCAAGATATATTAATTTTTGTTCAAATTCTTCACTTATAGCATTTCGTTTTTGAAGGAGAATATCTGTAAGTTGATTTTTACTTTAAATATGATGTTTTCAAATGCATTTCTCTAATTCGTTCCATAAATTTTTAATGAAGTGTAGGTCTGGTGATTGTGGAGGTGTATCTATAGTCTGTTCAAGAACTAGGGAGAGTAATAAATCATTTTTGACCTTTTTTTTCTTCGCAATCTACCTGTGTTCTTTAGTTTGGTGTCTTTGACAAAATCTGTTAGACACATATATTTTTTATAGGAATGGGGTAGAAATTTTATAATAAAAAATATCGGTCTATAATAATGGACTATTTGGGTTGGATAACAATTGATATTTGGAAGTGTGAAGTATTAACAAGGATTTTAATCATTGTCATAGGCGTCGAAAGGAGGTTTACTTCATCACGAAGTACTTATGGCATAGAATATTATTTCGGTCATAAGCTCAAAATAGAACTATAATTTAAATACTTATAAAATACCCATTATCATAAATACAAGAAGTTAAACATATATAAAAAATAAATTCGTCCATATAATATTAAAATTTTTTTGGGGTTATCGGTGATTTTATTATTAATTAAAAACACTTTTAGAACATCTGACTTTTCAGTTTATTTATTTCCTAAATCATCTGCAGAATTACAATTAAACACTAAAAAGGGATTCAAATGTAATTAATTTTTATATGTTATAGTTAAAATCAGACGTAACTTATTTTTATTTCTATTGCACTGACATCTTAATTTAATTTATTTTATTATATGGAAATGCTATAGCCCCAAAAAATTAAAACAAACTAATTCTACACGTCTAAGAAAAAGATACAAGTGCAATAATAAAATAATAAAAGAATTACGGCCAATAGGCCTTAGTATATATAAAATTAAAGGTTGAGACACACTAAAACTGAAATAAAAATATATAAACAACATTAAATAATAAAATACAACAAAAACAAAAATTTAAATAATAAATTGTGTTTATACTGGTAAACATTACGTATCTAATTCATAATCAAAGTCAGTGGAGCTATCTTCGGTCAAATTAATTATAATTGGTTCTGCTATCTCACCGATCATGTGATCGAGTTTCCCCATTTTGTTTTATTCTTTTATTATATTGTCCACATATTTTTTCCATTTTTCCGCAGTAACTTTATTCAAAAAATCCTCCAAAAGTTCAGTTACATCACTGACATTGTAACTTGTGTTATTTATAGCAACTCTACCTTTTACTGGAGCCCATATTGCGATGTTGCTTAATTGGTCGGAGATATTTCCTTCTCCAACGGACAGTTTCCGGACGATCTATAAGAACATATTTCCTATCTGGTTTTTCCCAGCAAGAATTAAGTTCTCTGAGCAATTTCCAGATCTCGGTTCTTTTAATTTCAGGTAAATCCCGATTTTCATTGATTTTAGATAGAATTTTGTCGACGGTTGAGATCTGCTTCTCATAATAAAATGTATGTACAACTCCTTTTATTACAGTTTACATCTCTTCTTCCAACGAGGTTTTTCGTTTGCCTGTGATCGAATATAGCTTGGAATTACTAACAATTCCAGTCGTTTTTTTCTCCGTCAGTGTTCGGTACATAATAGATTTTCGAACTCCTGTTATATTGGAATACATCTCAACAGAGCTTTTAACATTATTATTTGGATATTGACGTCTTAAGGCATCGTAATAAGTTTTTCGTTGAGGAAAAAATGCCCTGGTTTAACAATTTTGGAATAAATATAGAGGTGGAAGCCATACCTTTTGAGTATCTCGCTAATTTCAAATAATATATAAAAACAAGCGCAAACAAGATAAATCACGAAGGACACACTGTAAGGTGTATTCTGCTCACTGGCAGAAATTGAACTGTACTATGAGAAATTTTACTGTTGCAATAAATTTATAAAAGCTTATAATATTTAAATATAATTAGATTTGTGGCAGTCCTCAGTTACCTGCGACACTGGAGCAGATATATCGGAGGTTCCTGTGACAATTTTATTACTCTCTCTAGTTTTTGAATAGAGTATAGTTGTTGGGACACCTTGTAAACTAACCACTGGTTAACCTCGTAAGCTGTGTATTTTGCTGTATACAGAGGGGGACACAATGGGTGCAATTTCCCCTTCCTGATGCAAACAAAACTAATACTGCTTTTTTTAGAACAAATTTTCTGGAAGAAAGATTTTTTTTCAATGTTTTAGTTCAAGTTATAATAAATATCATTTTAAAAGCTGTTAGAGTATGAACCGTGTCTAATGACATTTTAAATTTACTTTACCTACTTGTTATTTCTCTTGCACTACGTACGGGGCTGCAGGCTTATTTAAAAAGGTTAAAAGTTATAAATACCAGACCATTATAACTTAACATTAGATAAATAGGAGTAGATAAGGAAGTTTCTATATTAAAAAACGCTTTTAGAAGTGGAATGTTAAGAACTGCATCTTTGTTCGATTCTAAGAACCGGCATTCCTGCTGATTCATAAACATGTTCCACCATAGCTTAGTGTGAATATTTCAACATTTTCTGCTTTGTCCGGTTGTTGCAGTGGGTACGAAACCGAACTCAAGTATTTTAGCACATTTCCGTTATGTAGATTTCGGATCTGCAGCCTACAGAGTGGAACAAAGAATTTAAATTATTTTTTTGATACATTAAATAATTTAGTACATTTATGGTGAGTCGCTGCTCGATCTACTGGGATAACGAGAAAGTGGTTGCGCGGAAAAAACAATTTTAAGAAATGATTACAAGTTGACTAATATAAAAATGACGTCACTTGATGACTGTTGCAGAGTACAGTCACAAAAATTCATTGATAAAGTCTCTTGATTTTCGATGACCTGATCATACATACACCATACACCATAGACGTGCATTCGCTGTTAGGCCCTGTTGGATAATAATAACATAATTGAGGTTATGGTTCAAATAATAGCAGTGGTCAAAATATAATAAAATTGATCACGTAAACATAGCGTAACATTTTAACTAAAAATAAAGCATCACGATCTGACACAGCCTAATTTTCAATTTCGTAATTCTTTTGTATATATGAAGAAACTTTTAACATTCTGTCGTTTAAAAAGCAATAAAACTCGTAATTAGTATACAATAACAAAATGTAAATCCTATACAAATTGATTTTAAATTAGTACTAAAAGATATGTCACATTTTTGAAACACTTCTTTATACGAGGGCACGACAAAAAGTTCGCGGAATGAAGTGGTTGAAGGGGGATGCGACACTTCTTTTCACCTGCGCTAATTGAGTAACTCATTAGTACTATATATACCAAATTTTGATAAAATTGGCTCATTACTTGCAGAGATATCATCATTTAAACAAACATTCCAGAAAAAAAGTTCCAGGCCGGAACTGCCCATTCAGGCGACCATTGTTGAAAACATCGAAAAAGTAGAAAAGTTAGTACTGGAAAATTACCGTCTGAAGAAGAAGCAACTCGCAGAAATGGTTGGAGTATCGCCTACAACCATTTTGAATATTCTGCATGACCATCTTGGCATGTCAAAGGTGTGCGCAAGATGGGTGCCAAGAATGCTCACGCCGCACCAAAAGGAGTGCCGAGTAGCGTGTTGCTGCGGGTTTTCGGACCTGTGTAGCTCATCATTATGAGCCTAAGTCGAAGCAGTGGCATAAAAAGGGCACACCATCCCCGAAGAAGTTCAAAGTGCCACAGTCGGCCAGAAAACTCATGGCTATTGTTTTCTGGTATTCAGAAGGAATACTGCGAATTGACTACAAAGATAGAGGCGTTTCTGTAACAGGAGAATACTATGCAGGCATATTAGAACTTTTAAGGGATGCGGTAAGAGAGAAAAGGCGAGGAAAACTGACCAGAGGTGTGCTATTTCTGCACGACAACGCACGCATCTACAAGGTTTCAGTTGCAATGGCTGCTGTTCAAGAAAATGACTTTCAAATCTTGGATCACCCTCCCTATAGCCCAGATTTAGCTCCTAGTGATTATTATTTATCTCCAAAAATGAAAAAAGAGATTCGAGGAAAAAAGTTTTCTAGTGTGGATGAGGTGAAGGAAACAATTTCTACCTATTGTACCGAAAAACAGGATTTTTTTTTCAATGGTATAAACAAACTTGACAAATCTGAAGAATGTATTAGGGTTAACAGGGAATATATTTTTGAGTTTTAATTTCCACGTATAACGGCCCCATTCCGCGAATTTTTTGTTCTCCCCGATATATATATATATATATATATATATATATATATATATATATATATATATATATATATATATATATATATATATATATTATATATATATTTGGTAATCTTATAGGTTAAACTATTATCTTTTTGTAATAAAAGACCCACAAAATTCTTATAACATTGAAGGAGCCTTGTGAATAAATTTATTTTTTATGTGGTTGTTCTTGTGGGTGAAATTCCAGTGGGATGAGCAAACCAAGGATGTGTCGAACACGGCGGTGGTCCACTTAACTTCTTCCTCTTCTTTCTTTATTAAAAATTCGGCGAATTCAAGTTATAAATACATAATTAGATGAAAACCGCTACATCTTTTTGTAGGAGTGCACAAAGCAGAGGATAGTATCTGTTGTTTGTGCTATATATATATATATATATATATATATATATATATATATATATATATATATATATATATATATATATAAATATAAATAAATAAATAACTATTTTGACAATTCATTTATTGAAAGATTTAGTTTTAATTGGTATATACAGGGTATTACACAAGTAATAGGACACAGAGCAACATCAGATATATTACGTAAAAACACTGTGATTGAGTCAAACTAAGCCTAATAAAAGTTAATAGTAATCAAATATAGAGTGTCAAAATTAAAATCTTGTTTACTCAAAGAATTCAAGTATTTCAATAAAACTTGTTGATCGGGAATTGCTTGAGGCGGAGAGTCCAAATCTATTCATAGTTTTGCTGTTAGTTGTAGAGAGCGCTACATATGCTTTTTTTTAAACGTCGTAAATATTTACGTATTGGTGTATTCTTCTCTCTAAAACTATAACCTGTTTTCCGTTTGAAAACATGTTTTAAAATTGTACTATCCGTGTATCAATATCGATTTAAGATACACTAAAACGCGAAAAGGTTACATTTTGAAGGTACGCATAATACTGTGTGGCGCCTTCTATAGCTAACAGCAAAACTATGAATAGAATTTGATTCCAGACTTTAAAAAATTAGTCACCAAATGTTGTTTAAATATTTGAATTTTTTCAAAAGTTATTAAAAAAAATCAAAAATAGAATTTTAAACTTGACAACCTCTATCTTGGTTGCTATTAGTTATTGAACTGAAGAAGTTTGGCTAAATCGCAGTGTTTTTACGTAAAAGATTTACAGTTGCTACCTCTACTTATGGGGTAGACACTCTATACACTTAAAAAAATAAAGTAGATGGTGTATGTTCATTTTCATTAGCCATATTGTTTTAATACGTGTTTGTTGTCAAACTAAAACTAATAAAATTACAATTACTAAAGTATGTTATGTAAGAAGCCATATTTTCGATTTTAGTTGTGTTTTTTAGCTGAAAAAGCATTGGAGAAAAGATAAATTTTGAGATTACGCAACACGCTTACTTTTTAAATAAAATACTGAGATGTAAATATCATTTACTGAATTTACGATAGTTCAAGTGCACTACAGCACCCAAATATTTTAAGTTCCGTGGGATTTTTTTGTCGTTTGTAATTAGGTTTATTACATAAAATTGTTTATACTTTTTAAATTTGATAATTATATACAGTTGTAGTTGGGCAATCCCTCAACTATTTAATGCTTCAGTCTGCACTTTAAAATATGTCTGACAATATATAATTTTTTAAATTCAACAGTACATTTATTATGTAATTTGTAATATAAAAATTTTTGAAAATATTTTTAAATTAACAGTATGTTATTAAATTATTAACATACATGGATAATTTTTAAAACAAAATTAAATTTTTCTTTACAACAAAAACTGTGGATCACCAGAGTTAACATTGGATGGAGCTATGCATGGGGATTTTTTACCGTTATATAGTTGGATACGTCATACAATATAACAGTACTCTTTTATGTTTTCTAGAATTTTATTTTTGTTGCTTTTAGATGCACAAACCAATATAATTTTAGTGCTAGAACTAGTATAGGGAATTAATTTATAAAAAAATATTTCTTTTTAGTAGACATTGATGAAGATGGGCCTCTGAGTTTACCAGTTAAAACAAAGAGTCAGAAAATAACGACAGATAGCAACAAAAAGCCTATGTTTACAAAATGTGATACTTATAAACCTTCAGTTAAAGAAGAACAAGAAGCTAAAACGTTTGTTATTAAGGTAAAGTTATACATTTTAAGAAGCTGAGATATTTAGAGCAACTTCAATGTGATTGTGAATAAAAGCTGATCTTTGTAAATTTTTATTATATCAAAAAATGTATTTAGTTCAGTTTGGATCATGTTACAGATTTTGTTATTTATTGTACTCATAATATGAAAATCATAAAATTAAAATTTTAGGTTAATGCTGAAGATGATGATCCGCCAAACGCTGGTGGAACTGTAACATATAAAATAGTAAAAAGAGATGGTGGAAAAGATTACTTTTTAATCGACAATACAACTGGTGAAGTCCGTACCAACTACATTTTTGACCGTGATGAACCATTTAGACAAAAGGAACTTTATTTAACAGTACAAGCTACCGATAATGGAAGGCCACCACTTTCAGATATTTGTACTTTCAAAGTAACTATAATGGACATAAACGATAACTATCCTCAGCTTGATCAACAGGAATATACGGCACAAGTAGCGGAAGATTTAAAACCCAACAGTGAAGTTATGAGAATATTCGCGTACGATATAGACGATGGTAATAATTCAAGACTTACTTATTCTTTCCGCGAAAATGCTCCTGACTTTTCCGAGTTCTTCAGAATAGATCCTGATACTGGGGTTGTTTATTTGACTAAGGCATTAACTCCACAGGCAAGTATTTGACATTTATTATAGTGGGTCACTTCAGTTACATACACCACTCTAAGATATTGTTACAATCACACACTTTGTATCAATTTTTTAAGGATTTTTATAACTTTTTTTTTTTTCTAGAAAAGAGACACAAAATTTAGTAGCCAAGTTCATGTTAGGGATAATGGAGTGGATCCTAAGTGGGCGGAAGCTGTTATATCAATAGTAGTTGTAGGATCGGATAAGCAACCTCCTCGAATACTCAGTCGTGTTCCTGAAGGTGACTTGGTACTAAGGGAAAATTTTAGTGACTTTCAAGCGCACCTAGTTACTATTGTAGCAGAGTAAGTTCAGTGTAAATTTCAGTTTATATTCCTATTTTAACTGAATTGTTTTAGGTCAAGCATAGGCGACCAAGAAGTTGCATTTGAACTTATTAAAGGCAAAACAATGCAAACAAATAAGGACCAAACTTTTGTGCTAACGCCTAGCCCGGAAAATGCCTACACCGCATATATTATGCTAGCCCGTCCTCTAGATTATGAAACCGTAACTGAATACACATTGAGCGTTCGTGTTAAAAATAAAGATCTTATGGATACTTCTATTAATATTCCAGTTAAAATACTGGATGTAAACGACGAGTTGCCGAATTTTATCGAATTAATCAAAGGAAGTGTTGTAGAAAATGATGATCCAGGTGCACAGGCTATGGTTGTTAGGGCTATTGATAAAGATGGAACCTCAGAAAACAATATTGTCAGTTATGAGTTACTTTCCCATTCTGATCTATTTGAAATTGATAGACAATCAGGAGTAATAAAATCTTTGGAAAAGTTTGACCGGGAAGCAGTAAGTGTATACCATGTGAAAGTAAGAGCTTACGATAACTCTCCTAGTGCCTTAAAACCAACAGGGGAACCTAATGAGGCTGTACAAACATTCCAAATTAGTATTGAAGATAGAAATGACAATAATCCAAAGTTCACACAATCTATGTATAATTGTACGGACATACTAGAAAATTCAGATATAGGGAAGGATGTTGGTGAAGTAAAAGCAATAGATAAAGATAGTGCATCTCTTATTACATACAGTATTATTGATGGAAACATAGATGATGCTTTTTTCATAGAAAATACCACAGGTAGAATAAAGGTGGCCAAAGAACTGGATTTTGAAAAGATTGAACAATATATGTTGAAAGTGCGTGCCTTTGATGGAATTTTTGAAGATACTGCTTTTGTAGCTATTTTTATTGCTAACGTAAATGATGAAATTCCAATTTTTGAACCACACGATAAGGTAATTCCAATTCAGGAAGAGTTAATCCCTGCAGACTGTATTATAACAGTTAAAGCTTATGATCCAGATATAAAAAACAAAAGTGAGAATCAACATATCCTTTACAATGTGGAAGCAGAGTTTCTAAAAGTGAATAGTGATGGGTGTGTAATGCTCACCAAGCCTTTAGACAGAGATCGGCCTTTTGGAAGCCCTTCTAGACAAGCTTTTATATACGCTTATGATAATGATGGAGGACCCAATTCGATGAATGCTTTTTCGGAAATAATGATTGAATTGGAGGATATCAATGATAATGCTCCATTTTTGAATGTTACTGAGGTTGTCTGGTATGAAAATCAAAACCCACAAGAGTTTAATGTCATCACTGACTTAAGTGCAGATGATTATGATGGTCCCACTAATGGACCCCCATTTACATTCCAACTTGCTGATGAAGCATCAGATGACATAAGAGTTAAGTTCAGAATTGTTGGCATTACTCTTTACGCAGAAGTTATGTTTGATAGAGAGGAGAAAAAGTATTATGATATACCTATTCTTGTGACTGATAGTGGAACACCTCCACTTTCCAGCGTAAGCATTTTAAGGGTCATAATAGGAGATAGAAATGATAATCCGGCTCAAGACGGTTCTAGCGAAATATTTGTTTACAAATATGAAAAATTACAAACCGATATTGTAATTGGAAGAGTTTTTGTGGATGATCCTGACGATTGGGATTTGCTAGATAAAGCTTTTGTGCCGCTTGACAATTTCGAGTATTTCCGAATGTCTAGTGAAGACCGAGGAATGATAGTGATGATGAGTAATACTCCAGAGGGGCAATATTCTTTGAGATTTAATGTTACAGAAGAGCACCTTCCATTAATACCCAAACATACTGTTTTTGCAGATGTTTCAGTAACGGTTAAGGAAATTCCTGAAGAAGCTGTGGTTAAATCAGGATCCATTCGTATTTATGGAGCTACTATTGAAGAATTTGTCGAGAAGCCTTTGGTAAGTTTATCTTATTTTATTCAGTAAGGAGTAAATTATTTATATTTTGTATTTTAGGGTGGTAAAAGTAAGAAAGAATTGTTACATCAACGTATCTCTGAAATAGTAAATGCGTCACTAGCAAACGTCGATGTATTCACTGTTTTACCATCTCCTTCCAATAGCTCATTGATAGATGTTAGGTTTTCTGCTCATGGTTCACCATATTATGCTCCAGAGAAACTCAACAATAAAGTTACAGATTCTCAAGAAAAGGTAAAAATTATTTTTATTTTCTTTTTTAATAATTCCATATGTTCTGTTACTTTTAATTCACGAGTCTCATATTTTGTTTTATTAACATGAGTTACTTTTTTAGCTTGAAAGAGAACTTGGCGTGGATTTCGTAATGATCAGCATTAATGAGTGTCTTAATGACACTGTATGTGGACTAGGAAATTCTTGCTCAAATAAGTTGAATATTCGTGACGAACCTGCAGTTGTTTTTACCAACAGAACCTCCTTTGTTGGAGTTAAGGCTCTCGTCGAGGCAAAATGTGAATGTTTGGATAGAATACCTTTAGGCTGCTTAAATGGAGGCTCCTTGGATAATACTGGAGCCTGCGTCTGTTCTTCAGAATTTGAAGGACCCTATTGTGAAAGACTCTCGATCGCTTTTAGTGGAAACGGCTGGGCAATGTACCCCGGCTTTGATGCATGCAATACTTCCCATATTACACTGCTAGTAGCACCTCAAACAGATAATGGACTTATTTTTTATGCTGGACCTTTAACCTCTCGACATGCTCAACTTTCTAAAGGTAATATATAATATGACTTTTAGTTATATGTTTAGTGTGTGTATTATTGAAAATATAGCATTAATATTCATGTTACAGAATTTATATCATTAGAACTTCGAGAAGGAATTCCAGTGCTCAAAATTGATAATGGTTTTGGTCCAACTGAAATATCATTAAAGGATAATAATAAAGATAATAAGGATGTCAAGAGATTAAATGATGGAGCTAGTCACAAGATAAGAATAACTTACACTTACAGCAAAGCAGATACTGTAAGTTATGGTTATATTAATTACAGTTATGGATTTTGTATTTTTTGTATTAATTTTTTATTGAAAAATATTTGTATATATACTTAATACATTTTTTTTCCAGATAATTGAAATGGAAATAGATGACTGTAAGAGTAATTGCATTCAAGTTCAAAGTTTACCCACGGGTTTGCTTACTATTAATGGTCCCCTGCAAGTGGGTGGTTTAAGTAAGAAATTTAGCGCTGAAGAGTCTAAAATTCTTTGGAATTCAGTGGCTCCAACTGACATAGGATTTACTGGTTGTATTAAGAACTTTACATACAATAATATGTACTACAATTTAGGAGAACCATCCGATTTGAATAACGCATATCCTGACTGTAATTACGCCATGCAACAAGCTGTTACTTTTGGAATCGACTCTAATTTCTTAGTGGCAATTTTAGTATGCATTGCAGTTTTATTCTGTAAGTATTGTGTTTGATAGTGTAACTAGTTTTTATTTTTTACATTTTATGTCTAAAAATTGTCAGTTTTTTATAATTACAATGTTTTTATTTAATTTCTAGTCCTGTTGCTGGCTGTAGTGGTTCACAGACGTCAACATGATAATTTGAATGAAAAAGACATTGATGATACTACAGAAAATATAATTAATTACGAAGACGAAGGAGGCGGCGAATGTGACGCTAACTATGATTTGTCTGTGTTTACCAAGCCTCCAATAATTTCAAATCAATTACAAGGAAAAGAAAATCCTGATCTTAATGTAACAGAGCCTGATATAAGCGTATTCTTGGACACCAAGAAAGATTCTTGTGATAAAGATCCAGACAACTTGCCTTACGATGATGTCAGGCATTACGCGTATGAAGGAGATGGAAATAGCACAGGGTCTCTTTCGTCTCTTGGATCTTGCACTGATGATGGAGACTTGGACTTTAATTATCTTTCTGGCTTTGGCAAAAGATTTAGCAAATTGGCTGATATGTACGACTACGATGGAAGCGATGACGATACCCAAAATGGTGGCGACGAGGCTTGGTGCTAGGTTTAGTAAATCTTTAATATTTTTTTGTACTTAAATTACTGTGTCTGACCAAAGATTTTTTGGGTGGGACTAAGCGTTAGTCGTCTTGTGTATATATATACGTTATTCATAGTTAGATAGACTGATGATTTTTTTTAAAGAGCATTGCAAATGCAACGTTTTAGGTTTTTGCATTTTAGCGATATTTTCCTGTGCCAAATATATAAATACAGAGCAAGTTCCACTAAAATACAAAAATAGGTCATTAAGCGTTTGCGATTCTCTTAATACAGTGACAATATTTTGATTTGGGAGGTAAAAACATTCCGAAGCTACCTACTTTTGCTCATATTTTGGCGTTTTTGTTTTAAAAAGATAGTAGGTAGATTCTTAAAAGACTGCATTTGAATAATTTATATTTTGCAACCTTACGTTGATTCGAAATAATTAACAATTTCCGTTTTTTAGGTTAACAAAATTTTACCTGATATGACTTAAGTAATTTAATATTTAATTACTAATGACATATAATCAAACTTCCTGTGAAATAAACTTTATGTGGTGCTATAAGTATCCTTTATAAACATTTTTGAAGATTTTGCATATCTAGACAGAGTGTCAAATTTTATTGAAACTGTTAAAACATTTTTAAAGTTTAAATGCTAAGAGTCTGATTTGCAAACGCTACGATTAATAAACTTAAAAAGATTTTTCATGTATATAATAGAAAGGAATAAAGAGTCAAATAATAATATATTAGAAAAGAACTTTAACATTTATGTTGTATTTTTTTTTTGACTAGTTAGAGTTATTATGTAATTAATAACAAATTTTGGCCAAAGCGATCCCAGATGGTGAATGTGTGTGTGTGTGTTTTTGAGACGAATTTATGAATTTATTTTTACAATGTTTTATGATTCAAAGAATTTTAAGCAACAAAGAGAAAATGGGACGGTAACAAATCGGTGGCGTTTGCAAATAAAGCTAAGAAATATAAGTATTGTTGGAGAAACTATATTTTTGTTAATGAATTTTGTAAAGCTCTTAATCATAATATTAAACATCTGTCTAGATATTAAATATTAGACAACAGACTATACTTAACGAAGTATATCGTGTGCCTTCGTGGAACGTGATGAATGATAGAATATATAAATATGTAAGAGTTTTCGGGTACAATTGGACCAATGAAGGTGAATTTTTAGTCGAGTAATTGTTCGTAATTCTAATTAGTAATGAAAAAAAACAGTACTTTACGTGACATATAAGAATGTTTTGCTTGTGAAGATACTATATTTTCAAGTTATTAAGAAGAATTAGGAATAGTTACCCTTGTAAAAATTGACCATACCAAGAACAGTTTATTAAAGCATTTATACTACAAAATATATCAGTATGTGCAGCTTTTAGAACATAAAAGGTAAAACTGTACGTGCGTTAGTTTTAAACATGATAAAAATGTTGCTTTTTTGGATACTAATATTTCAGTAAAAATTACATTACAAATTCTTTTTTAGCATATATACAGAGTGTACTGGCACTATTGCTAACTTTTATTATTATAGGTACAAAGTTAGTCAGATAGCAAAGTAGTAGCATTTTTGGAGATGGCGAAAGCAGAAAACATAGCTTTTTCGAATACATGATGTAAATTCCTTTTTTTTTTAACAAACACCCTGTATATTTTTTACCGTTACGTTTGCAAATGATCTACAGAAGTTCATATGGAATATTGGCATAAAATTGAAAATAACCGAATTATTAGCATAGTTATCTTTTAGATAAATTGGCTATGTATTTCTGAAATAACACTGAATTTTCTGTGTATTGATTTATTTGAGCGTAAGATGAAGCAACCTATATTAAATGTGCGGACATGATCGTTTTGTTCAATACATTTTCAAGCATCCTTTAGTGCACATTTTCTGGCTTTTAAGGCTGATTTGCCATCAATGGATGCTATAAGTCAAATACTATCTTAAAATTCTCCTAGGTTAGCATATCTCCATTAATAGACTTCATCCAAGATGTAACTCCAAAAGTAAAAGTCTAAAGAAGTTATGTACTAGATCTTGGGGGGCCAACGTAACAGACCATTTGTTGTAATCCACCTATCTTAGAAAAGTCTTTCTAACAACATCCTTACTTCGTAAAACTGATACGAAACAGCTTCATCTTGTTGAAAATAGATTTGGTTGTGTGCCTCCATGTTGACATCATCTAAATATTCTCCCAGTAATTCTGCAAATATATTAAAATATCTCCTGCTGCCCATTAAACCACACCAAATATTAACACTAATTGTAAATAAACAAATTTTCTTTAGATGAATAGTGCCCATATCCGTAATAGAAAAATTCGCTTCATCGTTGCAAGAAATCTGCTTTAAGAAGTTGGGATTTTGCCTATACATATTTACTAACTACTGGCAAAAAATTAGGCTTTTTTCATTGTCGCCAGGTATTGTTTGTACTGGTCGTACCTGTAGGGTATAAACTTATATAATATATTTTTTAAATTCTCCAAATTGTAAATTATTTTAAACCACTGTCCCTTGCCAAATCTCTTGTCGAGTTATTTTAATACACTTTAAAATATACTAATACATTTACTTCTACTTGTTCACTTATTATAAAGTGTTTTTGTAGTTCTAGGCTTTCTAAAAACCCCCTCATTACTCCTAATTTCTATACAGCTTTAGAAAATATCTTCTGTTTGGTCGATCACGTTCAGGGTATATTTGGCCATATTTTTCCACTGCTCAAAAACAATTTTTTCAACACACTAGATATGCTTCTAATATATTGTATTTCAATCAGCAGATAAAATGCTACTACTTTGCTAATTTGACTTGAGTTTGAATCTTTAATGATAAAAGAGTTAGTAATTTGATATACCCCGTATATATGCTAAAAAAGAAAAATAAAAGTATGTTTAAAATTTATATAAGTAAAAAAAAAACTTTGATAATTAACATTTATAATTGGATGCCGTTAAAAAGTTCGATACACAAGAAACTTTTATTTTTTTGAAAATTTCAAACTGAAATATTTTTCAAATTCAATATTATGTTTTAAATTTCCTGTTTTTTTTTTGCATCAAAACCGATATATAATATTTTGAAAATACATGATACGGCTCTAATTATACGAAACTATACGTGCAAAGAGGTCACTGTTTTTGCGAGCAGTAGAATTTGTACGCACTTAATACAAAATATATTCTTTGATTTGTAGTTTCAAATATTAAAAATATGGATGCATTTTACTGAAGTATATAGTATCTGTTATGAATTTTTGAGTTTTTATATCTTCAAGTTAGTTTTCATTTTTTTGGTAATTAAAAATTTTATACAAGAAACACCAATCGTCAACTAAGTATAAACAATTAAAGCGACGGTAGTGTAACTGTACATTTTAGTGGCTGTGATAACACTAATAAATTAAGTGTTTCAGCTTCTATGTAAACTGTTACTTTTCTTAAACAGAACAAAAATATTATGTGTTTAAAGTCACTTTTATGATTGTATTTTAAATATAGTTTATTGATATTTATGGAGAATATAACTGCTTGCTATGTTTAAAATAAAGTTGTAAAAGAGAGTTAAGTTATGTGTGCAAATAAATATTTTAAGTATATAGTAATTACTTAGTTTAGTTAGTATTGTATTTTTGTATTTCTAAGCTCAAAAGATGAGGTAATAAACTGGATTTTGTAAAAATAGTAATTTAACGGTAGTATATTTCTTCCTTTGAATGTGATTAGCTTTGAATTAAACTATTAATAGTATGTGAAGTTGTGATCACCGAATGATTACTATTTTTATAAGTTCAAACCTATTTTCAAGGGAATATTCTTAATGCTATAATACATATTAAGATAGACCTAGATAATAATTTGTATATTTTTACAAGTCAGCTTTGAATTTGTTGTTTTACATTCCTTTGTAATTAATTTTTTGTGATTTATTTGGCAGCCATAAGATTTTTTGATGTTTATTAGATGTTTTGATAAAAATATATTATTTGATCTCACTTTTGAGACCATTTTAGTTAGATTTTCATATATTGTTTATAAATTATCATTCCAATGTTGGAAACTGCATTGAGTTCCAATATTTCAGAAGTATTATGTATGATTTAAAGTTAAACAATAATAAAAATTCCATACTTTCATAATTTATGTTTTAATTTAATGGGTAGTTTTCGTAAATTTACGTGCCTTGCAACAATAGCTATAAACGAACTATAGGTTAAAATCACTGCCATTTGTATTTTGTGTATTTTTTCAATAAATATATTTTGCAGAAGAAGATAGGTTTATTTTATAATAGGTACCTAAAAATAGCACACAATGTGATAATTTCAAAAAAGATATTAGGGGGCGTTGAGTTAGTATTGAGAAACATTAAGAATGCTTAATCGGGAAATAGTCTAGTCATTTGTAAAAATTGACGGACTATGCCTTTCTATTTTTCTGAAGACAGACAATTTAGACGAATTGTATTGAAATAATGTACAAAACGTTTTAACTAAACTAAACCTTTATAACAGCTTTTTTCAACCTTGTAATAATACGATCCGAGTTTCCACACGAAGTAGTAAATTTCCATCACGTTTGGCAACACTGCTTTATTTTTCATGTTTTCAGGAAAAGTTCCGACAGTCTTGTAAATATTGGGATGCGGATGAATTTCGATTTACTGCGCTTACTCCATCAAAATCGGTATCAATCCCAATAGGTCTCACGGCAGGCTGACAAGGTTTATTACTTATTTTTTTTTTAGAGTCAAAAGGTATATTTTTTCTCGTGTCCGCTATTTGGTAAGAAAATAAACCTTTTAAAAAATTGAGTACAACGGCGAGGGGGAGCAAGAGTTTTCTTAAATCTAATATTTAAATTATGGACAGCTGTTAGCCATATTCAACCATTGGACTGCTTAAGGGTGTGACTAATATGTTCAAACCTTTTAATACCATGAAGAAGACTTAGACAATAGTTTTGAAAGAGTTCAAAGAATTAATTTCAAAAAGAAATATAAAAGGATATCTTCCTGGTGTATGGTTCATTCATGTTTTTTAATATATTTCTTTTTTCCTAAAAAAAAGTTAAAATCCCACAAATGTTAATTTGTGCGGTTCCTGGATCTGTCATAAACGGAGGAGTGAATTGTTTTTACTAAAAATGATACTAAGAGTATTACTCTAAAATAAACAAAACAAATTCTAAAAATTGGGGATTTAATCTGTACAAATTGACGGGAATACAAAGTTAATTTTTTTCTATTTGTCGAGGGATATTCTGAAAAATATATTCATGCCCTAAAAGCGGTTGATATCCCTTAACATCTTTAATTTTAACTTTAGTATTTAAAATAAAACCCACGATTCAACTAGTCTCTGTATTTTATTGAAATTTAGGTATACATTTTTACAATACATAATATATCACAAAAAAAAGAGAGATAGGCTACAGTAATTAATAAGTCGCATTAGAGTAATTCAATTAAATGCAAAGGCATTAATAGCTTAATAAAGATCGAAAGGCTGGTTACTTAAATAAATGCCAATTTTTTAGTTCAAAATTCATAATGAACTGTAAATAAGGGAAAACGTAATAATAAAACTGTTTCAGATAAATACAAATTCGGAGTTTACACAAAAAAAAAAACAGCATTTTTTTAAACAAAGTTAAACTTTTTATCGCACACGTAAACCATTCTAGTATATACTAATATCACGCGACTCCCCTAAAGAATCTGTCATTATTTTTTTGATAGTCATTAACTCTAGGATTAGAACAGAGATTAGTTGGCATATTTGCATATATAAATTGTCAGCATTCTAGCGGTTTGCGTATGTAATAAAACTTTTTAATATCCGGGTTAAGGATGAGTACAGCATTGCAACTGATAAAATTTTATCATCTCTACCTAAATTTAAAATAAAATTCCTTGTATGGGTTACTTTGATGATATACATATAAAAAATTATAACTGCATAATTACGTTTATGCTTATTATTGTTCTATAATTAAGACTCGTGTCTTTGTTGCTTGTTTGGTGTGGCTCAATTGTTTTCGATCATAGTTTCCATACTAATCTTAATCGCGCCACCTTTTTAATTCGATTAGTCTCGAATTTACCACAGATGCACTTGCGACGATAAATGTATTGCGTCGATGCGCTCCCCTTTTGTTATACTGTTTGATAATCTTTAGCTAACTCTATCACACAAGAGTTGCTAATAATGAATGAATGAAAAAAAGTAGTGATACTAGATCTTTGCTGCCTAGGTCTTGTTGGGTCCTTTACATCCCACCATGGCTGCACGTTATTCGAAGCTGATCGTCTTTGCGAAACTAAGCAGCTTCGTTCATTGAACTTGCCTGACAGCTTTAGGTGACAATATTGTATCTCCGTCTATGTTGAGTGCCGGGCAGTCTCTGAGGACATAGTCAACAGTTCCATCCACCCCTAGACACCATCTGAACACAACTGCAGTTCTTCCCTCAATAAGAAGAGGAGCTCTTTAGCAAGTCGTGTGTTAGGTCCAGACACACTTCATTTCGTAATTTTAATTCCCCTCTTACCAACGGTAATTGGACCAGGCAGAATTGATGGGGGGTCTAGATTGTTCAATCGCGCACCCCACCTTTGCCACACGATCCTTTTCCTCGCTTTCGCGTATACCCGAGTGACCCGGAATCTGGTGTACAGCCATTTCTTGTTAGACTATCCTGTACATCTTTGCACTTGGACACCAGTCGTAAAGCTACAACACTAGACCAGTGCAAGTATTGCAGTTCTACTATCTGGGTACATATTTAAAGTCTTATTCCTGTTTATGTCCCTCTTACAGAGATGGGACACATTACAGAATAGCATAAATTTCTGCTTAAATAACCGTTGCATGTTATCCGAGAGCGTAAAACTATCTCGGTGTTCCTACTGAACACTTCGGCTTTAGCTTTCATCTTGTCGAGATCCATTTGTAAACCGCAAGGATCCATTTCTCAGAAAATTTTGCTCCTCCTAATCTTCTCTGCTTGGCAAAAGCATCTTAAGAAAGTGGTTGGGTTTCAAAACCAGCGCCATGTAGTCTGTTTGCGTGGGGAGTGATGGACCACCACGCTTCTCCAGCCGTACGAGTAGCCGTGTCATTTCCAGTTCCGAAATGAAAACTCAGACGATAAAAAATCTTCAGGGCCTGATTATCTATGTATAATTGAGATGAAGTAGGTTCATTAGGGCCCTCAGTATCCTCATTATTCCCTCACAGGCCAACTTGAACTGAACAATTTGAAGACGATGTTTGCGCTTGGCTGTTGCTAATCTTAATATATAGCAAAAATAAAGTTAGACTGCTACACAAATTTGTGATTGCCTGTTAAACTATTTTGATTTTAATTTAACTCTCTTGGTTCTAGAGAAAGGATCAATTTTGGTGTAAGTAAATTTACTTCATATTCTGAATTTTAAAAATGGAATACTAAAATTTCTTAAACAAAACCATATATGTGTGGGTCGGATTATTATTTTTTTCAATCTAATGTTGAATGTTGTTATAGAACATATTAGATATCCCCAGGTTTCATATATCGGGGAGCAGACAATTTACACCCAAGTCAACTGTTTTAAGAACACGACTCTAGCGAGATTAATAACAAAAACTTAATCATTTTATTAAAACTAAAATGGAAATAATAAAATTATATTAGCTGCCAGCTGCAACAAACCAGAAAATATTAAAAATAATAAAAAGTATTACACCTTAGAGCTATATTCATTTAAAAACCAGTTATGGTTTTGGTGACAATTATACAATACATAAAAAATATTTCTAATAAGTTCATAATGACTGAACAATTGCTTATTTTTAAAAATTAGTCGATTAGGTTTTGAGTGGCAATATCTGCTGGAGTTTTAGGAAATATTAAAAATAATATCTATAAAATAAAATGGCAAATGTTGAGAACAATGTTTACCCTTAAACTTAATCTAAAATAAATTGATTAATCAGTGAAGCATAGTTAATTTTAACTGTTTCCAGAACCAGAACGGAATTTCAATTGAACAGGCTTTTATGGACACTACTATTAATGTGGAATTATAAAAATAAATTATTCAAGTTTTTAATTATTTGCAGATTTAAATTACTGTTAGATTTTTTTTATACTTTCTTTTTAAGGGTATAGCTACTCATTTACTAAATTTAATAAATCTAAGAAGGAGAGACGAGTTAGTAGAAATCAGTACAGCTTAGGACATTTTTGTAAATAGTGGACTAGGTCATTATTTAATATTTTCCATCAGAAAATATAGCCTAATATATAAACTACTATAGCACCTATTTTAAGTATTAAGAATACTAAAACCTAGTATGTAAATCAAGTGAGATAATTATGATTTTTTTAGGAAGCATATTTTCTGTGGAAAAATCAATTATAATCAATATATTAATGTAGAATAAAATTTATATTTATACACTGCTTACTTTCTATTGCTTACACAAGTCAATGGTGTTTTTGGTAAAACAATAAAAAAATATGTAACTCGCGCACAAGGCTTTAAATATACAAAGTATTCGGAAAATAACAGTAAGTATTTATTCGAGTAAACTATCTAATAACAAAATTTTGAATAAAATAGTAAAAGTCATGGAAAAATACAACAAAAAAATCTCAAAGGAACTAAACAGAGGGAGGGAAACTTCGATTTTTTTTATATTAATAAAATTCTAGTCTCTGAAGAATTCCACTACTGTTCCGACACCCTGTATACTTTTATCTTGCATAAAAGTAAAACTATCACACTGGCTTTACTCTATTTTACACTATTCTGCATGAAAAACTCTTTTGTGCGCGTGTTACCATCTAAAAATTACAGCATACAATAATTCAGCTTAAAAAATTATCTGAAAATTTTCATACAAAGTGTCTCTAAAAGGTCTATATAAAACGCTAGCGCAAATTTCTGAGGCTACAATGAGAGGATCTAGTCCCAAAAGTTAATAATTTTCGAAATACAGGATTCTAAAGTTATAATTTTTAAAAACTTTTGTGTAAATAGCTTGGTTTGCACTAAATTTGGTACTTTACGATTTTTTAGGATGAGAAATCAATATCCGATTAGTTTCGACATATATTGTAGAGGACGCCACCAGCAGTACTTCGCCTACATCTAAAGCTTCATAGCTTTTTTGTGCCTCAGTAGATTAAATTTCTAATTAAAAATTCTTATTCTTTGACATCTTTTATCCAAAAAGTTATACCTAATAGATGTCGTTTCGAGCAGCCGTTTCTGAGATAATCGAATTTAAATGTTTTATTGTGTAATAAAAATTTAGATTGCAACCAGCCAACAATGATAAATATCGCCATTAGCTACAAAAGAGTATTGTCAAATGATTCAATCTGACAAACCTTTATTGTTTAATTTTAAATTTATTATTTGAAAACCCCAAAATACCAAATTTTGTGCAAATCAAGCTGTAATTAAGATAAGATTTAAAAAAAGATTTAGAAAATTATAACTTTAACCTACTGTATTTTGGAAACTTTTGTTTAAGGTAAATTTAGCACATACTCATATTTTAACATTAGAAATTTTTGGTGGATTTTGTATAGACCTTTAGAGATACCCAGTATTACATCAAAATATTGCAACTTTTTTTTTAATGATTATAAATCAGTTAAACAAACATAAATATATACAATATAAATTATAGTACATAAAATTTTTTAACAAAATTGTAATAGATAAAAAGTTTCAAATCCACCTACAATAGACTAAACATTAATATAATACCACAATAGTGGAAAAATAAATATTTTTTGTTAATATTTTGGTTAATAAATTTGCATCACTGCAAATAGGTTAAATACTAATATTCGAAATAATGACAATCTAAACCATACCTGAAAAAGCCTTTTTCTTTCTCTTGCCTTATTTTCAACAGAGCATTTAGCCTCTTAAAAAATTGAAGTAAGATTTCAAGATTTTAATAATGTTTTTTATTTTTATTTAAGGTCTTTACGTTTTGAAAAATATATCTCAAGTAAAGTCCTTACTGATGCATTAAATTTAATAAATTTGTGCCTTAGTAAATATTGAAGTTAGTAGTTAATTACTGCCCTCGATTCATAAGCATGAACAGCTCGGAGCTGTACAGGTGCAAGAAACCCTCGCTTTATTCAAGTAGTACATTATGCCTTGGCGCTTGTCAGATTTGCTTTCCCCTTACCCCTCAAGCACAAAAAAAAAATTTGATGTATAAAGCCCTAACAGCTATCAGGTATCATTTTTAGATGCTATTTTTGGGTAAAAAAACATTTTATACATGAAATGGAGACACAAAAATAAGATTATTTCACAAAATATCGAACTTACCTTCATAGTTTTTTTCACGAATTGCGAAATATTTATGGCCTAAAATGCCATGACACCCAACAAAATTCAAAACTAATAAGTAATAATATAATATTTTTACCTTTTTGTCTTCAATATGTTTCGCTATGTATATTAAAAACACAAATTCTGAAAAAAAATAATTTGTAGGTTATATACTGTTCGAATTAATATTTTTACCGCTTTATTCAGATTTGCTCGGAGCTACTCATGGTTTGATGCACCTGAGCTCTTGAATTGAGGGCAGTAAATATAAGCCCAAATAAAAAAAAAAGGCCAATATAAAAAGAATGGCACATGCTCAGTTGAAAACTAAATAAAATAGGTTTTATGGATATATTTCCCTTCTTTACCCTGCATAGTACTTATTATCACTTAAGTGTAACATTTATGTAAACAATACACCACCTTTTAAGATTAATAATTGTTATATGCACATAAACTTTTATGATATACATATAATAGAAAAATTATTTAAGTGAATATTTAAATAGTTATATCAAGGTTGTATCTAGATGAAAAATTAACAGTAGAGATAATTTATTTTGTACAAAAAGGGATTGCGAATTGTAACTTCATTTGAGAAAACTCCATAGTTGCTTCATCTAAAAAATAATTGAAAAGACATGCACAGGTAAAAAATGGATACATATACTCAATAAGTTCATATAAATTAGGGACGAAAATATATAAATATCTAAATACTACTGTTTTACCGCTATTAAGTATTATTCATTATGTTACAGAGAGGAAAAGTCATTATAAAAAAATAAATTAATAACAATAAAAAAATATCTAAATAAGAAAATATAAAAAAAAACTTTGTTGCAAAATCATGCTGTAAAAAATGATTTGACAAATCACAAAACATAATATGATTTACTGAATAATAAAAACGTCAAATGGTGTGTTGCTTGTAAAATCCTAAATTATGTCAATTTTTAGTATATTATCCACACCTATTGACATTTCTGTGATTCCAAAGCTTTCTATAATGAAAAAATATGAACTATTTATACTTGTTTCCCTGTGATATCATCACAAAGTGCTGACAATTGCTCGCATTCTTCCGTTTTCTGATTTAAAGATGTTTCTAAGGATGAACATTTTATTTCCAACCGCTTAATCAGGGCTCGTAATTTGCTACTTTCATATTCATATTTATCTCTAACATTTAATATTTCTACATTACATCTAAAAATTTAATTTATATTAAATTCTAGAAAAACAAGTTCTTAAATAATAAAACATTCAAATCCAATCAACAATCGCGACAGAATTAAAAATGTAAATTTATTATTATTATTTGGTTATGTTTAAAAAAATTTTCTAAATCTATTTTTAAATTTGAAAGAGTTCTAAGTGAACAAATTATACAATATTCAAATAAGAATTGTTTTCTATGTAAGTAATATAAGTTAAAATTTAGTAATATCTTTATTTTATACTTACTTCTCAATTTGAGATTTTGCATAAGTCTTTAAAGACTCATATTTTGCTTCATTTTGTTTTAACTTTTCTTCTGCAATTTGGAGATTCTGTGTCAGTGCTTCTTCATTACTTTTGAAACCATCAACTATAATTTTGCTTCTATCATATTTCCTATAATGCAAATTAAATTAGGAATAAGACACAATAATTGATAAGTAAAATAAAACAGCAAAACTTACTGCAAAACATCCGAAAATGCCAATTCTAATGTGGCAAAATGTCTACTGGTGGTTTCATGCTCCTGTTTCAGTTTTTCTAATTCTGTGCATTGATTGGATATTGTCTTTTCATATTCAATTAACAGTTTTCTGCAAAAAAATATATTGAAACTTTCAAAATACCAACACCTAGAGTTATCGCATTATATTCTAGTTCATTCATTAATATGACAAAGTTAAATTAACAAATCTAATTTTAAAAATATTTTATTGGAATAACATTAATAACAAAACCATTTATTATGTATACATTCAGCTAAATTAGCTATCCAAAAAGCTAAGTGAATAATTTAATAGATTTAAAAAAGTGAAGTAACAGACAAGGTAATATAAACACTACAAATGGTAAAAATAACTAGATGGAATTCAAGTGATACGAAAAAGCTATAGATTTTTCAGTTTAAATAGGTTTAATTTATTATTATCCTGACAAAACTACTTCACTCAAAATAAATTTGTATTTTTTTAAAGGATAGTAAAATAATGTCAGCATTTGTTTATATTAAATAAGTGTGCTGCTTTATTCCGCTGTGCTTAGGTAAAAGGCAGTAAACTTCCTTTACTGCTTTTTGTTAATTTTGATGCTGATAGATTTTTCTGAGGATTTTTTTAAATATCAATTATAAAATTATTCATTAAGAATATTATTTCAATAACAAATTAATTTTTTTAATTTGTCAAATAATTCAAATTGGTTACATCTTCTGAATATAAAAGCAGTAAATTTATTTTTCAAACTAAAAATTGGACTGCTTTTATACACCGAAAAATATGCTAATATTGCTTTTCCACTATTTATGATTTGTTATGAGCAGTAGTGGTAATTTTACCTTTTTCTCCTATTGAATCATTGATTTTTAGGTTTTGATACTGATTATTGCCATTTTGATATTAATAAAATAAATTTTTTATCCTTCATTACTGCGTTTTATCTTTGATAAAATAAAACATATGAATAATAAAAATCATGAAAAAAGCAGTAATTTCTCTTTTAAAAAATAAAGACAGTATGTTACATGTTACTGTTTTTAGATTTACAAAAATGAGAGACAGTAAGTCATTTATTTTAGGAAAGTCATGTAACCCTTTATTAGTTGCTAAATAATTAATATGAAAACACAACATTATTCAGTTTTGAAATGTAATAAAAAAATTAGAGTCATGTTTCCACTGTCATTATTTCTTACACCTTATTGCCTTATATATATAAGCAAGGCAGTATTGTTAAATCCATTTTGAGCTCTAATGATTTTATGGTTTTACTTACTGATAATGGAGTGTTTCTGTTCTAAGCGAATGGTCATTTTTGATCTGGGGTTGTTTATGGTTTTTGAGATCGCTCTTGGCACGAATTTCAAATTCTAAGCCTGATTTTTCTTGTATTTCGGACATTTCTACTTGACTATCACTAACTTCTCCCATAATATTCTAGAAAACATTATAAAAATCATATTAGATATAAAGAAATATAAAAGCCAATATATAGGTTTATTTACAAGTAAATAAATATTAATTTTAAATAAAATTAGTGACACTATAATTAGGTTGGAATTTTATGTTAAGTATGGTTTTGGTTAAAGTTTCTAAAATCTGTGTTTTAAAATGAAAAAAAAAGTTAAACAATATAAGCAATATATTTTCAGTCTGGTGTTAAATGATCTAAATCATAGAACAATTACAACACTTACCGCTTGAGAACTAGATGGTACAGAGTTTTTCTCTGTACAGATTTCAGATCCTGTAATGGTAAAACTGTATTTCACAAATATATTCCTGAAATGTGACTAGATACGAGGGTTTTATAAGATTCAATCTATTTACTTGCTTTGTTTTAGATTAATATTTAAACTTTGTGCCTGAGTAATGACTACTTTCTAAAATACTATTTAATTTATGTTTACCTTTTAGTGTGTCAATCTGTTTGGAATATTTTCCATGACTTAATACTGAATTATTGGATTCTGAGATCTCAGATAAGGTATAATTGGAATTACTAAAAATTAAATAAATTAATAAGAAACATATATTTTAAAGTATGACTAATTCTTGGAAAAAATAACTTAAAAAAAAGTGCCAATGAAGAAATATAAATGACTTTATGTTTAAGTAATTTTAAAGTTTATTTGTTGTTAATATTAAATCTTACCTTTCTTCTTCAAAAGAATTGGAGCTTTGGGAAAATTCAATCTCAGCAGTAGAAATTTGATTTTCTGAAGCAATATTTATATTTTAGCAAGAGGAATATGTCATTTCATGTATGAGTATAATTACTATGATTACAATAAATTTGTATATTGTACTGTTATTAGGAATGTTTTTAATGCAAATTGCTGTTCAATTTCTGTTAAAAATCACATAATTAATAACATGTGTATTCACGGCCCAACCAACATACACGAAAATTTGAAAGACAAGAGAAATGTCATTAATTGAAACGTCAAACAGTTTGAGGTTAGAATTAAATCGAAAAGGTTTTCTTAAACCTTATCACCCTTAAATTAGGAATCAACTATAAATATATAAAGCTATTTTATTTAAAAATTCAATAACTAGAGTAAATAAAAATTGGAATTAAAAAAAATGGGAAAAATAAAAATACTAATATATTCCTATGTTGCCAGCATATACGTCTTTACTTCTTTGCTTTCGTTCAAATTTAAAACCCTTATCACTGTATGTACCTATTATTTTATTTTATCTTTGTTTTAATGAAATAGTTACACCTATCATAAAAAGTAAACAGCGATGTGAATATTTATAATTAAAAGTAAGGTTAATAATGTCTGATCTAAAAAGAAAATCCTTAGATTTTTGCTATAAAAATTAATGAGACAACCACGGATTAGCCAGCTATTTGTGATATGACGTAGGATTTCATGGACGTACCCTTTTAGAATTTAACGTAGCAGCATTTTAATTGATTCTCGTCATTAACGTAGTGGTATTATGGACAGATGATTCATTGCGCTCGATTAACACAATTGCGAATGGAATGTTATATATTTCATTGTTTTGTTTTGTAAAACTGCTTTTAAACTTTTATTTCGTTACGTACGCTCTTCTAGAGATTTCCTTCTGCAAGAAAACTACCTTAATTCGGTATAAGCCAAATTCCTTTGAGTCATTATCACTTTCAGTTCTATCACTTTTAAAACTTTGAAGTAATCATGATCACTTCAAGCAAATGACAACTAAATGTGTGCTCAAAAAAATCATCTGCGAATAGATGACAGATACTAGATATCACGTGCTTTTCCTTTATAATTTTTAAATCATAGCTACGAGGTATTTTCTTTCCTGTCATTGAATGGACATTAACATTTTGACGTCAATCGCCAGTAGAAGAAAGTTAGCGTCAATCTATAAAAAATCTTGTAACGGGTTATGTTACATTATAAAATGTTTTCTTTTCAGAAAGTCGTTCTGGGCTCAAGCATCTCCCGAGGAAGAGGATAGATGGCGCCAAATCTTGGAGCAGTAGTGGAACTTAATGCAAGTGTCAACATTGTGATGGTTGAGTGGTTGAAATGTATAAGACAAGGATGGAATATTGCTACAGCTTCTTTCCGTTCCGGCTTCTTGAGGATTTTCAATGGCCATTTGGCTGAGAATTAATGTTTTTTGTTCTGGGTTGCCTAGTCGATATCATAACAGCTCTTACATATATTCCAGAATTAGTCACCAACTCGTTTTAGTGTCATCACAAAGCAAGGAAAATTGGTGTATTCACACACGTACATCACTCCAGGCTAGGTTCATTCTAACGACTCGGCTACCGCACCGATACTTTCATTTTGATTTAGACTTCTTTTAAAGGTAAATATTTTTAAAATATTAAGGCGAATGCGCTGGAAAATAGCAATTCACAGTTAATACAATAATTTTATTGTTCCTCTTTGAAATTGATCCACTATTAAAGGTAAGCTTCAGGTATGGCGAATGCGCTAGAAAATACAAGTTCTTCCGTTTATTATATTTCAATTGGCAAGATGTGCCAGAATTATTTCTTTGATTGGTAGTAGACTTAAAATATGTTTCTATCCATAAAACCTATAAATGTAATTTCGAAGATTTTTGGACTCATTTTTAATTTTTAAATCAAAAAGGTACTATGTTTAAGTAAACATATAGTAAGTAAATTAAGTTTATTCAAAAGATCAAATGACAAATACAAGGGGGATTTAAAACTTACCGGTAGAATTAGTAAGTCGATCTCCTTTTGTATCTTCCACATTTTTTATGTTTTCTTGGCTACCCTAAAAATTGGTAGAGGTTAATTTATATACTTGTAGAAATATTTTTTCGAAAAAATTTAATACAAAACGGATTTAAATATTGCTTGTTACCACATGTGCACCTTAAGAAAGACAAGTTTTGAAGTTTGCCTGATAAATGACATCGGTCTTGAGCGACACGTCAATGGCTGCACTTGCAAATATTTGCTTTTTAGCTATATTTTATTAATTTCCCTCTACTTTTTTGAGAAAACAACATATTTAATTTTTTTCCTATTACGCTGTTTTTTTTTAATTAAAAACAATATATAGGACATCACTGCGAGATGATGGATTGTACAGGATTTCCGGTGTTTTTTAGCACACGTACATGTTTTTTTTTGGGGTGCGAGGCATTGTCTCAATGACCTGTCCCTGGATCTGCCCCTGGGATTTTAGGTGGCAATATGTCTTCAAAGCAAGAGGGATAAAAATTTCCATTAATATAGGTCTTAAAGCCCTTCGGTTCGAAAGTATGGAACAAAAATACTAGAAAATCTTTGAGTACTACAATACAACTGCTACATAGTTCTTTGGCCTAAATGAAGGTATTAAATTTAAGAATAGAAATACTATTCCACTTTTGTTTGTGTTCGTGTAACAGACAGAGGTGCACGTATAGAAATTGAAACTCCGCTTAGAAAACGTACCTTTTATCTTATATGCCCTATATTGAAGCGTAAAACGAAGTAAAAGTAGAGTATTGAATTTCTAAGAGTTTCTTACTGGATATTACATTTTATGGATCTTCCTTATAATAGAAAAAGCTATAAAAATTTTATGAAAATTTCATTGTCATACGGTTTCCATTGAAAAAGAGTCTGTCACATTTTACCATGCTATTAATACACATTTTTTAAATCCATTTGTCCACTAGAAGGATTTTATAATTACTTTGTTAACAATATTTTCTAGTATAACATTGATGAGATAAAGGAAAGTTGAAAAAACAAGGCGTGTTCTCTTAATCTACTGATAAATTATCCCTGATTTTTGTCAACTTATTGCTACCGAAGAAATTTGCTGTCAGCGGCACATTTATCAATGAATTATTACCAGGGTTGTTTGATAAGTTCGAGACTTTTATAATAATAATTTTATTGATAGTATCATACAAGATGTCTGGCCGGCAGTGTGCTGCAGCTAGCAGCATACTTGTCGCTACTGGAATGCGTAGACAGTACAGCCAGCAACGCCAGCTGTCCGCTGACCTTTAACCATATCCTTTCTCTACCATTTAAACATCGCTCTGCTCTGACCCATCTACCAACAAGTCCTACATAATTCCTTAGGAATCACTTTCTTTCAGCTTTCCGACTGGATCGGCAACGAATGGATCCAGGGTTTCTCTTTGAACGTACAATGCTTTCAAGACATCAGGGAGGAAGAGGTTTGGTAGATATTGGTAAGCAGCTCGACTAACAAATAATCAATTTCTTCATATTTCCACGGGTTAGCGGACTCTTCCATACTACATCGAGCAATATGCGAGGCAGGCGATTCAACGCTGCTACTGCTGAGGGAACAGGATATTGCTTCTCACCACCAAACAGGTCAAGAAAAGTTACAAACCTGGCTACAGAAACCACTTCATGGACGGCATCCAAATAAGGTCAATCAGGACAATATCGACAACTCAGGGTCGAACTACTGGTTGATTTCAGGACAGAGGTTTCCGGAAACGGAGAGCTTCTTGTTAGCTATCAAAGACCAGGTTATTTCGACGAAGAACTATCGGAAGTTCATCATCAGAGATCCCTCAATAGAAAATGACCAATGTAAATATGGCTGTCGAACATCAGAGACAATCCAGCACATAACTGGAGGATGCCAAGCGTTTGCCGCAACCGCGTATAAAGAAAGACACGACTTAGCTGCTAAGATACTCCACCAAGAGTTAGCAGATAAGTAAAAACTATTGCAGGTAGGAAAAGTGCCTTATTACAAATACGATCCAAAGCCTATTCTTTAGAACAACCAGTTCAAGTTATATTGGGACCGAACGGTTCTGACGGATCAGACAGTTGCTCATAATAGACCAGATCTCCTACAGAACATTAAAGAACTGGGCCTTAGTGAGCATCTGGATAAGCCGATTCAGAAAGCAGTTCTCTTTGCAACCGCGCGAACCCTTCGAAAGTTCGTGGGAAATTCAGCAGACCACGTCACCTAGGACCCGATAACATGGAAAAGGTTCCCACAGAGCTTCATACTTTTGGTATCTTTGTATATCTGGTATCTGGAGTCAATATTCCCTGGAGGGAGTGCGAAGCCGTTTGGCTTGAAATTATGTAAGTATCATACAATATACTTTTACAAGTTATAAAAGGTTTAAATTTTATTTAAACAGTATCAATGATTACAAATACATTCAAATATTAAAAAAAATACATATAGGTAATTATAGTGAGGTAACAAAAATATATGACCAACAAACAAAATATTTTACTCCCCTAGTAATTGCAAGTTTGGTTTTATTTTTTAAATTTCCTTGAGGCACCACATAAAACATTTTATTTCGATGTGTCGAATAAAGAATATATAATCGAGTTCGAAAGAAAATTTATTTGTATAAAACGCAAGCCATAGAGAAAATATAGTCCATAAAATTAAAATATTTAGAAAAAAAAACCTTGGATGCCACTTTAAGTGAAAAATATTTATTTGCGTTAATACAAAATTCCATTTTTTTAATTTAAGGAATTCTTGTTTACCGCGAAGTTATTTATAACGATTTTTTAATAAAACAGGTCTCCTATTTTGAAATGTAGTTACTAAGAAGTTGATGTGAGATTTAGTGAAGTTCTATTTTTTATGTAAACCGTTTTTATTCATTGTTCTCACAATATTTAATGGACATTTATAGTTAAATGATATATTTTTCATGTTTATTAAAATCTGGATCTGGACTTTTCCTTTTCTTACAAATGCATATGGAAGTAAGAATACAAAATTGTATAAACTCCTTTCGTTTCTAGCATAGCATTATTGATCTTAAAGTCAGTTTAACTTTAAACTAGCGAATTCGACGAAATTTAACCAAATAATATCAACACAATAATTTTTCGGATCAACTCAAAGAAACCACGTTGTAAACCTTGACATAGTTTCTTCGTATTTACTTGCTTATAATTCAATTATTCTACAACACATTTAAACAAACGATTTTCGGGAACGAAATATCTTATTTTTTAAAATAGCTTTGAAGTGAACACATATATGTAGTTCATGCATGATGGTGTACCCCCACATTTCACATTAAATGTTGTAAATCATTTAAAGGATAATTTTTATAGTCGATGGATCGATAGAGGTAATGATGCTTCTGCAATGGCCATCTTGCTCACCGGATTTAACGTCTATGGATTACTTTTTATGGGGAACTCTTAAACATATGGTATACTGTAAACCCGTAAACACTGAAGAAGAATTGTGAGCACGAATACAAAATTAAGTAAACACTTTATGCTTAGATGCAGAGATGCTGGAAAAGGTGCAGTTTAACTGCGTAAAATTAATCTTTGTATACTTGGAAATGGAGGCCATTTTGAGTTTAATTTAATAATATAATAAATAAGATTTTTCTGTTTTGGTTTGTTATTGATTTTGTGTGTTATTCTTATTGCTCTTTGCCAGTTTTTTTTACACTATCGCTGTTAGCTCGTTGCTGTGTAAATTGTATTGTGTTTGCTTGCTTGCCCTTAAACACTCTCCAAATTTTTTGGCCAGTCTGAAGACTGGATCAGAGATCGCCAATAATATATATATTTTTTAATGTTATCGGGTAATATTATCAATGGATTTTGTAATGAATAATTTGAGAAATCGGAATAAATAATCATTATTTCACAAAATATAATTATCAATTACTTCATGAAATATTATCATTTACTAAAGCAATTGCCAATATGATTCCAAGAATTATCAATTAATTAAGTAATTGGTAATTATAGTCCTACAATTACCAATCAACGAAGTAATTAATAATGCCATTTTTGAAATTATCATCTGACTCAGTAACAGATAATTTTAGAAATGAAATTATTCTTTACCAGAATGGTTCAAAATTTCATTTTTCAAATTACCCATTACAACAGAAATTAATGAATTATTTTTCCAAATTATTGTATTTTTAATTGGTAATTTTTCAATCTTTTTATATAAAGGAACGGGAAATTAACAGTAGGAAAAATTTGTCAAATGCATCGTTTGATTCTAAGGGAATAATTGTAACGAAAACAATTAAAAATAAAATGACATTACTTCTGCTTATGATGATACGTTTTAGCCTCGTTAATAGGATTCACAATGGTCGAAAAATGTTTTAATTTTTCGATTTCACTTAAAAATTCCAGAAAAGAGGCAAAAAAGGGGGGCCGAAAAATTTTCACCACATGTCTTGCAATAATTTGATGTTTTTTCACACCTTTTGATTGGGGTATCTTGAGATCAATGCAACGTAATTTAAGCTTAGAGCTTATTTTGATTACTTTTGACATGGATAATTTAAAAAATGAAAGTCTCGATTACTCCGGTAATCGGTAATTGTATTCCTAAAATGATTAATTACTTCGTCAACTGATAATTTCGAAAATGAAATTACTTCGTTAATTGATAATTGTAGACATAAAATTACCAATTACTTCATTAATTGATACTTCTGAGAATGGAATCTCCCATTGCTTAATTAATTGATAATTGGAGGAAAAAATCTCCAAGTACTTCATTAATGAATAATTTTAATTTTGAAATTATTAATTGATAGAGTAATTAATAATTTCGACTTGCCAATTAATAATTTTCCAGTAATGTATTAATGGTTAATTACATATATATATATATATATATATATATATATATATATATATATATATATATATATATATATATATATTTATATATATATATATATATATATATATATATATATATATATATATATATATATATATTTATATATATATATATATATATATATATATATATATATATATATATATATATATATCACCATGTATATTAAAAACTATAGCGTTTATCAATTAACAGAGCTCGCCAATATTTTATACACTAATTGGACTGTTAGTTACACTTTCGATTAAAACGTGAACAGCATAAACAGAAAATGATGTCGTTTGTCACAAAGAAGTATACAAACAATTCTATTCAAGGAACTCTATGTACGATCTCAGATTTTGCTTTGGGAAAAATATTTTCCACTTTATTATATTGTCACATAGCGGTCACAATAAAGTTATTTCTCAATTACTTGGAAAAACTTGCTCCTTCCACATTTATTTTTGTGTATTGAGATTTTTAAAGATGAAAATAACTTCTAATTCATTTTGAGCTTGACAAGGAGCTTTAAACTCTATTTCGATTTTTACAATTTTCTTAAATTGTATTTTTCCACCCGTGGCGTAAAAATTGCGCTCCAAAGTCGCAGGCAAAGGATATTTGATAAAAATTTTCAACATATGTTGCCTTTAGATAAATGTGCACATGCCTCTATATTAAAATACTGTACGATTTTCAAAATGCATTTAGGTTAGATGTTCTTTAAAGCTTTAATAAATCTTGCAAATACGTTAGAAGATAAAAATATTTTTTACTCGTATCCGTTTTTTAAAATATCTGAATAAATATGAGTAAGAACTTTTTATAAATCTTCCTACTTTGAATATGAAGAATGCTGACAATTCGAGGGAAATTAAAAACAACTTTGGGCTAATTTAGAAATCAATCGCTTCCAATTGATTTTGAATAAAATCTTTACAATTTATTGTCCTTTAGAATTCAATGTTCCTGGGTTTTTAACCGACTTCTAAAAGAAGGAAGTACTCAATTCCACCGTTATGTTTTTTCTATGTATGTACATCGATTACTCCGGAATGCTGGCACTGATTTAAATGATTTTTTTACGTTTTGTTCACGAAATTCCTGCGGTTGCTGGGTTTTCATCGGTTATACAATATGCTAAAATTTTACTTAAATATACAAGTGTGCTCAAAAGCTACAACCCAAGAAGTAAATCACTGAGTATCCCCTTTGGACACCATATTTCCGTTATGGGACACCTTAAGGTTATTTCATGCATATATATAGCGTTTTTATAAAAATTGAATTCGTTACTTTATTTTTTTTTATAGCTATTCTGAAAAAAATTGGTAACAATAATGAGGCGCCTTCATTTGATTACCGAACGCAGCGTGACATAGTTTTACATCTCATATATACCTGTCTGAATTGTTTCAATTATAGCTAAGTATATAATTATTTTCTTTCCTCTCTGAATCACCAGTTTAAAGGAACGTAAGTAGTTTAGTGGAACTCAAAAAAGTCTGAGTGGTACATAGGCGTCCATGAATATTTTGTTATGATAATTAAGAGGTAATTAGATAACAATTAAGATTACTGCCTTTGTAAGAAGCACAAATTAAAACAAAAAAATGCTTGGATATGTGAAGTCGCTAGAGGTTGCTTTCATCCATATACTGTTTTTCAACGCTTTTGATAAAAAACATAATTCAATTGTACCAAAGCTTAGTGCATATAGATTAAATGTTTATAAAACATCTCAAATACATAGAAAACTCTACTCAAACCAAACCAAAAACAACACATCAGAGAAACAGGTCAGTGAGCCGAGAGGAGGCATAGATCCAGGGAACCGAGGAAACCAACCAGGCAGAACCAAGGTATAACCTGCGCAAGCGCCAAACTATAAAAAGGCCGACCGAGGATCAGCATCACTTGAAAATGCCAGCTGAGATGTTGGCGAAACGTCGTGAAAATTTTATTACTGACCAACGGATTTAAAACCGGAAAAACACCAGTATATATATATATATATATATATATATATATATATATATATATATATATACATATCGAATTAATTGATAACCTCCTTAAACAGCTTTAAAAAAATGCTTTCTTTATTTATCTTTACTGTACTGTTATTTATTACTATTTTATGTCAAAAACAAATAAGTTCTTTCTTCACTAACTCCCCAATGGACGCCCATGAAGAAATATGTTTACAAGTATGGATTTTCATGGTAATTGTATCCCCCTTTTCTATTTAATGCTTTGCAGGAACGATAACGATGCTACTGAAAAATGTATATTTACGATATTGGCGGATTATATTATACCGTATTATTGTTGGTTGTCATAGTGATTTAATAAAAGGTACTTCAACGAATCCATGCAGAAATAGTCTTTGTTGATTACTATTTCGGTATTTAAACAGCAATAAAATGTAAAAACAGAAAATTTACACAAAATATATTATTAAAATGTGTTTTGCTTCTTTAACAGCACGATCTGTTTGTTAATTTATCTCAACTTAACGAATATATAACAAAGATACATATTTGCACTAAAGTAGATTTTAAATTGCATTGCAATTATAGTCTGGTAGGTGTTTCTAAAAAGATTGTGAGTATTTTTTTATAGAGGTATAAAACTTTAAGTTGGCAACACTTTTTTAACTGGCGGCCATTTTGTCAGCTGTCAAGTGATTTATGTTTAGTTTGGTTTGGAATTTCAACATGAATAGACTGACGCCTGAACCACGCTTCCAAATTTATTTTGAAAATCATGGTTCTGTTCGAAATACGTATCGCGCACTACGTCCATTTTACGGTCAACATAATCGTCCATCAGAGCAATTAACTCGATTAACTATGGAACGTTTTCGCACACGTTTACTCTAAATGATAATACGCATCCACAGAGACGTCGTACAGTGCGTACAGAAGAAGTCATTGCTGCTGTAGAGCGTAGCGTAGAGGAAGACCCGAATCAGTCTATCCGCCATCGTGCACAGGAATTGGATATGTGTCCATTCACTTTATGGAAGATTTTGCGGAAAGATCTTGGTTTGCTTGCTTATAAAATCCAACTCGTGCAAGAATTTCAAGCCACACGATCACCTAGCAAGGCGTAGATTCGGTGAATGGGCCCAAAACAAGATTGCCGTTGATCCCGATTTTCATAAGCGAATTTTGTTTAGCGATGAAGCTCGCTTTTGTTTGAATGGATACGTCAATAAACAAAACTGCCGTATTTGGAGTGATGATAATCCTCAAGTGTATGTCGAGACACCGTTACATCCAAAAAAACTGACTGTTTGGTGTGCTTTATGGGCTGGTGGAATCATTGGTCCGTACTTCTTTAAAAACGATGCTGGTCAGAACGTTACAGTCAATGGTGACCGCTATAGAGCCATGATTACTGACTTTTTCGTTCATCGATTGAACAACCATGATGTGCAGGAGCTGTGGTTTCAACAAGACGGCGCAACATGTCACACAGCTCGTGCCACAATTGATTTATTGAAGGAAACGTTTGGTAACCGCATAGTTTCACGTTTTGGACCCGTGAATTGGCCTCCAAGATCGTGCGACTTAACGCCGCTAGACTATTTTCTGTGGGGATATGTGAAGTCGCTAGTCTACGCCGATAAGCCCGAAACGATTGATCACTTGGAGGACAAGATTCGCCGCGTTATTGCCGATATACGGCCACAAATGTTGGAAAAAGTCATCGAAAATTGGACCTCCAGATTAGACTACGTTCGAGCCAGCCGTGGCGGTCATATGCCAGAAGTCATATTTAAATTATAATGCCAGAAGGTTATCTTTCGAATAAAGTAAATTTCAGGTCAATTTAAAAAATTCATCTTTGTTTTATTCCATTTAAAAGTTCTATATCTCTATAAAAAACACCCTTTATTTGGTCCTAACATTCTTTCTTATTTAATTTTTTGAAAAGATTAAGTTAGATCACCGTAGAACTAAAATAACTAGTAGGTATACTCGGCTTCGTGCCAACCAAAGTTTTTGGTAATTTCTGAAGGTCCAAATCCAATTTTTGTCTGAGAACAGTTTAGTGTTTGCAGCGCAGCACAGTGATTTATTAAAATTTTGAATATTTCTAAAGTATAAGGATGATATTTTTATGATTTTGTCAAAAATAGATAAAGATGATAGTAAAGAAAGGATAATGACAAAAAATTAAAAGTTTTGTTTTCTCTGAAAAACCGGCGTGGTGTAGTAAAACCATAGATGATTTCATTGTACAGATGCGACAAAAGACGTTCTAGCCAAAACTAAATTTCGTGACCTTGTTTGCCTCGCGTCCCTCAATATTACACTGGGAGAAATTTCCAAAATTATACAAAATACCGCTTTAGATGATTTTATCTTAACCAGATGTGACAGAAGTCGTTCCCTCCCGAAGCAAATATTTACGTGGATTGCACCTAATTTGTAAAATATTTTTGCTTAAAAATGGTATGGGAAATTTCCTGTGCTTGGTGTGACTGCACGTCGAAAACTGGAGAAAATATGCCTTTTCTTAAATTCCCCGAAAATCTCTTTAGATAAGTATTTGAATATTGTCATAAATGATAAGAGTGAAAAAAAATAAAGCGCTGGTCCAAATTAACAAATGATTACCCTGTGTTTGTTTTGCTGTTGAATTGATTGCTTGATTTTGCCGCTGGGTCCCATACTGGACGTTGTGATAGTTTCTTTGCGTTGCTTCACACGTAAGCATTGCTAAGCTAGGTTTGTAAATGATTTCGATGCGTATAAAGTGACAAATTGGAAAATATAATGCGATTATAGCGAATTTTCTATCAGAATTTGCAACAAATTTTAGGGTTTTGTAACAGCTCTAATAGTCAATTTTATAAATTTATGATAATCACTGTGAATGCATCAAAAATTGCCTTCAAGTACTCAGAATCGATCCGAGACAAAGCGCTATTTTTATCGGGAACCCTCGTAATTAATCGACTATCGGGGTAAACTTATGCCCACGTGACAAGGCTCGACTCTCTTATTAGTTAGAGAAACAAGCGTGAATAAAATAACAGAACTCATGCACAGATCCACGAAACGGAGCCTACATTAACGTCATTTTTCTACCAGTATAGCAAGCACAGTGATATCACAACTCACAACACGCAATTGGTTGCGCAATATGTATAAATAATATAAAAATAAAATTTTGTTACACATATTTGTAAAGAATGTTTAAAGTATTTACTAACTGTTTCTAAAAAATATATTCTCTCTCCTGATGCATACGCTCTCCCTGCTCTTCGCTCATATCTCCTAAATTTTCCAGAAATCTGTCTAGGTGACTATGGAGGAAGTGGAGTCTTATGCTCATATTGCACCCCAAATTTTTTAATTGTAACAGAAGGTCTTCTACAAGTTCAATATAATTTTCTGATTTTTTATTTCCGAGAAAATTCTGCATTACAGAGACGAAAGCTGTCCAAGCCTTTAGTTCTAACTCAGTCATAGAATTTCTAAATTGAGTATCTTTCGTAAGTTGTCTAATTTGGGCGCCATCAAAAATACCGGCTTTAATCTTTTCCATAGTGAACTGAGGAAATTTTTGGCAAATGTAAGAAAAGCAGTCCCCGTCTTTATCTAATGATTTAACAAACTGTTTTATGATGCCCAGTTTTATATGTAATGGTGGAAGGATAATTTTGTCACGAGCTACTAGTGAATTCTGGACTATATTTTGCTTTCCAGGCTTCATATTTTTTCTCAAGGGCCAGTTTCTTCTTACCCAATGCCCTTGTTTAGCTCTACTGCCCCAAAGACATATAAAACAGGGAAACTTGGTGTAACCACTTTGTTGACCGAGAAGAATGTTCACCATTTTTAAATCAACACAAATTTGCCACATATCGTCATTGTACTGTATTTGATTTAAGACTAGCGAGATGTTACAATATTCTTCCTTTAACTTTATACTGTGGGCAATGGTACCCCAGCGTATTTATTTCCATTATGTAATAGAATAAATTTTAGGCTACGTTTTGAGCTGTCAATGAATAAACGCCAGTCGTTTGGTTCATATTGTTTCAAGCCCATTTTTATCAACAAGTTTTTAATATCTGAACCAAAGGTAATACCATTTTCTTCTGAAAAATAACGCCGTAAATCTTTATCTCTTTCACGATAAAAAGTTATTTTAGTATTTGAGGAAATTAAATTTTTTTCCTTCAGTCTTGATGCCAACAATTCTGAAGCTTGTTTAGAAAAATTTAAATCTCTTACAAGATCATCTAATCATTTTGGGAAAAGCATTTTGGCTCATTTGATATACCTTCAAAATCAGCATCATTTTGTGATGAGCTTGGTCCTTCCTTGTTTTGTTCTAAGGGTTCGATATATTTTTAGACACTGAAAAGTCAGGTGAATGGTGCACTGGACGCTGAACACAACTAGTACTTGGTACTGCCATTTAGCCTGATTTTTAGTGTTTAGACTGTTTACGATCACGCTACAAAAGTAACAGTCTTCGAGATGATTTTGTGGTTCTTGCCAAATAGTCAGTGTTCCATATTTAAAGGCACTTCTTTTACCACTTTTCCATAATGTTAAATATTCCACACACGATTTACAAACACAATTAGGAGCCCAAGACTTTTTATTTTTATCTAAGAGCATCCCAAAATACTCAAAATAGGTATTTTCACCAACTCTGATATAACTTTTCTACAATATTCTCCGCATATATAGCAACAATGATTTGGATTGTTTAAACAACGTCTCCTTGAACTACTCATGACGCAAAAACTTCAGATACTAATCTTAACACAGTAAAATACGCACGTTATTGATAAATAAATACGCATAAGTGATAAAAAAAAAGTAACTTGAGCTGAACAAACATTTTTGAGGTTAGATTTGACAAAAACAGGTCATAAGTGAATATTATGAACCATAAAATTCATGGCAACAGACAAAAGGTTAAATTTTGTAAACTAAATAAACAAAAATAACAAGAATAACTAATTCGTTATATTAAAATGAAATCAGGTTTCTTCACTCTTAATTTAAAGAAATTTGGCACTTTTTGCAAAAAAGCACACTTGTGCTTTTGTTTTCACTTCTATGAATGGAGAACTACATGTGGTAGTATGTTTTTTAATTTGAATCATTACAATTACTGTCATTATGGTATTCTTTCTAATTTTACTATTTTTCTTAGTGTAATATAGTGAGTCTTGAGGCAAACAAGGTCACCAAAATTGGACCTTTCAACTTTAATGGCACCGCCAAAGCTGTAAGATGATAAAATCTGTGGTATAACTAAATAATTTCAAGGCCACTTTATGAAGTGATTTTGTGGAGACAGTTTACTCTTTTACCTTGGGAATCTTTAAAAAACTGGATTTTAAAAGGCCAATCGCATTGAAATAAAATTTAAACGTTTTCATTTGGGCTGATAATTTATTTTTCTCTTAAAGCTAAATCATATATCAAATGGGCAACAAAATCGTGGGAGATCGCTTTTTAATATATGACCTGAACTACCCTGAATAAAATAAGACAAAAAATATACAGTAATGACCCAGACAGGAGCACGATAATCTTCATTTAAAGATGTCAATACCTAATAGAGATCTTTAGACAATAATTTTAATTCTAGAAGTGCAGTGTTTGAAATTTTCATTAGTCATGCTGTCATAACAAAACATCTCATAGCACAATCATTTATCGAGAGGCAAGCAATGACTTCATACATCATGAGTCATCAAAACTATGCCTTAAATAATTTTTATAACGTGTAATTTAATTTGCAATTTTTTATTTTTATCAGAGAGCGGAAGTTAAAAGTAAATGACCCAATTTTATTACTTAAGTGAAAACTGAATATTAAACAACTAAACATAAAAGCGCTTTAGAAAAAAGTTTATATTCTAGACAATAATATTAAATTATTTTTACAAAAAAAACTAAGAGGTAAAAAATAAAGTGTTTTAAATTGCCATCAATTTAATGATTTTTCCGCTAATTAAGAGTGATTTGTAGTATTTTCTATAAATTTTAAATGAGTAGTTGTTAAAGTGATTGCAATTTATAACCTATTTTTCATTTTAAAGTGCAATTTTTTGAGGACGGTTTAGTTTTTTGTAAAAATAGTTTATTTCATCCTTTTTAGTTTTAATTAGTCTTTAAAATATGTAGTCCTAATCAGGGTTAAATTTCATAAGGGCGCTCGCCCAGGGCCTCCATATTTTGCCCTGTTTTGAGGGCTTCTATAAGCTTGAATTGAAGGTTTCAACCTTCGCAAGAAAACCGTTTATTTAATTTTTCAATTGCATTGTCATTAAATTTGTTTCCTTAATAATACTAATTTGTAGTTAAATAACATATATGTTGTCTTTTGATAATTTTTATTCTATGAATCTTGATTTCTTTAAGAGGGTTTCCATACAATTTGTGCCCAAATATATATGCTAAAAATATCTGGAAAGACCTTTATTTTGAAAAAAAAGGCATAATACTATAACTTGAAAGCTTGTTTGCTGTTAAACGACGCAACATGTTAAAAACGCGTTAGAAATTTCTAAAAAGCTCAAAAATTGAAACGAAAAAGTTAGTAGGCGGTTGTAGGGTAATTGTTGGAGGCGACGGACGCGGCACCAAAACTGAAATTGAAAGTCCAAAATCGCGCTGCGCTGCAAGACACCAATTATCTCGGAATCTATACAACCAATTTTGTTTATTTTTTAAATCGGTTTGCCGTGAAACGAGAAGACCAATTTTTTACTCTGAAACGTGCAATTCGTATGTATTTTATGTTGTATCATATTTATTGTACTTTTTTATTTTAAAAATTAAGATAGGCACATGTATTTTTTACGTAACGTGTTAATATTTTATTATATGTATATAAGTATGTGTAAAAATCTTTATTTATCTGGAAATTCGAACTTTGGACATAAGGAACAGAATCTATGGATACGTGCAACTTCTGCAATATTATATAAAATTATTAACACTATAACACAGTTAACTATATATTTAAAAAAATTATTAAAATACATATGTTATATATAAGAAAATTAATAAAAGTACATAATACACAATAAAATATTACTTTACATCAACTTGCGGAGTTTCTTAGCGTTACCATTTATTCTGAAATAGGCTCGAACGAATTATTTCAGTAATGTCAGAGTTATCGACACTAAAATTGTCATCGTTATTGCAACCGTCGATTTTTTTTTCAAAAAAAGAGTCAGTCAGCTTATATATTTATATATATATATATATATATATATATATATATATATATATATATATATATATATATATATATATATATATATGAAGTAAAATACGAACAGTAAATGCAAACTTCTCTCCATCTTATCCTTTCTGTGTTAGAGGTTGCACAGTTAGACCAAATTGTTATTAAACGCAATTTATCCTATTCCACCACTATCGAGATGATGGCCTACCTGTACCACTATGCTGAGAAGAAAGTTAAAACTTACCCTCCCCGCCGTTTTGACTTTCTTCCCGGTATAGTGGTACAGGTAGGCCATCATCTCGATGGTGGTGGAATAGGATAAATTGTGTTTAATAACAATTTGTTCTAACTGTGCAACCTCTAACACAGAAAGGATAAGATGGAGAGAAGTTTGCATTTACTGTTCGTATTTTACTTCATTCTATACACGGAGCTGCATATAGTTGTACGTTTGCTGAATGTGATTTCAGCACTATAACGGCATAATGGGGATATATCCACTGCCATTGCATCTCACACGGAGGTATCCGTGAAAGCCGCATACACACACATATATATATATATATATATATATATATATATATATATATATATATATATATATATATGAATAGTTTGGTTATTCCGGGTTTCAATCCGTTCGTTTAAAAAATCGTTTCCACGAAGTTTCGCCAAAATCTCATTTGGCATTTTCAAGTGCGGTTCGTCTCGTTACTCGCTGAGAACTTATATATATATATATATATATATATATATATATATATATATATATATATATATATATATATATATATATATTTCTTATAAAATTTGGGTGAAAAATAATCAAGATATTCAATTTGTTTATAAACAAATAAAGTGCCTTTTTAAAAGTTTCCTAGGCTCTTCTAATTATTCTATCTTAACAAATTAAAAACTGTGAACTCAGCACCGCCGAAAAATAATTATTTAACATATTTTCAATAATTGTCTGTCTATTCGCGCATCGAGCTGAATTAAGAAATTATTGTGCAAATACAATTTGACCGATCGGGACCGGACAAAAGGTAATTTATTCGTTGAAAAGTGTCTCACGAACAATAATATCGGCTGAGTTTAAAATTCATTATCGATCACTTGTAAAAAGGTACTTTTTTTACGCATTTCTCCGTTTTGCAATGTAATTTTGCATATTTCGAAAATTTGAATAACACAAGTCAAAAAGAAATTTTATGACAACCAAATGACGTTCTATACCATTTTTCTCAACGATTGACATTTACGGAACTATAACGGAAACAAGAACGAAAAATACGTCAAAATTTGAAAATTTTGCAATAAATAATTTGTCCCATTTCTACCTCACCTTTTTATACTTGCGCAAAGATGAATTATCATTCTTAGCATCTTTGCGGAATAATTTATCCAGAAACTAAAGTTACGTGTAAACTTTGCACATTTTGAATACTTATGAGCCTAATTTGACTGAACTACGAATGAAATCGATTGTAAAATTCACCAAACAATAATTTTTTTCAGGTTTTTAGTTAGAATCTCTTTTAACTGAAAATATTTTAATTAAACTATTCCCTAGAATCCCCTAGGATATCCTAAACATTTCATCAAGATATCTTACTTGTTTCAAAATTTATATGGAAATGAAGTCTATTAAAAATTTCCCCATCCAATGAATTTTTTCGTTTATTATTCAGTTTTTAGCCCCTTTTTAATAAACCTTAAATATTGAAGAAAGTACTCAAATAAAAGAAATATAAGTGTTTAATGTCTGAATGTAGTGAAATGTATATTTTATCTTTTAATGAAAAAAGTGGTTCAATATTTCAATTTAATCATATTGAAAGCCGCACAAATTCCGTGTTTTGTGGAATTGTTCACCTATTTAACTTTCTTGTAAAGCAGTTTCTTGGTTTATATAGATAAACGCTAGATACGCGCCTGTCTACACATTTTCCAACATATTAAAAACCAGCACTCTATATTTATACCACTGGTAAAATAATTTTATTTAGAATAGATACAAATGTTTTGCTGTAAAGTTTATTAATAAATTTATTTTCAAACGCATCATCGCTCCAACTCGTTGTTTGGGGTTTACTTAAGTTTTCTTACTAACATAATTTTACTTTACCTTCATATATTTCTTAAAAACACTAGTCACAAATTCCATAACGTGTCTATTAATTTCTACATAAAACTGCACCTGAATTAAAGTTTTTAAATAGAACTTTAAATACACATAAATTTTTCGCACCAAACATTCAATATTTAGTATAGTTTAGTTTGCCAAATTATAAATAACTTAATACATATTCTGTGGTCGTCACGACCAACGGTATATCCCTGTTTTTAATTTGAAACAAATCAACCATAACACTTTCTATATTGTTGGTGTATATCTACAATAAAAAGACTTAAGAAAAACGTAAAAAAAAAAAATAAGAAAGTATTTCTAATTTAATCTAGCCGTAATGCATAGTGGACCAAAATATAAATATAAAATTTAAACGACTAGATTAAAATTGAAAATTGTAAACTGTAAACTCATTTCTGTACACTGCTCAAGCAAATTAAATAAAAATCTTATTTTTGCGTGTCCGCAGCTGTGGTGGGGTAGTCAAGTGTTTTTGGCATTGATACTTATATTTTATATTTCCTAAGCTCACAAATAAATGCCAGAAGTGCAAAAATGATTTATTGTGTAGAATATTAACGGGAGTTGGAGAAAAATCAATATCAAGCAAGTAATAATGGTAAAGAAACTCACAAAAAGAGTTGCGGTGTAAAATTCTCAAAATGTATATAACGAAATAAAATTGTATCAATTGGGGAAGGGGGTTATATGTTTTGAAATTAGTAGATTAATAAGTACTTGAAACTCTTAGTAGTAAAATAAATATGGACACTAAAGGGCAGTAACGCAGAAACAGTTTTTAAATCAGAATAGGTCTGTTAAAAATACTGAGTTAAGTACTGCTACAAATAATCTGTGTTATTTTTAAATGAAACCTACAAAATTATTGCGTCGATGTCAACAGAAATATTAAATTTTTTTTTTTTACTTAATACGTATTCTGTAATAAGAGCAGGCTTTGCCCCTTTTCCTTTTTTCCATACCTTGAGCTGCTCTTTCTTCATTTATTGGTAATGTAACCTCCCATGTAATAAAGAAATATCTTGTCAAAGTTTTCGGGGTGCTTATCAAAAACTTAGCATTTTTTAGCTTTTGCATCTGGTGTTTGACAATAAAGAAAGTTTTTTCGTCGTGAGGTATAACTACAGTCCCAATCGGCACCTTGGTGAAACTGTATGAGTTTACCCCCTCTTTTAGACTTATTATGGGAGATTTTGCAGAGAAATTTTCATCTTGATTTTGAGTATATTTAATAAACCCATTCTTGCTTGTGTTGTCTTTAATAACTTCGTGAAAATCTTCTAGAGCGTTATTTGGCGAGGGTAACATTGGAGCTGAACCCAAATACCAATTTTGATTCTGCAGTAGCCACTGTTCTTTGAAATATGCTATGAACTTACTATGTTCATCATGTTTTTGTTCAAAATCTGTATTTATTGAACACATCTCGATTTTTTATGGAATGTGAGAATCTTCGAACATTTGTTTTTGGAAATATTTCTTTACATCACTTTCAATTCACTGTTATACGGTTCTATTAGCTTATGCTTAACACATTTACACTGTGATATTGCCGAAATATTTAGTAAAGGCATTTTGGTGCTCTTTGCGCCGTCCGCAACCAAAATTGCTGGCTTGAAAGGACTTGAGAACAGGGATTGGATATCTTATTCATTGTTTATCTGTGGTCTCCACAATTTGGATGGGGTATCTATGCCAGATGAGTTGGTAAGGTAGCGTTTGAATGCAAAGTATCTGGTCAAATAATAAGTTTTGTACTGCCGATGTAGGGCTAAATAATTAATTATATTCTTTAATATTAATAGCCAGAGTTAATTTATGAACGGCAAAACTTGTTTAAAACTTCTACTAGAGATCGGCAATAATACTTTTTTAGGAATATTATCTGGTAATTTATCAATGAATTTTGTAAGGGATAATTTCAAAAATTAGAATACCAATTAAATTACAAAATAGAATTATTGGTAATTCAATTCCTAAAACTTTCAATTAATAAAGTAATTGGTAATTTTATTCATACATATATTCAAAGAAGCCAAAGAAGGGTGACGAAAAATTCTAACTACATGCATATGGAAGCTTTTTACAAAAATTTGATGTTTTTTCACATTTTTTGATTAAAATATCTTGAGTAACTTACTACTCGAATGGTAAAAAAATGATTAAATAATTAATACCACATAAAATTCTTTAGGCAGCAGAAATGCAAAAACGCAACTAAATTTTGCTGACGTTTAATATAGTAACTTGATAAAATAACGTTAGAAAGAATGCTCCAAAACAAACTTTAAATATACAATATATATTTTATAAAAGGGCGTTCAAGGCTTAAAAATTTAAAGCAAATTTACATCTAATTACCAGTAAAAACTAAAATTTAAATTTCTCAAAAGGGCACTAATATATTCAGAAAACCAAGTGCTTACAACATAATTGTAAGAAAATGTATTCATTTCCTTCTGTGAAATGGGGTAATGTACTTTAAAACGTTCTTATAGGAGATAAAAGCTTGTAAGTAGTCCCCTTTATCGCCTCTGGTTTCTTATAAGCTCAATATACATTTTACGTAACTTTTAAATCAGTTTAAAATACTTTTTATGGCTCGTTTAGAAGACTAATGTAATAAAGACGCTTTTGTCACCCCTGGTACATTTAGCGCGCTCTGAAGTTTCAACGGAAAATCTTTTAAAAGTGAGCCGCGTTTGATGGCGTTTTCCCAATTTCGCTTTCGAATTTCCTCGCTTCTACTTAAATTTTTAAAATGAATGGTTATTGGTTTTCTAAGCATCTGCTATTTCGTAAAAACAAAATGTAAATAAAAAGCTAGTCATCTTATTTCTCTTACTCTTTCAAGGGATCATGATGCGACAGTGTTATGCACTTGCGCACCGACCTTCATTGATTTGTAGAAAGTTGGTCCAGGGAAGCTGCGACGTGCCCCTCTTTTCATTCCTACTATTTCCTCGAATACGAGGGAATACTGAAAATAACAGGGGTAAATTGGAGTAAACCATTCACCTACTGACCTATTTTCGTTATGGAGATGTCAGTGACAGGATGATAACTTTTAACGAGGGGGTGCTGAAGCATTAAATCTATTAGCAACTTGGAGTGCGTGAATACTCAAGAGATAATAAAAAATAATTAGATCTTTTAAACTGTTCAACCGAAGACACCAGAATGGCGTGCGATTATTTTATTAATTATTATACGACCTTAAATGAATTTTAGTGCGGTGGCATATTGTCTTTCAATTTTTAGGCCTCTGTAGGAACCCTTATAGTTTCATCATATCTATTTTTCTGTCTGTCGGTTTGTCCACCCATATGTCACAGCCACATGCGTTCCAGTAAACCCAAAACAGGCGAATTTAGAAAAAAAGTGCGAAAAATGGAGATAAAAGTATTTTTTTTCGTTCACCGCACCGAAGGTCTTCAAGAATACAAATAAATGTTTTTGTTATAAGAGGTCTTACTAAATACCAGAGTTCAGCAACAATATTTTTTTGAAAATAATATCAATGAGTTTTGTAAGGGATAATTTCAAACATTGGAATATCGATTAAAGAATAATCAGTAATTCACAAAATAAAATTATTAGTTACTTCATCAATTGATCATTTTGAAAATAATATTATCATTTAATGAAGCAATTGGTAATTTGATTACTAAAATTATCAGTTAATAAAGTAATTGGTAATTTTATTCCTAGAATTACCAATTAATGAAGTAATTGATAATGTCATTTTTGAAATTATCATTTGACGAAAAAATTGGTAATTTTAAGCATAATATTATCCATTACCAGAGCAATTGAAAATTTCATTTTTCAAGTTACCCATTAAAAAAGTAATTAATAATTTATTTTTTTAAATTATTTATTATTAATTGGTAATTTACTAGAATTAAATTAAAAAATTGTTCTTCCTTGAAACAGCCCACCTTTACCTTTTTACATAAAGTAAAAGAAAAGTAACAGTAGGAAATTTTGTCAAATGTATCAATTACTTCTACGGGTAAAATTGCAACGAAAAAGTAATTTATCTCGCTGAAACATCTTTTATTCAGGCTAAAGCAAGTAATAAATAATTAAAAATAAAATTACACTGTTTTTCTTTATTAAAAGTGAATGATAATCAAAATTGCGCAAGTACGATAAATAATCATAGTAATGTTACAATTTTATATGATGCTGCGTTATTTACGAAAAAATATCACTAAATTATTGTTAAATTTAATTCGGAAGAAAAATACCAATTAATAATTGAATAATTTGGAAGATACAATTTTTAATTATTCTTGGAACGGGTAATTTTAAAAAAGAAATTTTAAATTAATCTGTTAAATTAAATCAGGTAATTTTATTCCTAACATTAGTAATTACTTCGTCAATTGATAATTTCAATAATAAAATTATGAATTACTTCTTTAATTGATAATTGTAGGAACAAAATTACCAATTATTTTATTAGTTGATGATGTTAGGAATGAAATCTTCAGTTATTTAATTAGTTAATGCCTTGAGTAAAAATATCTCAAATTACTTCACTAATTAATAATTTTAATTTTGAAATTATTAATTGAAAGGGTAATTAAAGATTACGATTGTCGCCCTATATTAGGGATGCGAATTTTGGTGAATGCGCCGGACAAGACATTGGGAAAATCAAATATTAATTGTGTTCCTTTATAAGGGGTGCAGATCGTATGCGGCTTCCTGGCATGAAAGCGAGGTATTTCAACCGGTTTGTTCCCGTACTTCTGTTTTTTTTGACTACACACTATATATGTGTGCAAAGGGTTACATTTATGCTATAGTTTGCGCAATATCTAAGAACTTGTAGATGATTCTAATTGTTGACCCAGTTTAGCTTAGTTCGAATTAACCTATTCAAAACTTATAATGCCACTGGTTGAGTGGTGAGTAAAATTGTAAGTTATCTGATTATCCAGTTTACGTTCGTTCGGATTCCTTAACCTGCAATCTGTCGTTGTTTAAAGATTGTAGACAATATTGAATATTGAGGATATTTCGGTTACTTGTATTATCTGGTTTCGTTTTTGTTATAGGATGTTTTTATTGGGATTTATCTTTAATTTTCATCTAGTAGTAAATGAAATATTATCGCTTATATACCAGATAGTACAGTGCAGCGCGATAGTTCAGTTTGGTTGCCTTTTCAGTGACTTAAGAAAGCAAGGGTTCACAGAGATTCAGTATATCAACATAAGGTTTGCCAAAGATTCAATAATTATATTTAATTCCTTTAAATGATCCTATAAAACCATATCATTTTAAATTAACTCTTAAGAAAATAATTGTTAAACAAATAAAAGTACGTTTTTAATGATGTAAATAGGACGCCAAAGCTAGATTTAATGTAGGAATATTTGCATTTGTACTCGGAAGGGACGTGTGATTCATACAATTCAATTTGCATTTGCATATTATCGGAGATGGGATTTAAAATCTTTTGTAATTAAAACAGATATGTTCTTACAGCTAATAAACTATTAGTTAAATTTTAATTGTTGGGCAGCACATTTTAGGTAAAATACGAAATATTTTTATGTATCGATTTAATCAACTGTGTATAAAATATATTAGGCCTAGATTCTTTTCTTAGGTGGTTTAGTTAGGAAATGTTATAGTTTTTTGGAATAAGGTATTTATGTAAATCTAACTTTTTTGAGGCCGCCACTGTCTGTTAGTATAGGTCCGAAACTTTCCAAATGTGTTGTTAAATATGAATGATATGGTTTTCTTTGCTTTTTGTGCCATTTTGGTGGATGTTATAAAATGATGAAATTTATGTTCACGTACCTTTATCATGCAACATTTATGGCTCGTGTTTATTGTTTAATGGTAAAGACAAGTCATGAGAACTTTTTAAATATTCTTTGTAAAAGTTTATATTTTATTTTAAAATATTTTTTGATAAGTTTTACGATTTTTGTTTGTTATTGATTAAATTAATACTCAATTGTACAAGATGGTATGATGGTAGCCACTTAAATTTCGGGAATTGGCAGTACTGTCTGACATTTCCATTGTAAAGTTTGACATTTTAGATGGCATAGGTACTGAGATCGTTTTAACATATGGACGCTATTTGTATTGTTTACAGTAACTTCAAAATAATGTTATTTTTTAATGAGGTAATTGATAATCTGATCCCCAAAATTGTTAATTAATAAAATAATTAGTAATTTCATTTATACAATTATCAATTAACGAAGTAATTGATAATGTCATTTTTGAAATAATCATTTTTACGAAGTAAATGGTAATGGTAAAAATAAAATTACCCGTTACCAGAGTAATTGAAAATTTAATTTTTCAAATTACCCGCTACAAGAGTAACTAATAATTTATTTTTCCAAACTATTATATTATTAATTGGTAGTTTATTAGACTTAGACTTAAATAAAAAATTATTTTTTATCGAAACACTCTATATTTTTTTTTATAAAGTAATGGAAAATAAACTTTAGGAAATATTTGCCAAATGCATCATTGAGTTCTACGGGAAAAACTGTAACGAAAACCTATTTTACGTAGCATTTTGTTCAAGCTAAAATAAATAATAAAAAATTAAAAATAAAATGACAGTTTCTGGCCATGATGATGGGTTTTAGTCTCGACAAAAAGATTCAAAATCACGAAAATAATTTAAATTTCTCGATTTAATTCAAAAATCCCAGAAAAGAAGCGAAAAAGGGTGCGAAAAATTTTTGATCACATGTCTAAGTAACTTTTAAACTTTATTCCTAGAAAAATATACAGTTTCAGTTCCTATAATTTCAAAAAGTTCAGTCGCTTTCAGAAAAAAGGAAGTGTGTCACTGTAATTAAATTTATTCGGCTTTAAATGAAAACAAAGAATTTTAAATACCTGCATGCACACATTTGTTGCATAGTTGGTAGCCGGAAAATATTATATATAATGCCCTGCACTAATTCACCACTTGTAACTGGTACTTCACTGAAGTATTTTGACATAAAAGTTCATAGTAAAGGCATATTTATATATATATATATATATATATATATATATATATATATATATATATATATATATATATACAGGGTGATTCAAAAATCGATCACGAAACTTAAGGGGGTGATTGTACTTGACAAAATAAGGGTAGAGCTTCATATAATTTTTTTTCAAAATGTCATTCGTTTTCGAGTTACAAGCCGTCCAAGTTCAAGTTTTTATTTTTTGTTTTTTGAATTACTCGCTTACAGGAAAACCGATTTGACTAATATTTGAAAGATAGGCTAAGTCTTCTGCGCTTCATCATTTTAGTAACAATTCACATTGATTGTTTGCCGCTAGAGGGCACTTTACCTACATTGAAAATTGTTTTTTGTCATAATTTTTTAGTGTTGACAGCTACAGTAGTTTTTGGTATAATTTCTGAAAGACTGATGCCAGGCCTTTAAAAAAGGTGCTCTTTATTTACATCGCTAAACCCAACGGTTTAGACGTAAATCACCCTTAAAAATTAAGTGGTAAATTTAATTTTCTCATTTCATTACCACCAGCTACCAGGTAAATAGCTATCAAAGTATACTAGAGCTGTCAGTTTAACATCAAATAAATTCGCTTTTTAAACTATTTAATTTATAATCTTAAAATAACTAATAATGGCTAATCAGTAAATATTCATATTATGGATTATTGCGATATACATTTAATTGATAAAAATTAATGAAACAGTACTAAACAAACTAAAAAAGATTCTCAAAATGTCCCCCATTTTCTTCCATACATTTCCTAACACTCTTCAAAAAATGTCGCCTAACTCGATGAAAAATTTCTGGTGTTTCTTTAATAATTTGGCACTTTTCGATTATCCTGAAGCGAAGATCCTCGACGTTGATTACTGGAATATCGTACACCAATTGTTTCAAATGACCCCAAAAGAAAAAATCCATAGGATTAAGGTCTGGTGACCTCGCTGCCCATGCCAATGGTCCACTTCGTCCTATCCATCGCTCAGGATACGTTGCATTCAAATACTGTCGGACACGTATACTAAAGTGGGGCGGAGCTCCGTCTTGGAGGATCCACATGTTGGCCCTTACTTCCAATGGCACATCTTCCAGATACAATGGGAGACGATTTTGGATAAAATCTAAGTATACGTCACCAGTTAATGGGCCATCAAAGAAATGAGGACCAATAAGGTAATCTCCTATTATCCCTGCCCACACATTTAGTGAAAATCTACGCTGATGTTTCGTTTCTACTACATTGTTTGGGTTCTCGTAAGCATATGTGTGGATGTTGTGTAGATTTGTTATGCCATCACGAGTGAAACCAGCTTCGTCAGTGAATAATATGACGCCAATTAATCGATTATCGTGCTCATACTTAGCTAGGATCTGATTGCACATTTCCAACCGTCTCGGCCGATCATCGTCATAAAGAGCCTGCACCTTTTTTGAATGAAACGGGTAGAGTTGTTCTTCTCTTAGTATCCTCCATGAACTAGCCTGACAGAGCCGCACTTCATTCCCAATTTTTCTAGTACTAATACCTGGATTATCTTCAATAATTTCAAGCACTCTTTCTTCTTGTTGCACGTTTCTAGCAGTTCTAGGTCTTCCCCTATTTCCATTATAACTTTTAAAGGAACCACATTCCGCAAGCCTCCTGTGCACATTGGAAAATGTTTGAGCATGAGGGATATTTCTTTCCGGATAACTCTCCATATAATATCTTCTTGCCAACTCTGCATTACCATTTGCTTTTCCATAACAAAAATGGATATCACAATATTCGATATTTCAATATTGGTGATTAGCCATTATTAGTTATTTTAAGATTATAAATTAAATAGTTTAAAAAGCGAATTTATTTGATGTTAAACTGACAGCTCTAGTATACTTTGATAGCTATTTACCTGGTAGCTGGTGGTAATGAAATGAGAAAAGTAAATTTACCACTTAATTTTTAAGGGTGATTTACGTCTAAACCGTTGGGTTTAGCGATGTAAATAAAGAGCACCTTTTTTAAAGGCCTGGCATCAGTCTTTCAGAAATTATGTCAAAAACTACTGTAGCTGTCAACACTAAAAAATTATGACAAAAAAACAATTTTCAATGTAGGTAAAGTGCCCTCTAGCGGCAAACAATCAATGTGAATTGTTACTAAAATGATGAAGCGCAGAAGACTTAGCCTATCTTTCAAATATTAGTCAAATCGGTTTTCCTGTAAGCGAGTAATTCAAAAAACAAAAAATAAAAACTTGAACTTGGACGGCTTGTAACTCGAAAACGAATGACATTTTGAAAAAAAATTATATGAAGCTCTACCCTTATTTTGTCAAGTACAATCACCCCCTTAAGTTTCGTGATCGATTTTTGAATCACCCTGTATATATATGTCAATTGTTCTATGAATAAATAGTTTCGGAACTAATAATTTTTCCTGCAATTATTTTTCGGTCTGTGTACTTTTTTGCAAACAGCATTCGTTTTCCACGTGTAAATCTTATTCCGTGCTTACTCCTAATAAAAGGTTGTTTTGTATTCGTTTCGAATTTATTCCGATGAAGTCGCAGAGAAAGCTATTGTATTTATATGTTTAATTAAATATAATCTTACCAGAAATAGCTAATTTTCTTAGGTTTATATAAGGATTTAACTAAATTGCCTTTTTTCCTTCCGAAGACTGAAAAAAACTATTAATTAATATTATTAATATATAAGAGAATTTAAATATGTGTACTTACTTGGTTCAGGCTAGTGACGTAAATAAAACAGATAATAAAACTGTTTCTTTGTTTATATTACTCAGTTATATTTTACTGTAGAAATAAAGTCCATTGATAAGTTCTTATATTTTCCATTTTCTAAGAAACGAGAAGTATATTATCCAAGGATAAGGTTGTTAAAGACATTAGTTTGGCACTGTAACTAAAATTTTAACACGTTGATAGAATTGCTAAAAAGTCTAACTGGAATTTTCTCCAAAAGCAGTTTAGTTTTGTATCCAGTCTCAAAGAAAGGTTTGATTTTTATATGATGATAATATCGTACATTTTATACTTTTGCGCGTTAAAAATGCGGTGACACAAAAACTTTGCTCAGCAATGTTACGAGTGTTCTAAATTTCGAAATGGTGAATTCAAGATGGCGGATTTATACTAGACTGTCATGTCAGTCTTTCTTTCAAATATAAATTTAAATAATGTTAAAGATATACAGATAATAAAAAGAAATAATTGACACTAAAATTAAATTTTAATTCTTCAAAAAAAGTAAATTACTTATTCAGCCCGCCATCTTGGATTTGACATTTAAAGTTCAAAAAATTAATATTAGGCTATTACAGAGTCATTAAAGTACTTAATATTTGTGGTCAGCAATCCAAAAATTTCTTAACTTCAGGTTCTATTGCAAGGAACTTAAATTTATAATCTAGGAAAATATATATTCTCCTTATTGTATCTGTCATTTTTAAATTTTGAAATCTATAATTTGACTCTTGTACATTTATTCAAATATTTCAAATTCTTAATAAGCAACAGCTAAAATCCCTTAATTTAAGTTTCTATTTTGAAGTAATTAGATTAACAGTGATTGAATCCGCCATCTTGGATCCACTATTTTAAAATCTAGGAAACTTCACTTCAATGATAAAAATCATTTAAGCCCATGAAAATTTATATTTGTGGAAGTTAAATCCGGCAATACATACTTTCATGGCCAAATAATAAAATTTATTCCCTAAAATCGCCATCTTGGACCTACCATTTTGGAAATATATTACCTGAAATTTGGCTATTGATTCTAGTACTTCAGATACTTAACAAGCAACTGCTAAAACCCCTTTATTCGAATTTCTGTTTTAAAGTGATTGGATTGACAATCTAGTATAAATCCGCCATCTTGAATCCACCATTTTGAAATTTAAGAAACTTTGTGTGTTGGTTTTGTGGCATGTACCAGGTTTCTAGGTGGTATGACTATAATAAATATATTTTTTGTTGAAAGGATTTACCAAATGCTGTTTATTTTTTTTTTTTAGATTTCCAAAATCTACCTTTAGAAAACTAAAACAAATTAAGACAAAATTTAATAAAAAAAAGTTTAAATATAAACCGATAACACATAATTAGTGCGCAGTCCAGGCGCGGATCCAAGGGGGGGGGGGGCGGTGGGGGCGATCGCCCCCCCCCCCCCCAAGAGCTTCGAGTTCAAGAAAATATACCCGATTTTACCTCTTATATTATAGTTAATTCAAGGACTAGAGAGAGTAATAAATCCTTTTTTACCCTTTTTCCTTCGCAAACTACCTGTGTTTTTTAGTTCGGTGTCTTTAGCAAAATCTGTTAGATATATATTTTTTTCCTAGGAATGGGTTAGAAATTTTATAATCAAAAATACCGGTCTATAATAATGGACTATTTGGGTTGGATAACAATAGACATTTGGAAGTGTTAAAAAGGATTTTAATCCTTGTCATAGGCGTCGGAAAGAGATGTATTTTATCACTAAGTATTTATGGCATAGAATATTATTTCGGTAATAAATTTAAAATAAAAAGTTTTTATATTATTATTTTATTTCTTATGATTTCTTAATAATTCACATTCAGTACAAAATACAGATAATTTTGACATATTTAACACAAATCATAACTGTATTTTTATTATTTTTAATTTTAGCATAAAAACCGTTTTAGGCACATTCAGAATAAAACGTAGCCTTATTCTTTCAAAAAATTCGAAGTTACAATTTAAATCCTTACAAAATACTCATTGTCAAAAAGAAAAGAAGTTAAACATATATAAAAAATAAATTCGTTCATATAATATTAAAAATTTTTTTGGGGGCTATCTCATTTTATTATTGATTATAAACATTTTTAGGAAATTTGACGTTTCAATTTATTTATTTCTTAAATTAAACACTAAAAAGGGATTCAAATGTAATTAATTTTTATATGTTACAGTTAAAATTAGATCTACTTATTTTTATTTCTATTGCACTGGCATCTTAATTTAATTTCCTTTATTATATGAAATATCAGATAGGCTTAAAAAAATAAAATAAACGTGTTAATTCTACACGCTTAAGAAAAAATAAAAAAAATATATAAACACCATTAAACAATAAAATACAACAAAAACAAATTGTGTTTACACTGGTAAACATTACGTATCTAATTCGTAATCAAATTCAGTGAAGCTATCGTCGCTCAATTAATTGAGTTTCCACATTTTGTTTTATTCTTTTATTATATGGATTTTTCTCAATTTTCCGCAGTAACTTTGTTCAAAAAAATCTTTCAAAAGTTCAGTTAAATTACTAATTTTGTACATTGTATTATTTCTAGCAACTCTGCCTTTTACTTGAAAGAGATATTTCCTTCTCCAATGGACAGTTTCCGGATGATCTATAAGAACAGATTTCCTATCTGGTTTTTTCCATCAAAAATTAAGTTCTCTGAGCAATTTTTAGAGCTCAGTTCTTTTAGTTTCAGGTAAATCCCGATCTTCATTGATTTTAGTAAGAATTTTGTTGACGGATGGGATCTGCTTCTCACAATAAAATGTATGTATAACTCCTTTTGCTGCAGTTTTCATCTCTTCTTCCAATGAGGTTTTTCATCTGCCTGTGATCGAATGGGGGAGTACGAAACATTCCAGTCGTTTTTTCTCCTTGAGTATGCGGTACATAGTAGATTTTCCTGTCATGTTGGAACACATCTCAACAGAGCTTTTAACATTATTATCTAGATTTTGATATCTTAGGGCATCATAAGCATTCATCGTAATAAGTTTTTCATTGAGGAAAAATGCCTTGGTTTAACGATTTTGGAATAAATATAGAAGTGGAAGCCATATTTTTTCGGTATCTTACTAATCTTAAATAATATATAAAAACAAGCACAAACAAGATAAATCACTAAGGACACATTGTAAGATGTACTTTTCTCACTGACAGAAATAAAAATGATCTATCAGAAATTTTATTATTGCAGTAAATTTATAAAAGCTTATAATATTTAAATATAATTAGATTTACGGCAGTCCTCTGTTACCTGCGGTACTGGAGCAAGTACGTTGGGGATTTCGGTAACAGGTTTATTACTCTCTTTAGTTCTTGAATAGAGTATAGGAATGTGTATGCTTGCGATCGCCCCCCCCCTCTCAAGAGCTCTGAGTTCAGGAAAATAGAACGGATTCTGCCTTTTATATTAGGAATGCGTATGCTCCTGACACTCCCTCCCCGTTGACAACTTGTTTTTCTTGCGATAGCCGCCCCCACTAGCTTTGAGTTCAGGAAAATAGAGCCGATTCTGCCTCTTATACTAGGAATGTGTATGTTGCTGGCATCCCCTCCACTCCAAGAGCTTCAAATTCAGAAAAATAGGCACGACCCTGCCATTTACACTAGAAATGGGAATGTCTTCGGTGTACCCCCCCCCCCCCCCCCGTCGACAACTTGCTTTCACTTGCCGTAATGTACTTTTGTGATGTCACCGCCCCCCCCAAAGAGAGAGACTGGATCCGCCCCTGGCGCAGTCAAGGTGTCATGGAAGTAGGAGAACAAACTCCTTGCATTTTTTGCATCAACCATACGATCTGCAACCCTTTCAACGGAAGACCGTATTGCCCAGCGCATTCACCAATACTGATATTCATAAAATAAGGCGACAATTGAAAGAAACTTTAGAGGAGAGAAATTTCCTGAATGAGGCCATTAAATAAAAAATACTATATACATTTTTAATTGCATTTTTAAAGACCTTTAAATTGTAAAGTTTTTTTTTTATATCTCATAAATTTTCGTTGCATATATTTAGAAAGAGCTAGTATACCAGATATCTAAACAAGTGCTGTCAATTAAACGTTGTAAAAGAGTTATAGCACTTTTTTAGGTGATAAATAATCTACCATTTAAGTAACAAATGACTGATAAGTCGACGACATTATAATGCTTAAGTACTTTTCTGTTCACTTCTATAGGGCATAATAAAGCATTGATCTGGAAAATCAGGGGTCCCTAATTTTTCCATCGAAGGGTGAAAAGCTAATTATAATCTGAATGCGACTGAACGCCCCAGATTATTATTTCAAATATTTATTATCACACTGTACCTTTATTAACGTTAAACTAACAATTTAAATTTCAATAAAGTTAAGAGGGGAGTACCTCAAAGTTAATATTGCGTTTTATTTTAGCGTTCATAATTTAGAACTTCTTTCAGCTCTACGACTTTTTAACAGAAAATCATTGAAGTTCTGAAAGGATTTATTATTTATGGATTACGATAAGAGAATAAAAGGATAAATTTTATTTATAAGTCGACTTTGAAGTTATTATCTTGCGGAGTTCAGGGGAAAATAATTATGAAACTTTCCAGATACTACCTACGCGGATTTGATTTAAAACAGGTACTTTAAGTTAAACGTTAGAGCTAGTTCTACGCTGCCAACACATTAGTGTTAAGTTTCATTATATTACTTGGAAAAAGTTTTTAAACTCGAAATGAACTTCTTGATTTTCTTCGTAGTATTACGGATGTTGGGAGAAAGAATCGAAGTTTTGTCCGTCGCTCGTTTTTTGTTTTTACTTAAAGGGAGTTAAAGTTTGTAAGTAAAAAAAATCATGAACCATTTGAAACAACAAAAAACAAGTCATCTATATTATTAAATAAACATAGCCTAAAATGATATAAAAAATGATGCTTATTTTTAAAGAAGTACTAGAGACCTGCTCGCGGCTTTCCCAGCATAACATTTGTTTTTATAGCTATTTTTTGCTTATTTCCTTCTATACCGTTTACCCGACGATAAAGCAAGTTCCCCTTTTTCATTTCTATTTAGGTGGAATTTCGAAATGCTTAAAATACATCTTTATTTTTAATAATGATTTTATTTGCAGAATTTCAAACGGATTGAAAAATACGCTTACTCCTTTTTTCTACCTAATGAGGTGGGGAGACACGTGTTTATTTATTTTAATAACGACCTTTAGCGGAAAAATAAACCAAGTTTTCTGCTCTTTTAGTTTGTTTCGGTGGCAAGATAACTGAGATCTAAATTGGTGCCAAGTTCTGTTCCAAAAGAACAAAAATATCTTTTAAGCATTTGTGATTTGAACTCATAAGTATATTGAATCTTAGGGAATTATTATTCCCGATTCATTCGTAACGAATATAAATCTATATATATATATATATATATATATATATATATATATATGTTTATGTGGCTTTCACGGAACATATATACGCCAACCGGCGGGAGGTCGGCGAAGCCGCGTTCAGTATTTGCGTGCTTCCTTCTGATCTGTCCTTTGCATAGCCAGGTGCATGTCGGTACCCTGATGAGTCTAGTAGAGACGAAACATGTACCTCTGCCGTATCACTGTGGCGAGGAGAGTAAGTTTTGACTTTCTTCTCGGTATGGTGGTACAGGTAGGCCATCACCTCGATGGTGGTGGGATCGAATAAATTGTGTTCCTTAGCAACTTGTTTAAACTGTGCAACCTCTAACATGGAAAGGATATGGTTGGAACGCAGTTCGCATTTACTGTTCGCATTTTACTTCATATATATATATATATATATATATATATATATATATATATATATATATATATATATATATATATATATATATATATATATATATATATATATATATATATATACAGGGTGATTCAAAAATCGATCACGAAACTTAAGGGGGTGATTCTACTTGACAAAATAAGGGTAGAGCTTCATATAATTTTTTTTCAAAATGTCATTCGTTTTCGAGTTACAAGCCGTCCAAGTTCAAGTTTTTATTTTTTGTTTTTTGAATTACTCGCTTACAGGAAAACCGATTTGACTAATATTTGAAAGATAGGCTAAGTCTTCTGCGCTTCATCATTTTAGTAACAATTCACATTGATTGTTTGCCGCTAGAGGGCACTTTACCTACATTGAAAATTGTTTTTTTGTCATAATTTTTTAGTGTTGACAGCTACAGTAGTTTTTGGCATAATTTCTGAAAGACTGATGCCAGTCCTTTAAAAAAGGTGCTCTTTATTTACATCGCTAAACCCAACGGTTTAGACGTAAATCACCCTTAAAAATTAAGTGGTAAATTTACTTTTCTCATTTCATTACCACCAGCTACCAGGTAAATAGCTATCAAAGTATACTAGAGCTGTCAGTTTAACATCAAATAAATTCGCTTTTTAAACTATTTAATTTATAATCTTAAAATAACTAATAATGGCTAATCCGTAAATATTCATATTATGGATTATTGCGATATACATTTAATTGATAAAAATTAATGAAACAGTACTAAACAAACTAAAAAAGATTCTCAAAATGTCCCCCATTTTCTTCCATACATTTCCTAACACTCTTCAAAAAATGTCGCCTAACTCGATGAAAAATTTCTGGTGTTTCTTTAATAATTTGGCACTTTTCGATTATCCTGAAGCGAAGATCCTCGACGTTGATTACTGGAATATCGTACACCAATTGTTTCAAATGACCCCAAAAGAAAAAATCCATAGGATTAAGGTCTGGTGACCTCGCTGCCCATGCCAATGGTCCACTTCGTCCTATCCATCGCTCAGGATACGTTGCATTCAAATACTGTCGGACACGTATACTAAAGTGGGGCGGAGCTCCGTCTTGGAGGATCCACATGTTGGCCCTTACTTCCAATGGCACATCTTCCAGATACAATGGGAGACGATTTTGGATAAAATCTAAGTATACGTCACCAGTTAATGGGCCATCAAAGAAATGAGGACCAATAAGGTAATCTCCTATTATCCCTGCCCACACATTTAGTGAAAATCTACGCTGATGTTTCGTTTCTACCACATTGTTTGGGTTCTCGTAAGCATATGTGTGGATGTTGTGTAGATTTGTTATGCCATCACGAGTGAAACCTGCTTCGTCAGTGAATAATATGACGCCAATTAATCGATTATCGTGTTCATACTTAGCTAGGATCTGATTGCACATTTCCAACCGTCTCGGCCGATCATCGTCATAAAGAGCCTGCACCTTTTTTGAATGAAACGGGTAGAGTTGTTCTTCTCTTAGTATCCTCCATGAACTAGCCTGACAGAGCCGCACTTCATTCCCAATTTTTCTAGTACTAATACCTCGATTATCGTCAATAATTTCAAGCACTCTTTCTTCTTGTTGCACGTTTCTAGCAGTTCTAGGTCTTCCCCTATTTCCATTATAACTTTTAAAGGAACCACATTCCGCAAGCCTCCTGTGCACACTGGAAAATGTTTGAGCATGAGGGATATTTCTTTCCGGATAACTCTCCATATAATATCTTCTTGCCAACTCTGCATTACCATTTGCTTTTCCATAACAAAAATGGATATCACAATATTCGATATTTGAATATTGGTGATTAGCCATTATTAGTTATTTTAAGATTATAAATTAAATAGTTTAAAAAGCGAATTTATTTGATGTTAAACTGACAGCTCTAGTATACTTTGATAGCTATTTACCTGGTAGCTGGTGGTAATGAAATGAGAAAAGTAAATTTACCACTTAATTTTTAAGGGTGATTTACGTCTAAACCGTTGGGTTTAGCGATGTAAATAAAGAGCACCTTTTTTAAAGGCCTGGCATCAGTCTTTCAGAAATTATGCCAAAAACTACTGTAGCTGTCAACACTAAAAAATTATGACAAAAAAACAATTTTCAATGTAGGTAAAGTGCCCTCTAGCGGCAAACAATCAATGTGAATTGTTACTAAAATGATGAAGCGCAGAAGACTTAGCCTATCTTTCAAATATTAGTCAAATCGGTTTTCCTGTAAGCAAGTAATTCAAAAAACAAAAAATAAAAACTTGAACTTGGACGGCTTGTAACTCGAAAACGAATGACATTTTGAAAAAAAATTACATGAAGCTCTACCCTTATTTTGTCAAGTAGAATCACCCCCTTAAGTTTCGTGATCGATTTTTGAATCACCCTGTATATATATATATATATATATATATATATATATATATATATATATATATATATATATATATATATATATTAATTTTCTTGATTCTTGAACCATAGATTATATCATTTTTCTTAATTTTGTATTTTCTTGGGTTTAGGTTCTATAATTAATAAAACACAAAACGATTTGACGTTTCGCCCTTTATTCAAGGCATTTTCAAAATTTTTTCCTAAAAAAATATATAATTAAAATACATCAAATAAAAAACATATTTGACCATTTTGGAAAACAAACAAGACACTTAAAAACAGTAGTCAAAACTTTAAAACATTTTAAAAATATTTAATTTTACCGGTACATACCTTGACATTTTGCTGTTCTGTTTCTAACTAAACTTTAAATTTTCATCGTTTACTGAGGATACGTGGAATGCGAATGTGTTATATTTTTTTACTATTTTTTATATTTTACAATGTATAAAAAACAATTAAGTTATATGTTTGGTTTTATGTTTAAGAGGATATTCTATTTTTGATTCTTATTTGACCGGATCGAATACTTAATAGTTTTGCGTAAATGTGGCTCAAATTTCCCAAATTTGAGCCACATTTACGCAAACCTAATTTAAACAAAACTATTAAGTATTCGATCCGGTCAAATAAGAATCAAAAATAGAATATCCTCTTAAACATAAAACCAAACATATAACTTAATTGTTTTTTATACATTGTAAAATATAAAAAATATTAAAAAAATATAACACATTCGCATTCCACGTATCCTCAGTAAACGATGAAAATTTAAAGTTTAGTTAGAAACAGAACAGCAAAATGTCAAGGTATGTACCGGTAAAATTAAATATTTTTAAAATGTTTTAAAGTTTTGACTACTGTTTTTAAGTGTCTTGTTTGTTTTCCAAAATGGTAAAATATGTTTTTTATTTGATGTATTTTAATTATATATTTTTTTAGGAAAAAATTTTGAAAATGCCTTGAATAAAGGGCGAAACGTCAAATCGTTTTGTGTTTTATTAATTATAGAACCTAAACCCAAGAAAATACAAAATTAAGAAAAATGATATATATATATATATATATATATATATATATATATATATATATATATATATATATATGTATATATATATAATAAAATAGGAAATACTTGCCTATGCGGGCATAAAGATCGTTGATAAAGATTATTGTCATGTTAAAAAGTGCGGAGATTTCCAATATAATGGAAAAGTTCCGGATCCGAAAAATGACGACAGTGTTGTTTCGTCCTAATATGGGATTCATCAGGCCATTGCGTTCAATACAAACCATCACCGTGCATCTGTGTCCTATAAACAGATTTCACAGTTCAAAAATAGTAAATAAAATACAGTGGCGACATCCGATGAATCACTCAATAACGCCACAGCAACACAAACCAACAATGTTGTATAAAATAAAAAAAGAATATATCCAAACTCGATACATGAAACGTGCTACTCCAAGGATAGAGGTCTCATTATTCGGCATTGGCAACATCGACCTCTATCCTTGAAGTAGCATGTTTCGTGTATAGAGTTTTGACTGTCTTAATAGTCAAAATCAAAGTCAATGTCTTTCATAACGAACTTTAATGAACAATGAATAAATATATTTCTTATGGTTTTTAAAACACTGTAGCCAGATTCACTCCCAGGACAAGAAATGTTACAGCAATGTATATGAATCGACACATAAAGCCATCCCTTGGTGAAGTGGACAAACTCATTCGCAGAAGAAGTGTGCGTTGAAATTGTCTAATATAGAACACTGACTTATCAGTTTAGATAGTAACGCCCTCTCTTACCACCTAGGATAACTAACTATTTAAAACCCGCATTTAATTTAAATATTTTTAGTAGCTTCCAAAAAAAACATATAAAAATAATTCTTTTTAAAAATTGGTCTACATTTCGGAAGGAAAGAATATCTAGAAACAGATTCTTTCCTGCAAATACAACTCTGGTTCTCTCTCCATACGCGTTTTGATCGCCTCATGGTTTCCTCAGTTGAGCTGTTGTTAGTTGTCCTAGTGTTTGTTTGAAGGTCCTACACAACTATGTTTCCCGCCTATAAAGTGGCCTCGTGAGCCCCTCAAATTTCATGTTGCCATACACTTCGTATTCTAGTAACACGACTCTGGCTTCAATAATATAAGGTTTAAGATTTTGACCAAATCTAGTTGCCGTGGAAGTTGGATCTTCTAGATATATTTAACAAATAAAAGTTTATATTGGAAGAGTAAGGATAAAAACCTAGAGACAAAGCCTTAAAATCGGTAAAAGAAATAGCTGTCTCCATAAAATAAATAAAATTTTCCATTTTTGCTGGTTTAGTAATCAAAGAAAATTATTTTTTATTTTTGTATTTTTCAAACCTAGTTATACTTGGCAATTTAAACCCTCTACTGCCAGCTTATACCGGTTAGACTCTGTTAGTGAATTAGAAGGTTGTAGTTTGATTAATTTGCATCCATCATATGCATATATAAACGTGAAGAAATCACTCACGGGTATTGACAGAATGAAAGAACGTTATTTTTTTAAAATAACGTTTCATTTTCAAGTTAAAGTGGAAACTAATTTATACAATACTATAATATTTTTCTGGGTTTGAAGGAATGATAAAGTCATGCATTCGACATTTTATTATATCGGGTAAAATTAGACCACTAATTTAACTATTTATATTTAAGCTTACAACTTTTTATTGAATTTCTTTAAATAATTTGAATAATCACTTGTCAATCAGCATCTTAATTTGTTGGATATTAGAGAAGACACTGACACCCAGCTTTTTAATCTTTTGGCGCCCATCTACCGTTATCTTGTTAATAACGTGTTCAAATATTTAGTAGGCTCGTTTTTCAGCAAGAAGAATGGCATAAATATAAGATGTTAGCTTGTTTTTTGATCGTCAGATCCCATTTTTCCTGTTTCAGTCTTGCATGCATTCTCCTCCCCAAAGTGTAATAACTGTCAGTGTTCGTCAGAAGTCTGTTAATGTATATTTCCTCAAAAAACCATAAATTTCAATAAAAATTTATATATGTTGGTATGTTACAAAAATACATATTTTACATTTTAAAATGATTTTCAGATATATAGGTCTTATTTTAGATATATTTCACTGCGATATCTGTCAAGTATGTTTTTGCTGATTTGACAAGCAGTATTAACGGTGCAATTTGGAGAAAAATTACTTTTTTATTCTCATCTCTTTTTAATAGTTTATCGAAGATATACATACTTCCAGTTCGATAGGTGAAGAGATAATTGTATTCTGATGTTTATTTTATATTTAATTTTAGGACCTTTGTATTAATAAAATTTACGGGACTGGATATTGTAAATAGTGGGGTTCTAATCAGAGTGTACCTCAGTGGTAGTTTCATAGTGCCATGTCACTACTTAATTTTCCCTAAAAACATTTTTTATGATTATTTTTACTTTACTCTTTTCTGTATACTTTTCCATACTAATTATTTGTACATCTGGCAATAGAGCAACGGCTTAATACGCATGGATGTTTTATAATTAGTAACGGAGAGTAGTGCCATTTATTAACACGGCACAGCGGAAAGACAAGGATCGAACGGGGCTTATATGTGAGCAAGAAAGATGGAACTATGCTTTATTATTTTTCGAATGTTGCAATGTCAGGGGCTAAATGAGTGGAATGTTGTTAAACAGGTCATCGAGTGACAGGTGATATTAGTTTTTTATTTCAAGTATTTGTTTTGTTTGTGCTTGGCGATTCTTTTATCAACTTTTACATCTTATGAGTAGAAGAACCTTGACATATTTCGGACTAACTTTGTATATTGGATACTATTTTTTTAAATTAATTTTTAAATATTGATTAATCGATTTAACAGGAATTATTGTACATTAAATGTAACATAAACATCCAAAAGCTTATTTCAAAATCTAGTGAGTACAAATTTTATGGTTAGCTCACTTTCCGTCGGAAACTGTCGGGCTTATAGGGCCGCTTTCAAGAGATTTAGTTCAAGTTGGCCGTTCTGGGAAACATTTATGTCCGAAAAAGATACTTATAGATAAAACAGTTTGTTAAAAATGAATAACCTCTAAAACCTATATTGCCGAATTTTCGAGGAAGGAGATATGTAGAATGATTTGTCCTTTCAAAGGTTATATATATATATATATATATATATATATATATATATATATATATATATATATATATATATATATATGAAGTAAAATGCGAACAGTAAATGCAAACTTCTCTCCATCATATCCTTTCTGTGTTAGAGTTGCACAGTTAGAATGAATTGCTATAGAATGCAATTTATCCTATTCCACCACCATCGAGATGATGGCCTACCTGTACCACAATACCGAGAAGAAAGTCAAAACTTATCCTTCCCGCCACAGTGATACGGCAGCGGTACATGTTTCATCTCTACTAGACTCATCAGGCTACCGACATGCACCTGGCTGTGCAAAGGACAGATCGGAAGGAAACATGCACATACTGAACGCGGCTTCGCCGACCTCCCGCCGGATGGCGTATATATGTTTATGCGGCTTTCACGGATTCCTCCGTGTGAGATGCAATAGCAGTGGATATATCCACATTATGCCGTTGTAGTGCTGAAATCACATTCAGCAAACGTACAACTATATGCAGCTCCGTATATGAATGAAGTAAAATGCGAACAGTAAATGTAAATTTCTCTCCATCATATCCTTTCTGTGTTAGAGGTTACACAGTTAGAATAAATTGCTATAGAACGCAATTTATCCTATTCCCCCACCATTGAGATGATGGTCTACCTGTACCACCATACCGAGAAGAAAGTCAAAACTTACCCTCCCGGCCGATCTGTCCTTTGAACAGCCATGTGCATGTCGGTACCCTGATGAGTCTATTAGAGTCGAAACATGTATCTCTGCCGTATCACTGTGGAGGGGAGGGTAAGTTTTGACTTTCTTCTCGGTATGGTGGTACAGGTAGGTCATCATCTCGATGGTGGTGGAATAGGATAAATTGCGTTCTATAGCAATTTATTCTAACTGTGCGACCACTAACACAGAAAAGATATGATGGAGAGAAGTTTGCATTTACTGTTCGCATTTTACTTCATTCATATACGGAGCTGCATATAGTTGTACGTTTGCTGAATGTGATTTCAGCACTACAACGGCATAATGTGGATATATCCACTGCTATTGCGGAGGAATCCGTGAAAGTCTGAAAGCCGCATAAACATATATATATATATATATATATATATATATATATATATATATATATATGAATATATATATATTTATATATACCAATATTTTATGTTTCGGTATTATTATTTTAAAAAACTTCTTCACGTATTTATCGTTTACTAGACCCCCCCCTATGATTTACAACCGTCAGATATCTGTATAATTTTTTTTTAGACAAACTGGAGTATTTTCCAAAAGCTTTAAGGGGTATAAATGTTATTTGTCGCTAGTTTGTACACATTTTACCAACAGAAAAAAAGAATTTCACCTATGGATGTTCAAAAAACTAATTATTAGTCTAGTACTGATGAAGTGTTTTGTTTCTTAAAACATTAAAAAGGGGTTTCATTCTTAGACAGTGATGATTCATCCGTTAGCAAATTAAAAGATGCAGTGTTATATGAGTAAATATTTCCATTATTATGCCTTAGTATACACTGACATGTATATAATGCCTATTAAGTAAAACAATTCATTTTCAGAAATGCTCTTGCAGTGCTAACCAAAGCCCTGATAGCAGAAAGGTCTTGGAAATTTTTACGCTTTAAACTTGAAAATTGGTGTGATTTAAGGGTAGTAGTAATTAATATTGTTACGAATGACTAAAATTTACTGATATGCCCTCGTATATACAAATATTCCGACGTGATGAGTCATGTTTATTATAATGTGTTGAAAGGAATAGTGTCTCGAAGCGTCATACTTCGAGACAGATCTCAACTTTTATGATCTAGATTTATTTAGGAATTTCCATAGGTACATAAATAAAGATAGAATAAGCGTAGTTAGTTAGTTGAAAGTTAGTCGTATAGTGGTAGAGTTAGGAGTCATATAGTCGTATAGTTGTATAGTTACAAGCTGCATAGTGGTATTTGAATAGTACAGATTAAGTAGTAGTATGAGAGAGTTGTGTTAATATAAGTATTGGAAGTATTAGTGAGCGATTTTTAAACAGACCCAACCGTAACAATATGTTTACAATTAGAGAAATATTGTTCCACGTTTTGCAGGATATTAATTATTTGGCATTTTTAATACCATTTTTTATTGTATGTTTTCTTATATCACCATATTCTCTAAGAAATAGCCTTTGAAGGGTATATTATATAATGATTTTTAAAATTGCGGTATTATTTATTGTATATCAAGAATTCTAGTTATTACCAGGAGAAAAATTAAAAACATTTTCAAATAAATGGTGTTGATTTTAATCAACTTTATTGTAGATTTTCTCAAGAAATAAATATTCCCTTTTAATATCCTCTACTCAGCAAGTAAGGAAAACTATCAATAAAATATTTATTTATTAGAGGATTAATGATCCTATTTGTCTTACAGGTTCGACAAAATGGACTGCAAAATGCAAGCAGAGTTGTTTTATTAAGGTTGGTTAACCTAAGTTTATTAATAGTTTATGAACCACGGTAATAGTCTATTAATTTTGCAAGAAAATAAATGTTAAAGAGGAATTTAATCTATTAATTGATACTATTACCAAAAATAATATTTTTTAGGAAAATAAATATACAGATAATTTCGTATAATTACATATTTTTTTTATAATTTAAGGGATCAAGTTATAAATTTAAAAAATAAAGATTGTTTTCAAATTTCTAATTCTTATTTTAGTAAAATATAATCTAGACCCTGAGGGGACTGATAATTATTTGTCAGTTTCGGGAATTGATAATCCCGAGATTTTTTGAGTCAGGATTGTAATGTCTTCTCGCCGATGGTTCTTGTTAGACAGTGAGCGAATTCTGATTGTAATTAATTTTATTGTTACATCAGGGTTTTGCTATAATGGATATATATTTTCTAGGTTGCTTGTGAGATTTTTATGCTATATTCAAAATTTCATTCTTTAAGCTGATCTAAAAGGCCAAAATTAAGGCCTTCAGATATATTTTGATAAATTCTTCAACAACCTTTAGAAGTTTATTTCGGTACTTTCTCTGATATAAAAACAATAAAAGGCGGTTCATTTAAGTAAAAACTAACAATAAAAGCTAATTTGAAAATGCCAATAAAATTACAAAACACATATTATATCTTAAAAAATCGAAATTTCAGTAAGAAATAAAGAAATCTTTCTGCCTTATTTCAATAGTTTGTTATATATGTTATTCTCCTCTCAGGCAGAGAATTTGAAAAATATGTATACAAACAGTTCATTTCCTGCAAATATCGCTCTGGTCCGCTCTCCATCCTCGTTTCGATCACCTTATGATCTCGTCAGTGGAGCTGTATCGGATCGAGAGCAACATTAGCAGGAAATAACTGATATATGAACCATAAATTTCAAGGTATGTCGGCAGGATATTGCACCTGTCATCTACCAACTTCGATGTCAGACTGAAAAATATCGCCAGTCGAACGACATCTATGAACTATTGGAGTAACGTGAAATTTTAAAAAATCAAAATTTCAGTAAGAAATAAAGAAATCTTTCTGCCGTACTTAAATAGTTTGTTATATATGTAATTCTCTTTTCAGGCAGAGAATATGAGAAATATATATACAAACAGTTTATTTCCTGCAAATATCGCTCTGGTCCTTTCTCCATACGCGTTTCGATCACCTCATGATCTCGTCAGTGGAGCTGTATCGGACCGAGAGCAACATTAGCAGGAAATAACTGATATATGAACCATAAAGGAGGAAAGGAGAATTATATATATAACAAACTATTTAAATACGGCAGAAAGTTTTGTTTATTTCTTACTAAAATTTTGATTTTTTAAAATTTCACGTTACTCCAATGATCCATAGATGTCGTTCGACTGGCAATATTTTTCAGTCTGACATCGAAGTTGGTAGATGGTAGGTGCAATATCCTGCCGACATACCTTGAAATTTATGGTTCATATATCAGTTATTTCCTGCTAATGTTGATCTCGATCCAATACAGCTCCACTGACGAGATCATGAGGTGATCGAAACGCGTATGGAGAGAGGACCAGAGCGATATTTGCAGGAAATAAACTGTTTGTATATATATTTTTCATATTCTCTGCCTGAAAGGAGAATTACATACATAACATATTATATCTCATGTATCTTTCCATCTTCTCGTAACACCTTCAAAGGAGTCGTCACATACCCTGACTTGACAATCTGTATTGATAACAAAACACCAAAAAATTTAAAAACTAAGGAGTAATTAAAGAAATACACTTAAAATCACCACCAACTCCCATCATTCATTCTAAAACCCACCCTCTAAATTCCAAGATCAAAGGTGGCTGGTATTTCTTGAGAATTTGTTCATCATATCTCTAATCTACAGGCCTCTAGTCATATAGTACACCATCAAAGACCCAATTTGTTTTTCTTGTGTAGTTCCATTCTAACTTCAATTGAACTTGGGAAAGAAGTTAAGATTACTAATAAAAATAATACAACTGTATAAAAACACTCATCAAACTGTCCAAATACTCTTGAATGCTGTAAATACGCGTTGCCCCAGAAAACCAAGCCATATCCGGCTATAAACTGAGCATAATAATGGGAAAAAATAACATTCATTGTTGAAATTTGTTTTAAGCGATATATATGTAGTATATGATGTGGTGGTTAATTTCTTGCAAGTTTATCAACATGCGTATCCCAGCAAACTCTAATCAAGGTGAATGCCTACATATTTTATGCACTATACTTGGCGTACTGACCTACTATTAATTTTTAGCAAGTATGACTCACTGAGGAAAGCACACAAAATTTGTTTTATCCACATTTAAATACAACTTGTTTGCATTAAATTATAAGTGAAACTTATTAATCATTTCTTGCGCCATCCTAGTAGCTTCTCCTATATTGCTATTTGCCACTAGATAACTGTTACAATCAGCCAACATAGTTACATTTCTGTTATTGCAAATGTCAGGTGTACGCTGTTAATAAATATCAAAAACAAATCCCAGAGGTAATTTTTAATTTAGGAAATCAAATTTTATCACTATCATCAATTTGATAACGATGATACAAATATGGTTGCAACCACTTGTTAGTTTTGCCCCTTAAACCGCACCCAAACAGCTTTGTGAAGAAGAAGGCATGGTCAACAAGGTCAAAAGGCTTGTTGAGGTCCGTAAAAACCTAATTTTTATTATTCAACGGGTCAGTCCAGCAGGCGCGGATCCAAGAGGGGGGCGGTGGGGATGATCGCCCTCCTTTCAAGCGCTTCAAATTCAGAAAAATAGACCCGACCCTGACTCGTACACTAGGAATCTGAATACTACCGCCATCTCCCCTCATCGACAACTCCCTTTCGCGTGCGTTTGCCGACCTCCCCCCTCCTCGCATAGCTTCGAATTCAGAATAATAGATTCGCCCCAGTCTGCTGTATTAGGAACGTTAATGTTGCTGGCGTCCCCCTCGTCGACAACTTCTTTTCGCTTGCCATGCTGTACTCTTGTGATATCATGCCCCCTTAAGAGAGAGGCTGTATCCGCCCCTGCAGTTTGGGCTAGTTCAGGTCATTTTGGCGTTCAGAATAATGAGTATAATTGTAAGGCTTAAAAATGTTTTAATAAACGTGGCGATCTGTACAGTATTGCGTACAAAGCAAACTGATTCTATGACGTTGAATATTCAGAGAGTCTAAACTAATTCCGAATATGTATCTAGTGTGAAAGAATATTCAACAATACTCTTTGTCAAGGCCGACTTTCGGGTCGGCCTTCTGCAGTGTTTACTTCTAATGATTAAATACTAGAAAAATTCTTAGAAATATAACTAAATTATTTAGCCAACATAAATTTTTAGAAATGTCAAGGTGGTGTAACTTTTTTTTTCTTTTTAAAGCCGAATAAATTTAATTACAGTGAAACATTACCTTTTTTCTTACAGCGACTGAAATTTTTGAAATTATAGGAACTGAAACTTTATATTTTTCTAGGAATAAAGTTTAAAAGCATTCCAGGAACACACAACAATGATAAAGAAAGACAAACTTGCTGAATTCTACGGGCACAATCTTTGAATCAACAAATTTAATATTTAAACTTTCAGAGAACTGTTTATTTCCGAGAAAGATTCTTTCGGGATTTTAACAATTCAGAAATATCTTTGGAGAAACAGGAATGGTAAATAAGGGTAAATTACAACATTTCTTATATATAATCAGGAACGAATTAATAAATTTCGTAACTTGTAAATTGATACATTGTTTTTATTTGTGATATATATATATATATATATATATATATATATATATATATATATATATATATATTCGTTACGAATGAATCGGGAATAATAAATCCCTAAGATTCAATGTACTTATGAGTTCAAATCACAAATGTTTAAGAGAGGTCTGCAGAACCTGCCACATTAACATTACAGTATTTTTCCTGATTTGATCACAATGAAACGTGATTCTCCGTTGAAGTTTCTTCTTACTATCGACTGGAGTGGAATACACCAAGGTTTCGAGGTGTCCCCACAAGTCAAAATGCAACGCTGTTAGGTGGGGAGATCGAGGAGGTTAGGCAATAGGTCCTCTTCTACCTATCCAACGGTTTGGATAGACGTTATTCTGGTGGTTCCGCACAGCAACGCTGAAATAAGGTGGTGCCCCATCGTGCATATAGTACTTGTTTCGGCGGGTTTCAAGTGGTAAGTGCTCTACTAAATCGTGAAATAAATTTCATCTTTCTCCATTCAGTCTTACCAGCAATACGAATGGTCCAATCAAAAAATTGCCAGTGATTCCTGTCCACACATTAATTGATTGAAAATAATGTTGATGATGCGAAACAATAGTTGCATGAGGATTTTCATCAGCCCATACATGTGAGTTGTGTAAATTTATGATACCATTTTTGGTAAACCCTGCTTCATCCGTGAAGAGAATAGTATACAAACTGCATTCTATGGGGAAAATGTTCAGAAAACAGGTCACGCACTTTTTTCAAATGATATGGATATAACAGCTGTTCTTGAAAAACTTCATGTACAATTGTTTTTGCCGTATTAAACTGCACTGATAATTTTCGAGTGCTCATTGAAGGAGTGTCATCTACAGCATTTAAGATATTTTCCTCTAATTGCTGCGAACGAACTGTCCTTCCCCGAGCAGCATCAGTACTTCTATTCCCAAAATTTCCTAAAATTATAAAGAAATTTAATAATATTACCTTATTAAATGGAATCGCCTACCATTCTCCATTAGACGTTGGTCAACTCGTTAAAAAGTTTTCTGGTCTGGAAGAGTACGATTAGGTTATCTGTCGTGATATAACCTCCTGGATTTCGAAGCATTCCAAGATGCAAAACCTTACATCATATGCATATCTGCATACTCAATAAAGGTATATTCCAGATTTTGATTTCTTTCAGGATTAATTTCACCACGAAGTCAAGATGTCAGCGATGTGAAAGTTGACAAGTTCTAAAATGCAGGATATTTATTTCTTTCGTACCTAGGAACGTTTGCAACAACAATAATTTGCTTTTGGTGCCGATAAAATAATTCACAGAATTAGACGTTTTTAACTAAAGAGGTAAACTCTAATTTTGGATCGAATTTTTTTTATCATAAGGTTGAAGGTTAAATATTTGATAGGAACAAAGATGTATCTTTCAAATACCTGATGTAAATAAAATGACGTTTTTTCGAAAACGGTTAGGATTAGCGACATGAATAAGCACTTAATTTTTACTCAATAGTTAAAGGTATGTTGTCCAAAGTTCTTATCATACAGGGTGAAAAAAAAATGGGACCATAAGTGTCACAGCTAGTTCTTCCCTGCAGCTTTGAGTAATTCACACTTTCTCGGATAGTAGTTCGAAGGGTCTTACCTGGTATACATTATATTAAAAAAATTGAAATATACCTGGTGGTTTAATAATTATGTGTAAAAAACTTGATTCCATTGCAGCCCTTTGGGAGCCCATATCTCTGAAGAAAAAAGTTTATATGAATTTGTAGTATTCCTTTCATTTTTTTTCATATCCGAGAGATTTCTCACATTTTCCCGGATACCCTGTATATACATATATATATATATATATATATATATATATATATATATATATATATATATATATATATATATATATATATATATATATATATATATATGTATATACCGAGTGGGAAAAAAAAACCGAATTCTATATCAAAGAACCTTTAAAATTTGTTTGTTGTTGTCTAAGTCAAGAAAAATTTGAATAACGCGTGATGAAAAGTCCGTCCTACAAAAAATGAATTTGATCACTAAATTGCAATTTGTAGTATGTTGTGACGAGCTACATTTAAAAACAAACGCGAACCTTTTGAGTTTGTACTTCGAATTTGGCTTATTTAGTTTGAAATTTTTCTAGTGAGTTTTTGTGACATTTATTGCTCCGCATCTGAATAACTTGTACTTAAAGGGACCATAACTTTGCAAGAAAAATTCGTAGGTGACCGCTCAGTAGCTTATTTTGAATGGTACGAGTAGTACTAAATAATGCAACTAGAATAAAAGACCAAAAAAATGTTGTACATCACAGTGGCAATTGCAGTGGTTGTTGCAGTGGCAGTTGTAGTTGCAGTTGTAGTTGCAGTTGCACTTGTACTTGCAGTCTCAGTGGCAGTCTCAGTGGCAGTCTCAGTGGCAGTCTTAGTGGCAGTCTTAGTGGCAGTTGCAGTGGCAGTGGCAGTATCAGTGGCAGCATCAGTGGCAGCATCAGTGGCAGTATCAGTGGCAGCATCAGTGGCAGCATCAGCGGCAGTGGCATGGCAGTGGCAGTTGCAGTGGCAGTGGCAGTATCATTGGCAGCATCAGTGGCAGCATCGGTAGCAGTATCAGTGGCAGTATCAGTGGCAGCATCAGTGGCAGTGGCATGGCAGTGGCAGTTGCAGTAACAGTGGCAGTGGCAGTGGCAGTGGCAGTGGCAGTGGCAGTATCAGTGCCAGGGGCAGTTACAGTTGCAGTGGCATTTTGAGTGGCAGTGGCAGTATCAGTGGTAGCATCAGTGGCAGTTGCATGGTAGTGGCAGTTGCAGTGACAGGGGCAGTATCAGTGGCAGCATCAGTGGTAGCATCGGTGGCAGTATCAGTGGCAGCATCAGTGACAGTGGCATGGCAGTGGCAGTTGCAGTAACAGTGGCAGTGGCAGTATCAGTAGCAGTATCAGTGGCAGTATTAGTGTCATTCCTCTCAGGGGCTCACTTCTTGTGAGTACGGGTGTGGTAAGCCCGAGGTACCCTAGTTGAATTCTCACTTTGTTTCAAGTGGCAGTGGCAGTGGCAGTCCCAGTGGCAGTATCAGTGGAAGTCTCAGTGGCAGTCTCAGTGGCAGACTCAGTGACAGTCTCAGTGGCAGTCTTAGTGGCAGTGGCAGTGGCAGTCTCAGTGGCAGTGGCAGTGGCAGTCTCAGTGGCAGTCTCAGTGGCAGTCTCAGTGGCAGTCTCAGTGGCAGACTCAGTGGCAGTCTCAGTGGCAGACTCAGTGGCAGTCTCAGTGGCAGTCTCAGTGGCAGTCTCAGTGGCAGTGGCAGTGGCAGCCTCAGTGGCAGTCTCAGTGGCAGTGGCAGTGGCGGTCATAGTGGCAGTCTTAGTGGCAGTTTCAGTGACAGTCTCAGTGGCAGTCTTAGTGGCAGTCTTAGTGGCAGTCTTAGTGGCAGTGGCAGTGACAGTCTCAGTAGCAGTGGCAGTGGTAGTCTCAGTGGCAGTCTCAGTGGCAGTCTCAGTGGCAGTCTCAGTGGCAGTCTCAGTGGCAGACTCAGTGGCAGTCTCAGTGGCAGTCTTTGTTGCAGTGGCAGTCTCAGTAGCAGTGGCAGTGGCAGTCTCAGTGGCAGTCTCAGTGGCAGTCTCAGTGGCAGACTCAGTGGCAGTCTCAGTGACAGTCTCAGTGACAGTCTCAGTGGCAGTCTTAGTGGCAGTGACAGTCTCAGTGGCAGACTCAGTTGCAGTCTCAGTAGCAGTCTTAGTGGCAGTCTCAGTGGCAGTCTCAGTGGCAGTCTCAGTGGCAGTCTCAGTGGCAGACTCAGTGGCAGTCTCAGTGGTAGTCTCAGTGGCAGTCTCAGTGGCAGTCTCAGTGGCAGACTCAGTGGCAGTCTCAGTGGCAGTCTTAGTGGCAGTCTTAGTGGCAGTGGCAGTGGCAGTCTCAGTGGCAGTCTCAGTGGCAGACTCAGTGGCAGACTCAGTGGCAGTCTCAGTGGCAGTCTCAGTGGCAGTCTCAGTGGCAGTCTCAGTGGCAGTCTCAGTGGCAGTCTCAGTGGCAGACTCAGTGGCAGTCTCAGTGACAGTCTCAGTGACAGTCTCAGTGGCAGTCTTAGTGGCAGTGACAGTCTCAGTGGCAGACTCAGTTGCAGTCTCAGTAGCAGTCTTAGTGGCAGTCTCAGTGGCAGTCTCAGTGGCAGTCTCAGTGGCAGACTCAGTGGCAGTCTCAGTGGTAGTCTCAGTGGCAGTCTCAGTGGCAGTCTCAGTGGCAGACTCAGTGGCAGTCTCAGTGGCAGTCTTAGTGGCAGTGACAGTCTCAGTGGCAGACTCAGTTGCAGTCTCAGTAGCAGTCTTAGTGGCAGTCTCAGTGGCAGTCTCAGTGGCAGTCTCAGTGGCAGTCTCAGTGGCAGACTCAGTGGCAGTCTCAGTGACAGTCTCAGTGACAGTCTCAGTGGCAGTCTTAGTGGCAGTGACAGTCTCAGTGGCAGACTCAGTTGCAGTCTCAGTAGCAGTCTTAGTGGCAGTCTCAGTGGCAGTCTCAGTGGCAGTCTCAGTGGCAGTCTCAGTGGCAGACTCAGTGGCAGTCTCAGTGGTAGTCTCAGTGGCAGTCTCAGTGGCAGTCTCAGTGGCAGTCTCAGTGGCAGACTCAGTGGCAGTCTCAGTGGCAGTCTTAGTGGCAGTCTTAGTGGCAGTGGCAGTGGCAGTCTCAGTGGCAGTCTCAGTGGCAGACTCAGTGGCAGACTCAGTGGCAGTCTCAGTGGCAGTCTCAGTGGCAGTCTCAGTGGCAGTCTCAGTGGCAGTCTCAGTGGCAGTCTCAGTGGCAGTCTCAGTGGCAGTCTCAGTGGCAGTCTCAGTGGCAGACTCAGTGGCAGTCTCAGCGGTAGTCTCAGTGGCAGTCTCAGTGGCAGTCTCTGTGGCAGTCTCAGTGGCAGTCTCAGTGGCAGTCTCAGTGGCAGACTCAGTGGCAGTCTCAGTGGCAGTCTTAGTGGCAGTGGCAGTGGCAGTCTTAGTGGCAGTGGCAGTGGCAGTCTCAGTGGCAGTCTCAGTAGCAGTCTCAGTGGCAGTCTTAGTGGCAGTGGCAGTGGCAGTGGCATTGGCAGTGGCAGTCTCAGTGGCAGTGGCAGTCTCGGTGGCAGTCTCATTGGCAGTCTCAGTGGCAGTGGCAGTGACAGTCTCAGTGGCAGTCTCAGCCCCAGTGGCGGGGGCAGTGGCAGCCCCAGTGGCAGTGGCAGTGGCAGTCTCAGTGGCAGTGGCAGTCTGAGTGGCAGTAGCAGTGGCAGTGGCAGTCTCAGTGGCAGTCTCAGTGGCAGTCTCAGTGGCAGTTGCAGTGGCAGTTTCAGTGGCAGTGGCAGTGGCAGTCTCAGTGGCAGTGGCTGTCGCAGTGACAGCATCAGTGGCAGCATCACTGGCAGCAACAGTGGCAGTATTAGTGGCTTTCCCCTCAGGGGCTCACTTCTTGTGAGTACGGGTGTGGCAAGCCCGAGGTACCCTAGCTGGATTCTCACTTTGTTTCAACTTGTCTTGGGTGAGATCCCTTCTTTCTTCCTTTATCCTTTTCTGTCGGCCTCTCTTGGCCAACCACTTCGGTTCTTTCTGGACGCCCACGCTATTAGGTTCTCGAGGGCTAGAGGTCCTTTTCTTTTCCTCTATTAAAAAAGCATTTCTACATCCACAAAAAAAATTATCAGTGGCAGTCTCAGTGGCAGTCTCAGTGGCAGTCTCAGTGGCAGTCTCAGTGGCAGTCTCAGTGGCAGTCTCAGTGGCAGTGACAGTCTCAGTGGCAGTGGCAGTTTCAGTGGCAGTTTCAGTGGCAGTTTCAGTGGCAGTCTCAGTGGCAGTCTCAGTGGCAGTCTCAGTGACAGTCTCAGTGGCAGTGGCAGTCTCAGTGGCAGTGGCAGTCTCAGTGGCAGTCTCAGTGGCAGACTCAGTGGCAGTCTCAGCGGTAGTCTCAGTGGCAGTCTCTGTGGCAGTCTCTGTGGCAGTCTCAGTGGCAGTCTCAGTGGCAGTCTCTGTGGCAGTCTCAGTGGCAGACTCAGTGGCAGTCTCAGTGGCAGTCTTAGTGGCAGTGGCAGTGGCAGTCTTAGTGGCAGTGGCAGTGGCAGTCTCAGTGGCAGTCTCAGTGGCAGTCTCAGTAGCAGTCTCAGTGGCAGTCTTAGTGGCAGTGGCAGTGGCATTGGCAGTGGCAGTCTCAGTGGCAGTGGCAGTCTCGGTGGCAGTCTCATTGGCAGTCTCAGTGGCAGTGGCAGTGACAGTCTCAGTGGCAGTCTCAGTGGCAGTCTCAGCCCCAGTGGCGGGGGCAGTGGCAGCCCCAGTGGCAGTGGCAGTGGCAGTGGCAGTCTCAGTGGCAGTGGCAGTCTGAGTGGCAGTAGCAGTGGCAGTGGCAGTCTCAGTGGCAGTCTCAGTGGCAGTTGCAGTGGCAGTTTCAGTGGCAGTGGCAGTGGCAGTGGCAGTGGCAGTGGCAGTGGCAGTCTCAGTGGCAGTGGCTGTCGCAGTGACAGCATCAGTGGCAGCATCACTGGCAGCAACAGTGGCAGTATTAGTGGCTTTCCCCTCAGGGGCTCACTTCTTGTGAGTACGGGTGTGGCAAGCCCGAGGTACCCTAGCTGGATTCTCACTTTGTTTCAACTTGTCTTGGGTGAGATCCCTTCTTTCTTCCTTTATCCTTTTCTGTCGGCCTCTCTTGGCCAACCACTTCGGTTCTTTCTGGACGCCCACGCTATTAGGTTCTCGAGGGCTAGAGGTCCTTTTCTTTTCCTCTATTAAAAAAGCATTTCTACATCCACAAAAAAAAATTATCAGTGACAGTAGCAGTGGTAGTAGCAGTGGCAGTGGCAGTTGCAGTGGCAACTGCCACTGCCATTGCCATTGACACTGCCACTGCCACTAATATTGCCACTGCCAGGTTATTTTTATATACTTGTGACGGAGACAGATGATGTTTTGTTAATGATAACTTTAGTTGGAAACTTTGAAACCGACAACATGTCAAAATTCAAAAAAATAGCGGAGAATTATTTTTTATAAGATCGTTTTCCTGAACTCTCCAAATTGAAGTCGAATTTTTTTAAAAGGAAAAATAAAATTAAATTGGCTGTAGCAAAAAAAATTGATCTGAACGCGCGAATTTCAATGAAACTTTTAATCGTTCAAATATTTGCTCTCATAATTTTGAGCCTGCTCGAACAATTTGATTGCCGTTTAATATTTTTTATTAATTAAAAGGATGGAAACTAGGTCTCATGGGATTTATATTCGATAAATTGGACGCTTCAATATTCTAGCACTGTTCAAAGATTGTTCAATTTTTAACTTTGCTTTTATTTATACTTTTTCTTTTAAAAAATGTTTTTTAATAGTTTCATAAGAGACACCATTCAAGGTTATAGTTGATGTTTCAGTAATTACGAGCATCTAGACACTGGCGACTTGCGGTTGTGTAGACGGGTAGTGTTAATACGCGAGATAAAATATAGGATCATTATAAAACATGAAAAACATCAAATTTTTAGCTATTGTCACAGTAAGAATTATTTAACTGTGTTTTGTGTTTATCTTACAACCATAGGAAAGTTAAAAACATTGTTCATATAAATCTTAGATATTTCAGGAGTGTTGATTTTATCTCATACACGAACAAGATGATCTGTTCCTTTTTCGATCAAGTTTCAACATCTTCAAACAACACACATATAAAACAAAACAGTTTGTGTTTTCTCACATCCTCATAACCCAATATTTTTATAATATCTATATATTTTTATTGAATTAATGACAAGGAAACTTTTCTCTAATTTCACTTTGTTTTTTAAAAAAATAAATTGTGCGTATCTATAGCGGTTAACAAAATGACATTTAGTTACAAATTTTAGTAAATTAGATTTATTTAAAATTGTTTCTGAACTACTAACTAACTCTAACCTGAACTAATCTTGTTTGTAGTCATAGCGGGTAATTAATTGATTTTTAGTACCAAAACATAACTCACACCGACTAACCTGAACTAAATAAGTTATTAACAAGTTGTGCACCGAAAAAATCAAGAAATAGACGGATTGTGTATTTCAGTGTATATTTTTTAAATTATTATTATCGGCCAAGCGCTTTCGGTCTTGAAAGGTTTATTATTTTAATAATATTAATGTATACAGTATTTTAATTTGAATTTAGGACAGAATTTATTTTTTAATTGTATATGTGACTTGTTCTGTGTGGAGGCTACGCTAGCGTTGTTGGAGGCTGTTCTCAAGATGGCAGGGTTAAGGTGTGCCCTTTGACGAGGTCTGAATCCTGAGGATGGTCTAAGTTAGGCCGAAAGCGCTTGGCCGATAATAATAATTTAAAAAATATACGCTGAAATACACAATCCGTCTATTTCTTAACCTGAACTAACCTAAACTAACCGTGTTTGTAGTCATAGCGGCTAATAAAATGATTTTTAGTGCCAAAACAAAAACTCACATTGACGTAGAAAAATAAATATTATGTAAAATAAATATAAAATAATTCTTATTAGAACCGCCAAGTGCAAACAAAACAGACACAAAAGTAGTGTGTTCTTTATTATATTTATTTAAAAGCATTTCGCGTTTGGCGCAAATTTGGCCATAGCTACATAGTTCCATCTTTCTTGCTCAGCGGCCATCCGTAAATACTGTGATGGGTTTTTCGGAATTTTTGCACACCCCTCCTCACGCAATGGAACAGAATTTTTATCACCTCTTTCCCGTAGAATATCACGTGTTTGTCTTTCTAATTATTTATTAATTTATCAATATATTTATGAATATTTTATTTAAATAATTTTTACAAGTAACTTTTTATTAATAATAAATTATAAAATTATTTAGTCTTATAATCACTTTTCATCTCCAATTCAAGAAGATTGTATATCTTTTTTAAAGTACAAGAGAGTTGAATTTAGTGCAGTGTAAATGCGTTGATGAATCTTAACGGCTTGTTGACTATAGAATGGTTCTTATCCCTGATATGTTATTACGAGTTGTAAAAATAATTAATTTAATAATAAAATTCTTTTGATTATGTTTCACAAATTCCACTTTCAATTTATTATATATAAGTAATTAAAAATGCATAAAAAATCTTACACTGCGAGGTGTTACGCGATTAGTTTCAAAATTCCCTCCATCTTTTATGTGATCGACCAGGATCTTCTGGTTAACCTCCCCCTCAAGACGATCATGAGATTTATGGACTGTTCTTCACGTAGAGATCTCATTAGATCTTAGTTTTTCCACTCTACCCTATGAATAAATGGTACAATCGAATTTGACCGATTACAGAAAAATCAGCACTTGTTGAACTATTGCTTTGTTGCCAGACATCCAAGTTATTATTATGGAGATGAAAAGAAGATTCTGACAAATAATTAAAAAATCATTTTAGAAAAAATTAAGTAGTGCTATGTAGTACGGTAAGACTATTCTACGAGTCGCCACTGTTAATGGAGCGAGGAATTTTATTTTTAACGTTTGTTACATGCTATCCAATAATCATGTTAAGTATTTAAAGCTAAAAAATTACCAATTATTCCGTATTAACAATACTCGTATGGATTAACTGTAAGCTAGAATTTATGTACTAACAAATTGTTGAAAATTGGAAACTATAAAGCGTCAATTTATGGAATATGCTCAAATAAAATAAAACATAAATCAACATCACAAAGTGATATCTGCCTTTTCATAAATATCATCCCTGCTTGGTAATATATTACGATTTGATTATATCCATATTTTAAAATACTTACAATAAAAATTCCTCTACACTCTTATAAAGGCAGACTTTGAAATTATTCACCTTAATATTCTTTTTCTTCTGTTCTAATATTGTTTTAGGCGTCTTAAAAATCCCTTGCACGTCAATGAATTATTTAAAGGGTCCTTTTGGTACAATATTAAAAATGTATAAACGGCCGACGTAAGTAAACAAAAAATATAAAAGAGAAGAATAATAATTGCTATATTTTAAGAAGGATTTTTTAATACTACGCAGTATTTTTTTAAATAAATAAATGTTTAATACATTCAAATATATTTTTATATTCAGAACTCCATTAATTTATACTAACAATGCTCGTCTTACTTGTGAGAATTTAACAAAATTAAATGGAGTATCTCTGTAAACATGTCCCCAACCTTTGATCGGAAATGCCCCTTGCAAGTTGTAATCATTGTCATTATAACGACGCCATGTACGAGGACGAGACGTTAAGTTTCTGATATAGTACACAACATCACAGTGAAATTTATCAACAGGAGTATTGTTTACGGGTAGCTTCGAAAAAATATTCTGTTGAAAACAAATACGGACGCAGGCAGAGATCATTAGAGCAATGCTCCCTCTGCAAAAAATTCTGTAATATATATATATATATATATATATATATATATATATATATATATATATATAATAGCCTGATTTTGTTTACAACATTTAAATAGAAAGAAGGCAGCGGAGATATCGCGTGGAACGAATAGACGATGACAGACTAGCAAAAACCGTGATGAGAGAGAAACCAAACACCAAACGGCAGCCTGGACGGCCCCCCAAAAGATGGAGAGACAGCTGGATTTCGACCTCAAACGAGGATCGATGAGGCATTGTATAGATAACAGAACTTGGTTCTACCTAGAAGAAGAAGAAGAAGAAGGAATAGAAAGAACAAGAATGGCGACAATATAACAATTTTTTAATACAACAATAAAAAGTTTAGTACTTAGTATTTCCTCATCTAGCTCTAACGATAGCCTGCATCCTTCCAGGCATATTCCGCAGAATGTCTTTGATCGTTTCTTGCGGAATCTGAGTCCATTCTTCCTGTGCAGCAATTTTTGATTTTAAGTCAATACTTAGGAGCTGGATTTCGTGTCCGTATACGTCCCATAAATGGTCTATGGGACTTGCATCAAGACTCAATGGTGGCCAATCTACAGTCACAATCTCAACAACTTCAAGATACTGGACTACTGTTCTTGCGGTATGTGCACGGACATTATCATGCACTAGCACGAATTCTTCGTACCCATAAGGTATAACATGCTCCTCAAGGATGTTGTGTATGTACCAGTCAGCATTTATTCTTAAATTCACCTTAATAAGTTCCGTACGACTCTCCCAACTAATGCCACCCTATAGCATAATGGAACTACCACCAAAGCTAACCGTTTTTTCAAGATTACATTTTGCAAAACGTTCTCCAGACCTTCTGTATACTTTATCACATCCATCTGGCTTCCATAATTGCATCCTGGTTTCATCTGTGAAAAGAACTTTCCCCCATTAGTGTTCATTCCAGTTAGTATGAGTTCGTGCAGATTGTAACCGTTTAGTAGTTTGACGTGGGAGAAGCCTAGGAACTCTGGCAGGACGTTTCGACACTTAACTTATTGTATATATATATATATATATATATATATATATATATATATATATATATATATGTTTATGCGGCTTTCACGGATCCCTCCGTGTGAGATGCAATAGCAGTGGATATATCCACATTATGCCGTTGTAGTGCTGAAATCACATTCAGCAAACGTACAACTATATGTAACTCCGTGTATAGATGAGGTAAAATGAGAACAGTAAATGCAAACTTCGTTCCATCATATCCTTTCCGTGTTAGAAGTTGCACAGTTTGAACAAATTGCTACATAACACAATTTATCCTATTCCACCACCATCGAGATGATGGCCTACTTGTACCACCATATCGAGAAGACTCAAGTCAAAACTTACCCTCCCCGCTACAGTGATACGGCAGAGGTACATGTTTCGTCTCTACTAGACTCATCAGGGTACCGACATGCACCTGTCTGTGCAAGGGACAGATCGGAAAGAAGCATACATCACTGAACGCGGCTTCGCCGACCTCCCGCCGGATGGCGTCTATATGTTTATGCGACTTTCACTTATTCCCCCGTGTGAGATGGAATAGCAGTGGTGGTGGAATAGGATAAATTGTGTTCTGTAGCAATTTGTTCAAACTGTGCAACCTCTAACACGGAAAGGATATGATGGAACGAAGTTTGCATTTACTGTTCGCATTTTACTTCATCTATACACGGAGTTGCATATAGTTGTACGTTTTCTGAATGTGATTTCAGCACTACAACGGCATAATGTGGATATATTCACTGCTATTGCATATCACACGGAGGAATCCGTGAAAGCCGCATAAACATATATACGCCATCCGGTGGGAGGTCGGCGAAGCCGCGTTCAGTGATGTATGCTTCTTTCCGATCTGTCCTTTGCACAGACAGGTGCATGTCGGTACCCTGATGAGTCTAGTAGAGACGAAACATGTACTTCTGCCGTATCACTGTAGCGGGGAGGGTAAGTTTTGACTTTCTTCTCGATATGGTAGTACCGGTAGGCCATCATATCGATGGTGGTGGAATAGGATAAATTGTGTTCTGTAGCAATTTGTTCAAACTGTACAACCTCTAACACGGAAAGGATATGATGGAACCAAGTTTGCATTTACTGTTCGCATTTTACCTCATATATATATATATATATATATATATATATATATATATATATATATATATATATATATATATATATATATATATATAGGCTAGCACAATAGTGTGACAAAGTACCTTATCTCCCTTATTTTTCAAAAATTTGAAAATATCGTTTAATAAAAGTTATATAATATGAAAATTTCTACAATATAAAAATATTTTCAATTATACATGATATTTCGTGACAGCGTGGCGCTAAAAAAATAGTTTTCTCAATGAGTTACCCCGTATATCTTTATATATTTGGATTTCCCGAAGAACTATCCATATGCTAGTATATTTAGTTTCAAATTTTATTGCGAAGTTGCCAACTTTTTCAAAAAATTCACCGAAATTTGAAAATAATATGGTCTTCTATAATCTACTATTATCTTTCATTCTACGGCAATTATACTACATAAAATTGGTATTGAGAAAGATAAATGTATTATTAAAGGTCTAATATAGGGCCTAAGCAATTATTGCATACAGTGTGTTTGCCAAAATTTTCCTCATTTGATGAAATGCAAATTAATTTTTTTGTGATTTTTTAAATGGAATACCCTGTATATAATTACTTTATCATGTAGAGTTATTGTTTCTCTATTACTTTTCCTAAAGTTTTCCTATACCTGTGTTCATATTGAGGAAAATGTATTTTTAGCAGTCACCGAAAATCCGCATATTGGACAACACCCGCTTTCTAGTCAGGTTTATGTTGAACGAAGGACGATTCAACGAATACTTGGGGCTCATAAAATGCACCCAATCATTTTCCTGATTTGATGCTAATTGGAGATGATACTAAGTTGGACAGAAACTGTGATTCTCTCTCCATACGTAAACAATCAAGTTAGATTCAATCCAATAGATATCAGCATAGAAATTTGGTTTCTGCGGAAACGTCTTTTGTCGCATCTGGTTAAAATGAAATTATGTGTATTCTTTCTAATTTTACAATTTCTTCCAGTGTAATATAAAGCGTCGCGAGGCAAGTAAGGTCATGAAAATTGGTTTTGACGGGATTGCTTTTCGATACATCTGGTCAAAATACAATAATCTGTGCTTCTTCTAGAAAACGCAGAACAGGAACTCCCATTTTTATGAAAATATTTAAAAAATTCTTCGGTTACGGCATTTTACATTCTGTAAAATACAAGTATTTCCTTTTTATTAAATTAATTTGAGGCGGTATGGTGCCTTTAACAGTTTTGTTCTACGTTAATGGATATCAAAACTTTCATTGTTGGTTAAGACTATAAAAGAGTCCTAACCACAGAACTGCAATTTTTTCATGAAAGTTGTTAAAATTGTTTAAAGTAACTGACGGTTTCCAGCTTGCGCTTATATTCCCGGGTAATTAACGTGAAGACTTAAATTTTCAAGGGCAGTAGAGCACAAAGCTCTAAGAGAAAGTCTGTTTTTGAATAAATCCCCTTGTCGGCTGGTCGGTTTCTATTAAAAGTTTCCTTAAAACTATTATTTGTGAAATATTCACGGTCGGTTATGCATTAAGAGTGAAAATGTTGTATTACTTTGAAAATTACATTTAGTATTGTTACTTAATTTTTATTACTACTAAGATAATTTTAATGAACAATTTCTTGACATACAAATTTTATAAGTGTATACGAGAGTAGCCGTTTATTTTTCGTAACGCATCAAGGAAAAAAAAAATCATTAGGTGCCAAATCAGGGCTGTATGGCGGATGACTCATCAGTTTTATTGTTATAGAGGAGAATGATCTGTTGTATTCGGTTTGTTTTCCTCGATTCAGAGAAGACTTCCGGTAAGCAACGAGTTGCTTGTGTACATTTAGAATTGACTGTTCTATGCACATTACCAATTTTTCCGAAAAAATTGGCGATGATTTGTGTCGAAGTGGTTTTGGCTCAGCGTGGAAGCCCATACGGTCGACTGCTGTTTACTTTCGGATTCATACACATAGATTCAAGACTCGTTATCTATCACGATCTTGTAAATATTTTTCAAAGCACCGCGATCTTATTTTTTGAGCATTTCCTTGCATCAATTCACATGAGCATTTCTTTTTCAGTGATTGTCAAATTATGTGGGATAAAAAGTGAACATAGGTTCTGCATGGCCAAATTTTCATGCAAGATATTATATGCACTTTTGTTGTTAACGCCTAGGGATGCTTCAGTCTCACGGTATGTCACATGATGACTTTGCATTATCAGCTCATGCATAGCATTAAGGTATTCTGGCACTACAAGAGATTTTGGAAGACTTTCACGCGACTGGGTTGAGAGCAACGATTGAATTGAGTGATATACAGTGGTTTTTGTAGATGCTTCATTGCCATATAAGAATTAAGTCCATCAATGCACTCTTGTTGATCAAAACCATGTTAAAAATAACAGCACGACGTGAAATTTGTACTTTGATAAAAACAGTCATTTCTTGTAGATTCTAGGTCGCTGAATTCGAGTCTAAATGGCTTCATCTTATCAGGTGTTTTAAATATTCTATCCTAAAAATGCAAAAAACGTGATTTTGGCCTATATTTGAGGTTATGTATCATCGCGACATTTTTTTTCTTAAGAAAACTATACATAGCACCTTAAAACATAAGTCTTACTCTTTCAAATACCGTCGAGTTTGTACAAATATCTTTCCTTTTCTTCGAGATATTCAATTTTGAAAATTTGAAATTGCATGAATTCATCACGTTTTGAAAACCTTGACCTTTCGTGACCGATAAGCTTGTAGCATTTTTATTTATGGGAGCAATATAATTTATTAACCATGTAAATCAGTCAAGAAATAGCTATAAAAATCACTTTAATATAACTTATAAATTTGTAATTAGTGTGTTTAGCTTCGTCCCTGAAGGTCCAATCCCTCGAAACGCAGAGCGTCGCTATTCTTTTGCCTTGCTCATTCTGTCCGTTCGAATGCAGATGTGAGTATATGTGATCTCTATCGATAATAATACATTAACTTTAACATGGTAACCGCGAAGTGGCGCGCAAAGCTGTTGCAATGAAGTGAAGTGAAAATGTTTCTTTCGAAGGGGAATGCATAACCGACGTTTGGATTTAAAATATGAAAATCATTTATTTCTCATTTGATATCAGCTCGAGTTAAGTTTTCGGAGGAATTACCTTCCTCATGTAGTGTTACTTGATAATGTGCTTTCTTGTTGTACCATCCTAGACAAGAGGTAAGCCTTTCTTATTTTATTTTTTTTTTGAGCAGCATATGAAGACTCAAAAATAATGTTATAGGGTCCCAGATCCTGGTGGTCCAGGGCTATTATCGTCCCAGATCTAGGTCCCTGTGGTTCCCAGTCCCTAAGAATTTTTCTTATTGACGGTATCTCTGTCATGCCGCCTCGTTCTCTACAAAAATGCGATCTCTACCCAACGGGGAAACGCTCCAAACTCCACCTCATGTCTGCGATATTTGCAGGAAATAAACTGTTTGTACATATATTTTTCATATTCTCCGCCTGAAAGGAGAATTACATATATAACAAACTATTTAAATACGGCAGAAAGTTTTCTTTATTTCTTACTGAAATTTAGATTTTTTTAAAATTTCACGTTTCTCTGATGATTCATAGATGTCGTTCGACTGGCGATATTTTTCAGTCTGACATCGAAGTTGGTAGATGGCAGGTGCAATATCCTGCCTACATACCTCGAAATTTATGGTTCATATATCAATTATTTCCTGCTAATGTTGCTCTCGGTCCGATACAGCTCCAGTGACGAGATCATGAGGTGATCGAAACGCATATGGCGAGAGGACCAGAGCAATATTTGCAGGAAATAAACTGTTTGTACATATATTTTTCATATTGTCTGCCTGAAAGGAGAATTAGATATATAACAAACTATAACCTCAAATATTGTGTTTTTTTCACTTTTAGGTTAGGATATTTGAAAAACCTGATGTGACGCAGCAATTCTGTGCCGGATTCAAATTCAGCGACACAAAATCTACAAGAAACGACTATTTTTATTCAATGTAAAATTTCACGTCATGCTGTATAATCGCTCGAAAATGTTCACCAGTTAATTCAACTTTAAACTTTACAATAGATATGTTAGATGATATCTAGCACCGCCAGTTCTCGAAATATAAACGGCGTAACCTTCGTAAATTTTTGATTTTAATAAAATTTAAAAGAACACATAGAAAACTACTAAATGAGATTAATGTTCAACTTTAAAAATTGCATTCGCTCTAAATTCATGGCGCTGCTGAAAAGCTTGAAACGTCAGGTTTTAAAGAAGGTTAAAATGTAAGTTTATTAAATTTTTAATATGACTGGGAAGCTGTTAAATTCACATTAAAAAGTAAGTAAGTAATAAAATTTTAATTTACGTTTACTTTTGCCCAAGTGATTATATATATAATCGTACATCGCAACACGAGGCTTATATGCGATAATAGAGAGCTGTCAATTTTCATACATTTTTGATGGGTTGCAGAGCCCAATGGACCGGACAAAATTACTATTACGCCAAGCCAGTGCACAAAACTAACCAAAGCGCAATGATCCATAGGTGAAATACAAAATTTTATTGAATGCAGGACGAATACAAGCCGTTCCAAACACTACTAAAATATGTTCGACAAGGCACATTGGGATGAGTAATGCTGTGGTGGGTGTAAAAATAATAGCCGTTGAGAGACCTAAATAAAAATACAAAAACTATATACTATTTGAATGGATCTCTAATGTCGGTGATTTAAAGTTGTTTTAATAAATTATTCTGTTAAACATAAGATACATCAAAAAACTTAAGTTAAAATAGTATGAAACTTCTTATGGACATGAAACTGAGAAACAGGCTTTTTTAGTGTTGGCACTTAAGGGTTTTTGTGGTCCATGGGGGTTTTTGATTAATTCTTATTATTTTTTGAGTTGTCGAATCCGAAACCTCGACATGATAGCCAGTTACGTGGTTAGGAAATTTGTTGTTATTAATTTCATTGTTGATAAGCCCGCAAAATTATTTATGAGAGATTAGGGGATAGTATCATTAATATACCGCTAACAAAAGTTATATCAAAAGACTGGATTTTACTTGCAGGTTCAGGATCATTTCGATTTTTTGTAATATATTGATTAGAATCGGAGTTATTGTAAATTTAAGTTGGGGTGAGACAGTGTTGTAGAATTCTATCTACAAGAACCTAAAAAAATCATAAAAATAAAATAAACATATAAAAACGGTTGAAATTCCGAGAAATAACTGCATGTTGTCGGCGGTAACGACGCATAAACACCGACACAGACGGCGGCGCAGACATAAAGCTTTGGCGGACCGCGCTAAGTACTGATCGGTTCCTTTCGGAAGACCCGACGGAGTGCGGAGAAAGTATAAATAGCACCCGATGTCGCGATTCGTTATTAAAGAGCACAGATCTTTCAAATTTTTCTTACACACGCGCACACGAGTATCTAAGTCTTTTGAATCATTTACTCAGGCAAAACGTAAGATTCTCTGCTGTTGCTGATTAGTCTGGCACTTGCACCACATCAGAGAAAGGCACGGGGAATCTTCAATAGGTGGGCCACTCGTCGATAATTTCTCAAGAGATTATTGTCAGTTTTCCTTTCAGAAGAAAAAATTCAACAGATTAACACGTGAATAGGGAGTTTTAAATTTCCTAGAGGTTTTCCTGGAGCGCCCCTTTCGGCATCAAGAGGATCACTAAGCTGTTTACGCTAGTGCAACGAGGGAAGCCGCTCTGTTTACGACGGCTTAAGAAGAGAGGATCTTGGTTGTCCTAATAAGACGATCAAGAATTCGATTCAAGAAAGAAAATTGCGGTACTAGAAAGGCCAGGAAACCTCGTCTGTTAGGGGGAAACTCGTTAGAGACGAACTCTAGTAGCTGATAACAGTTCAGTGCTAGGGGAGGAACCTCAAAGTAAAGTCTTCAGTTAAATAAAAGCCGTGAAACTCAAATTTAAGTAAAATTCCAGCGCCGTCGGAAAAAATAAGTTTCTCAAAAAACCTTTCCACGCCGATTTTTTTTTAAATTCTTGTGGAAACTAAAATAAATAATATACATGTATTCATGCACCTACTTCTACGAATATAATAATTTGCGGAAATTAAATTGCGTAAAGGAAACCTGATAGCGACATAGCCGATTTAGACATCCCGATTGCGACTTAAATAATTTTCTATCAAGAGAAAATTAGTGACATCGTTAACAGATCTAAGAACACTAAACGTGCCTTAGTTTGCACTTAACACAAAAATAAAAATTTTCGAAAAAATTAAATTTCGGAAATTTTATTAAGAGCCCCAACACTTCATTAATTTAAGTAATTTTTACAAGTAACTTTATATTAATATTAAATTATAAAATTATTTAGCTTTATAAACCCTTTTCATCTTAAATTTTTCATATTTTATTCTAGAGTAATAAAAGGTGATGAGCATTCTTCAGCACAAGTATCTTCTATAATCTCATATTCAACATAGTTACTTTCGTCTGCAACATCATTTGGAGTCTTGTTTTGAGTTAAATTTAGAACGATGTGAACGCGTTAATGCATCTTAATGACTTGTTGACTGTAGAATGATTTATCTTATCCCTGATCTCGCTGAAATCATGTCTTGAAAATAAATATTTCAAATTAAAATTATTAAAGATTACTTTCAATTGCATTTGACAAATTTCACTTTTAATTTATTATAGATAATTAATAGAAAGATTTAAAAAAATCGAATTATGAAGTGACTGGTTGCAAAACCCCCTGCCCTCGTTACATGATTGACCAGGATGTGTTTGTGACTCCCCTCTCCCTCAAGACCATCACTAGATTTATGGACTGTCCCTTATATTGTATAATATATTATCACGATAATTAGAGGAAGCATTGTTTACACACAGCATAGAATAGAATATATGCCAGAATCCGCACTTGATAGAAATCTGTTCAGTGCAATCGTTGCATCATAAAATTATATTGATTGAGCATTTTCAACAGAGGGCGGGAGCATAGCATGCATTGACGGGTTTTCCTCGACGTTACTAACTTCTATGCTTTCATAAATAATTGAAACACGTCAAAATTTGAGTTTGGATCTTCCCAGTTTGTTTATTATTATTTTATTATATTTATTATTGTTCAAAAATTATTTATGATGGCATATTATCTTAGAGTAAGCTTTTACTCTTAAAATAAGCCATCATTCGGCAAAAAATCTTAACTGGAAGGCAATTTATACTCGATTTTGAGGGAGCACTGCAGACGTATGCCATTTCTTGCATTAATATTGCAATATCTTGATTTCTAATAATTTTTTTAAATTTGGAAAATACGACCACTTGAGTCATTAGATTTGAGACAAAAAGGGATGCGTTCGAAACTGATATCTCATCTATTAACAATTTTAAGAGCCTTGTAAACAATTAAAATGTTATTAGCAATTTCTCTAATCACGTGACGACTTATCACGTTAAATATTCGGATTCAGCAACTAGAAATACATATAAATTAACCATAATAGTTTATTAGCCTCTAGCGGCCACATTTAGGCGTCCATACTAATTTTTAGATTTTCAAAATATTTTTTATTTCGAGATTTTATTATTATATTTATTCTTAAAGTACGAGAAATCCTTCAATGAAAAAAATACAAGAAACTTTTACTTAGTTTTTACCAGTGATAAAAAAATTTCATATTAAAGCTGCAGCAAATCATTGGCTGTATACAGACATTAGCTGTTAATTAGTGAGATATATGTTTACAAATTTTACAAATATATTTTTACTTATTCACCGGTTGAAACTGTTATAATTAATAAATCAAAGATCTTTCTTATAATTTCCCATAAATAAAATTACGTTTATTGTCGGGAACATTTCACATATTCTTTTTTCTACTCCTGAATGAATACTCAGCGATAAAAAGCTAGTTACTAATTTCATTTTGTTCGTAATTAATAAGCCCTTTCAGATAATTGATGAATCATAATAAAACAAGAAAAGAAACTTTCTTATAAACTCAGAAAGACCAGTGGACAAAAGGTTTATATAAAATTAGGAATAAAGCTTCTCTTGCCTTAATTGTTAGGTAATTATATTTTCTTGATTTATATACTTTGCATTTCTTTGACTGTTGTGTGCGTTATGAAATATAAGATTCAAAACCAGGGCAAAATAGAAAATGTGTCAACTCTGTTTATCCAGTATTATTCAGTTACGCTTGTTACACATTTAAATTTTTAAGATGAACTAACACACGAATATACTGAATATTAGTGTAATCAAATAACGTTTGTATATATACATCTGAAAAGTTGTAGGAAAATCTGTTATTATAAATTAAGGTGTAATAAAATGAGTTTTCCAAATTGAAGAAAAAATTATAAAATTTTCCGGAACATGTAAATTTAACCACTTTGCCAATCATGGATTTAAACTATTTGTTATGTATCACTAATGTTCTATTTGTAATCTGTAGTATAAGGGCTAAACTTTGTTCAGTGCATGTGGAATTTTCTGTGGAACCGCGGAAAAAATTTACATCCAACCCAAATAGTCCATATTATAGACCGGTATTTTTGATTATAAAATTTCTAACCCATTCCTATGAAAAATATATGTGTTTAACAGATTTTGCTAAAGACACCGGACTAAAGAACACAGGTAGTTTGCGAAGAAAAAAAAAGTAACAAATGATTTATTACTCTCTTTAGTTCTTGAATAAACTATAGTATAAGAGGCAAAATCGGATCTATTTTCCTGAACTCAAAGCTCTTGGGGGGACGATTGCCCCCTCCCCCCCCCTGGACCCGCGCCTGTATCCAACCTATTTCTATGTGTACAAATCTGATCAATATTTTTCAATGCACTATTATGACCAAAAAATTGACAGACATTTCTGAAACATAATAATAAATGAGTTTAGAACAAAGATAATACTCTTACTATTTTCCAATTACTTTTAATTAATAAAAAACATTTCAACAACATTTGTGTTGTTAATTCCACAAATCAAAGTTTTATGTTCCGTAAATAAATACTAATTAAATTATTTAGTATTAATATAACTTTCACAAATATGATTTACCACGTTGTATATATGTATAGTTCTTAATAATTTATAAGAATGTGACTTTTATTTATTACTTCAACTTCCCGCTAGAAATAATATAAAGTTTAAGGGATCCCACGCTGAGAAATAACAGCAATTTCCTAGTAAATATACCACTACTACATTCGATCTTGAAGCAAATCACTCTATATAATGGCTACGATGCCCCTGTAACTCTTTTTTATATTTACCCTGGTATTTTCATTGAGAGAGAAGAGAACAAAAAGGGGGGAGTCACGTCGACGGCGTCATCATTGTGAAACGCGGAGGAGAGCCATGTGTAACAGAATATCTGGCGGTTGGTGCTTAGCCGAACGGAATAGAGGGAGGTGGAAGTGGAAGCTGTAGCGCAGTTTTCATCGGAGTCGCCGTGGAGCTGTCCGGACTCGCTATCGCTATGGCTTTGGCTTTAGTTCACATCTGTGTGCACTTATAGTACATAATGATATAACCTAAAACATCTGTCGGCACTTTAAACTTCGGTATATACGCGTGTATGACGGCTCGGCTTACCATACACCAGTATATATTTTAAATAAAATTATCTAAAAGCCTCGTGATAAATTAAAAAAAAAATAAAATGATAAATAAACCTAACTAAAATGAGACTTAACCGAAACTAACCTAAAAATATAAGTTAAAAAAGTTCTAAATTCTTAGCGCTGGCTCCAAGATTTCTTCTGCTACTCAACTCTTCAAAATGCAGCATTGTTACTTCTATTGCCGACCAACAGCTCTGACGCTGATAGTATTTCTGCAAATCTGCCTTTTTCTACCACATGGTACGACATTATTTTTTAAGCATTTACAAACTTAAAGTAGAATCTTTTTAGTAAACCCAATTTTTTTTAATTATAATCTTAATGTTTACTATAAGCCCGTAGATTGTTTATTATTTGTTATATTTAGTAGTCGTAGTTTTTTAATAAAATATTTTGTCATATTTTAAATTTTTATTATAGCCCCTTGCCCCCCGTAGCTTATTGTCAATATAAATAAATTTTTGGCTGTTTAATTTTTTTTTTAGCTAATTTGAAATACCTTTATAATTTTGTTTTGCCCAGCAATACGAAATTCTTGAACGTTTTTGTAAATGGATTTATAAGTGGGATTTTGCCCTATTTTATGGTAATTTTATAATATACGAAACTTAATACTTAGAGTAAATTTTTCCTTTGATTTGTTAAAATGAAGTCAACGAAACACAAATATGAAGCATTTATTGGTAAGTTGGATGCGAATAAAAAATATTAAATCAAATGGTGGTGATTATTTGTTTTTGTGTATTAATAAAACCAACTTATATATATATATATATATATATATATATATATATATATATATATATATATATAACTAAAATAATTTTTAAAATTATATTTTAAAAATGGTAATATATAAAAGTAAGGAAATGAAAGGATGTATTCTTACATTTATTAGTTTAAACGCATATTTCTCAAAAAATAGTTTATTATTTTCTTTTCTTAGCGATAAAACAGTACTTCAAGAGTTAGAAAGACTTTTCATATTATTTTCTTAATAATATAGAATTTTTAAAAAATACCTTTTAAATTGCTAATTACAAGATAGTGTAATTGACATAAAACCTTTTCTATCGATTTTCTATAAACCTGAATTAACTCAAATTTTAACTTTAGGGCAAGCAGCCTATTTACAGCAAACGTTTTGTTTTATGGTGTATTTTTTAATTCTTTTTTGTAAAAAAATGAACTTTAAAAAAACATAAATCAAAAACTGTAGCATATCTTACTTTACCCTGTTTCTAATAATAATAATACAGCAAATTTTTTCGAAAATATTAATATTATATATATTGTACATATATTTTGAAATAATTTTTTCTCTAAAGTGTATCTATATTAAATTAGCACGGTGACAATTCCAAAATTCTGTATTTTATACAGTATATCAACATTTTTCCAATTTTCCTTAGAATAATTTTATTTCTAATAATAAAAATTTTAATTTGTTGTATTACCATTTAATAAGTAATTCTATTTTTAAGAGACCGAAGAAAGGAATTAAAATATTTTGAAAGCTTAACATGAAATAAAATGGAATAATTAATTTTTCCTCATTTTCTGTTAATTAAGTCGTCCCAAGATATGGATATATTCAGAATTATATTTCTGCTCTTCATGTCGTTTGTTTAATATTTTTTTATGTTTGAAACAAAATTTCTTCGCAACAAAATAGGCTTGAAACCAACCGCGTGAAATAAATTATATTTATTTCAAGTAATATCAAAAATGTTTACTATCGCGGTATGTTGCGTAAGACACAGAACACAGAAAAACGCTAATCTTCACCAGGGGTGCAACAAGGACAACACACATTCAAATTATTGGATTACGTTCCACACCGCTTTTAAGAGTCAAATATTTTCCCATTTTCTGCTTTATATAAGGCTTACTCTACTCACAATACAACCGTCGTGTCGTTATAAGCATATATAGGCATTTCAGAGGTAAGAAAAAATTCAAATATGATTAATAATTTTTTTTTTAAAAGAAATAAAACGTTTGTTTTAATAAGATAAGCCATTTCATTTATCCAACTGTTTGAAGATAAATAAAGCGACATTAATATAAAAAGCACTAGGACGAAGCTATTTAAAATTCTTTGTGCGTACTTGGCACAATATGCGTGTGAAACAGTCTGCGTTGCTTGGAGTGTAGGTGTGAATATAAAATGTCCCAAGAAGTCTTAAAATTTAAAAAATATATATTTTTAAAGGTACATATTGCATCTAACAAAAGCTGTTACTAATAATTATTCCTTTTTTCCATTCCACCACTGACATTACCATTACAATGAATCAAAAAAGTGGCCACTTAACGCTAAAAAGGGAATGTCTTAAATGAACGAGATTCGGACACATTTAAGTGGTATTTCAAGTCCTCTAAATCATCGAGTCACTGTAATTTTTGTATAGTTTTTAAAAACATAACATCCTTCTCTTCTTCATATTCTCCTTCCTGTACTCATCCATTTCAGATGTTAGTGATCAAATTGATAATGACGATCTCGTTAACTGTTGCCCTGCAAAGGGCATGTGGTTGTTATTGAGAAGTTCTAAGGTTTTTCCGCCATGAAATTCGCCTTTAACTAGATCCTCTAATTCCCATATTTGCTCTTAATATCAGTGAAAGTTCATTTCACTATATGTACGAAATATCAAAGATTTTTAATTATGGTGGCATTTATCTCGATATTAGTAATTTCTTGCTCTTTATTAATCTTAGGATAGGATATTCTCAGCATGCCTTTGTATGGTCACACTTTATGGTCATATTCCAGGATCCTGTTCTATATAACAAGGAGGAAAACACATAACATCTTAAAAGTAAGATTTTTGTGTTCGTATTTACATAATGGCTTTAAAAATGTTCAGCGTTCTGATAAAAGTTTAATTAGTTGAATGAAATAGCCACCTAAGATTAAGAAGCCCTTTTACTGTAGAAGGTTTATTGCGTTGCTGTTAGGTGAACATATTACTTGCTTCAATCAGGTCTAGAAGTCTGTTCACTAGTTTGTCCTTTGGGTTGAAGCATTCGGAATTGATGGATTACTAAAGGTGTCTCCCCTTGGATAGAGCTTCGCATTTCAAGATAATGGATAAGTTTTCTGCATCACATAGTCTAGGTGATGGTTCTTCATAATAAATTACATTGTGTTTAGGCGTTTTCTTAAGTTGCAATGGCCCTTACCAGCTTAATTTGTAGTCTGCTTAGGCGCAGGAGATTTGCTCAGCAAGAATATGATGTACCTGTGTCTCGCAATGAAGTTCTGGTGTAGATGATTTATCAACCTCCAATTAGCAGTTCAGATGATGCCAAATATTAGTTCTGGTTCAATAAATGTGGTACCAGACCCTTGTCGACCAAGTTCGTCTACTTTCACTTTGTCTAGGTTACCTTTGTGTAATCATACCCACACAAGAATTGTGTTTTGTTAAGTCAATATGGCTTTGAAAGCATTCCCATGCTTGTTAAACGTTGTTTTGGCTTTTTTTATTCTACACTTAATCTTTCCCACCATCAAGAGCTCGGAAATAATTATGTTCTTACTTATAATCCCGTATTTTGCTTTCTTGAATGATATTTATAATGTTCTTTTAGTCTTCGTAGGCATTTGCAAATACGACTATATCATCTGCCTATCTAATGTTGTTACAATCCGAGGTATATCGGAATATTTGCACTGAACAAGCAGGGTTGATAAAACACAAACCTGCTGCACTCCCAGCTCTACCTTCTAGAATGTATGTCCTTCGATAAATATATCTGCCGACTGATTTTAATACAGGTTAACCGTCATTCACAGAGTTTGGACATCTTGACCAACATATTTCAGTATATCTATAAATAGATCATGTTTGAGAATCTCAAAAGTTTTAATAAAATCAATGAATAATATCTGAATGTCAAATAGTAGGTTTCTTGTGCTAAAGGTGTCTAGAAATCTATACTTGACATATTCGTTTTCATATAGTTCGAAAATGAGTGTATATATGATTTTTAAAATACTTGAAGGAGATGGCTTATAAGGCTGATTATATAATAATCAGTGGCGGATTTAGGTTCGACTGTGCCTTAGGTCCCGTCCGATATGGCGCCTTTTTTGCTTTATAGTGGTAATTGTTTTAGGAAAACGTTTAATTTACGAATATTAAAAATATTTTATTTTGAGTTTTATTAATTTAGATAAAGAAATTCTAAAAATTAATAAATAAATAAATTTTTTATCACTAATCGCATATCACATAAACTTTTTTCTTCTTACTTTACCTCGCGCTAAAACTTCTAATCAATTGTTGCACCAATTTTGCTGCAACAGATAACAATGCAAATGTATTATGTCTGTCATGGCCCATACTTGCATGCAAATAGCTTTTCACTATTTTCATGGTAGAAAAGGATCTTTTCTCAGAACAATTTGTAGCTCGAGGAATTCAATAAATACGTAACAATGTCTATATTAGAATGAACAGGGAAAAGATTACGTCAATGTAAAAAATTGCATATATTTGGTGCAGAGCGCATATCTTCATTATTTTCTAATAATTGCCTAATTATATAATGCAAATGAGTGTATTCGTTACCTAATGTCTCTCCAAATCTTTTGGGTACTTAATGGCTAGTTTATTTGATTGATATGTTAACTAATTGGAATCAATTTCAGATAAATTATCAGAGAAAGAAAAGTTCATTTATGTTTTTACGTTTAGCTAATTGTACGCCCAGAATATCAAAAACACCGTAATAAATGTACATATTGCATTTATATAGTACGAAAATTTTTCTGCCCAGAAAAAGGTTCTCTTTTATTTACCCTTCACTCAGCTGTCTGAAGTTTTCAAATTTTTCTGCGACGAGTATCATAACAAAAATAATTTTGGACGTCAGACGTTTAGCTTTTTCTTCATACTGAGAAAATTGTTTATACCTCAAACCATAAAGAAAATAAGAGCCATAAAGTTGTACAACAGATGATAAATTGATTTGCGATTCCTGAAGTTTCTTACAAGCAACATTGATACGATCTAAAATTGCGTTCCTGCATATATACTTAACATATTACTTGCAGTATTATAAGATTCATCACGACAGTTCCTTATGTCAAGACTATTTTCCTAAAATTTTAGCGCCTCTAAAAGTTGACCATCCTAGGCCTAGGCCTATACTTAAATCTATCACCGACAATAATCTATTCAATGTTTGCCATTAGAGTTCTGTGGTAAGGCTACGAAGCTCGATTTCCTCTTGTGTAATAGATGGACCAGTAATCATGTCCATGGCTTAAAAAATGTTTTAAATATTTATCGAAATATATCGTATGCAGCTTTGTTAAGTTTCTAACCTGTAAGGTAAAGACAGGTAATAAAGTTTCCTGGCTTGTTGTTGTTTCTTTCTCAAAATATCAATTTCCTCAATTTTCTTTTGTCCATTGTTCCTTTGCCTTTCCTAAAATTTTTCCAGTGTATGTAATAACTAGAATATGATGAATTAGTAAAAACAGTGTAAATTTTACATTAAATTTAGTACTATTTGCTCTAAAGATGATGTTATGCAGAGGGGAAACATTTAAATCGCTTGGTTGTTTGCCACAACTCAATTCCAATTATTGTGAATCTGTAAGCTGTGAAACAGTCCAAGGTAAATTAGTATATTAAAGACCACTGATACTACTGCTATATATTTCAATTATAATTGTTGTAGTTATAAAGTAAAAATGTTACAGAAGCTCGTAAGGTAGATTCTGTAATAACGACTTTTTGAATTAACCGCTAATATTATTTGAAAGATCTTTTTAAGCGAAATAAAAAAATAAGTGAAAATATCTCAATCAAAAATGAAAAAGTTTCTTTCCTAGGTTTAAAAAAAAAACAGTTAAAGTATTTCCGGTTTCCACTCTCTTGCAATACACCTATCTTGGAAATATTTTTTGGGACCACTCATGGAGAGTACTTCCTCCACAATAAACTGAAAATCACCCCAAAATATCTTACTTCTATCAAAAATTATGCAAATAAATTCATTAAAAAATTTACTTTTCCTCCCGATTACAATAAACCTATATTTTTTTTGGAACCGCTTTGGAGGAAACCCTAGAACTTGCTGAAGTTTCATCAAAATATCACACTGCTAAGTTACATTCGAATGAGATCAGGAAAATTTTTTTCCAAACCAACAATTTTTTAAAGTTTTTTTTTAGTTTCCAACGCCTTTGCACCGAACTTATCTGGAAAATATTGTTATAAGATCATTCCAGAGAACTTAAAATATGGTGAAAATTTGATTAAAAGTTATATACGAATGAATTCTGTTAAAAATTTCGCTAGCTAATACATTTTTTCAGTTTTTAACCCCGATCATCGAGAACCCATCACAATATTATGAAAATTTCATCAAAATATTTCATTCACATCAAAAATTCTACCTGACAAATATAAAAAAATATATGTGGAATTGAGAACCTCCTTTTTTAAATTCGATTAATAACAATGATGTTATCTTCTTCTTCCTCTTGTTATAGGCTTATAGCCTGTTTTTTCCAACTCAATCATTCGTCTCATTTGATGTTGAAATCCAGGACTCTCTCTATCTTTTAGGTGGCCTACCTATTGGTCTTCTGGTTTCCGGTGTTCCATCTCGGGCGATTCTCGCTATCCTATTTTGCGCCATTCTTCCTACGTGCTCATTCCAGGTTCTTCTGCGCTTCCGTCCCCATCTTACTATATCCTGCATCTATGTTCCTCGCGTATTGTTGAATTGCGTATGTGATCTCTTAATGTGTATCCCGATCTTCTTCTTAGTACTTTCATTTCGGCAGTTCTTAGAATTGATTTTGTTTTTGTTTTGTCAGCTCTCGTCTCTATTGCGTACGTCATTATCGATCGAATACAGGTCTTGTAGATTTTTGTTTTTGCGTCCTTGCTCATGTATGTGTTGTGCCATATTATATCCGCCAGGCTTCCTGAGATTCTATTTGCCTTGTTTACTTGGTTTCTTACTTCTCTTGTTCTGTCTTGGTTTGCGGATATCTCAACTCCTAAGTAATTAAAGGTCATGAGTTGTTCTATTGGTTTGTCATCCACTACTAGTTTGCATCTTAAGGGCACTTTGCTTATTACAATTGACTTAGTTTTATCGATGGATATTTTCATGTTGAATTGCTTGCTTATGGTGTGGAATGCAAACAGAAGTCTTTGGAGATCGTCTTCATTTTCCGAGACTATGACGGCGTCATCAGCATAACATATTGTTATTTCCCCGGTATTCATTCTGTACCCTGGTGCCGCTCTTTTGACGTTCTCAATTATTTGGTCCATTACTATGTTAAACAGTAATGGACTCAGAGAGTCCCCCTGTCGTATGCTCGACGCTATCGGTACATCCTTAGTTAGGTTGCCTCTTACTGAGATTTGTGTTATGGTGTTGGAGTTTAGCTGTTTAACTATGTTAATTAAATTGTTCGGGATGCCTTTAATTCGCATTATTTGCAGAATATCATCCAGTCTCACCCTATCAAAGGCTTTAGTGAGATCTATAAAGCACATAAAAGCCGGCTTAGTAAATCCAATAGATTTCTCTGCTATCTGTCTTACGATGAATATGGCATCTACTATAGATCTGTTTTTGCGGAAACCTTGCTGTTCTTCTGATATTCTGCAATAGTCAGTTATTATACCTTCAAGGATTTTGGTGAATAATTTCATTATTGAATTTAATAAAGTTATTCCTCTATAGTTTTCCGTGATTTTCTTATCACCCTTCTTGAAAATAGGCACTGTTATACTTTTCTTCCAATCTCGGGGTATCTCTTGGTCTTTAATTATTTATTTATTTATTTATTTATAATTATGATGTTAAATGATGTTATCGACGAATTAAATTCTCTAATATAGAAGTCGACGTTAAAGATGACTTAGTTTATTGAAGTTGCTATACTACAATCACATTTTAAATAAATTCCTTGGGGTAACTTTTTTAGATTTATTTTCTTAACTAGGAAAAACAACACAGTGATAAAACAATTGCTAATGTGTAAAGATATAACTATTTTTAATATAATTTATTCGTTATCTTTTATAGTTTTCATATAAAATATTTTTTAGTGGCTTCTGAAAATTTTATTTGTTTGGGTTTATGTTCTTTTCTTGATGACCGAACAAATCATAAAATTAATATCTTCCAGATAAAAAATATATACAAATGCTTTCGTAAAGTAGCGGATGAATTCAATATAAAGTTTTTTTGCGTGATATTGAAATATACAGGGTAAGTTAAGAAGGAGCTAAGAAGTCATCGATATATTTTTTTTTTCAATTGTAAACGCCATTTTTTAGTTCAGAATCAGAAAAGATACATTTGTTGCTATTGGAAGAGCCCTAGGTCCTTATTTCTTTAACGATGCGAGATATTGGGACTTTCTTCAAAATGACCACATTCCTACACTAATAACTTTGTATCCAAACCTACAAGAACTCGATATGTTCCAGCGTGACCTTTTTTTCCAATAAGATGGAGCGCCGCCCCACTATGCTGCCCCTATCCGTGGTTATTTGGATGAGGTTTTTCCGAACCGTTGGATAAGCGGCAGAGGAACAATTAAGTGTCCAGCCAGATCACCAGATTTGACCCCACTTGAATGTTTCTTGTGGTAATATTTAAAGACAAAGTGTATTTGATCCATCCCGATCATTGAGAAGTTCTAAAAGTTCGAAAATGCCAAGAATTACGAAAAATAACCGCAGATGTCATCGACAATGTTCAAAGAGAATCTATTCATCGACTTGGTTATTGTCAGATTGCTACCGGGGTCCAATTTGAATATTTAAGTGAGATGGTACCAACATTTTTTTCATATTTTAAAGTTTTACAGTAATTTTTCTTGACAGGTTCCTCATGCAACCAACATTGATATTTACCTTGTCGTATGTAAAAAAATGTGCCATTTCTGATTCTGAAATAAAAATAGGGTTTACAGTTTAAAAAAAATATATCGTAGTTCTTTTTTGTGTTACCCTGTACATTTCGGCATCACACAAAAAAACTCTATCGCTACTTTACGAAAGCACTGTATATAAAGTTATTATATATTTTACATTTCGATTTGAAGCCTTATCATTCTTTCTTCCTGTCTCTTTTAAAATCTTTAATGAGTAGTTTCTAAAACTTTGCTAAAAACGGATGAAGAATAGCTTCTTTTGTCTCTTAAGTGATTAAAGCCGTATTTGTTTATTTGTTGTTGTTGTTGTTGATGATGTTGTTTATGATTTTTTTCCAGTACATAATATTCGATGTAAAAGATACTTCATTATTCTCTCTAGATTAATAAGGCCACTCCAATATCTTACATAAGATTTTGTTGCGTATCAAAGAAAATTTATTTAAATTTTAATGATGCTAACAAGAGGGTTCCTTTTGTACTATATTGGGTGCGGATGTTAAAACTATAAAAGTATTCGCACCTTTATTTAATTTATATAATTATCTTTAAACTACGCAACTTTCTCTATTATCTACACCCTAATGGTTTTATACTTCCCTTGTTGCGAAAAAAGAATGCTAAAACGTGTTAAAAGCCATAACCAGTTATTGTGTATACTTATTATACCTTTGTTAAGTACACCCTTGCATGCTGGAGTTACACAACCCTAATTATGATGCTTTTAAGCCTTTTAATACTTAATTTGTGGTAGTTCTGGGATTGGGAAAACTTTGGTTAGGTTGGTAAATTTGCGTGAGATTTTGATTAAATTGTAATACCAATTTTGACTAAATTTAGGGTTTCGATTATAACCTCATAATAGATAATCTCATTTTAATACATATTGACCAAAATATGACCAAAACTATAATATCTAGAATTATTACAGGAATTTTGTCGATATAGAGCGATGCTCTAAATAAGAAAAAAATTTGAAATTATTTTAAATACTAACTTAATCACAGATTTTATCATTTTACAGATCTAACAGCTTTGGCTGTGCCTTGGAAGTTGAAAGGTACAATTTTGATTTTGCTGGATTCGCGACCCGGTATATTACACTGGGAAAAAGTGTTAAATTTAGAATAACAAATTACTTTTTTGTCTTTTTTGTTATGTATATGTTTCAAATGATTGAAGGCACGCAAGGTCATAAAGTTTGATTTTGGTGGGAACGTGTTTTGAAGCATCTGTAAGATGATAAAGTCTGTGACCTCATCTTAAATACGATCCCCATTCCAGGCTTTTTTTTGCACGGGTCTCGCTTCTATTAAATTATATTTAATATTATAGATTTTTTTTAATGAAAATGAAAATACTTGATCTATCCGTAAAAAAAATTAAAGTTTATGCAAAGCAACCAAAAATTTATTTTAATAAAACAAATTTTGGTAATTTATTCAGTGTACATCCGAGAAAAGTTTCCTTTTTAGCTAGTTTCTTTGCAAAAAACTCATTTTCGTATTATACGTTTTTTTATTTGTAGGAATTATTTCAGCCAAGAAAATGCTGGTTTCTGTCTGTATTTCTTGGGTATTTTAATCGCCATCTTCTTGACTTGAGTTTTTTTTTTGTTACAGTACTTAACGTAAGATTTAGAAATCGATCTTTGCAACTACAAATTATTATAGCCGGTTATTTTGTTCTCTTTTACATAGTTTCCTCTTTCTAAATTCTGCGAATCAAAAATATAGATTTTTTATTAGTGAATTGACAATGAATCTTTAAAATATTTTATATGAATATAAAATGACGACTCGTCAAAAATTATACTGCGCAAAATGGATCAAGGATTACCTCAAATTTGAGAAATATTGGTTTAGAGCGTAACAGACGAAAACCAAAATCAGCTTCTAGTGGACCAAATTAGGCTGCTAAAGAAAGAGAGAGAGATTTATATTCATGCCTAAACTATTCTAAGAAATGAAGAAACTAAGTATTTAAATAATTTTTATGTATCTGTGGTAATCAAACTTAGTAGAAATAGTGTTCCACAACGACGAATTCCAGTTGAACTTTTCGTAAGCTAATTCATTATTTGAAGAACATGGAATAGCTTTTTGGAGACCAGTGACATAACAGATCCAGAGCATGCTTTATAACCGCTAGGCAAGATAGCATTTTAGTAGGATATGTCATTGAAAATCCTTGTTTTACTGCTCGAGAGAATGTAAACCGACAGCGGTAATATATTAACACGCCCATTTCAATACAAACAGTTGAAAGTTGCTTAATGAAAATGAGATTCAGATCTAGAGGGTCAATAAGAGAACTAGGCGACACCGTATAAGTCATTAAGCGTTTTGTATAGAACATGCTCATTGGACTGTATAGGAGTGGCAAGGAGACTTGTTTTTAAATGAGTCTTGTCTCCGAATATGTGATTCTAATGGGCGAATTCCAATTTATGGGAGATGAAGTGAAAGATTTCATGACAATATTGTTAAAAAGGCTCACCGTTTTAAAGGTAGACTAACAATGGTGTGGGATGGCCTTAGTTTAAACGAATAAATCAAGCTCATTGTAATTTAGGGTGAAAATTTGACAGATCGAAGATATTTTATGGACACTGTACTATCCCACGTAGTGACTAATGCTCAAAATGGTGGCAAATAATTTATTCTTCAACAGGATAATGTCTGCTTTCACGCCACCAGAGGATTGGGTTATTTTTTAGGTTGGTTATGGATTGACCAGCTAACAGCCCTGATTTAAACCTCATAGGGTGAGTTAGGCAGACGCATGCGACAGAGATATCGCAAATGACCTAGAAGAACTAGCAAATGGTTTACTTCAAGAGTTGAAGAAAATCCATAAGAAAGAATTCGACATTTAATCAACAGTATGCCACGTCGATGTCAGGTAGTATAACAAACAAAAGGAAGATATATCCGTTACTAAAACATTACTCAATATTCTGATGCATAAGTGTATAGCCATAGAATTTTTTTAAGTATATTTTTAGAAATACAAATGACTTTTTTCTATTAATTCCTTGTCATCTGCTTCGCATGGCAAATTACCTATTTATTTTAATGTATTATAAAACTAACAATACTATATTTTGGTTTAAAATAAAACTACCACCAATGTTAAGTTATAGTTGGATTTTTAAAGGTGATCCATAATTCATATTTCGTAGTATATAATAACTGATCCATACAAAAGTAAAAAATAATACTTGAATGCGGAAAAAAAGGACCAAATCACGTTTTTTCTATCAAAAACAGGACTAACAAAATTGCCTGACCCGCTTATCTTCCGCTAAATAAACTCAGATTTTTACGCTACGCCAGCGCCGCCTGTTTTCAATAACGACAGTTATATTTTATTAGGGATTATGCTTTCTTTAAAGCTTTAAAAGGCGTTATAGAATCCTGTTATTGAACAATTAGTTTAAAAATATTATTATTTTTGTCTGTGGGGCAAATTAATGAAATTCTTAAATTGTTATGTTTAGGATGTGCTGTCGGGTAAGTCTAATATTTTAAAATTTTGCAAAATCTAGAGATATTTAAATAAAATATCATGGATCGAAATGGTATTTGATATATTGGTATTCGAAAATTGTACTTTTTTATCTTGAAAAGCACCGGTACTATTGTTGTACCATTTAACAAATTACTTGTATTTTCCTGCTATGAATTTATTTAATACAGTATACAACCTTTGGTTTACTTTTCATTTAATGCAAATATATAGGATGTCTGTTATTTAAAAATCCAGGTTTGGTTTGTCACGAATGTTTTGTAAAATATTTTAGTTTAAATTTATACCTATTTAGTTAATGTCACCTTTAATATAAACCCCTTCTCTACAGACCCGGGAGGCACCGCATTCGAAAGAGCAGGCTTCACGCTGCACTTTTGTCGATCATTTGCCTTTGACGCATGCGTGTTTCTTCTGTAGAAGCATCAGTCTCTATATCTTATAGCAACACCTCGTATTTGAAAATATTTTTAAATTGTATTTCTTGAATATTGAAATAATTTCCAGGTTACTTTCTGTATCTCCTACAAAATTGAAAATATTCTCTATTTGTGTCTTTGACTGCACATTTTATTAAATTTCATTAATTATTAAATATGCCATTTAGAATGGTTATAATAAGTTAAATATTTATTTGTACATACTCAATATAGAAGCAAACGATCTAATTTAATTCTGTCTTATCGCTTTGACCGAGAAACAACTTTTAATATTGCGTTCTTCAAGGTATTTTATTAAAAATTCAATTTCATTAAACGTACTGTATGGTTTGAAAAAGAAAATAAAACACAAAAGTAATATAAGTACATTTAGGGAATACCCATAGGTACACATTATAGCAGAAAATTTTCCTGCCGCGTTTGTTTGTGTGTTCGGATTAATCTCGAATGTTATTGAATGAATTTTGATTCGAATTTCACGATAAGTTAGACAATTTTTTTAATAAAGATTCTGATATATAATCGTATCTAAAATAGAAATGGTGTAACTCCATCCATATTCCATGTATCTAGTATCTGAATATTAGCCTTTTTCCAAACTTTTCGTAAATTATCAACTTATGTTGTCAGTACCGCCTTGTTTACTAATTTGCTCTACCCAGTTCATAACGTATTTTTTGAGCTTCCTTACGACTCTATACCTAAATTCATATCGGAATCTTGTAATATATCGTTTTCCAGTTCATTGGCAAAAATTTTTCGATTTTTGGTACAGTCTATCTTTGTTATCGGTTGTGTGCTATTATTATTAATACCATTATCTGTAATCCCGAAATTTTTAACCATTGTTATTATTTTTTATTGCTATTCGCTTAATATTCCTTGTATATATTCGCTGCATTATTAAAAACCGTTATAAATGTAATAATAATATAATAATAATAGATGTTATGTTCGAAAACCTGCAAAAAAAAAAGAACACTATCAACAAAAGCACAAAAATACCATCCCTGGAGTGCTATTGAACGTACAATGCTTCCAAGGCACCAAGGAGGAAGAGGACTGGTGGATATTGGTAAGCAGCTCAATCAACAAATAATAAACTTACGTTCGTATTTCCACAGGTTAGGGGACTCCTCCACACTATATTAAGCAATATGCAAGGTAGACGATTCAATGCCGTTACGGCTGAGGGAACAGGATATTACTTCTCACCACCAAACAGACCAAGAGAAGTTACAAGTCTAGCTACGGAAGGAATTTCGACAATTTAGCTTGGAACTACTGGTTGCTTTCAGTACAGATGTCTCCGGAAATGGAGGGCTTTTTATTAGCTATCCAAGACCAGGTTATTCCGACGAGAAACTATCTGAAGGTCATCATGCGAGATCCCTCAATAGAAAACGACCAATATAGATATGGCTGTCAAACATCAGAGTTAGTCCTGTACATAACTGGAGGATGCTAAGCATTTGCCGCAACAGAGTATTAGAAAAGACATGACTCAGTCACCAAGATACTCCACCAAGAGTTGGCAGATAAGTTAAATCTATTGCAGGTAGGAAAAGTGCCTTACTACGAACATAATTTGGAGCCTATTCTTGAGAACAACGAGTTTAAGCTACATTGAGACCGAACGGTTCTAACAAATAAGACACTTGCTCATAATAAACCAGACATTATATTAATACATACAGTTTCTAGGCGAACTACATTAATTGACAACAACAACAATCTAAGGTCAAAATACATTAAGAAGATCGCTAAATACAGAGACCTGGGGATGCAAATCCGCAAACAATGGGCAATGAACAGCGTTCATACGATTCTCATAATTTTATCAACAACTCGAGGACTAAAGAACCTTCTGCAGAACATCAAGGGACTGGGCCTAAGTGAGTATCTGTATAAACCCTGAAATCGGTTCTCCTTGCAACCGGGCGGACCCTCCGAAAGTTTGCGGGAAATACAGCAGACTACGTCGCTTAGGATCCGGTAACATGGAAAAAGGTACCCATGGAGCTTCACACTTTTGGTATCTTTGTATACCTGGTATGAGTCAATACTTCCTGGAGGGAGTGCGAAGTCGTTTGGCTTGAAAATCATACAGATGTCATGTCAAAGACAATCCAGCACATATAGGAAGGGGGGGGGGAAACCAAGCATTTGCCACATCTGAATCTATAAGAAGACTGATGACTAAGTAACCAAGATCATCCGTTAAGAGTTAGCACACACATTAAACCTTTTGCAGGCAGTGAAAGTGCTTAACTACGAATACACACCTGACTCTCTTTTGGAAAACAAGAGAGCTCATTTTTAGTAGATAAGCCTTAAAGTGACCAATATTAATAGAAGTCATCATCCCAACAACTATAATCTAAGGAACAATCTAAAGGACAAGTACAAAGACAGGACCTGGAGGAGCATGCACGCAGAAACTATAATTTTACCCACAACTGCCGCTTTAACTTATCCTTATAAATTATCTTTTCATATAAAATATGTAAATAATATTAAGTAAATAATATTAAGTATTTCAAAACAAAGTTATTTGATTACATCAGTAGAACCTTCTACTATTCAAGAATATCTTCCCATTAATAATAAAATAACACAGATCTATAAAAATGGGGTCATGATTGTTGTTGGGCAGCTGGGGATCATTTACAAATTAATTTGCTCCGTAGAATCCTAATCTGAGTTCAAAATTGGCCCATCTTATTAAGATTTTGAGATATTTGAGGTTATGAACTCGAAAAATGGATTTTTGGCTACTTCTGAGGTTATGTGAAGGATGCACAAAATTTTTCTTCTAGTTGCATCATTTAACACCACTCTTGCCCTTCAAAATAGGCTATTGCGCGGTCATTTACGATTTATTCTTGTGAAGTTTTCTTGCAAATTTCAGTCCGCCATTTTGAATTTACTGAATTGAATCTTAAAAATGAAAATTTCTATTTTCTGACATCATATCCGTAACCAGCAAGTGAAAAAACCCCAAGTGAAATATTTTAGTTACCAATATAATTTTTTTGTAAATTTTGATACGCCATTTTGAATCCGCCCTCTAGGAAATGAGAATTTTAATTTTCTAACTTCATATTCGTACTGCCTCACCCCAAAAACCCCTAAGTGCGTATTTTCGACAGAAATGTTTACAGTATAAAAATTTATGCCTTTATAACTTTACAAGAAAAAATCGTAGATAACCGCTCAATAGCTCATATTGAAGGGTAAGAACAGAATTAACTGATGCAATTAGAAAAAAAGACCAAAAAAAATGTTGTGCATCCTGTACAAAACTTCATATGTGACCAAAAAAGTCATTTTTCGAGTACATAACACCAAATATTTTAAAATCCAAATGTGATGGACCAATTCAATACATGTTTATATATTGTTTCTGAGAAACTGTCACCATTTTTTTAATGACGTATTTCAAACTTTGTAAACCTTTACAAATATGTTTTGAAATAAATGCTTATATTATCTTATCTTAGATGGCTTTTTCAGGGGCGGATCCAGCCTCTTTCTCTGGGGGGGGGGGAGATATCACAAGAGTACAGTATGATAAGCGAAAGCAAGGTGTTGACGGGGGGGGGGGAGGAGATGTTACCAGCATTCACGTTCCTAGTGTAAGAGACAGGGTCAGATCTATTTTTCTGATTTCAAAGCTCTTCGGAATGGGGACGATCGCAAGCAAAAGTCAGTAGTTGACGGGGGGGGGGGATGCCAACAGCATTCACATTTCTAGTATAAGAGGCAGGATCAGGTCTATTTTTCTGAATTCGAAGCACTTGAAGAGGGGGCGATTCACGCCTGGGCTTCCCCTACCTCACACGTACAAACTTATTATTATTATATTGCCCTTATTTACAATTTTATCATGTTAGTGCAAAGCTAATATTATATAAATTTTAAATTATATTTGTATTTAAATGACTTTTAAGCTATTGTGCCTTAGTCTCAGATAATAAATTAATATCTTAATAGGTATCCTTGCACACACATTTTAAAGATACATTTGCTTCTAATAAACCAAGATGTAACCTTTTATTTATAGCCTCAATATTTTGTGGTATTTCACAAACATCAAATCAATGAAAACGCCTTTAGTAGATAGAAATAATACCAATGACTATTTTGGTGTTTCGATCGATGCTTTTTACTTTGTTTGGTGTGAGAATCGTCGGACAAATGGATGATTGTTTCTCACTTTAGTTTGTAATTCTTTTATCTCTGTTATTTATATAAATCTAAAGGTTGTTGTTACTTTTTTGTGATGGTTTGAAATTAGAAATAAATGGCTTTAATTTATTAATTCTTCTGAGAATTGTATTTAGCAAGAAGCAATGTGTATTAGTTTTTAAAATAGGGAAAACTTTTTTTATGAAAAGGTGAATTCACAGAGAAAAGTTTATAATAACGTAACTATATAGAACAATTTTAATAAAAATAGCTGAATTAGAGCTGAGGAAAACAGAAATATGCATTAGAATTCGATATAAAGTATTCTGTTATAGTTCGGGAGCCTAGCGAGTCTTTGTAGCCGATGACTAGACATGGCTCCCCCAGAGTTTTATATATATTTTTTGACCGCCTAATTGTGAATATTGGGTTTGGATTGCCGAAAAACGGTTATTTGTTTTTTTGTAAAATAAAAAATATTTTCGTGTTCTCCCGCCAAATCTAAGCAAAAAGTATCTCTTGTGATTTTTCGTTCCGATGCATAGTTTTTCAGTTAAAAATCGTTAAATATTTAAAAAGTGTCATTTTTTGCCTGTTGGCCCTTAAATACGCTCCAAACAGACGTAGACGCTGGTGACGCCCTCTGTAACTAAAAAATCCCAAAGTACCAAATTTAGTGCAGATCAAGATATTATTAAAATAAATATTTATAAAACAGTTAAAAAAATATTATTATGACACCCTGTATTTTGGAAAATATCAACTTTTGGACTAAGGTAAATTTGGCTAAATCCTCTTAGGAATTTGCGTTAGGGTTTTGTACAGACTTGTTCCTTATATTTTACATGCTCTGGTCATTTTATTATAAAGGTTAGAAAAAAACTTTAAAAACAGTTGCCGGAAGTTTTCTATATCGGAAGAATATGTATACATGTATACGCCATCCGGCGGGAGGTCGGCGAAGCCGCGTTCAGTATTGGCATGCTTTCTTCCGATCTGTCCTTGGCACAGCCAGGTGCATGTCGGTACCCTGATGAGTCTGGGAGACGAAACATCTACCTCTGCCGTATCACTGTGGCGGGGAGGGTAAGTTTTGACTTTCTTCTCGGTATGGTGGTACAGGTAGGCCATCATCTCGATGGTGGTAGAATAGGATAGATTACGTTTTATAACAATTTATTCTAACTGTGCAACCTCTAACACAGAAAGGATATATATATATATATATATATATATATATATATATATATATATATATATATATAAATTATTTAACCATTGTTAGAGCGTATAATTATTTTCTCATAGTTAACTTGATTTTATAATATAATACGACTATAGTATATTATATTCTTTACTGAACAACCTAATTTTCGATTGTTTTGTAATTAACATGTCGATGGTGACTTTTTGAAATTTTTAATATTTTGAAGTAAACATTTCAAAAACGGTTTGAGCAAATATAGGTAACATATATATTTTTGAAAAGGGAATTTCAAGTTCTATTTTAATATTTAGTAATATACAGGATGTTCCAGTTAAAAAAAGTAAATTTATTTAAAAAATACAATTTTTCATGAAAGTTTGTTTTTTCTAGTAACATATTCTTGCGACATAGAAAAAATCCAGCAACTTATGTATTTGAAGTTTCTTTCTAACTTCCATAATAACAACCTTCTAGACATCTTTTGGAGACACCCTGTACTTTAACAAGTATACATTTTTTAAATATTCAAAATTTTTATTCGCATTTTAGATAAGGTAATCAGAAGAACTAAAAACCCACTGTCATTTTAATTTTCCTGGCGACATTGGAGGTTTAGTCTTTTCTTATTTTTCTTTGCATGTTGCATGATTCTGTAATTTTAAAACGTATATATAAATTCGCTTCATTAAAAAAGTTTTACTTGCCAGTATTAAAAGTCTATTTTCTATCCACTGAGATTATTATAATACCCGGTAACATGAGTGAAGAATAGGTGAGATTAGATATAATATTTTTTAGGTTATTTCACTCTTTTACAAACACATGTTCTAACTTTCCGCATTATTTTGCTAAAATATATATTTCTTATATAAAGTTACTCCGATGTAACATCAAAAAGTCTTAAAATTTCTCTGAAAGCTCCGTAAAAATCAAACTGGCAATGTCAGAGTAGGGATTATTTGTACGTTTTTGCTTGGTTAGTATTTAAGCTTTCCTTAAAATGTCGGCGGCCATTACGGCAACTCAAAAAAGTGAGTTAAAGTTTAAGTTTCACACACAAGAAAGCAATTTTATGTTAGTTGAAGCTGCCATAATAGCAAAAGTGTTTGATCTCTCCAAAAGTGCGAATTGATCCATTCCGGTGGGATTTGCGCTTAGAGAATACCCATTAAAAGTTGCTTCTACTTCCTATTTGAGTATAAAAGTCATGCATTGATAACACAGGGCTACAAGGTTCTGTTGTTGGGCAGGTAGGAGTCATTTCCAAAGTACTTTGCCACGTAGAATCCGAATCCGAGGTTAGAATTGAAATATTTAAGGTTATGTACTCGAAAACATCTTTTTTGGCTAGTTTTGAATTCATTTACGGGATGCCCAAAATTTTTTTAATCTTTACAAAGTTACGGCCATTTTAAGTGGTAAAATATATTTATTCCAACACAAGTTGTAAAATATATTCCAACGTCATGATCTCTTTGAGGCATATATTTTTCTATTGTATACATTTCTATCGAAGATTTGGACTTGCGGATCAGAAATTTGAAATTTTCATTTCCAAAATGGCGGATTCAAGATGGCGCATCAAAATTTACAAAAAGTGATATTGGTATCTCAAAAATTTCACTTGGGGGTTGTCCAGAGTTCCTTATTACGAATATTATGTTAGATAATAGAAATTTTTATTTTTAAGGTGGTAGATTCAAAATGGATTAAAATTTGCAAAATTCTGACTTCGAATTCGGATGCTTCGCAGCAAATAACTTCGAAAATGACCCAGCTGCCCAACAACAATCATGACCCCATTTTTTGTAAACCTGTATAGTATTGCACAAAGCATTCTTTAACTCTTGTTGTTGTACCATAAAGTAAAAATTGCTCCATTATAAAACCTGTCAATTTTTGAATTTTACCCTGTATCTCCAAAACAAAACAAAATTTTTAAGTTCTGCTTGTAGTTTTATTGGTTTCCCTAAAAAATAGCTAGTCAATACTAAATTAATTTTTTACCAACTTTAATAGTAATACCGAATTTGGGACACTCTGTACGGGGCGTCCGGATTTCGTTGTTTTTGACGGGTAGTTCCGTTCCGGTGCTACTTTTGCGTGAAACGAAAGATGCCGCGGATAGAATTTTCAGAACAGTTTTTTAGATACCGGGGTTTTCGAAAATATGTCATTTTGGGACACCCTCCGTATTTCGGTTATCTTTTCAGTTGTTGAAAAAGTAAATATTGACCCAAAGAAAGTTTTTTACGTAAAATTCAGTAGCGTTGTTGGTTTCTCTTTAAGAACTTCTGTTTTTTAGATATAAATCAAATTTGTGATTTTTTTAACAGAACACCCCGTATATTCATAGAACATTATTCCGCAACAAGTAAACTAAAAAGTATAATTTAATGGCTTAAACGAAATAAGAATAATTAAGTGTTATATATCATTCAAAAGTCCTTAATAAGCAGAGTGCAATGATCTATGAATATATAGGGTGTTCCATTAAAAAAAACACAAGTTTAATTTATATCTAAAAAACCGTAGTAATTAGAGAGAAACTAACGACTTTATGTGAGTCAATATTTACCTTTTCTATAACTAAAAAGTTAACTGAAATACGAGGAGTGTCCTAAAATAGCAAATTTTCAAAAAAATCCTGTATCTAAAAAAGTAAGAATGCTCTGAAAATGTTGTCTGTGGAATCTTTCGTTTCACGCAGAAATATCATCGCTTCGCGAAAACCGCATCCCTTTAACTTTAAAAATAACGGAACTACCCGGCAAAAGCCACGAAATCTGGACACCCTGTACAGGGTGAGTCAACGATTGGATGAAGTAAGTTTGTGCCTTTTCGGTGAAATTAACAAAGAAACTATATTTATTATTTGATACAGTTTATTTTTACGCAGATTTTAAAAATATTTAGGACTCTACAGGGTGAGCCAAAAAACTAGGACAGCATAAAGTTGTATTTTTTTAAATAGAACACCCTATATACGAATCGTATTTTCGATTTAGCTTATAATTTTAAATCTTTTTTATTAAGGGTTTACTATAACAAAACTTTATAGTTTCTGAGATAATTAAGTTTAAAGAAAAAAAGTCACATTTTCAAGCATCAATTCAATCCTAAATAACGTTTTCAATTTTGTGACAAATATATTCAAATTTGGAATTTAGCAAGGCCAAGGACAAATTAACATAATTTTTACCTAATATTTGCAATAAAAGCTACAGGATGTTGAACACATCGGCTCAAATTTGAACAAGTTTAAATGAATAAATATCTTTTTTTTAAATGATACACCCTGTATATTTTCATGTTATTTAATAGAGTAATAAAAACCCTAAAAATTTTGTTCAATATATCCTATACCTATTTATAATAGTTTTTGAGATATTTCAGTTTTTCTTATTTTCCATACTTTTTTACAGAAATAGTCTTCATTATCATAGTAGCCATGTAAAATAATAAAAAGAAACTACAGAAACAAACAGAATGTGGTTAAATATGATGAAATATATTATTCGTTATATTACAACGGCAATAGTTTAATTAAACATAATGTGAAAAAATTAACACAACAATAACGACAAGGCAAATACATATTTACTTTTATACTAAATTGAAACAAAAAAATTACCTATTAAATACTGAGATTAATTATTTCTTTTTAATAAGTGTTCGAATAAACGACCCTCTTGTGCAATGCACAAATTTAGTCTTTTTTGCAGATTTTCTCGGACCCTGGACAAAATTAGTGGCGTTATTGTTCTACAGGTATCCCTAATCCTGTTTCGCATATCTTCCACTGTTGTTGGTGGATTAACATACACCTTATTTTTAATATAACCCCATAGGAAGAAATCTAATGGGGTGATGTCGCAAGACCTTGGTGGCCACTCAATGAAACCCCCACGTCCAATCCATTTTTGCGGATATCGTTGGTCCAAAAACGCACGAACTTCACGATGGTAATGCGGAGGCGCACCATCGTGCTGGAACCACATACTGTCGAGCTCATCCCTATCGAGACCTTGAAGCAGGGGTAATTCTTCTTGTAGAAAGTTCAGGTAACTATGGCCATTTAGTGGTTCATTAAAAAAGTGGGGTCCAATAATTCGATTATGATGAATACCACACCAAACATTTAATGACCAGTGGTTTTGATGTTGCACCTCTCTAATCCAAAATGGGTTTTCTGTGGCATAATAATGCATGTTGCGTCTATTTACGGCACCGTTACTTCTAAAAGTAGCTTCATCACTAAACATTACCTTACATAATAAATTTGGATTTAATTGAATCTCCGCATTTATTGTACGACAAAAGTTTACACGACTTTCAAAATCCTGTCCATGCAATTCTTGGTGTAATTCCATGTGATATGGATGATACCTATATTTCTTGGTAGTACGATTCGCGGTGGATTGTGATGTTTCACATAATGCTGCTAACTGACGGCTACCAATATAAGGATTTTCCTGAACATTTAACAATACTTGTAGTTCTTTTTCTTCATTAGTTACTGGTTTGTTGACCACTTTACGTTTTGGATAATCAACAGTACCAGAAGAATCAAATCTTTGCATTAAGTTTTGAAAAGTATGGGTATTAGGCTGGCGTCGATCAGGATACTTCATTTTGTAAACTCTTTGAGCAAGAAGGCAATTTTTTTGAGCCTCTCCTATTGTATAAATCATATCTATTAACTCATTCTTTGGAAAATTCATTTTACAATATAAGATGAATGCAAAAAAACCAAACTACACTACATAAAAACCAAAAGAAGCGATTGCGGTTATAAATTTGACACACAGAAAAATATTCTTTTACATTGTTTTTGCCATGGCTACTATGATAATGAAGACTATTTCTGTAAAAAAGTATGGAAACTAAGAACAACTGAAATATCTCAAAAACTATTATAAATAGGTATAGGATATATTGAACAAAACTTTTAGGGTTTTTATTACTCTATTAAATAACATGAAAATATACAGGGTGTACCATTTAAAAAAAAAGATATTTATTCATTTAAACTTGTTCAAATTTGAGCCGATGTGTTCAACACCCTGTAGCTTTTATTGCAAATATTAGGTAAAAATTATGTTAACTTGTCCTTGGCCTTGCTAAATTCCAAATTTGAATATATTTGTCACAAAATTGAAAACGTTATTTAGGATTGAATTGATGCTTGAAAATGTGACTTTTTTTCTTTAAACTTAATTATCTCAGAAACTATAAAGTTTTGTTATAGTAAACCCTTAATAAAAAAGATTTAAAATTATAAGCTAAATCGAAAATACGATTCGTATATAGGGTGTTCTATTTAAAAAAATACAACTTTATGCTGTCCTAGTTTTTTGGCTCACCCTGTAGAGTCCTAAATATTTTTAAAATCTGCGTAAAAATAAACTGTATCAAACAATAAATATAGTTTCTTTGTTAATGTCACCGAAAAGGCACAAACTTACTTCATCCAATCGTTGACTCACCCTGTACATACATAAATTATATTCCATAATTTTTTATGGGTCAAAATTTATAATAATTTTTGGCCGTACATCCGCACATTTAATGTAATAAAATTAGTGACTTTATAAATTATTAATTGAAATATATTTCAATTCAATCGTTTGAACTATAAATTGATGGCACGGGAAATAAATTAAAAGTTGAACTAAATTGAATACATTAATTTCGAACTCCACGTTTATTAAATGCTAATGATACCTGACAGAACAAGCATTTTCATTTTTGCTATAATTGGTTAGTTGGTTGGTTCATTTAGTGCAGAAATCCTTTTCGTGCAGAGAATTAAAATAAATAAATGACTGGAAAATTGATCTGTACAATGCCAGAAGCTGATGCTTCAATACAAACAAAGTTTGTATCAAAATGTTGTGTATTAAGGAAAGTTATTTCATCAGTTCCAATACACTCCTGGACAAAATTAACCAAACAAAATATTAAATTGACTAAAAAGTGGTTGTCGGACTTGCATTGTCTTTATTTTTATTTATTTTTACGATGTTTCGATTAGGCTGTATCTCTAATCGTTATCAAGTATAAACTGAATGTTTTGTCTTAAAACTACGAGCTTATATAGGGACTGTGTCCACTGAAGCGCAAAGTTTCACTTCACTGTACAGACCTCAATGATTTGATGTTACAAAGTAATGGTTGCCAAAGATTAGGTACCTCAACACTCGGTTTACTGAAGATTCCATTATTATTTTCAATGTAAACTGCTTCTATATATTTTCTTTTGTTCATGTTGGGTTCCATATATATTGCCGCAGCCTCAAACCATTTTATGTGGTGTTGTTTATCCCAGGCGTGTTCTGCAATACCTGATCTCGATGTTTCCCATTTTTGTGTATGAGTTTTATGTTCCTTAATTAAGTTTTATCTGTAAAGAAAACTTGTTTCCAATTATCCACAGATCAATTTTGATTATTTCTAGCAAAATGTAACCTGGCAACTCTGTTCTCTCTAGAAAACAAAGGCGTAGTCTCCTACTGTTTAATCCAGCTTCATTTAACCATCTTCTAACTGTTCTAGAAGAAATTGCGACATTGCCGGTACCTTCGAGTTCGTTTCTCATAATAGAATTAGTAGCAGTCCTGGTTATTCAACGAGGCAATTAAACTTTAACAAACCTTTGGTCTTCACTCAGTGTAGCTGCTCCTGGTGCCTGTTGCACCCATTGCTTCGCACTCTTCCTACATTTTGTTTAAAGTGTAGGGTTGTTTAAGAGATTTTATATGCCCTTATATTACTTTATGCATATTAATTGAATGTTTGTTGCTTACCGGCTCTTTTGAGTGGCGTTCAGTGCATTTCCCTTCTTATTTGTTCGTTTCAGACGAACCAAGGTGCATCTAATGTCATCCTCAGGAGTAGGACATAGGTAATGTAGATCACTTAGCACACATTGATTCATCGGCAGAATTGCTGTCAAGAGACATATCTGAATCTGAGGAAGTATTAGCGCATCAACGTAAATGTCCAAGTCCAACATTCTTTGTTCTTCTTTTTTAACATGATCGATCCAATCATTGGTCGTCACGTTAGTAATTGTCTCGAGCACTAATATTTTGATATCTGCTAATCTGAATATTTTGTTTTTCCGCGCAACTTCACTCTATATTTGCGCCCATACTAATTCGATTGGGTTAAGTTCACAATGTTATAGCGGCAGTCTCATCACTGTTATGTTTTTTCCCGAGCCTTTTTATTAATAGCATTTTTGATATATTTTTGTTTATTTGCCCTCATTAAATCTAGCAACTGCACTTTAAACATTGTTTCGTCAAATTCAATGTTTTTTGAGAGAAGCCATTGGTATATCTTCACCTTTTTAGACGCAGAAGTCGGAATTTTTTCTTGGCGTCGATTTTGATACGGGGTATTGTCTATTACAATTACCTAATCGGGTTCCACGAGGTTTAAAATCAAAAAAAAAAACATCGCTTAAAAACATTGGAGTCCATATCTTCACAATAGTCCCCTGTTTTTCGAGATTAGAAAACGTTAAGGCCGAAATCTAAGAAACTAGAGATTCTTTCAATATGAGTTATTATAAGACGATGACCTTCTCCACTAGGATTGCATAATCCTTGGGAAAATCCTTCCATAAATGTCTGCTTAATGTTCAGATCTTGCTATACCTTTCCAACCGTGTGTCCTTCATTGAGCCATGTTTCGTCAGTGTAATACAATTTTTTTTTTTTTTTCGAAACTATTTTTTCCAAATATTTTCGCCGCCATAAAATAAATTCATTCTTTTCAATTAGCAAGCTTTTGCGATTCCATTTAATATATCTAAAATTCATTTCTTTTAAAGTTCGTTTCAAAGCTCTTTATTTTTTCTGTCCTTTCGTCTGCAAGCTTTTTCAGCGCTGCCTGACTGTCAAAAGAAATGAGAATGGTCCTGCTCCTGTAGCCTGTCATCGGATTCTTTTGAAGACAGATATTAATAACATGTATTTATTCCTGGAATACCATGGTGTGCTGCTGCAGTGCCTCACTTATGTTGAATGTGGGTGTGGCTTCGTGTATTCTGGTTTCTGCACTATATTCAGTTTTGAACTGGTCTATAAACCAAAGAAGGTTTCCTGGTTGACTTAGTCATCTATCAGATCCAGCCTTCCAGTCAGTCTGAAGTTTGTATTACTCCATATACCAGACAGTGCAGGAATTGTTAGCCAATTCACGCTGTCGCTACTTCCAAAATATCAAATTTTGCAGGGTTTTGTAGTAGATATGGTGCATATTTGTACATGTACTAAAAATATCGTTCTTTCTGTCTCCTGTAAAAACTTAGATTTTGTGATTTAACACACAGTATAGTTTTAAGTAACAAAAGTAAAATTCATAAAAGTTCCTGAAAGGAAATATTTTTAACAACTCATTATATTAACTAGGTCAACAACCTTATTGTTTATTATTTTGAAGCAGCGAGTATTGAAAAATCTGAGATCGTTATGCATTCTGGGTTTCCACCCTTCGTTTATTTAAGATTTCTCTGTTTTCGGTAATATAAACGTCTCTTTATAATAATTTCTCTTCTGGCAGGGTTCGGCGATCAATAGTTCTGGTTTCTGACCATATTTGTTAAGAAAGTGATTTTGTTTGATTTGTACATATATGAATATTTATTTTAAATATAATATATAGGACAAAAAATAAGGCTTTATAATTAAAAAAATTAGTTGAAATTTAAGCAGTGAAACACCAAACCAACAATATAGTATAATAGTAGTGGTGGTAGTACGAGAGTAGCCGTTTATATTTCGGAAAAAACAAACAAAACAAATATTTACCATTCAAACTTGTTTTATTGCATTTAAAAATATTCTCCACGATCATCAATATACTTCTGCACGTGTTTGAATCAATACGAAAAGCATTTTTGCCACTGTTAAGATGGTATCCCCAAAATCTGGTTTTTGAACGCATTAATCGCCCTTTTTGGGGTAAAAAATCGTTAAGTACCCAGTTTGTCTTTCATATACGGACATAAAAAGAAATCATTGAGTGCCAAATCAGGGTGTACGATGGCTCAAAAAGTCACTCGTTTGGGCCGATGTGTGGGAGTTCTAATTTATTATGGTAGAGAATGATTCGTCGTCTCCAGTTTCTTTTCTTTAATTCACAAAATCTTTCCGGCAAAGTGATTGTGTACCATTCAGAATTGACTGTTCTATGATTCTCTAAAGGCATAGTTGAGACACGGTCAGTTTTTCCCAAAAAACAAGCGAGCACTTGCTTCAAAGTGTTTCGTGTGCGAGCAACTTTTGTTGTTTTTTGCTCATTATGGAAAACCCATACGGCCGACTGCTGTTTACTTTCTGGTATTGAGCCAAGACTCGTCATCTGTCACGAACCTACAAATGTTCCTTGAATCACCGTGATCATGTTTCTTGTGTATTTTCTTGCACCAATCGACACGAGCCTTTTTTCGGCGATTGTCAAGTTATTTGGGATCCAATGCTAATATATCTTCTTCATGGCCAAATGTTTATGCAATCTGTTATACATATGACGGTTTGCATTATGAGTTCACGTACAGCATCGCCTTGCACTACAGACACGATTAAATTCACTTCTTCTTCTTTAGGTGCCGTCTTCGTTCCGAAGGTTGACGATCATCAGAGCTATACGTATTTTCGAGACTGCTGACCTAAACAGCTGGTTATTGCTGCAATTATACCATTCTCTTAGATTTTTTAACCAAGAGTTTCGTCTTCTTCCTACAGATCTCTTTCCCATAATTTTTCCCTGCATAATAGTTCTCAGTAGTTGATATCTTTCTCCTCTCGTAACGTGTCCCAGGTATTGTAATTTTCGTTTTTTAATTGTAAGTATGACCTCCTTTTCTTTATTCATTCTCCTCAGTACTTCAGCGTTTGTGATTTTCTCCATCCATGATATTCTCAACATTCTGCGGTACATCCACAATTCAAAGGCTTCCAACTTGTTAATATCGATCTTTTTAAGCGTCCATGCCTCCATTCCATAAAACAAAACTGACAGTACATAACATCTTGCCAGACGAACCTTTAATTCAAGACTCAGGTCTCTGCCATAGAACACTCTCTTCATTTTCGTGAATACGGCTCTTGCTTTCTCTATCCGGATTTTGATTTCTTCAGAGCTATCGTTGTTTTCATTGATGACAGTGCCTAAATAGTTGTATTTTCTGACGTGTTCTATATTTTGACCCTGTATGCGTATATCTGGGACATTTTGGGTTGATTTGGATATTAACATGCATTTTGCTTTTCTTATGTTTAGTGACAGTCCATATTCTTGACTGACTGTTGCTACTCTATCGACTAAGGTCTGGATATCCTCGAGTGTTTCTGCGATAAGTACTGTGTCATAGGCGTATCTGAGGTTGTTTATTAAAATTCCATTTATTTTAATACCAACGAATTGGTCAATAAGTGCTCTATTCATTATGTCCTCAGAGTAAAGATTGAACAAGGTCGGTGAAAGTATACACCCTTGTCTCACTCCTCTTTTTATTTCGACTTCTTCAGTCATCTCATGCTCCACTCGCACTACTGCTTTCTGATTGTAATAAATATTCGATATAATTCTGATGTCTCTTTTATCGAGGTTCTTTTCCGTCAATAGACTGATAAGGTGATCATGTCTCACTTTGTCAAAGGCCTTATTGTAGTCTATGAAGCACATATATACATCCTGATTTATATCAAGGCATCTTTGAGACATGACATTCAGTGCAAATAACGGTTCTCTCGTTCCGAGTCCATTTCGAAATCCAAATTGGGTATAGCTAATATCTATTTCCAGTTTTTTATGTATTCTAGTGTGTATAACTTTTAGAAATGTTTTCAGTATGTGATTCATCAGGCTTATTGTGCGATAGTCGGTGCATTGTTTTGCTTTTCCCTTTTTTGGAATAGTTACAAATGTGGATAAAAGCCATTCCTGTGGTATTATTCCTGTTTTGTAGATATGATTAAAAAGCTCCACCAATGCATAAATCGACTCTTCCTCTATGAGCTTGAGGACTTCCATCGGTAGTTCGTCTGGACCCGGAGCTTTTCCATCCCTCATTCTTCTTAGTGCATACATTACTTCCTCTTTGGTTATATCTGGGCCTTCATCCTCTTGTATGCTGTTTAGATTAGGTTCATGTCTTTCATCTGTAAATTTCATGTTCATGTCTTTCATCTGTAAATTCACTAAACCAGCGATATACAGAGTTTTTCGCATATATAAAAAATTTAGTTCATGGACGCACTCTTGTTAAGATAACTCACTTTGAAAGTTCTGAAAAATAATCACACGAAAATGTTTAGGAGTTAATTTCATTTTTTGGCCGAGATGAAATTTTGAATTTACTATAAATAAAACAAATAACGTTCGTATAAATACTGAATACGTATACAACCTAAAATGTTAAACTTTACTGTCAACGTCCGTATTGACAGTTCCCGAAACATAACCGGTTATTTTAGTAGTAATAGTAGTTGTTGTAGTAATAGTAGTTGTAATAGTAATAGTAAAGTAGTAGTAATAGTAGTAAAACGAGTAGTAGTTTATTTGACTTGTGCATACAAGAACACTGTAAATCGGGTTTTGGTAAATTTCAGTTATAACGATATTTTTGGAGAAAAAGTCTTTGTGTTCAAATAAAAATAACATCATGTTTATTTTTTTAATAAAAATAATTTAATTTCACTTTATTGGATATATTATGAAACTAGATAATTAAGATATTTTATTGTATCTATAGCTTAAGTAATATATCTTTCTTGGAGAATATCGGCTCTAAAAATAATTGAGTTTCTTCTGAAATGTACTAAGTTTAGAATCGTTCTATTCCAATTAACTTTTTTTTTTGTTAAAAATTATGTTGTTTCTTGTATAAGATGGATTTTCGAAATTATTATTTACTTCACTACATGGATAGACCTAATCTGGTGTTTTATTTTCATTTCTATTTGTCATTTTGTGTGCACTCAATCTTTATCCGATACATCTTAAAATAAATCGCATCAATTGAGAGTCTTTCTCAAGTTTTGAAACTGAATTATATTATTGGTGTAAATCATTTTTGATATCTAAAAAATCACATTTAGGCTTTTTTAATTAGAGAAGTTTAGCAATATGGCGTTTCCGCTTAGAGAAATTAGGTCAAACATCCTTTCTGTTCATTTTAGGGCATAATCGCTGAAAAATTCTAGATATTTAGGTAATCCAAGAGTTCAACTTTTATGATATTCTCGTTAACCTACAGTGTTCTTTTAAAGTTTAATTTTTACTTTGGTATTGTTGTTGCAATCAGTAGTTTCGTATTTGATCTTATCATCATCACTGTGAGTCGAGTTCTATGACTTTTCCATATTCAATTATTAAATTAGAATGTATACACTTTAAATTTTTATTTTTTTACATATTTACTACTTATTACGGGTTGATGCTTCGTAAGTAGGTTTTTCCACAACAATTTCTTCTGCACTGGCCCAACACTTGTTAAACACAAGACATAAGATAAAATTCTCAGGAATAAAAATACTATCGAGATGTGAAAACCTGTCCACAATAGTTATAAGGGAAGTCATCGAAATTGCAAAGAGGCGTCACATCTTAAATAGCAGAGATGAAAGCCAGCAATTGCCCAATACTTGGAAAAACCTACTCACGAAACATCAACCAGTAGTAGATAGTAAAGGAAAGGATCACAACTCGGCAACATGACCCCAAACACTGGCAACAGGAGCGATGACAGGTAGCAGGGCTCACAACCTGATTTGCCAGAATTATCCAATCCACGAACACGCCCCACGTACACACGGGACCGATAGCATTCGAGTCGCAAGCGTTATATCTTCTTCTTTCTAACTTAGTTAACCATGCCAGTAGGCTATTGCCTGTTCATTGCCATCACGTCTTCCCTGGAAGATGAGGTCCAGCATTCTGGCCATCATTTTGATGGTCTTCCCCGGGATCTTTTTCTTACTGGGTTATTCATTTTTGTGCTTTTAACAAGTCCACCGTCCTCCATTCTCCCTATATGTTTATTCCAGAATCTTCGCCTTTGTCTAACCCATCTATCTATGTCCTGTATCCCTCATTGTTGTCTGATATCTTCCTTCCGTATTCTGTCGTGTAGAGTTTTGCCTTGTATACTTCTTAATGTTTTTATTTCGACTGTTCTCATCATTTGTAGAGTTCTGCCTGTATTTGGTCTTGTTTCTGCCACGTATGTTATGATGGGTCTTAGAGCCGTTTTATATATCTTAGTTTTGCTTTTAGTATTAAGGTATTTGTTCTTCCAGACAATTTCTTTTAGGAATCCCGAAATTCTAGCCGCTTTCATTGTTTCCATGGCTTGTTATTTCTGCTCTCAGATATTTGTAGTGATTTACCTGTTCGACAATTTTGGAGTCGATTTCCAACTTACACCGTATTGGTTCTTTGGATGTTACTTAGCATTTGGTCTTCTTGGTGTTGATGAGCATATTTCGTTCTTTCACTTTAGTGTTAAAAGAGTGCAGTAGCCTTTGGAGATTATCTTCAGAGTCTGCAATTAGAACAACATTGTCCGCATAGCAGCCGATATGGAAGAATGTGTTTCCCATTTTGTATCCAGTCTATGGTTTAGACCTTTTGTTCTCATTATTTCTAAGACGTCCTTTAAGTGTACTCTGTCAAAAGCTTTAGTCATATCGACGAAGCACATGTATGTAGGTTTATTGAATTCTAGGAATTTTTCAGTTATTTGTTTGACAATGAATATTGCGTCTATGGTGGATCTGTTCTTTCTGATACCTTGTTCTCGTGTACTTATGATTTTGGTGATTTCTTCCAGTAGTTTTCGTGAATGCTTTGAGAATGCTATCAAGCAGTGTTATTCCTCGATAGTTTTCTGAGTGCATTTCTGTCCTTTTTTAAAAATGGGTATTGTTACACTATTCGTCCATTTATTGGGTATTTTGTTTCTTCTATGATATTCTTGAATAGGGTTAATATTTCATTCCATAGCTTTTTCCCTCCGTATTTAGCATCTTATTAGTGATCTCGTCTGGTCCTGGGCTTTTTCTGTTCTTAAAGGACTTTAAGGTGTTTTCTATCTTGTCATTTGTTAGTTCTACGCTATCGTCCTCCTCATATTCATTTTGTATCTCTTCCATGTTCTCCTCCTCCTTATATAGATTTTTAAAGTATGTTTCCCACTGCTCTAATGTGATTTTATTAGTTCTCACGGTATTTTTGACTTCAAGCTTGTTTCTTCGTAACATCCCCATATTTTTCTCTGGCTTCCGTACATGTCTCTGTCCAACTCTTTTGTGAACCTTTCCCAATAGTTTTCTTTTAGTTCTTTTATTCTTGCGTTTACCTCGTTTCGTTCCCTCCGGTAGTTGTTCCAGTTTTCTGGCGTTTTATTTCGTATATATTGAATGTATGCATTTTTCTTTTGTTTAGGTAGTTTCTTTACTTCCAGCGTTAACCAAGGTGTTCTATTGATTGTATTGACATTTACCCGTCTCTTTCCTACTGTTTCCATGGCGGCGTCTAATATGTTATTTTTTTTTCCATTGTTGGTCTATGTTGTCTTTGATATTAACTGGCCTTTGCACTATTTTTTGGTTTAACCGGTCTTCGTTTAGGTATTGTATACTTTTGTCTTCTAGTGATTCGAAGTTGAATTTGCTAATCATTTGCGGTTTAGGTTTTGAGGCCTTAGGCATTTTTAGTCTCATTTTGCAAAGTAACATCTTATGATCGCTTCCAGAGTTGGCGCCATTTAAAGTTCTTACGTCTAGTATTGTTTGAGGGGCGACTTCTCTGTTAGTGATAATATAGTCTAATACCGATTGTTGCCCGCTTTATATATATATATATATATATATATATATATATATATATATATATATAACTAAAAGGGTTGGATATTATATTAAATTGTCATAATTTTGTTACCTCTAAAGTTTCCAAAAAATGTTTTTTGACAAATTTGCTTACTTTATTGAGTTCTATGTCATATTAAAATGAGGCTTAAAAATACCCTTAAATACTCATAAAAGTTTTTGAATTTTGATCAAAATTCGTTTGGCGAATTTAGATTAAAACATTACAGATTCTTATTTATATTGCTAAAATAATTTTATGTCTTTTCAAAATAGAAGTATCTACTGTCAATTCCTAAAAACTGAAAATTTTGTTGTCTTTAACATACTTTAATTAATTTTTCTTTTTTGATCTGATTTCGAATTTTAAAAAGAATTCTTCTTAATATTTAATATTTTCTTTATTACAAATTATACCACTTTCAAAAGACACCTCTTATTTCGGTCGCAAAAATACTAAATGTTTACATTCCATTAAATCATTTTCGAAATATCTGGTACAAAGCAATTATTAATTGATCCCCATATCCATTAGGTAAGTTATAGTGGCCATAAATGGGATTAAATAATTGATGCTTCAGATTTCAAATCAATGCGTGCGATTATCTCACACCCATTAATGACAGACCTATCAAACTTTACGTCATTTTATCGGCTATAATATAATCCTGTATTTCGGTATAGCTAGTAAAGTAAAAGGTAATAAAGACAGGTAAGAATATTATTATTGTTTAAACTGAGAGCACCATTTAAATACTTAAGTGCTTAAAATTTTAATTAAAACTTTATTTGAATTTCTATACTTTTCGTATTTGTATTAGGAACAATATTCTGTTTTATTATTCAAGTAACGTTCAAAATCAAATTTACTCGAGTAAAAAAAACTCTAGCGAGAAAAAATCCCGCAGGAAAATTAATATGTAGGGAAGTGTCGAGCAACCACCTTATCGAAGGTACTAAGGTTTTCTTTTAATTATAAAGTGTTCGAGAACCCCCACATTTTTTTTTACCTAATTTTAAATATTAATTAGTCAGTAACGCTTTTTTACAAGAAGAATTTGCTTGGCTTCAATAAAATGCCATATTTTTCTCCCTGTTGCCAGATTAGAGTCCCGATCTTTTGCAGTAAACCGCAAAACATATAAAATCAATAAACCACCAATCGGTATAATCGACTAAAAGTAAAACGGTATTTACGGCTGTTTATAGGTGGTCGAGAGAGCACCTTATATTCCGGGAAAAATCAGTCGTTTGTTTTCTTTTGGCGAAGTACTATGTACAGTGCAGGGGCGGATCCAAGGGGGGGCGGTGGGGCGATCCCCCCAAGAGCTTTGAGTTCAGGAAAATAGACCCGCTTTTGCCTCTTATACTATAGTTTATTCAAGAACTAGAGAGAGTAATAAATCATTGTTTACCCTTTTTTTGTTCGCAAACTACCTGTGTTCTTTAGTCCGGTGTCTTTGGCAAAATCTGTTAGACACATATATTTTTCATAGGAATGGGTTAGAAATTTTATAATCAAAAATACCAGTCTATAATAATGGATTTGAGTTGGATAACAATAGATATTTGGATTTGTGAAGTGTTAAAAAGGATTTTAATCCTTGTCATAGGCGTCGGAAAGAGTTTTATTTTATCACTAAGAATTTATGGCATAGAATATTATTTCGGTAATAAACTTAAAATAAAATTTTTTTAATATTATTTTATTTTTTATGATTTTTAATAATTCACATACATTAGAAAATATAGATAATTTTGACATATTTAACACAAATCACAACTGTATTTTTATTATTTTTTTTTTTTGGCATAGAAACCGTTTTAGGCAATCAGTCATTTTATTATTAATTAAAAACATTTTTAGGATCTTTGACGTTTCAGTTTATTTATTTCTTAAACCATCTGCAGAATTACAATTAAACACTAAAAAGGGATTCAAATGTAATTAATTTTTATATGTTAAAAATAATTAAATAATAAATTGTGTTTACGCTGGTAAATATTACGTATCTAATTCGTAATCCAAGTCAGTGAAGCTATCTTCGCCCAAGCTTATTATAATTGGTTCCTCTATCTCATGGATCGTGAGATCGAGTTTCCACATTTTCTTTTATTCTTTTATTATATGGATTTTTCCAGATTTTCTGCAGTAACTTTATTCCAAAAAATCTTTCAAAAGTTCTGTTAAATTACTAATTTTGTAAGTTGTGTTATTTCTAGCAACTCTACCTTTTACTTGAGAGAGATTTTTTCTTCGCTAACAGACATTTTCCGGACGATCTATAAGAACAGATTTCCTATCTGGTTTTTCCCAGCAAAAATTAAGTTCTCTGAGCAATTTCCAGAGCTCAGTTCTTTTAATTTCAGGTAAATCCCGATCTTCATTGATTTTAGTTAGAATTTTGTCGACGGTTGGGATCTGCTTCTCATAATAAGATGTATGTACAATTCCTTTTATTGCAGTTTACATTTCTTCTTTCAACCAGGTTTTTTGTCTGCCTGTGATCGAATGTGACTTGGGAGTACTAACAGTTCCAGTCGTTTTTTTCTCCTTCAGTATTCGGTACATAGTAGATTTTCCAACCCCTGTGATGTTAGAACACATCTCAACAGAACTTTTAACATTATTATCTAGATATTGATATTTTAAGGCATCATAAACATTCATCGTAATAAGTTTTTCGTTGTGGAAAAAATGATCTGATCTTAAAAGTTAAGTATATAAATTGCAGATTTTATAGAAGAGAATTGGTTCACGCTTAAAAAGAGACAGAGCGTTTTCGATTAGCAGTAGGTCTCTTTTTAGTGGCGGAGCTAAGCCTGATACTTCAAACGTTATTGAATACCCCTGTCATTTGACCGCCATTAGAGAAAGAAGTTTTGCTCATCGAAAACGCCCTGTCTCTTTCTAAGCGAAAGCCAACTTACTGCCATAGGATCGACTATTTATATATTTAACTTTTATATCTATGGCTATTATCGATTTGTTTGGAAATGTTAAAAGGTGAGTGACGTGGTGTAATATTTAGGAAGTTGTTGCGGTGGTTGCCTATAAATATGGCGCCAAAAGCATGCCGGACAAAAAATTAATATTATCCAATTTACTCCAAAATTTGTGTGGGGGAATTTTCGGGACGCAGATTTTGAATCTAAAATTAATCGGGTCGATCCAATATGGCGGAATAAATATTTGACATTAATCAGTTTTGTTTAAAGTTGGGAACGAGAAGGTTGTGAGAACGTAGACTAGGAATATATAATTATTTTCTTAAGATCCATTACAGTGATTTCCAGGGGTATAAACTACGAATTTAAAGTTAATTTCTTAAAATTTAATATGGAAGGTTTAATATGGTAAAGTTAATCAATTTTTGGCTTTTTACACTTCCTTTCAAAACCTTGGAAGTTCACGAAATTAAAAAATTTGTCTTTGCTGAATTAAATTAAACTAAAAATCAAAAGATTTTCATTGTTTTTTGGTTATTTTGATTGGTTTTTAATCGAAAAATAAAATGAATTCCATTTTCATGTTGTTTATGAGACCGAGACGAGATTTTTCTAACAGAATTGGGAAATTGGAAAAGTTTTTATCAAGATATTGATATTTTTAATTAATTTGAAATATTGCTGTTTTGTCACTTCTCCTCTCTGATTTTATTAGTTTTATTTGTAAAAGTATTTATTCGAATAGGCAAACAAATATCTTAAAGCATCCGCACATTAATATAGTTTGAAAAACTTTTGCCAACAAAAATTACATTGATAATGAACTGGAAGTAATAATTAAGAAAAATATACAATATTTATATTAGTTACATGTTTTAATATATTTTTTATAGAATATAAGTGACTTTCTGGTCATCCTGTTATGCATTTTGAGTTTATTGCGCAGTTTTCTTGCTTGAATTTTTCTTGCCAGTATGGTTTTTATTTAACGTGACCAGATAAAAGTTCAGTCAATTTTAAATGAATTTTGTAGAACTTATATTAGACTTGGCGACATAGCAGCACACATTTCTTGAGCATATGCATCTAATGCATCTTTTTGAACTGCACGTAATGCAACGAGACTCTTTTGACAAGCTTATTTAAGCGCACTTCATGCATAAATAAATTCACAAGAGTCGCATTTCATTGCTACAGTGGCGTAGGGCAGTACTACATTGCCATGTAACTATTTAATTTAGTCTAAAAACTTTTTTTCCTTAAATCGATTATCAGCTTAAAACGGTCAAAAAGAGTCAATTTGAAGTATTGAATGACATATTTGAATTATATCTTAATTTACAAGAAACATAAGAGACGAATATTTTAAAAAAGAAAAAAGGAGATTTATGCTTAATACTTTAATACCTTCATTCTTTAAACACATAATGAAGAACATTTTGTAGCTGGAATGCTAATTTGATTTGGTAAAAGCCAGGTAGCAATTCTGGGATCCATTTTATGCAGGATCAAGCTTAGCCTCGATAAACGTGACGAGACTGTAACAGTCCCGTTATATAGCGATGTAATTAGGAAATTAATACCGCGATTTTGGTTAGAGCACTATCAAATATCGTAATTTGCAATAACGACAGCGTTCCGGGGTTTGAGAATTATTCCAAAGAATATAATTGTATTTCTTTAAAATAGAGTTTTTCGTTAAAAAAAAGTGAAAAAAAATGTATATAGTATTCTTAGATACAGATAAGAACGATTTTTTTATATAAAATTATATTTATTTGTAGTTGTAGAAATGATTTTTTAGTTATCTGGAAGAAAATAAAATATATTTATTCAAACTTAACGGATTTGAAAGAGTAAGACTTCTACTTTAAGATGCTATGTATTGTTTTTTAAGAAAAAAATGTTCTGATGATACATAACCTCAAATTTAGGCCAAAATTGCGTTTTTTGCACTTTTAGTTTAGGGTATTTAAAATACCTATATGGTGGAGCAATTCAGCGACCCAAAATCTACCAGAAATGACTATTTTAATTGAATATACAAATTTTACGCCATGCTGTGTAATACATCTTTTAAAAATTAAAATTTTAGTAAGATATAAAGACCTCTTTACTGTAGCTGTCTCTTCATACGCGTTTCGGCCTTCTAATGATTTCGTTAGTGGAGCTGTAATGAATCAAGACTAAAATTCACAGAATACAATTGTCTATATAAAATCTCAATTTCAAGACGTGTCGGCGGGATGTTAACCCTGCAGATATTTTCGATGCTATGGGAAAAAAAGACAACATCTATGCATTTATAAGAATTCTACAAAATTGGAACTTAATCGGTTCAATAGCTTTTGAGAACTCGCGATTACCACTTTGAAAAAAAAAGCGGTTTTATAAATAAATAAATAAATAGCTATTTATTTCTAACAGGCCAACGACCCCCTTATAGGAAATTCAAACAGAGATAAAGATAGGACAAAGTAAATAAACTAATAATGTAAATAAACTAACTAAAGCTACAGTTAATCTAAAAATAAAAACCCATTTAAAATCAATTCACCATCTATTTGAATATCGGAATACCCAGAGACCTCGCGTAGATGTTTCAGAATAGTTGGTAGACCATCAAAATGCATGTCGCATAGTGTGGAAATACGATTTTTTGTAGATGGGACATTGGAATAAAATGTTTGACCTAGCCAAGGCAGTGGAGAAAGCTGATGGATGCCTGGCACCAATATGGGGAACGTGAAATAATAGTTGCTCTAATAGAAATGGGCAATCAATTTGCGCGTTCAGAAGCTTATAGAGAAATGATACAGATTGGGAGTTATGACGTACAGTCAATGGCGGTTCCTTAAATCTTGCGAGAATGTGGTCATAATTGAAACCCCACTGAGGATAAATATTGTCCTCTCTAAATATTAAATATTTTAGAAATTTTCTTTTGACGCTCTCTATGGCAAGGCAATAACAATTGCATATGGGAGACCACACAAATGATTCACAATCTAGCCTCGATCTTACGTAACTATAATACAGCAGATTCGCAGAATAAAACCCATTCTTCGAGATGCGGTAGCCACCAGCTGATCAATGTGGGGAATAAAGGAGAAACTCTCATCGAAGACGACACCCAGGTCCTTCACAGTATAGTATCTATTAACGATATAATTATTTATATGGTAATTAAACCGAACAGGATTTTTTGCCAGTGAGTAAGAAACAATATTACATTTAGAGATGTTAAGATCTAACTTATTAGCCACACACCATTGACTGATCATATCAATACTAGCCTCAAGGGACAAACAGTCTGCAACATAATCAATGCGTTGACATATTTTTGAATCATTAGCATAGGCCAGTCTGTGGCATTCCAACTGGAAAACAAGATCGATTAAAAATATGTTAAAGAGAAGTGGCCCCAAGTTCGAACCCTGGGAGACACCTGATGTTGGAGTAAACCTAGCAGATTTAAATTCTTCTATTTGCAGAAACTGACTACGATTAAATAAGTAAGATTTCAAGATGGAAACAAGTTCGTAAGAGAAGCCGAATAGGACAGAAACTTTCTGTAAGAGTATGTGATGGTCGATTTGGTCAAAAGCTTTACGGAAATCAGTGTAAATAACATCGACGTGACTTCTGCTGTTAAGAGCGACGCAGACATAAGAGGAAAAAGAGCAAAGATTAGTCATACATGATCTTTTAGAAAAGAAGCCGTGTTGGTCAGTCGATAATCCATTTTGAATTTTAGAAAATAAATATTTCTGCAAGACAATCTTGAAAACCTTGGAAAAATTACATAAGATTGTAATGTCGCGATAGTTTTTAATTAGAGATGGATTACCGTTTTTCAGAAAAGGACAGACTTTGGCAATCTTCCAGACCTCTGGAAAAACCCCGCTCTTCAAAATCAGTTAGAAGATATGACAAAGGGGAGCGCTCGGAATAATGGAACAGTCCCTCATGAGAAAACTAGAAACACTGTTTTGAGAACAAAGCATTTAAAGATAATGTATCCATAAGAATTCCAGAAGTATGAAAAACGTATTTTGTCTTGTATGTAACTACTAGATTGCTGCGAAAATTTGCTCATAGAAGTATACTTTAAGAAATTGATACAAAAAAATCTTTTTTTTTGTAAGGTTACAACTAGACAGACATAACCAAGTTGCCATGCTAGCTAGCTGCAAAGGTTCCTAAATTTTGGTGTTCTTGAGGGTGTTATAATAAGATTTGTTTAATAAAAGAGAATTATTACCTGCAACTTAAAAATAAATGGTTTAAAAGTATATAGTTTGAATTCAAGAACATAATGTTTTAACTTAGAATTTTATAAATTTATATTAACAAGAACAAAACTAATCTTTTTAAATTTTATGCGAAAATTAAAGTTAAGTAATAAAGGCGAGGGTAAAAATTAAAAGTGTATTTAAGCCGGATTAGAGGAAAAATGAACATTACATTTATTTACTCGGACGTTTATGCAAATCTTTAAACGAATTTTTAAATGAAAAAACACCGTATAAAATAAATGGTATCTTTCCGTACAAAATACTGCAATTTTTATAATGTTTGTTCCAGTCTTGCTATTCTTGTGGCTGCACAAAGGCAAGCAACGTACATTTATTTTATTTTATTTTTTCTTTATGTTGTGGTTTTTATTTACATGGAAACGTATCAAAAGTAGGATGATCGTATTTACGTGTAGGATACAGTGTTTGTCAAAAAGTATGTATGTATTTTTTTGGATCACTCGAATTTTTACTTACTTAGAACTAATAGGCATTGACTAAATAAACACAAGACTTTCACCGCTTATGGACGCCTTGCAGCTATTTTTGGCGAGAGCGCAAGATGACGAATTTCCAAGTATTAAATCCAACTCATTCAATAAATTTTCTTATAGTAAATAGTAGTAAAAAAGGAAGACATGAGACGATGCAGTGTTGCCGTATTGAATAGTAAATCTAAACACGGGTTTTTAATCCCTCCGTTAATAATTCATTTAAACTTACCAAGCAAATGTTGCCATGAATCAGACGATCATTTTATATTTATATTCATCAGTTTTTGGGGGCGTAGATTATAGCTTCAAAATTATATTTTTCGGATTCTTCCAAAAATTGGGGATCGGGGCGAACAATACGGATGTAAAAGTAAGTTCTCCAAACTCAGTAGGCTGAATGAAATATGTCAGACTAAAAATGTACATATCTCAAATTTTTTCAAAATCGGTATTGGGGGATATAAAAATCAAAAATTAATTTCTTAAAATTCAAGATACATGATTTTTATTTTGTCCAATTTTATTTAAGACTGGTAGTTCAAGAACTCTCAGAATCAAAGGATTTTTTAATTTCTTTTCCTATAAAATCTTCATTATTTAAATGATAGGAACATACCACATGTTTCTTATTCCTTCGCTAGCAAGTGGCAACCGTGCGGTAACAAGGAGGAGTTTATCCTTTTTAGTCGATAAGAAGGGATATGCAACATTGCCACGTTTTGAACGGAAATCCAACAATTTAAATTCTTTTATACTTGTTACAAAGGCATGTATATAACATTTTATTACTGATATTCAATTATTCGCAACATTGTAATAATAAACGAATTGTGTCCTATCGTTGTCTCTATTTTATGAGCGTCGAAATTATAGCATTGGAGTAACGATCTTGTGTTTATTTAGCCAATGTAATAGGTAATGATTGACAAGATTATATATTTAAAAAGCAAGAGAATTTCACAGATAATTTAATCTTGCCTTTGGAGTTAAAGGGTCCAGTTTTCGTGATCTTGCTTGTCTCACTATCCTCTCTTAGACCGGGAAAATTGTTAAAATTAGACAGATTACCGCGGCTACACTGATAGCAATATTTAAATTTGAAAAGATTAGGTTTTCCATTGACAGAAATTAAAAATACAAGAGTAAATAGTTGTTAATAACTGTGGTGTGTGTAAAAAATTAATTAATTATATTTTAAGAGCTAAATAACCAAAAAGTATGAAAGTGTGATTTGATTCAATTATAAGTACATATTTCGAAGAATATTTAATTTCCAATTATCAAAATTTAATATACTTAACTCTACGGGAAGCTTGTTACACACAGTGTTTTTTGTTACTTGACGCTGCGCTATTTTGATTTTCGTGCCACAGAGTTTAGTTTATTTAAAGTTTTGATTGCATTAAACTTCGTTCAAAAAAGATGTTTTAAGAGGGGTCGTGACCTCTCCGACCTCTCTTCTGACAGCGCTAGTGCTGACAGCGGAAGGAAATAAAAGAAAATTTATTTCGTGCTTTTACTTTATTCAAAACGGCGAAATAATTACATTAAACCAGCATTTAATCACGGTTAAGTAAAAATAGCTATTTTACTTATTTATCTATATACTTTATGCAAATAATAATAAGAAAATTTAATGAAAACCCTGGTCTTAAATAAATGGTGTATATCTTTATAAATGATTGCAATTTTTACAATGTTTCTTCCAGGCTGTAGCCCTCGAGGGTGCACTAATGCCAGAAATATATCATTTTTCTTCTCACTTACTTTGTTTTTATTACAATGTTATTTTCTTTGTTTTACATAAGACGCCACCAGAACTACCAGAAGCTAAAAATAGCTCGCCTTGGATCTTTATTATATTAACAATCTGGAAAATGTAGAGGACAATTTATTTGGCCTGGAACAAAAAGTTATTTATAAAACAACCACTTATAAAAATTGGTATTCAAATCTAGAAATTATTCGAATATTGCCTTTCTTTTATTTTTACCAATTTTTAATAATTTTTAGGTGCTGGAATGTCTGTGACAGTCCACATTTTTGTCAGTTAAAATTATTTTCCCTTTTTTAACATTTGTCTTCCCATCTTCATTGTGTTATATTTTTTTCCTTTTGTTTTTTTTTCCGTTCTTTATTTATTTTATTTGATTGATTTATTTTTGGATGTAGTTTGACATATTTTCCAATTATAATTGTTGTTTAGATTTCTTATATGAATTCTGTGTGAGAAGCTACATATACCTTCTGACTAAAAAGTACTCGGAATTTCCCATTCAAACAAACGGGGCTTGAGATATTGTCAAGATATTTTTTTTTTGGGTTGGTACATCTGTCATCTGGTGCTCAAATATTTGTTTGAGCGCCATCTGCTGGAAGTTTCTGCGTGATAACTTTGTAAACAAGTCAGTGTTTGTTGTTTTCTAAGAATTTCGTAATATCGAACAAAGAGTTTGTCTGAAATTTTTTGTTTCTAACAAAATATCATATGCGGAAGGGTTGGAAATGTTAATAGTAGCCTCCGGAGACTCGACAATGTCGAAAACACAAGCGTACAAATGATACAAAGAGTTTAAATTGGGCCATGTATCTGTCGTGCCGTGGTGTGGTCCACTTCGAATTTCTTCCGCCAAATCAGACAGTAAACAAGGATTATTACGTGACCGAATTAAAGCGTTTGAGGCCAGAGTTGTGGAGAAACTACTCGTTTCTTCACCATGACAACGCACCGGCTCATACATCTCATCTTGTACGCGACTATTTGACAAAAAACAACGTTCATACCGTTCCGCAAGCTCCTTATTCACCTGACAGGGCTCCCTGTGACTTTTTCCTATTTCCACAACTCAAGTTGCCACAAGCGTTTTGAGATGATTGAGGCGATAAAGGAGAAATCGCAGAAGGAGCTCAAGGCGATTCCAAAATCGACCTATGAAGAATGTTTTCAAAATTGGAGGAAGCGTTGCAATATGTGTATTGCTTGCAACGGAGATTACTTTGAAGGAAATAAAAAGAATATCGGCGAAAAATATAACCGTTTTCGTTTTATTGAAGAATTCCGGATACTGTTTCATCAGAAGGTAATACCAATTAACCCTATACTTTTTTGTATGCAACATCTTATTTGCTGTAAGAAAAAAATGAAGAAGTGCTAGGCGAACAGCAATATTTCTGTTAAAATAACTTTTATAACTTTAATTCCATAAGTATGGCATATTTTTATAAATACCGAGAACATTTATACAAATTCTTTTTTTTACTAGCCATTTTTGCGCGGCATCGACCCACGGGCTTAGAGAGAACACACTAAATCATTTCCTAAGTGAGCAAGGAAGATCAGCGTCGCACGATATTCTTAACTAGGTTCCTAACTGCTCTAAATACCACACTGAATACGGTACCAAATTCAGTTAGACTTTCTAAATATCGAATCTTCAAATAGGCAGATGCATATTTGGTTAACAAATATAAAAGCCTGATAAAATCTTTTTTAATAAATATTTTGCATTTTTGTAAATTGCTTTTCCCAGAATAGTAAACCTGACGGATGCACTTATAGTGGAAATATATCATTCTTTTTATTACAATGCTACTGCTTTTGTTTACATGGCGACGCGTTCTAAATATCAAAAAGTCGGTTGTATTTCTCTGATTTTCATTATTATTAGAAGAGTTAAAATGTTGCTTTTATAATATGATTTGAAAATTTGTAAAACGAAATATTTGAGTGCTAAAATTTAAGGTTTACTCTTATTGGATGTTGAGATTTATTAGAGGCTTCAAAAGTCTTAAAAGCATTTTTCAATATACTTAGAAATCTAATATTTAATATAAAATGGGGGTTGTTAGGTTACAATTGTATTTTTTCAGGATTAACGATTGTAAATGTGGAGTTAATTTCTTAAAATTCAATAGAGCCAACTAAATTTTCTTATTATTTTTTTTGAATTGGTAATTGCTGAGTTTTGAAATCTAACAATTTCGGTTACCTAATTTAATCTAGTTTAAAATAAGTTTAGTTCAAACGGGTACTTTTTATGACCTTGAAAATAATGTGATTTTACGTGGGATTAGTATTTAGCTTTTAAAATAGGTTACTGAGATTATGGACAAGACAGATGACGGATTTTAATTTTTGAAAACTAAATTTTCTCATCTTAGTGAAGGTAAAATCAAGGAAGGAGTCTTCATGGGTCTTCAGATAAAACACCTTTTCCATTAATGGACATTTATTGAACACCTTGGCTTGCATTCCACGTGTGTGAGAACTTTCTGGGCAACAACAAAAGTGATGACTTTATCGCTTATGTAGAGGAATTATTGTCAGCATACAAGACCATATCTTTTAAACTGCATTTCCTGTAAATGTTTCAAAGTGAATTAATTAACGACTATAATGAATTTCGGATGACGTTTATCGAATTATTTTAGTGTAATTGCTTATTCACTTACGTTTTCTTGATATTCAAAGAACATTCCAAACGGGGTCCGCCAAAGGCTTATTATATGATAACCACTAATGATAAAGAACTAGAATAAAAGAGAATCAGTTGACAAAAATAATTATAAAAATCAGATTATATTAGAATGTTTTAAATCAGTTTCCAATCACTCTAGGATGATACGATTTTTATGTTTCAAGAAGCATTATTTCCATCAATTAAAGCTCTTTAAAATAGTCCCACTTTAATCGATTACTTTTGATTTTATTGATGAATTACATGAAGTAATTAAATATATCTGATTTATTTGCGCTGAGGGTATTTCACTAGAACGTATGCATGAAAAGGCATATAAGAATGGGGTTCTATAAAATTTTATTCTTTCTTAAAATCCACGGAGGTCATGATTGCCGGCGAAGGCGTGACGGGCAACTCCTAGTTAGAGATATAAATAATGTTTTTTACTTTAAAAAAAAAGATTTTTTAAGGGTATTGCTTACATAATTGAAGTTGCAGATGTTACAAGAAACTTACAAGCAAAGACCTTCTATCTCCTACGAATTTTACACTTGAAAGGTCACTTTTTAACAAAATAGTATTTCTCATTACACTTTAAAGCTAAATGTATAAAATTACGTATTTCTTATCTAAATACATTAAAAAATAAATTCAGACGGAGAAAATATATATGTCGCCAAGTAACATTTTAAAGGCGACAGAATAAATTTCGATAACTTGATTAATTTGTGGAAAAATCTTAAAATACTGATTTTATATGCCAATTTGCTCTGTTACGATAATAAAAAATTGTTTTGTGTTTATAAACTTTTATGGTCTCCTTAATCTAAAGATTTTAAATTTATAAGTGTGCAGTACCTATAATTGAAATGCACTTTAATTACGAAATCCAATTAAACGAAAAATAATGGCTAGAAATTAAATTTTATTACTATTCTGTAGTTTATAGCTTAGTGGAATCTTACTAATAACGACTAGTCGACAACAGATCAATACACCACACTAGCACGGTTGTAAAAGCTTTAAAATAAAACGATCGTGAATTAAAACTACTGTAACTATAAATAAAATAAACCCAATAAAGGCTTGAAATTCTTAATTCTTTCAGTATCAGTTTGTCGAACATTAGGCGATGAGGTGTAACCACGCACATATAAAGTATATGTACTGATCGTCAAATAAACAGAAAATGTCCGGACCATGCTATGCGCCATTTTGGGTAAAGTGAAGTTATAATAACAGTGAATACGCTGTCGCCATTGAAAAATTATAACTACTAAACGTAATCGTTTATTTCCCACTGACAAAGTTTGAAGCAATTTTCATACCTTTCCGAAATTTCATCTACACAAGTAGTTGAACGAAACGAATGGTAGAAAGCGATAAAATGACGGTATTACGTTATAACCTTGCCCAACTTATCCAATTTGTGTCAATTGATTGTTATGTGTGGATGTCTGCCATACTATTGGTCGGTCGTAAAAATAGATTAAAAATTTTTATTATATTTTTGGTTGTTAAAAATAACTAGTCATTAAAAAAAGCAATATGTTGACGAACCGTTTCTTCAAAACGTTTTATTTTTTGAAAAAACAGGTGAAATGTTAATTAGGTAGTACCCCGTCATTTTCAGTATTTGCTAATTAAAATATCCTTAGAAAGTTGAATGTTTCGCAAATTTCTAGTAAATTTGAGATTATAGATATATAAAATTATTACACTAAATTCTGTTCATATCTCAATAGTATGAGCGTGCTGATTAAAAATTGTTTAGATTTAACATAAACACTTGTGTCCCTATATCCCCAAACAGTTGAGTATCTTACTTTGAAACAGTTAAGTGTAACATAATTGTTTTCATCAACACAACTTAAAAAAAATTTGAGAAGTAACAATTTGTAAGATATTTAAAACTTTTATTTAAATCAGTAACACTAAATTTTATATTCAAATAATGTTAAATATATATTATTATGATTATAATTTATTAGAATATATAAATTTGAATCCTACAGGCCAACAAACGAGATCTTTCAGAATAAATAGCTTATTTATAGTAAGTTTGGTCTTCAAGCCCTTACCAATCTTCACAAAATAATAAAAAAAGTATATTAAAGGTTGAACAGTGTCATTAATGGAGGTCTTCTGGCTGGCTTATGGTTCCGGCCACTGGTCGTACACAGTTTCTCTATCACCGGTCAAGTTTCAGGTGTTCTTTCAAACCTAGTTGTCAGGACAGGAAGTCTTGCAATAATCGGCTGGATGTTTAGTGAATTCATACAATAATTGATTGGTGGATAGCTAGGACGATGGATTTTAGTCATACTACATAGAACAGTGGTTTCTACCGTTTCAAGTTTTATGAGTGCTGGCTTCCTGCAATTATTGTATGTAGGGGGTATGCATTCCTATTAAAGTCAGTATATTGCTTTGTATATATGAGTTGTTTTTCTTGATATGCCTTTTTCTTTGTATATTAGACTCCTATTTGTATTTGGCCCTTTGTATACATTTTTGTTTAACAGTTCCAAAGTGCCAATTTACGGTAATTTTGTGGTCTATATTTACACCTAAATATTTGACTGATGGCTTGGTGCATATTACTTGGTTGTTAAGTTATATAAAATAAATTTAATCCAGGGAAAAACAAAGATTACTTCACAATAATAACAACAATGACACTATTGTTTGACTTTTGACGGTTAATTTGACGTGCCAAAACGTCACTTTTACCCAAAATGGCGCAGAGCATACTGCTGACATTTTTCGTTTGACAGCTCCATTACCATCTGTCATCCATTTTATTTTCAGAAATCCGTGGGTGTAACCGAAACGCTGTGTAAATAAAAGAAATGCCATATGAGTTTAGCATTCGAAGCTGAAGATCAATTGGGGCTCCTCCATATGTTTAGACAATCTTGTTGAGTTGGATTTTATTAAAGCATTTTCAAAGCTTCCTGGAAATAACAAGTTGATTCTACTGTGTTCTGCTGTTTCCTCTTCCTCTTAGCAGAACCTGCATGGTTTTATCTGTTAGCCCGATGTTTGTTCAAATGGCAATGTCCTGTCAGAAGGCCAGGCATCATTCTGATCCTTCTGCTGAATTTAGAGAGATATTTTCCTAGTTTGATTGAGGGCTTGGCTATAAACTAAGCAGAATTAAATACTAAAATATAATCCAATATTTTAAGATAAAATTAATATAAATTATTAAACCTATTTTGTAATAATATGAATATTTCATTTTAGCTCAGCTCCTAAAATTTATCAATTTTTTTATAAAATCATAAATTTACAGAACTTTTCTTGCGTAAATTTTATAAATGGCATTTTGTTATTAAGCATTTTTTCATTTGCTTGTCAACGCCTTCTATTCCAGGGACAATAAATGATGAACCACCCTGCTATTTTAAATCCCTTGTGTAAATTTTGTCGCCGGCTCAAACAGTTTCGAAAACCCATATAATGTTTGTTGATCTTCTTTAAACTTTCCAAAATAATTTATTTAATCTACTACATATAAAAGGGGTGTGTTTTTCTACATTCACTAAAGCCTTTTTAAGCCCTAGAAAGCTAGAACTATTCTATACAGTACAGACTTTAAAATTAAACTTTCACATATATATATATATATATATATATATATATATATATATATATATATATATATATATATATATATATATATAAATATATATATATATATATATATATATATATATATATATATATATATATATATATACTAGTAGGATTAGAATGACTGAGCTCCCTACATACCGATCAACCTAAAAACCAATGGGGCTAGAAACAGCAACACTAACAGTGAAGACAGAAGGAAAGTGTGGGACGACCACCGAAGAGATGGATCGATGACATATAACAACAAGACGGCAAACATTGGTACTAATATAACTAAAGACAGAATAGAGCCGAAAAGACGAGAGGAGGCGTACATCCAGGAGTGGATGGAAAAGGGCTACTGAAAGAAAGATTCATTATATATATATATATATATATATATATATATATATATATATATATATATATATATATATGAGCGAACAGACACCGTACAGTAAGTCCAGCCTTGAACATCACAGCCGGTGCACAATATACATGGAAAGAAGGCTTTGCTGTGTATTTGGTGGGGATGATTACTACCTACCCCTTCTTGCCGTATTTACCGGACTTGACCTCCTTCGGACTACCATTTATATCAATCGATGCAACACGGGCTTTCAGAACAACACTTATGTTTTTACAAAAAAGTGAAAATATCGCTTGGTGAATAATTGGCCTCAAAAAACAAATAATTCTTTTGAGCGGAATTCACTCACATGGTCAATGCTTTGTTCTGGAATGAAATGATCAAAATTTTGCAAAAGAAAAACCGACATTATTAACCGAAATACCTAATACATAACAAGATATTCCTTTTACTATAGAATCAGTTTTCAGCAGTAATATGATAGCAGTCCTAAACGTTCATTTATTGCAGGAGTAATTTAGCTTGTAAATTTGTCAACTGTACGTTTAAAAAATTTACATCATATCTTCTGTATTTCTATCTTCTCGCTTGATCCTAGTCCATTGTCCTTATATATGCACAGGCGACACCCACAATCTTATCTTGTTTAAACACCAAATGCATTGGGATATACATAGATTCTTTTGACTTAAATATAGGATTTTTTACGTTACAAAACCTGGCAACTTTTTTATTTAATTGTCCCTTTCTCGGATTGAATGGTCATTTTAATAATTCAAATTACTCCTATCAGAGTAACGTCATGTTTGGGCCCCCTATTCACATATATTTAGTTGCGATGAATCGGAATCTAGGGTTCAGATTGCCCATTAGGTTAGGGTTCTCCGTAGTTCGTGAAAATAATCCCTAAACGCTGAAATTGGTCATTTTTCGGATTGAATGGTAACTCGGATAACTAAAATTTCCCTTTCAGAGTAATTTCATTTCTGGGCCCCCCTATTCCTAAGTATTCAGGTACGCTGAATCCGAATCGGGAGTCCAAATTCTCCCACCAAGTGAGAGTTTTCTGTAAATCCTCGAAAATGATTCAAACACGCCGAAATTGGCTCTGTTCTGGATTGTATAGTAATTCTGACAACACAGTTTACTACTAACAGAGTAACATCATACTTCGAAATATTTTAGGTTATAACGCTGTTCAGTTGTGTTTACTATAATTTGCTTTATCGTAAAACAACACCAAATAATTCCTATTTTAAAAATTAAAAAGTCATAAATAAATAAATCTATTTGCTGCGGTATTTAAATTGTTGCCTATATGTATTCTCGTATTTTGTTTGTGCAGGAATAATACAACTGATAAAAAAAAGTATTAAGGAGAATTTATGGCTATAATTAAGAATTGTTTGCTGTATCCCATTCGGGTCTTGGGCGGTGCCTGATTTTATATAAAATGTCTTTAAAGTGTATTTTTCTTTGTTTCTAGCTACATGTTGCCATAAGGCATGTAGAGGTTTCTTAATTTATTATGTTTAATGTGAATCTAAATTCGATTCTAGTACAATATGTTACAACTTATTTTATTATGCGAAATGTTAGTTTGTAACATAGTCTCCTATTTAACGCGAAAAATAAAAATTTCTGCTCCAAAAATTTGTACAAAAATTGCAAATTCTTTACGAATAACTTCGTGTAAAATTAGGTTCAACGACCGTTTGCAAATGCCGCATACTGCGTCGCTAGTTTTTAACTTCTGAATTGTACAATAAAATCAATTTTCTTTGGTTATTTTATATTTGTTTTATTAATTTGATGGATTTAAATAGCAAAATTTATCTGTAGTATGATCGTGCTATGCCACCAAAATACAGAGTGACAACACAGGCTAAATATTTATTTAGCTAAGACCGAAAAGGTTAATGTTAAAGGTTAAGAGGATTTCGTTTTTATTAAAGCTAAATATTAAAAGTTGCCAACTTTCAGTTGGGATACTGCATTAACTTTACTGTATAATTTGCGTTTCAAATATTATTTTTCACTGCTAATAATCGATTTCAAATTTTTTGTTTAGCTGTATAATCTGTAGAATAGACTTTTGGTGTCACATCTATCTAATATTTTATTCAATCCCCGGATACAAACCTTTTACTTGGAATTCACGCTATTTTTAATTTTATTTTATTTCTCTTTCTGCTTTTATGAGCTTGTTAACATTTTAGATTTACGTATGATAAGTATAATCAGATAATTAAAGCGATAAAATTAGGTACCATCCACCTATTTTCATATAATGGTTTTATTGGTTTAATCTACTCGTTCTAAGAGTTTGAAAAATTTATTATTACACATTAAAGTGTTTTTAATCGATAATGTATGTATTTTGCTATTCTTTTACTGCTTGGGGGGACTGCTAAGTCGTTGAGGACGCCTTGCCGACTGTAGATATTTCTCTTCTATTTCATACGCTCCCAGATATCGCATCGTAGGAAATTTATATGACGACTCATTCTGAAAGAATGTGGATCGACGTTTCGTCCTCTTCCTCGCAAAATCTGCATTCTTCTCTCTCTGCTAGTCCAAGTTTCTTAAGGTGACCCTGTTAGGATTCCAAATTCGTCTTTACTGATTATAGTTTCTCAGCAGTATCTTTGCTTGTCTCATTTCTTGTAGATTTGATCAATAAATGAATTTTGTAGTAGTATTTCTCTGTTGCAAATTCCACGAAAAGGATCAGGTCCCAGAAATATTGTTTCAGCTCCCTCTTTTCTTAGTTTGTCTACTTGTCCATTTTCTTCCAGTCTGGTTCATCACGGCACCCACAGAAATGTAACCCCCTTGTTCTTGCCTAGTTCGTTTATTTCTTCTGACTGAATACATGATAACTCAGCACACCGACTATCCGACTTGATAGTAGTAATTTGCGATATTTTTCTTATTGAGCTGAATGCATTTCCTAATGATTTATTTAGCCTTTCGTAAAAATGTTTCAGCAATGGAAAATACAGGAAAATACTTTGTCGTTAAAATTTTTCACGTGGAATTAAAAGATTTTCAATAAAAAATATTTTTCTTATTTAATTTTGGCAAATTAAATTATTTGATCACTCTTGTAAAGGGTAATTTCAAAAACTAAATTTTGAATTACTCTGGCATGGATAATTTTATTTCTAAAATTATCATTTACTTCGTCAATTGACAATTTCTAAAATGAAATTGTCAGTTACTTCGTTAACTGATAATTGTAGGAATAACATTACCAATTACTTTATTAATTGATAATTTTATTTTAAATATTTTAAACTAATGAAGTAACCAATTGGTCTATTTTGTGAACTAATGATTATTCATTGACTGGTATTCCAATTTTTTAAATTATCCATTAAAAAATTCATTGATAATATTACCGATATTATGAATTCAAGCCAAACTACTTCGTACCCCTTTCAGGGAATATTGCCTCATACCAGGTATACAAAGATACCAAAAGTATGAAGCTCTGTGGGAACCCTTTCCATGTTATCGGGCCCTCAGAACTGCCTTCTGAATCGGTTTATACAGATGCTCACTAAGGCCCAGTCCCTCGGAGGTTTTTTGGTATCACTCCAGTTGTTGATAAAATCATGGGAATCTTTTGAATGCTGTTCATTGCCCATTGTCTTTGGATTTGCACCTCCAGATCTCTGTCTTTGGCGATCTTCTCGTTGTATTTTGACCTTCGGTTGTTGTTGTTAGATATAGCAATGTCGATTAATGTAGTTCGCCTAGAAATTTTATCTGTTAGTATAATGTTTGGTCTATTATGAGTAACTGTCTGATCCGTCAAAACCGTTCGGTCCTTTTTGAGCTGGTTGTTCTCAAGAATAAGCTCCGGATTGTATTTGTAATAAAGCACTTTTCCTACCTCCAATAGGTTTAACTTATCTTCTAATTCTTGGTGGAGCAAAAGTTGGGCATCCTCCAGTTATGTGCTGGATTGTCCCTGATGTTCGACAGCCATATCTACATTGGTCATTTTCCATTAAGGGATTTCTGATGATAAACTTCCGATAGTTCTTCGTCGGAAAAACCTGGTCTTGGATAACTAACAAGAAGCCCTCAGTTTCCAGAAACATTTGTCCTGAAATCAACCAGTTGTTCGACGCTGAGTTGTCGCATTTTCCTGATTGACCTCACTTGAATGCCGTCCATGAAGTGGTTTCTATAGCCAGGATTGTAACTTCTCTTAGTCTGTTTGGTGATGAGAAGCACTATCCTGTTCCCTCAGCTGTAGCGGCGTTGCCTCGCAAATTGCTCGATGTAGTGTGGAAGAGTCCCTTCACTTGTGGAAATGTGAACGTAAATTTATTATTTGTTGGTCGAGCTGCTTACCAATATCCACCAATCCTTTTCATCCTTAATGTCTTGGAAGCATTGTACATTCAATAGCATTCCGAGGGTGATATTTTTGTGCTTTTGTTAGGAGTGTTCTTATTTTTCTTTGCAGGTTTTGAATGTCGGTCCTGCTCCATTTTACAATTCCAAAGTAGCTAAGTGCAGAGTATCCTTACGTGTTGAGCGCCTTAAACAAATTTCTGCTATTTAGGTTAGTTTGTAATACCTGCTTTACCCTCCTGACAAATTGGGTTGTCAATTCCGCTTGCATAATGCGTTGATCAATTCTTTTAGCCTGTTTCATACCTAAGTATTTGTATATTTGATATGCTTTCATTACAGCTATAGTTTCATAGCTCGGCGTTTCAAATGCTCCTAGCTGTATCTTACCTTTAACCTTCAAAATACGGCACTTGTCAAGTCCAAATTGCATTCCGATGTCCAAGAAGAACTCCTCTACAATTTTAATTATTTGTTCCCGCTGGTTTCTGGTAGCAGCCGTCAGTTTAAGATCATCCATGAATAGAAGGTGATTCACTTTTATTACCTCTTCGTTGTTATTTCTAATACTAAAGCCGTATCTGGTGGAGTTTAAACGGCGTGATAGTGGGTTCATTATAAAGCAGAATCACAATGGGCTAAGTGAATCACCCTGAAATATTCCCCTTCGTATCGGAATTGTGTTAGTTTCGATGGTGTCGCTCGATGGCACTTGCATCCTGATCCTAGTTCTCTAGTTAGACATGATGCATTCTAAAAAGGAAATAAAATGATTATCGACCTTATACCTTTTCAATATAGTTGTGAGCCACTCATGTGACACTCAGTTGAAGGCCTTCTTATATTCCACGTAGACAGCAAAGAGACTTCTTCTGTTGGTACAGGCTTGGTTACATATGACAGAGTCAACAATTAATTGTTCCTTACATCCCACTGCTCTCCACGTGTATCCTTTCTGTTGAGTTGCAACGATGTTATTTTGCTCACAAGGTGCATAGATGCGTTGGGTCAAGCAGGAGGTGATCACCTTAAACAGTGTGAGAAGGCAGGTGATTGGCCTATACTTATCTGAGTCATGTGTGTTATGTTTTACACGATATTATTACTAAAAAAATATTATTGCCAATCTGTGGTTTAAATATCATCATCTCAGTAGAGTTTTTATTTTAAGAATTATCTGCATTATTTGCAAGAAGGTACGTTTAGTAACAAATAATAATAAGAAAATTTTTCTTTTCTTAATTTATGCATTTTAAGTATAAGAGAAAAAATACTAATTTTTAACTGAAAATAAACATTTACTTTTTTATTGATGGACAAACGTTAAGATACTTAATTATTAATTTTAAAAAGGAATAGTGATTTTTATGTAGTTTTTGTCAATGGCGTTTTTAAAGTTAAAATTAACCTTTAAATTATTTCGTTACTAGCAGGTTAAATTATTTTACCTCTTTCATCGAGCTATCAATTTTCTCTGTATTGTAATTTTACATATATTTTTTATTTGTACTTTTCTACAATGTAATAAAATATGAAAAATAACATTTTTACACAGATGTTTCAAATCAAATTGTTCTTTTAAAACTTATTTCAGGTTTTATCAATTTATCACAAAAACATCTATCAACTCCAAGTTTCTGAAGTTACATATGTTTCCAATCTAATATATTTTACAAAAACTTTTATTTAGGAACTAAATTTTGAAATAAATTTCAAAAGTTTAACGCACCAAAATAGCTTCCAAATATAGCGGCAAGTTCTTTGCAGTTAAAACGAGAAATAATATAAGCCCCTATAATAAATCAATGGAATGTCAACTTAGTTGTTAAATTTATTTTCTTTAGCACCAGGCGATTTTCAGAAAATAAGTCAAAAACAAAACACCCTGATATACAACTCGTGGACACGTTAACGATGAAATAGAAATTGTTATGTCAAATCTGTAAACGGAGCTACGAAAAAACCATTACAGTGTTGAACTTTGACTTTTTGCCCTTGACGTCTGACTTTTTTCACAATTTTCATCAAGTAAGTTTCTTAACAAGCTCATGATATATGTTCCGTTTCACTTTATGGGTTTATATGTAGACCTACTAATTATTTAAAGTGATTAAATAATTGTAAATTTTGTGGAAAGTTGTGTAATTGAGTTATAAGCAATTACAAAAAGTATTGAGAATGGTCTTCATTATATGATTTGTAATCAAGTAATGACTGGTTCTGTTTTTATTATATCGACTAAAAATCACTTATATAATATATAAAATATAAAATTCTCGTAAATTTATTTATTTATATACATATATATATATATATATATATATATATATATATATATATATATATGATACAAATTGTTTCCTAAATAAGTTGCCTCTAGAACTCAAAATAAGGGTAGGTAGGTAGGTAGGGTAGTGCCACAGTACCACGGCATTATTTTTTTCTAAAAATATTCATACTTTAAGTTTTTCCGATTACTTTTTTTTTTCTAATACTAATTATTTGGAGGTCAAGTAACAGCTGAACACGTGTAGATTTTCTATAACTGGCAATATAGGATTTGCCATTTATTGATACGGCACATTGAAAAGACAATGATCCATTGGTATTTATATATGAGCAATAAAGATGGAACTATCTATTTATATTTTCCGTATGCAATATTTAAAGTTAAACGAAATTTGGGTCAGACACTAACTGACTGGAATGCTATAAATTTAACAACATACTTGTTACCGGATAGCATCAGTTTTTTTTCGGCGTTCGTGTTGTTTTCTTTTCACTTGGTGGTTCTTAAAAAATACTTTACATTTAGTTTTAGTATATTTACCAAAGTATGTAAAAATATTTTTTGTTACTATTTAGGAGTTTTTTGTTTTGCTGCTAAAAGTCGTTTTATTTGTCGTTATGACTACAAAGAAAGTTAGTTTCTAAGTATTTCTTTTAATGCGCTTTCTTTAGAGGGAAAATTTAAAATAAAATAATGACCGTTGTCCGATTTAAAAATTGTAAAACACAGTGGAAGTAGAGAATTGTTTGCTGCCTTAAATTGTATAAAATCCCTGGTATTTTATTATTATATTGTGTTAAAGCTTTTTATAATTTTTATTAACCAACTTTTTAAACTTCAGATGGTGTCTGTGTCATTTAATTTAATGGGTTTGGATACTGACTTGTTAATAACATAAATGAATTAAAATATTGTAAATATAATTAAACTTTTACATTGTTTTACTGGTATTATTGGGAATATCTTAGGAACAAGTTTTTGTAATTATTTTTACGGCACAAATTTGTCAATGTAATTGAAGTTGCTAGCAAACCCGTCTACAAGCCATAAAAATACTTTGTAAATTTTAACTTTTGATACGTGGGGAAAAATAAATTTCTAAACTTTTTTCATCAGTATAAATACAACTGTAAAACTTAAATAAATTTAAAAATACTTATACTTTATTTACGAGTCCTTTGTCGTTGTTTTTAACGTTGTTTTCGGTGATTTTTTGTAAAGGGAATTAAAAAAGTAATTTAAATTTTGAAAAAAAGAACAAGTAATTCCTAATTTTTTTTTGTAATAATCATGATAATACTTTTATACAGAGGTCTTGTTTTTAACTGATGTATTATATCTATATCTATTTCCATATATAAATCTATATCTATATCTTCGAACATACCCCTGTAGAAGTAGCATAACGTCAGAACTAGGGCCCGGTTGTTTGAACGCTGAATAACGTAATAATATTTTTATTTATATTTGAAAAAGTGTTGATAAACAGTAGATATTTAATTTCTTGGTACAGACATACCGATTTTATGCTATCCTTTTCTAATTGCATTATTTAAACGAGTATCATCGGTACGTCCTTCGAACATACCCCTAGATACGTCAATTCTGAAAACAAAGTATGAATATATGGTTGCCTAAATTTTTATTATTGTTATTTTCAATATGTAAACTATATCTGACAATATTTACCGATAAAAATATGTTTTTAAACCCTCTTTTTGTTAATATTAATTGTAAACTTCGCATTTATAGTAATTTCTAACACTTAAAAATAACGAAAAAGTCACGACAAGCAATTAAACTGAAAGACAAGATAAGTAAATATGTTTATGTCTGTCAAACATCAAAAAAGCGTCTCCCCCCACCGACCATAAACAGCCTTCAAACAAATCTATTGTTGTTTAAATCTAGGGTATGATCGAAGATCTATATCTATATCTATATATATATATATATATATATATATATATATATATATATATATATATATATATATATATATATATATATATATAGGGGTGAGCACTGGCGTAACCCCCCCCCCAGATTTTAAAAGCGCCCTACTATTTCGCACCAGTCTTGATCCCTCGTATTTATTCATTTTCATCAAAGGATTTGAGGGCGCCCCTGGGCTGGCTGTGCCCCCCTCCCCCTGCACCGTGGAGTCTTATTTACGCTACTGGGGGTGACCCCTTTTAAATGACGCACCTAAATAACTTCAATGGGAATGCCTAAATTAAAAAAATGTAGAAAGAAAAGTTTTTTGTTTCGAAAGGGAAATCGAATAATGACTTTCAATTTGACCTTGAGATTGACGTTCAAGGTCTAGTCAATTTTTTCAAATCGAATTTCCCATTTTTCATTGCAGCAATCCATGAAGGAATTTTCGAACATTTAATTCGGTGAAATGTAAAATTATTTTCCTTATTTTGCTACCATTATTCGAACCATAATTTGTACCTTGATTTACCAGTATTTTTCACATCTTATCTTTACAGATAATAAAAAAGGAATGTTCCGATCTATCGTAAAAGAGTGAAATATGATAATTACTATTCATCTACTTTTCGTCTCGGCCAGCATTTTTTGGGTCTTATTTCCATGGAGAAGACCCAAATGAAACCTAAAAAGTCATCCTGCTATGTCCTTGTCGTGGTTCCTGGAGATCGAATTTTTTTATTGATGCGTGCTTCTTTTAAAAAGAGTCACCCTATATATATATATATATATATATATATATATATATATATATATATATATATATATACACATTGCTTTGTGTCATTAACTTCAAATGTTTATACACATTTCAAATATCCATATTTTTTTTCCTGAATATATTACAAATTGTGCTATCAATTCTTTTTTACTTCCTAGAAAAGAATCATTATAGTGTCTTGAACTTCAGAGCGCTGAACTTTGGCTTCTTGGGCATGGCTTCGGACTTTTTACAATTTTTATCAACTTAAACTTTAGTGAACGGGTGAAATATGTGCCCTATAACAGACAAAAGATAAATTTTTAAATAAATTGTTTACATGTAAATATGCATGAAATGACTCAGAAATGTATTATTTTATAAATTTATTCTATGTACGAGGTGCGTAAATTAATTAATGAGTCTAGGAATGCAGGACCTGGAAGAGCGGCAGATGAGCATTTAATATGCCTTCAGTACGAGTTTCAACTCGTTAGAGTAATTTGGATGTCCGTCCGTAGCGAGTTTTTTTTTATGAAACAGTTTTCTTAGAGTGTTTTAGAAATGATTGACATCAATTTCAAGCAACGGTGTTATGGTTCAGACGTAGGTATAGTTCATTGGAAATTTTGGAGAACCTGAGCAAGCTTACGAAAACAATGTTTTGTCAAGAACCAAGGTTTTTCGGTGGTTTAAGGCATTTTCATAATAATCGATTAAAGAAGAATCAGGGATCTTGTGCGTCATAGGTTGACAGTCAGAGTAATCCGGAAAGAATTGAATTTGAGTCACACCACCCTTCATCAGATTTTGACTCATGAAATACTTCGAAAAAGAGTCATGCGTGTGAGATTAAATATCAAGAACAACTAGGTGTTGTATTACAAAAATACGCATTTTCACATTGCAATTTTAACAAACTAATTGTTGAACAGTAAAATATTCCTCTGGTTCTTCAGCCTCCTTATTTGCATGACAGTTGTAACCGACCAACTGAAGGTTATTCCAGGATCTAAATTCCTGCACCTCTATGAAGGTTGGAAGAACCGTCTCCAGCGCTGTGTGACTTCTCAAGGAAGTTATTTTGAGGAAGACAATATTGTTTGGAATAGGAAATTTAAAAAAATCAGTCCCATTATTTAATTTATACACCTCCTATTATATAATGCACATTAATTAAATTAAATTGAAACACATTTTCTATGATAATTCGACACATAAATACTTTCATATTAGCGACATTAATTTATAAATACATTTTAGCGTTCTACTATATTATATAGATATTATTATTATTAGAAAATTTATAGTAAATGTCAATTTTAAATAAAAAATAAAATTAATTTTAAAGACCATTTATTTTGAGTGATAAAAACTTAATATACACTCCCAGCAAAATACCATTTTAACAATATAAACTTTAAACAATGTTAAAAATTAAAGCAATTAAGATTATTGTAATGTCACAATAAGTATTGTTATCATTTTATCTCTCTGATAATCACTTAATGGGTCCGCATAATAAAAATACAACATTTTGATTACTACTTTTGAACACCTTCACTGTTTAAATATAAGTAAACTAACTACTCTTATCCTATCCTTATTTATATACCTTTAGAACCTACTAGAATATCGATATAATATTTCTAGAAGGAAGCATCAAAATAATATTTCTACAAAGGCGTATTAAAAAATTCTCCTAGTTCTTCGTTACAGTATTTTGTACTTGTATTTCGGTTACTTGCAGTTGTTATAATGCCTAAGATTTTACCAAAATTTATCTTAATAAATTACAGTCACAGTTTTAATTAAACTTTTATTAAGTACATTATCAGGTCTACAAGGTTCTGTTATTGGGCAGCTGGAAGTTATTTCCGAAGTAATTTGCTTCGTAGAATTCGAATCCGAAGTCAGAATTGGCCCATCATGTCAATATTTTGAGGTTATATATTCGAAAAATAGGTTTTTGGCTACTTTTAAAGTTATATACACAAAATTTTGTTGGTCCTTTTTTCTAGTTGCATTATTCGTACTCTTATCCTTCAAAATAACCTATAATTTTTTCTTGCAAAGTTAGGGCTATTTTAAGTTATTAAATATATCTCAACAACGTCATAAGCATTCACATTAACCTTTTAAGGCATATATCTTTCTAAAGTATATATTTCTCTCGAAAATTTGTATTTGGGGATTTTTGAAATTGCTGAATACGAAAATGACGTCAGAAAATTGAAATTTTCAGTTCCAAGAGGTTGGATTCCAAATAACGCATCAAAATTTACAAAAAATATATTGTTTTTAGATAGTTATTTTAATGATGGATTAGAATTTGCAAAAATCAATATTGGTTTCTAAAAACCTACTGACCAGTACTTTAAATTGTGCAAAAAAAGCAAAACAATTTTCTACATCTGCACATAACCTCAAAAAAAAAACATTTTTCGAGTACATAACCTCAAGAGATCAACAACCGGGGCGGTTTGTGTGTGATTGCATAGTCGAGGGCTTTGAGGAGGGTGATTTTGTGGGTATTACCTTCTGTGACTTCTTCAAGGCCTTCAATTGTGTATCACATATAATTCTTGCTAAGAAGCTGAAATTTTATGGTCTGGGAAAGGAGACTGTTGCCCTGATACACAGCTATTTGTCAGACAGAAGACAGGTGATTTGCTGTCGGGGAAAACTATGGGGCACGGTATCTCTCCTATGTCTTATTTATGTTAACGACGTAATATCTTCCCTGATGGGGGCTGAGGTGACGCTTTATACGGATGACACTAATTTTCGTATGAGATTGAAGGAATATGAAACTTTCGCTGAACAGAAGGATAACTGTACTGAATACGTGCGCGACTAGTTCCAGACCAGTGGATTGGGTTTAAATGTGGATAAGATGGAGGGTATCACTTTTTCCGAAAAAGGGATAATGTTATTGATAACCCGGATAAAATAAAGTTCCTACGGGTCTCCTTAGATCTAAAGCTGACTTTTAAACATCGTATTAATACAAAATTTAAAAAAATAACATCTGAGATATTTGTTCTAAGAAATCTGTGTGAGAATGTTTATAGGAGGGTAAGTGTCATGGTGGTAACCTGTGTATACGGTATGCATGGGGTCATTCAGCTTAGGCTTCGCAATGTTTGTACTGCAGACTTTCCACCCACATGATAATATTAAAAGGAATAGAAAGGACTTGAGAATACAGTTTCTCAGACTTCGAACTCTGCATTATGCGCCGGTCTTCTTCAACAAGCGGCCACAGCATGTAAAAGAAATGCCATTCCTCTTATTCAAAAGAACAATTAAAGGGTACCTGATAGGTAAAAGCTTTTATAACGTTAATGAATTTTTAAAATGTAGGGGGTGACACTTTTGTTATAATTTTGATTCTCCTTTTGTGATTTCTGTGCTATTGCCGGATCTTAGTGTATTATTAAAATTGATTTCGCGCTTCAATGAATATAGTTCATATATGAGGTAGATTTAAAACAAAACATTCAATTTATACTTGATAACAGTTAGAGATACAACCTAATCGAAACGTCTCACAAACAAACAAAAATTAAAACATTTTAGTCAGTTATTCATTAGAGTTGTTTCAAGAAATAACATGTTAAGTACTTGTTTTCATGTGAATTTTATAAAATTTTTTGATCCTATATTTTACATAAATGACACTTTGTTAAGAGAAATTTTATTACCTAATATATTGCCTTAATTATTACAAAGTTGGAAGGTTCCCTGGGATTAATTCTAGAGAATCCCTACATAATTCCCCGTAACTGTTACTTTTACGTTTAAGTAAACCCTCTAGTTTAGTTAGAACTTCTCGAAACATATATAACAATTTAAATTTGCATTTTGATTACGATAGATAATCTGCCACAATATACATAAATACATATTAATTTTAGCTTAGTACCACAATTATTGTCTAGATAACGTCGCTTCATTTATTCGCCTTTTACCTGCTTGCTTCATTTTTACTAAGCAAATATTAACTTTAAAAATCAATTAAAACTTTGATATTTCTGAAAGTCATTTTGGCATATTTTAATAAATTTATTTGACTTGTTTGTTATTAAAAACCAGTAGAAGAGATGGCGAGTGATTTAATTTTAATTTTAAAAATATTCCTGATAAAAACCTAGAACCAACATTTGTTGCTTTTTTGATTCCAACTTTGCGATAAAAAATAAATGATGATGGGAATTGTCACAAAATATATAATTTCAAAGAAATAAATACGTAACATTTTAATATATTTCTCTCCGCACAACTTTTTATTGCACAAAACTCAAATACGATCATAACTAAAATATTGCTCTCACATATAGACCTTTGCCCCCAAAAATAAATAAACTGAAATCTAATCATAAAGAAATTTTCTGCCTAAACCAAAACTAATTAAAATCCTTGAAAATTCAAAACATCAAGAAAGGACAATTTCTGTTTAAAAAGTATTTTAAAATGTATGTTCTGTTAACGTATCCTGCTAGAAATACACGACAAACGAATATGACTCATGAACAAGTGGTTCACCTTATAATCTTGTGTACTAAACAACGGAAGTCACTTTCATCTAAGGAAAGGCAGCACTCTGAATTGATCCTCTTTAGATCTTTTCTAGAATAACCTCATTTTCCAATTAATGTGAAACTATATAATATAAAAGACTATCTCCGTAAATTAAAGCCCTTTGAAGAACTTCCTACAGAGCTCATTTAAATTTATCGGTGTTAGTCTTACAGTACTTCTTCTTTTTCTTCTTCTACGTTGACTAGGGATATCCCTGTTTGTCATTCCATCTACACCCGCCTTATTCTGCTGATGAAGAGAACCAGCTCTGGGCCCATCTCTTTGGTGGTCGTCCTGGTAATCTTCTTCCTCTTGGTCGTCCATACATACAAACTTTGGCTAGTCTCTCTTCACTCATTCTCTCAACGTGTTCTTTCCAACCTCTTTTTCTTTCTTTTGTCCATTTGATCACGTCCTGCACATTACATTTTTCTCTGATTAAGGTATTTTTCAGCCTATCTCTGATTGACACGTTCAGCATTGATCTCAGTACTTTCATTTCGGTGGTTCTCATTTTTTGCTTTGTCTTCTTAGTGTCTGCAAGTTAGAATTGGTCGTATTATGGTTTTATATATTTTTGTTTTCCCTCTATTCTCATGTATCTGTTTCGAAATATAACATCTCTTAAGCATCCTGCCACTTGTAGGGCTCTTGTATTTTGTGACAGTACTTCTCCAGTAAGGTTACGACAGCTTGTTGTGTCAATGCCTAGGTATTTAAAGTTCATGACTTGTTCAATTATGGCATTTTCTATCTGTAGCTTACATCTTCTTGGTTCCTTGGAAATTACCATACACTTTGTTTTATTCGTTGATATCTGCATATTGTACTTCTTAGTTGATACGTTAAATAGGTGTGCCAATCTCTGGAGGTCGTCTTCGTTATCTGCGAGTAGGACCGCATCATCCGCGTAGGATATTATATTGATATTGTGTCCGCCCATCTGGTATCCGCGTTTCGGTCTGATGTCCTCTATTATGCGGTCCATTATCAAATTGAATAAGAAGGGGCTTAGCGAGTCTCCCTGCCTTATTCCTTCGTTTATCTTGATGTCTTCGGTTAGACCTTCTTACAGTACTGTAGCCAAAAAAGGTCTTAAAAATTCAATGTACTTAATAAAAGTGGGTAATATAAAAAAATAGATTTTTTTTCAGATGTTTCTGATATCGAAACTGAATTAAATGCCTTGTATATCGTTCAAACGACTTGAAAATAAAATGACTTTCCAAATCTATATGAAGACTTCTACTTCATTTTTTAGAGGTCTTCTATTATATATATATATATATATATATATATATATATATATATATATATATATATATATATAAATAAGCTATGTAAATAGAAAACTAAGACACCACTGCGAACCAACCGAAGTTATTGTATTACATACCCATAAAAAGTTTTTGCTTTTGTAAATAATTTCATAGACTTAACCTCAAGGGAGCCAAAACGTAGTGGTAAGGATTTCAAATTTTCCAATAAACTTCAGATGAAAAAAGAAATGTAATATGATCCTTCTAAACCAAACATTTCTCCTTGCGGCATCTTTCTGCATATTTTTATAATTTACATAATTTTTTGATTTGTTTTTCCCAGGCGTAATATAGGTTAATGCAAAAGCATATTTCTTTAAATAATTTTTTTTCTTTGTTTTACTACGTAAAACTATTTACGAAACAGAGTAAGTCTCTTTATTATAAAATACGCGTAGTTTATTTTTATATTAGATGAGTTGTATTAATTTTTGACTTAACTTAGAAAGAAAACTTTAAAAAAATATTTATCAGTTTTCCAGTTTCAAGGGTAAACTTTACAGAAATGCTAAACGACGTGTTTATTTATTGGCAATGAAAAATCTATCAACTAATTTGTTTTAGTTCAAAATAAATGTTTTTTTGTAATTGGAAATAGTTTTCCAAGATTAAAGTAAAGCTTCTGAGAGTATTTTCTCTAGCTTACAGGATTAAAATAGGATTTAATTTAAAAGTAAGACGTTTGATTTACTGGTGATTCATTTTATCTCCCGGAATAAATCGTGAAAACATCGAAAGCTCTTTTCAAGAAATGTCATTTTGTTTTCCATTATTCTATTACAGATTTAGCTAAATTAATCCTATATATCAACGGAAACATTTTGCTAGCTTTGCTGCAAAGGAATTTTATTTATTAAATGTGATTCGTTTGTTTAAACTTAAATGTCGTTAATATTTCTTAACAAGACAGGCCATTTCTAATGTGTTTTTTTAAAGCATAACTGTCTTTTAAATGTTCAAAATTCTTCTAAGAAATGTACAGGATTTTTATTATTAGTCTATTATATATATATATATATATATATATATATATATATATATGTATATATATTTATTTATTTATTTATTTATTTATTTATTTATTTAACAATTCTTAGTTCAAATCGTTGAATCTAGAAACTCACAATTAGATCCATTAAAAAGTGTTAACAGATTATAACTATCCAAAAAGTTGAAGTAAAAGTCGTACGTTCTTGGAGAGACTAGTTTTCGGTTGCCTCAATGTAGGGTCCAGTGTTATACTTTACAATTTATATATTTTAGTAACTTGTGGTTATTAATTCCCACACAATAAAGTTTAGAATCGTGTGAAAAACATTATTTTTAAATTTGTATCCCCTACAAATTATTTATAGTAAAGTTCTAGGCGGTTCTAGTCTAATTTTAGAATATGAGGAGTTAGAAAAAAAAGTGTGTGTGTGTGTGTGTGTAAAATAATGTCAATAAAGAACAATAAACAATTTATTAACAATAAGTGTGGAAAATGATTATACACACAAAAAAATTAAAATGACATACTAAAATGTTGACTTGAAATCTATAACATAATACGTATTGTCAAAAATAAAAGTTGGAATTACCTAATGGGTTTTAAAAGAACCAAGAATTATTTTTGTACTCACTCTGTAGTATGTCAAAAAGGCAATAAAATTGATCTTTTAGAATCATCTTAAAATTAATAAGACATCTACAAAATAAAGTTTACAATAGTTATAAAACGAGAAAAGTGAATTATAATAGTAAAACAACAAGAGAAGAAAGTTTGGTCAAACATTGGCCAAAGATCACGATCAATGTTACCTTTATAATAGATGTCTGTTGACAAAAAATATAATGAGATAAAGCCTGTTATTTCAAGTTACTCTGTGCTAAGGTACTTTAAGGAAATTTCTCTTCTGTAAAGACAGAATAAGATCTAAAATATAATCGAGCTCCTTGAACTTGGAACAGGTGGAGACAACATTTTACCGATGAGCTTCAAATAAGCCAAAGATTAAAAATTGAGATTCACTTGTAGTTCTCTTGACGAAGTCGATTGGAACTCAGTATCCTTCTTCCTGTGTTTTGGCCCCTATGTGATTCGTGGAATATTTGTTTGCCCAGTTCCCTCAGATATGGATCTTATCAGCTCAGGAGTCTTAGATGATACAATGGCAAGTACTCTTTAGGTACATTTTACCTTGGTGATAGTGTTAAAAAACATAACACTCTTACCATAATATTAGACAAAAAAAGTAGGTAATTTAACCAGCAACAGTTCTTTCAAGATAGTTTCATGGCTTCGTATGAAAATGGCCAAACATGAATTAAGAAAATTTGCTGTAAAATGAATATTATCTCAATGTCAAATAAATTTATGCTTTGCAGATACATTGAAACATGCTTACGCAAAAACAAGAGGTAATAAATCTCTCTGAAAAGATAATCTACTAAATTTTGAAAAAAATCTTAACGAAAAACTAAAGGCTCCTTGGTCTTACACAGTCAGCAAGCAAAATACCTAGAGTTTATAATTTCGGTTTCCTACCACAGAAAAAACTTTCAAACAAAGGATGTTTGACAGATTTTTTTTTAAATTTGGCAGAACCGAATCAAAAAGGTGACCATTCAACAAAAATAATCCTCTTCCTTATTACATAAGTTACGTTATATATATATATATATATATATATATATATATATATATATATATATATATATATATACGATTCTAAAAGAATATAAAAGTATGCTTTATAATAATTAAGAGGCTTCAAAAATAAAAAAAAAGTTTAGTACCAAGTAGATGAATTTTTATGTAATGAATATAATAAAGTTCAAAATTCAACTAAATTTTGGCTTTAAAATATACGGTCTCTAAAACTATTCTCTTAGTACTTTTTAGACCAAACATAATGAATACAAACTTGTTCGATAAAACAACAAAAAATCTTCTACTTTCTAAATTTCCGGAGATAAAAGTTTTATCAAAATCTGTCCAGGATTTTGTTCGAGATAGTCATGGAGATACAAACATATGAACAAACTTACCCAGTAAATACGAAACTTTCTTTTCCTAAGTTGGTTAAATATCGCATTAAGCGTTTTTTTGCTGTATGCGGTAGTTAGCAGTTGGCCCTTCTTACTTAAATTTTATCTGTTATCCTAAATATTTGTCGTTCTATATCGCTTTTGGGACCCGGTTCCCTATTCGCTCTCTTTCTTTTTTCTTTGAATGTAAAAAAAAGGAAAACCAAAAAGCATGCGCTGGTAACGACCTCTCTATCATTTTACATTCAATAAACAAAGTAGTGTTTCAAGTTTTAAAAGCCTCTGAACTTTTGCGGTAATGGCTGAAATTTTAAACTTTAATGTTTATTTAAATTCCTTGTGTGAATGGCGTAGCTCGGGTATTAATACGTAGTTCATTGACATGTATATTTTAAAATGTATTTTATGTTCTGGATATATTCAGGATAATACTTTATGTATATTAACTGACTTTTCTGTTAGGTTGGTGAAAATATCGGCGTGTTTTAACAGGTTTTCCGCAAAAATTGCGTTATTTCGTGGTAGTTATAGAGACTTTGGTGAAAAATTTATTAGTTAGACATTTCGTTATGACAAGCCAGGGTTAGCAGACAGAGACTTTTTTGCTATTTTGAGCAAAAAAATAGTTTAGCGAAATTTTAAGGGAAAACGAAACTGCTGGAGAAAAATATAAATAAGGGAAAATCTTGGAGAGAACAGCCAACAGCCCCATCTATTGAGTAAATGAGCAAAATAATCCCGTCTGTCGCCACTTTGCTTTGTTTTGTTAGTATGGCGGATATTTTGTCGTTTGTTATTTGTAACATTTTATTGAGTAAAACAAATAACTTTTTATGATATATTGTTTAATTATTTTGCAATATGGAGATTAAAGATCCAAACAAAAACAACTGCCAGCCAGCTAAAGTCTACGAGAATAGTATCATTTTGGAGTTGGAATTGGCTCTTATAGGCTTTGAATATCGGTCGATCATCAATAGTGCGGATGAAGCCGCGACGGGGATGCTAGTAAATCTTATTAACGTATATTTTATCAAACTTTCAATCATGTCGTAATCTAAGCTATGCATTCAAAATGACATTCATTATTTTTAGCAATATAAAGTGCGTTTTTTATAGAGGTATAGAACTTTTAAATGGAATAAAACAAAGATGAATTTTTTAAATTGACATGAAATTTACTTTATTCGAAAGATAACCTTCTGGCATTTTAATTTAAATATGACTTTTGGCATATAACCGCCACGGCTGGCTCGGACGTAGTCTAATCTGGAGGTCCAATTTTCGATATTTGTGGCCGTATATCGGCAATAACGCGTCGAATGTTGTCCTTCAAGTGATCAATAGTTTTGGGCTTATCGGCGTAGACTAGCGACTTCACATATCCCCACAGAAAATAGTCTAGCGGCGTTAAGTCGCACGATCTTGGAGGCCAATTCACGGGTCCGAAACGTGAAACTATGCGATTACCAAACGTTTCCTTCAATAAATCAATTGTGGCACGAGCTGTGTGACATGTTGCGTCGTCTTGTTGAAACCACAGCTCCTACACATCATGGTTGTTCAATTGATGAACGAAAAAGTCAGTAATCATGGCTCTATAGCGGTCACGATTGACTGTAACGTTCTGACCAGCATCGTTTTTAAAGAAGTACGGACCAATGATTCCACCAGCCCATAAAGCACACCAAACAGTTAGTTTTTCTGGATGTAAGGTGTCTCAACATACACTTGAGGATTATCATCACTCCAAATACGGCAGTTTTGTTTATTGACGTATCCATTCAAACAAAAGTGAGCTTCATCGCTAAACAAAATTCGCTTATGAAAATCGGGATCAACGGCAATATTGTTTTGGGCCCATTCACCGAATCTACGCCTTGCTAGGTGATCGTGTGGCTTCAATTCTTGCACGAGTTGGATTTTATAAGCACGCAAACCAAGATCTTTCCGCAAAATCTTCCATAAAGTGAATGGACACATATCCAATTCCTGTGCACGATGGCGGATAGACTGATTCGGGTCTTCCTCTACGCTACGCTCTACAGCAGCAATGACTTCTTCTGTACGCACTCTACGACGTCTCTGTGGATGCGTATTATCATTTAGAGTAAACGTGGTGCGAAAACGTTCCATAGTTAATCGAATTAATTGCTCTGATGGACGATTATGTTGACCGTAAAATGGACGTAGTGCGCGATACGTATTTCGAACAGAACCATGATTTTCAAAATAAATTTGCACAATTTGGAAGCATTGTTCAGGCGTCAGTCTGTTCATGTTGAAATGCCAAACCAAACTAAACATAAATCACTTAACAGCTGACAAAATGGCCGCCAGTTAAAAAAGTGTTGGCAACTTAAAGTTCTATACCTCTATAAAAAAACACCCTTTATTTCCAAATATTCAACCTGTATTTATAAAGGTTTCTCCGTTAGTGTCAGTTAGTCAGATGATAGTTTGAATGTCTCATAGTCGTGACTTGTTATCTGTTGTACATTTATTGAACAATTTGGACGTGGAGCGAAACAATTTGAACAGCCAATCACTGCACATGGTAGTAACTCGCTATTAAAAGAAACTCGTCATTTAAGTAGTTTAATACAACTGGAAAATTTATAAAACAATGTTAATTTTAATAGCACTGGAAATGGGTGATAAAATATTATTTAGTTTATTATTTTTACCTAATTTATTTGTGAAATAGTTCAAGTATAACGAGTAATTAGAGTTTTTTAAGCGTCTTTGCGTGTCCAAAAATTGGTTTTAATATACAGGGTGTCTCAAAAGAAAGTACACATTTGTTTTGCTCATTGCGTGAACGCAACTATTCCGAGCGGCGCGGGGGGTATGTCAATCGGTAGCCTGGCTCTTGGGAATTTAGTCGATATGGAGTGTTTCTCGGGAGCGGTCCGTGCTTTGTGCGTACGTGAGTTTTTACAAAAACAGTAATTCGGCGACTGTAGCGCGTAGAAAATTCTGCAATTTTCGACATATTCGTCACTTAAATGATTCGCCAAGCGCTCGGCTTATTGGAAAATGGGTCCAGAAGTTTGAAGAGACCGGTTCAACACTAGATAAACTAAAATCCGGGAGTCCGAGGTCTTCGAGAACGGTCGAAAACGTAGAGAGTGTTACTGAGTCTGTTCGTGACGACCCAAACGTTTCGATTCGTAAGTGTGCTGTTGCTTTAAATGTGCATAGGTCATCATTATTCCGCATTTTACACAAAGATTTAAAGCTGAACTCCTATAAAATTCAGTTGGTGCAAGAATTGAAGCCTCAGGATGCTGGTCAGAGGCTTGACTTCGTAAACCAGATGACTGAACGCTTTTCAACATTTACCAACATCTTCTTTTCGGATGAAGCCCATTTTCATCTTAATGGTCATGTAAACAAGCAAAATTGCCGCTATTGGAGTGCAAACAATCCAAAACACAAACATCAGAAACCTCTACATTCGCCGAAAGTGACTGTATGGGCTGCGATGTCGGCGTGAGGAATTATCGGCCCGTACTTTTTTGAAGATGAAAGGGAACACACAGTAACAGTGACTTCAGAGCGGTATGTGGAGATGTTAGACGACTTCTTCGTGCCTGAGCTGCAAAATTTTCCTGGCTATAACCAAAGAACATGGTTCCAGCAAGACGGAGCAACTTCCATGCCATGAGTGGGTAAAATTTTTCCTGGCAAATTGATCTCAAAGAAAGGTGACATAAGTTGGCCTCCACGCAGTCCTGATTTATCACCTATGGACTTTTTCTTATGGGGTTATGACAAATCAAAAGTTTACGCCAACAAACCGACTTCCCTGGCACAATTAAAAGAAAATATCCGCAACAAAATGGCAGACATCACGGAGAATACCTGCCGAGCCGTCATGGGCAATTTTAGTGCTCGATTAAATGAATGCCGTAAGCGCAACGGATTACATTTGGACGATATCATTTTTAAAAAATAAATTCCCAAACAATATATTTTAATATGTAATAAACATTTTTTCAATAAAGTCCCGACTTTTTTTTAAATCGATTTTTTAAATGTGAACTTTCTTTTGAGACATCCTGTATTTAAACTGGCTTTAAAACTCCAGAGAGACGACATTCTCTTACTACCATAGATAAGTTTCATAGGATCTCCTGAAAAAGATGTTTACGGAGAGTTAACTTATAACTCTTATTTAGAATTTTAAACTTTTACCTGATAGTTTTCAAAATAGCAATTTACTAACATCTTTCATTGGAAAAGTCTTTTTTTTGTATCTAAAGATAATTGAGATATCGAAATTCGGTGTTTTTACTATTCTGAGTAATTATCGTTAGTTTCTCTTAATAACTAATTTTTTGTTTTCATGCCCTAATTTTTTTTTATTATATTATATGTCATTGTTCTAATTTGCACATTTTTTCTCAATGTACTTTATTTCTTCCTAATAAGGATAATAACTTTATGCTGAGATAGCACGCATTACAGTTTTAAAGCTTTTAAGCCAGGCGGGTAACAAAAATAAAAGACATATATACGACTAAATATAAAATTTGAAATAAGGGCGTCCTTGGGGCGACGTATAATTTTTAACTGTCAAAGCTCATTTTCCCTGGGCTCTACTTAAAAAGTGGTTTAACTGAATATTTAATAACCTTTTTAAAATAACCGTGCACTAAAAAAAGATGCTTTAATTCAAAGTTAAGTACATTTTATAACGCTCGATTCTGGATACGTTCATATGAGTATAATGAGGCTGGGGCTCCTATACCTAAAATAAATTGGCGATATTTTGAAAAACATTATTTTTCTGGAAAAATTGTTACAGTTTTGTTATTTTTCAATAGAACCTATAAATAATTATATTAATAATACCTACAATGAAGCTAATAATCACCACTAATTAATCCCTTATTTTCATCAAATAATCTCTTTAATAAATATTAAATTAAAACGTAAAAATTTATTCAACTGTCACGTCAAAAACTGGTATTGTACAAATTCAAGTGTGCCTAGAAATGTATCAAACACTCCACTATTACTACTTTCATCAAGAGTGTAGTTAATTTTTTTGTTTTTTTTTTCTTGGCGCTCTGGAGATTTCTTAATGCGTCAGTAGAGAAGGTCTAGGGCAAGCCTTGGTTGTAAAAACTGGCATAAGCTCAGAAAGCAATATTTTGGCTGAAGAATACAGAACTACGGATATCCCACTTAACAATTAAAATCATATTTAGTGTATTAAGGCACCATTGGAGGATAAAGAAAGTTAAAACTGTATTCGTTTCCCATAAGTAAAGTGAAGTGAAAGTTATCACTCCTAAGAGATCAACATACTATCTTTGTGACTTTTGATACTTGTTACACCCTTAAAGACAAACAGGTATGTACCATAAACAGTTTTTATTAAACCGGGAACTTCCTTTCCTATTTAACAACTGGAATTTCAAACCATAGCCTGGCATAAAACATTCCATTGCTCCTATAGAAGTTACAGGTTATCTAGATTGCTGAAAGTGCTTGGAAAACTACCTTTCAGGTATCAGAATTATATAATAAACTGTCTTATTACCAAATCTATCGTATACGTTTACTTTTCCCCTGTGATTGGAAACTAATAAGATTTTCTGTGCGGAATTACAGGACACTTTATATTTAATTTAATTTAAAATATCTTGAAAACCGAAGATATACGTATACGCTAGGTAATTTAAAACATTATTTTACGCATTAGAAGTCTAACACTTTTAATTTAGTTTCAAATAAACTAAACTTTCCCAAATCGGCCTACTAGATAATTTACTAGTGCAAAATACAACTGTACACAAAAGTAAGGTTATTAAGATCAGCTGATAGTGAAAGTTAACTTCGTGTCTAGATCTAATTGACTCTGCGATTGGCGCGAATGACGTAATAACGGTATGTGCTTATTGTTTCTTTCTTTGTCTTTATTTGGTAGTTATTACTTAGTTATTAAGTAGTCACCTATTTTTTTTTTGTTTTAGAAGAAGTTAAATTAAACATAGTTTGTAAATCAGAATCCTTTTTCACTTATTGTTCAAATATAGATTTTAATTGTTTTTAGTGGCGATGTATTGTTTTTGAACCACGTTGTTTCCTGTTTTCGCTAACCTCATTGCTTCTTCTTACCGACGGGCCTAAAACTAGGTGGCGCTTTGAATATATATAACCCCTCCCCTAATCAACGGCATGTTAGCCTAGGCCAGGGCTGCCAGACCTAAGGAAATTTCCCTAAATCTAGGGAATTTTGCAATATATAGGGAAAAAAAGGAATTTTATGTCTATTTTGAGGAATTTTTGAACAAGATACAATTTTTGTAATTATTATATAAAAACTAATAAATATTTTTTCTTTTTACGCGTTGACATTCAAAGCAGCTTACAAATCTTGAACGTAGTTGTATATATATTAAGAAATTTGGGTGATTTCCCATGCTTCCTGGCTTTTAGTCGGTAAACTACCGGAAAAATCTCGACCGCTTTATATATTATGCAATTCTGGTAAAAAAATACGCAACGTTGCCGGACACGCTGTGTGAGATTTTGCATATTAAAAGTTTGTTAAAGTCAAGCAATTGTTTTAATCTCTGTATTAGCCCGGAAATGATTAAGATATTTAAATCAGAAATTTTGTATTGAGAGAACAAAAATCTAACATACATTTAAAAAAAGTGCTATGGTTATTTTTTAGAAAAGGTTAGCGATTGGGTATATTCAGCACACACTTTTACATTTTTAAGGTTTAGATTTGTTATTTGTAGATAAATAAACTTAAAAAATAAATCAAAAATTATTAAAACTATAATTCATTGCGGCGATGTCACATGTAGGGCGTCAATTCGTTAATTTCAAATACCGCTCTGAATCTGTGAAATATGGTAGGGGTAAAGAAGAGAGAAGAAATGCAAAATAGATAGGAATTCTATCGTAATATAGTAAATTGGAAATTCTAGTGGACTTGCATACGAAATCTAGGGATTTTTTTGTCAAAAAACCTAGGGAAATAAAATAAAATCATCTGACAACCCTGGCCTAGGCACTGTCCTAAAAGAAGAAGCGATCAACACCAAAAAAATAACCACCTGTACCGAATGTCTTTGACTGATAATGTCTTTGATCGATAATGTCAGAACTAAATTAAAATCATAATTATTTAAATTTAAAGTATTATTGAACATTTCGAGTTTTATTTTTTTTGGTTAAAAGTATTTATATTTTTTTTCGCATGTCGAATTTTTAAAAAAATATAACTTGAAATGTCAAACTAATATTAATTAATTAATATACATCTGATTTTAGTTAAAACATAATTAAAGCTCGAATTAAATTTACTGTTTATGTAATAAAGCATATCTCTATTTTTTTTCTAAAAGGTTCATTCAGAAAATATTTCAAAAATTTATTACATTTCTGACACATGACTTCTTTACAGCTAAAAAAAGAGAATTTAGCAAAATTATAAAATTTACATTTTATTAAAGAAATACATCTTTATATACACTTTTTTAATGAAATTTTTAAGCCAGATTTATTTAATAAATGCTAATGGAAGCATAATAATAATCCGGTCTTTAATAAAATGATTAAAATATTATCCTGTGCAATATTTCAAGAAAAATTTACAGTGATTAAAATTAGCTTGAGCTCTAAGCAGGTTTAAACATGAGAGGCGTTATTAAAATTTACGTATATTTAATAAAAATATATTACGTGATATTATTATCTTTTTAACAAAATATTTGTAATTATGGAACTTGTTAATTTAGTAATTTTTCAGTTAAATAATTAGTATTTAGTTATAATTATTGTTTTTTATACTCTGACATTACAGCGGAAGAGAAATAAATTATAAATTTTCAAATTTTTATACATTTGCTGAATATAAGCCCTATAAAATGTTTTCATAGTATTGAACATACATTTACTTATATAAACGGAGTTTTTGAAATTTTAAATAAATTCTTTTGTTCACACAATATAATACAGTATGATACACACAATAAATACACATTGATATAAAAGATAATAGTAGACAATGTTTTAAGCAAATAAAACTTGCATACACAAACATACATCCTATCCTTGATTAATGTTGTCCCCAAAGAGGTAAAATGAAGGGGAGAGTTGAAATTCAAATGAATACGCAATAATTTAGGTAACCCAAATTAAACACAGCTAAAATCATGTTAGCTAATTATACTGAACCCTGTTTTTTGTGTCTAAATATTATTGAAGAATGTTATGTTTAAAATATCAACAAAATCCGTTTTTAGAATTGTTTTCTTCGTATGAAATTATTAAAAATAAAATGACATCACATAATAGAATAATGGCAATTATATTTTAAGATCAGTTATACGTTTTTTGGTAGTTCAATAAATATGACATAGTTTAAAATAATATATACTTTTTTATTTAAAAATTAAGTTTATCTGGTAATTAAATAATTGAATTTATATTTTAAATTTTAATTAACTACATAGATATCAATCCCCTTTCTTGTTCCAGTTCATAAAATTATAGAGACAATGGATCGTAGTCATTACAAGAAGATAATATCGCATCATCAAATATCCAATTATCATTTTGTAGATAACTGTTGGGAAAGAGACTTACATCTTACATTTAGGCCTTATTTTTATTTCAGTTATCTATTACAAACCAAAACCCTCTTCTTCTTTAAATAATGGTATAGATAAAACTCATGAACGTTTTCGATGCAAGGGTTATTTTATTTACAATGTTGTAATCCAAGTAAAACTGGAAATTTGGACGATTAACCATACTTTCTTTACTTTTATAGTCCTTTGAAAATAAAAAAGTAACAATAGGATGTCCGTCCGGACCCATGTCCTACTGTAACTATTGCGGCTAAAGGAAAAAAAAAGGTAATTAATTTCAGTCTGCACTGTGACAAGATGTGCATTAATCTTTCACACTACTATACCCAATTACCCATCCTAAAAAGATTTTTAGACGTGTACCCCTTAAATTATAAAAGACCGCCTAGTCAGCAAAAAATATTATATGCTGAGAAGTGCAAAATTCACTTTAAAAGATAGGAACTTAAAATTTGTTGGTTAATTGCGTATTTTGTTACTGGAAAAAGGTAAAAATATTTTTAGACCTTAAATTGGCCATTAAAAGATAAATAAAACTTTTATAAAACATGAATCCGTTGTTAACAACTCCCAGTCCGCTAGAAATCCTTAATTAAAGGAGGTACACTTAGCTGGTTTTCGGGTTTTTACTTTCAATAGGTTATAGAAAATTTAAAGAGGCAACTAAATTACATTTTATATTTTGTAACTTAGTCTGATTTAACCAATTTTCGCAGTAAGTTAATGAAAGTTAGTTAATTTCATACAAATTGAAACTACTAGTTATGTATAGACTTTTTATTCTATTAACTAGATCTGAACATTTAAGTGTTAAATGAATGAATGAACAAAAGGTGGTGATACTTGATCATCGGTGCCTAGACCTCATTGGGGTCTTTACATCCCATTATAGGTGTAGGTCATTCGACGCTGATCGCTTTGGCGAATCCAAGCAGCCTCATTAATTTAACTTGCCTAACTACTTCCGGTAGCAAATTTGTATCTCCGAAATGTCTCTGTGTCAGTCCTTTGAGTGCTGGGAGTCTTTGACGACATGGTCAACAGTTTTATCTACGACACCAGTCTTATGAAGATGGCCACTTAAGTGGTAATGTCCTGTCAACAATCTCATTAGAATTCGTAGCTCTTTCCCTCCTAAGGAGAGAAGCTCTCAAGCAAGCCGTGCGCTAGGTTTATATGTTCCTTGGCAAACCTCATTCCAGAAGTTCCTCTTCACAACTTAATTTGATTTCCAGCAACCATATTAATTCCCAGTCGCGAAGTTTTGATATTGGACTTCAGTGCCATTATCGCAGCTTTACTGTCTGAGCAAATGCTTAGTACCCTATTCCGGTTTATGTCCCTCTTACAGAATACCATAAATTTCCACTGTAAAGATTGTCGCGAGTTCTCTGAGAGAGTAGAGCTCTGTGACTTCTATGCTCCTGCCATACTCTCTGGCTCCAGATCTTTCATCTTGCCGAGATCAATCTGTAAACCACCAGGATCCATTTCTGGCAAAATTTTGCTCTCCCTCCCAATCCTCTCTACTTAGCAGAAATATCTCAAGAAAGAGTTGAGTTTCAAAAGTGGCGCCATGTCATCTGTTTGCCTGCAGAGTGATGGACATCTCTCTATAACGCTTTTCCAGACACCTGAGTAACCGTCCGTTCGAGTTTCGAGATGCCTTAGGCAACTAAGATGATAAACACTTCAAGGCCTTATTCTTTATATATAAGTGGAGAGGAGGCAGGTTCACCAGGACTTCCAGAGCCCTCGTGGGGGCAATCCTCATCGCACTCAATATTTCCAAACTGTAGTATGTAAGAGACTCTACATCATTATTCCTTCCTTGATGTGTCGATCCACTAGTCTTTCTAAGGTCTTTAATAAGAAACTGGTCAGTCTGATAGAGTAGAAAAATTTAGGATTTGTGTAGTCGGTCCTTCCTACTTTGGGAATAAAGCCTTTGTTTCCCTCCAAGCCATCGGTATGCACTCCAAGCTCAAACATCAACGAAATTACTTTATCAGGTGGCTTATTATATATTGGAAGAATTTTGTAGTAAAGCTCGAAATATACCATCCTTACTAGGTGACTTCAAGGGGGCAAAGGCTTCCATTGATTATGTAACGCTTTCATATGTCACTACCGTTTTAACTGACATTTAAGTTTTGTTGATGCAAGAAATTAGTCAATATATGGAATAAATATTCAAATTCTAGAACGATTTTTTACTTTTCACTTATTTGAATTATGTTACTTTTTATAATAAAAAGTTTTATTCATTTTCGTTGGAATACAAAATTGTTCGGGAACAAAATTGTATAAAACCAACACTGTGATGTTCCAACTACTACAGTTACAAAATTAGGATTTGATTAAATGCGTTAAATTTATTCTAGTTTCGGAATATTTTTCATTCAGAGCAGACTCTAAAGCTTCAGTGGCGTTTTTTGACTTAGTTTGAAATTACATTACCCCGAGTAAAAACTTTAGTCATTTATCATTGAGTAAGCTTTTATAAAATAATTAACATAATTTTTTATTCATAGCGCAGCTGTCGATAAAATAGGGGTTTTGTTTCAAAGATAATATAATAACATTTTTTAAAATTATTATTCAAGACTTGCGAAGACAGAAATAAACTTTATTTGCAATAATAAGGTTGTTATGTGCATGACTGTTGTAGGAAATATAATATTTTTTTTTGAATGGTGGGTTTTGAGATCAGTCAGTGTAATAATTCTGAGGAAAAGGACCAGTTTGCAAGTGTGATATAGATGCTAGCTACGATCACATGCCATAGATCACATGATAAGCTAAATGTATCATATGTAAGCATTTTTCTGCGTGATCTAGGATTTACATGGACAGTATGTGTTTTTAATATGATGAGCGAGCAACTCCAGTGCGAAAAATCATTTGATTTATTGCTTAGTTTTTGTTAATATTGTGTTTTTTTCAAAAAGTTAAGTATATTTATACTTACTGCATCGTTTAGCGTCTTTAAGATGTCTTTCCCGATAAAAAGAAATATATGCAGTACTTTCGTTTGTTGTGACTACATATTCAGACAATGGAAATATCTACTTTCCAAGGTTTTACGATTGATTTTGAGATATTTAAGGTTATATACTGTTTTTTGGTCTTTTTTTCTAGTTGTATCGTTACTTTTCAAAATCAGCTTTTGAGCGGTCACATACTGGATACATTTCTGTCGGAAATTTATACTTGGGGTCGCTGAGTACGAAGATGAAATTTTCATTTCTAAGATGGCGGACTCAAAATGGTGCATCAAAATTTACAAAAAATGATATTGGTATCTAAAAAATTTTACTTGGAGGTTTTTGAAGTGGCGGATTGTGAATACTATATCAGAAAATAGAAATTTTTATTTTTAAGATAGTGGATTCAAAATGGTAGATCGAAGTTTACAAAAAAACGATATTGGTCTCTAAAAACCCAGTAACCTGTCAAAAAAATTGTAAGTGACTGTCCAATAGTTTATTTTTAGGGGTAAGGGTAGTATTAAATAATGCAACCAGAAAAAATACAAAAAAAAATATCGTGTATCCTGCGTATAACCTCAAAAGTAGCAAAAAAAACTTTTTTGAAGTATATAACCTCAAATATCTCAATATCCTCGGATTCGCATTCTACGCAGAAAATTACTTCGGAAATGATCCCCAGCTGCCCAACAACAAACATGATCCCAATTTTTGTAGACCTGTGTTATTTACTTCCAAGCGTTCGTGTTTCGCTCGGAAAAGTTATGGCAGGTCTAGTTAAAATTACCCTTTTTACCTAAACGGTATACATTTTATAATGGCATTTAATAAAATATTATTGTTGTCTTTCAAAACAAGAAAACAAGTTTAAAATATTTTGTAATTAAATATAAAATATTTAGAAATTTTGTAGGTAGTAAATTAAATGTACTTTAATTTGAACTTGTGAATAACAAACGCATTCCTCGCAGTTTATAAAATATAAACTGGCCTTTGTCGAGCCTCACGTTTATGCGGTGATATCAATTTACGCTGAGTATTTTTTTTTGTTTTAAAATTAAATGTGAGAAATATAGTAAATATATTGCAAATAATGAACGTAGGAAAAGAAAAATTGATAAAAAAACTTCTTTCCTGCTCTTGCTTAGTCAAAAAAGTCCAAATAAATTGGAAATGTCAAAATAAACAGTGCGAATTCTTCGTTTTAGATAAATATTCATTCCGATATTTGGGAGTACAAGGTGTTAGCTAGTTCCTCCATGCCGTAATCATCAGGTATTTTAAGGATAATGTTGTTATCAAGACTTTTGTACTTAGTAAACCGTATTGAAATTCGTTTATAATCTTGTGTTTTTTTATACACCTGTGATCTCCCTTTTTAAAGAGAAATTTGATAATAGCGAATTTTAACTTTTTACTGAGGAAAAATAATAGATTAGCAGTATTGATTCTTTTCTCTTTTAGAATTTTACTTGGTATATTGTCATACATACATGCTATTGTTTTAAATAGAGGAATAAGCCATGACATTTTATTCATTGACAAAGTTTGTTTACATTTCGATAATCGACAACAATGCGCCACAGTCGAAACTATGCTACCGAATTGAGTTTGACAGGTATGACTGCTAATGACAAGTTTTAAGCAACCTATAAATTTTAGACTATTTTTTTTTAAAATAAACTGTTTAGCTATACTATATATTTGTAGATATAGTATGAGAAGGGTATGGTTAAAATGGTTCTATTCTTCAACTAAAATTTTTTAAACATTCCTAAACAATACAATAATGTGTTAACTGCGGCATTACCGCAATATGCTGCTACTATTTTACGAGTATCATATATGAAATCCAATGAAATCTTTTGATTCCCGATATTGTACCGAGTACTGCCGAGAAGTGACGAAAAATTTCTTAATGAAGATCTTCAGTATTTGAGAGTATGTTTTGTTATTTTTTAGGTATTTTGTTGTAGTTACGTGAATTAACCAAGTAGAAACAGTATGCCTAGGGGTACTGTATTGTGTCGAAACCTTGACTATTTATATTCAAATCTTACTTTTCACGGGTAAATAATGTTATTTATAGATTGGATGTGTTGTATAAATTATCAATGAATGAGACGACATGCTCTGAACGACTACCCTATCCCCCTTTTCAAACTTATGAACGTGACGCAGAAAGTATTTAGGAATGGTTCACTTCTCTATTTTACCACAAATAACTTAATTCACTTAAATTTTTTACGGTAAGGAATTTTTTATGATAAAATGCGGGAGATATAATAAACGCCATTAATATAAATTAAATTCCAACATTTTTATAAGGGGCTAAATCCGCCTACTAGATGAATTACACCAGCACATGTACAAGTTTATGGCGTTATTTTAAAATTATTTCCAAGCAATATTTATATTTTTTAGCTTTAAAATTAAACGAAATTTTTGTGTTAAGACTATTTTTAGAATATCTTCTTAGGAGTGAATATTTTTGATTATTTTACCATTTTATCTAAACAACTTTTGTAATAGTTTTTTAGTTAAAAAAGTAACTAAAATACATTTATTTAATCAACACATGCTGTGGACTGAAATTGAAGTTTTGGTAACATTTTAGATAAGACTAGAAGATGTATAAGAAAGTTAAATGGGACGAAAATAATCAAATGACAATAAAACACTAGGTTCATTTTCACACAGACGCGATATAAAGGTCAAGTGATAAACCTTTTAAAGTAAAATGTAATTGTGCTGTGGCTGTAGGGAAAGTTTCTTAATTTATATTACAATTCATCTTTAATTCTTTGTGGCAATTTAACAATTATTTTGTTAAATAAAATACTAATAAATAATGATATAATTTAAAAATAAATAGCATGCAAGGCATTTTGCATTGAAATAGAAAACATTATAAAAGAAATATTTAAATACGGAACTTCATTCGACTCATTTTAATCAGTTAATCGTAATTAGTGTGTAATTTGGCAACGTTTTGTTTTTACTGTTTATGTTTATATCCGAAACAGTCTAACCTTACTCTTTCATCATAAATAAGTTTACAAAATAGTAACATGTTTATTCATAATATTCGAATATCGAATGGCAAAGATGCTGGTAAATTTGTATGTCTCAAACGTAAATAATATAAATTAGGAGAAAATATCATTCCACAGGATGTGTATGTTCATTTCAATAATCGAGTGATAGAAACAAAATGTTCTGATGATAATTTGTGGCGTAAAAATTGTGATTTACCAATATCTTTAATACATGTCGTTAAAGAGGAAAGAAGTTTGTAAAAAAAGCATCGGGAGAAGTTTCGGAAATATATTTATGTTAGATATTCGTATAAAACCTTAAAATTCCTCAAAGTATATCCTTTGTGCGTCGACACACTTTTGCCAGTGGCTTTTCCTCGACATGGCTGTTTCCGGATTACGGAAGGTCCTTAAGGATATGCGTGCAAGTTTTTTTGACGGCACTAAGATTCCCGTGGTATTGTCCTTTTAGGGACGATTTCATTTTGGGGAATAGAAAAAAATCTACTAGGGCCAAGTCGGGACTGTAAAGGGGTTGAGGAATCGTCGCAATTTTGTGTCAGGTAGTCGGTCAACTTGGAGCAGATGTGGCTGGGTGTATTGTAATGAGGCAATTTCCAATTTCTAGTAATTACTGGCCTCATCCGGTTCACCCTTCTCTTCAGTCTTCTTAGCAGTTCTAGGAAAAAGCACCATTTATTGTCTGCCCCTCAGGTTGTCGTCAGTTCTTGACATCGACGGCCGTCCAGCGCTGAGCTCGTCCTCCATACTCTCTCGGCCATTTTTAAAGAGCTTGTGCCTCTTAAAAATTGCAGTTTGTGACTTGCTTTCATCCTTGAACTCTTGGCGAATCATGCCTAACGTCTCCGTATCAGATTTCTTTAGCTCAACACAAAAGTTGATGGCGTACCGCTGTCCAATCGTTCTCTCTATTTTGAGCTTGCACATCCTCTTTATATATATATATATATATATATATATATATATATATATATATATATATATATACATATATATATATATATATATATATATATATATATATATATATATATATATATATATGGAAACGTTATTTTATTCTCCTTACGACCGCTAAGAATTCCACTCTAGTTCTCTCTTCATACTAGTTTCGACCATCTAATGGTCTCATCAGTGGAGCTGTAACGAACCGAGAACAAAATGCACAGAAAACAACTGTCTACTTAAAATCCCCATATCGTAAAATATCGGCAGGATATTACCCGCAGAACTTAATACCGGACTGTTATCTTAAACTGTACAAACGAACATCTGATTATACCACAGAGCGGAGCAGAATATTACCCGCGGGATTTTAAGTAGACAGTTGTTTTCTGTGCATTTTGCTCTCGGTTCGTTACAGCTCTACTGATGATATCATTAGATGGTCGAAACTAGTAGGGAGAGAGAACCAGAATGGAATTCGCAGAGAATATACTGTCTGTCCTCTTTCTTAATGGTCGTAAGGAGAATAAAATAAGTTTTTCAAATACATAGATCTTGAAATTGTTTACTTTTAACATATACATAATAGAAAGTTCTAATTCTTGACTGTGCAGACATAAAATTGTTGATAAACATTACTCTCGCGTTGAACAGTGTTCCAAGATAATAGAGAAGCTTTAGGTACAAAAAATGATGTTTCATCCTCGTATGGGATTCATCAGGTCATTGCATCCAGTACAATCCATCACCGCGCAATAATGCCCTATAAATTGTTTTTGAAATTGACTCATGTGCATCTTATGGACTGGATTAAGCTTAAAAAAACGATATTTTTGCACCTTCTAATGCTCAAAATTTCCATAAAATTTCTCTTAATTTTACATCTCCTTTTCTTTCGGATGCTCTTTAGCTCATCTCGGTAGCTCTTTTCCTTCAAGAGATATTTGATTTTGTTTCAAATCTATCAAATTGTGCGCCGTGCATGGTCGGTGGCGACATTCAAAATATTAAAGATTCAAAAGTAATTACCACACCAACAAATTAGGGTGTAAAAATATCGATAGATTAGATTTTAAGTTAGTTACAGCAGTACCGAACTGTCAGGTGCTCAAAATTGATTATCCATAGTGCATTTATATCCTTCTACTGATTCTAAACGAGGAAAAAGCAAAACATCCAATCAGTTGCCGCTATAGATCGATAGATTTACGTTATTTGCAAAATATAAACCGAAATCACAATTATGGCTGTGTATATATTCACAGGTAGATAATTAAATGTTTTTATATAAAAACAATAAAGTGTAATGTTACTATTTTTTTATTTTTAGGTTTTTCTTAGAAGGCATTTGAGAGTATTTATTTTCTAAAATATATGCTTCATTTTTATTTGGACTTTGAAAACGCATGCAATTCTTTTCAGGAGATTTTAACAGTACAAATATTTTTATATTTTAGAGCTCTTTAAAAGTTCTGTTTAAGACATTTTATACAATTTTTAAGTTAACTAAAATTCTCTATATTTACCGTCAACCGCACACTTTCTCGACAAATAAATTCTCATCTAAATCAAATATAGCTAGCAATTTTAGCTATTTATTGTACAAACATTTTAGGAAGATCGTCACTTGAGATATAGATAATGTTAGCTGTTTTCGACATAAACTACTCTTTAAGAAACTTCTAGAATAAGTACCTATTAAATAACTGCTGCTGTGTAATGTATAGGGTATCCCTGTAGTGCTTTTCAGAACATTACCCGAGATAGGGCCTTTACTTTCTAGTCGTAGTAATCAAGAACTATTGTTATTCACTAAAATTAGGCTGTCTGTCTAGTAAGTCAAGACACGGGTCCTTAAGAGCTTAATCTTAATTCCTTGATTAAATCTTTAGTCGTCAACGAAACTAGTTTAAGTTTTCCTTGAAAATAGAATTGAAATCAAATTTAATTTAAACGCAGAGTGACTGATGAGAGGTTACATATATGATAAATAATAATATTGATGAAACAGTATTGTAGATTAGATTAGGTTAGAGGTGAGAACGTATTATTGTAGCTTTGTTCTATGTGGTTTGTAGGCTGTAGATATGTTGTGTTTCCGGAGTAATCTGCCGATTCTGTGTGTTGTGCCTTTTATGTAAGGAAGTATGATGGTTTGTCTATCCTCGGCAGGTGACCTTGTTTCTTGTGTTGGTTTTTGTTGCAATTTTATAGCCTTATTTATGGTTGGTGTCTTGGAGCTGTTTTGTTGGTGGGCCCTGTGTGTCACAGTATATCGAAAATCACCACACACGGACAGATACCTGAATGCTGATTCTCACCATTACCCCTCACAAATACAGGGCGTAGCCAATACTCTAATATCAAGATCCCTTCGTCTAACTCATGACCAAGGAAAAAAAAAGGGAACTGTCACACATAAAAAGGGCCCTCCAACAAAACTAATACAATACAATATCAAAAAGAAAATTTATTAATTCTTGAGAAATTCCTGAAATGATGTCTTTCAAACTATTTCCTCCCCTCTCTGTTTTCAAAACTAATAAATTTAAAATAAAAAAAAAACCAGCGGTATAATAAATTATGATATATAGAAACAATATAGCAATGCCTGAAATATTTATAATTTAAGAGAAATTTATACTTTGTTCAACCAATAATTCGTTTGCATGTTTTTAATTGTTGTGGTTTGTTTACTATATTTCGTTTTGATTTGGATAAACGACTTTCGAAACAAATAAAAAACACTTCGAAAATTTTTGAAATGTGATCCTTTTTATTTTTATTTATTCCAATTCCAGATGAGAAAAAGCAAAGGCAGATACGTGGTAAAATTCACTGCTCCCTTTGATATTGAGAAAGGAAAGCGGTTTTATTTCCCCGGAGAAATATTTAACTGCAAATTATGGTTGTGTAAACGTAATTTTTTCTGTAAAATTTTCTTAAGCATCTTCTTTGTAATCAGTTCCCTGCGAAATTCCGACCAACGACAATAAATAAATATAATATATATATATATATATATATATATATATATATATATATATATATATATATATATATATGGAAAAGTTGTTTTTCTTCTTAAAGCCGTTAAGAAATGTGGCATTCTTTGCAAATTATACCATGGGTTAATGTACATTTTGCTCTCGGGTCGTTACAGCTCCACTGATGATACCATTAGGTAGTTGAAACTAGTAAGGAGAGAGAACAAGAATGAAATTCCTAGAGAATAAATGTATATATATATATATATATATATATATATATATATATATATATATATATATATATATATATTACTCTTTTTCAGTTCCCTGTGGATAAATTTAACTATTTAAAAAGTATTGAGAAAAAAAAGTTATAAGAATACAAACCCTTTTAGTAGACAAATAATAAAAACAATTATTCAAATTAAGAACTATTTGATTAAATGTTTGAATTGTTTTCTTTTAGCCACGTGTCAGTGTCCAAGCCTTTCTGAAAACTGGGAAAGCACGTTCCGCAAATATTGATGTGGGATATTATGCAATGCATTTGAAATTCTGTTTTCAAGGTCCTGTGAAGAAATCGGCTTTGTACTATAGACTACCGCTTTTAAATGGTCCCAAAGACTGAATGGGCTCTCTTGTGTTTATTTATCTTCTAGGAAACTCTTCATCTTGGTAGTATCAGACATGTCTACCAAAATGCGCGTTAAAGGCTTATGTATAAATCATTAGAAAGTGTAACAAGACATTTAGCTTGGTACAAAAGTGATTCAAACAATTTTCATATTTTTGTTTTAGTAAATCATAATTTATGCATCTAAATATTTGATAATAAATGTTATAATAATAATTAATTTTTAATATATATATATATATATATATATATATATATATATATATATATATATATATATATATATATATATATAGGTAAGCTAGGGTACTTTGCTGTCGAAGGTAGGTGGTTTGATCACACTAGTTGCAGGAACACCATCTACCTTTATTATACCTTCTCAATTTTCAAATGTAATTGTTGTATCTGTTTCTGGATTGCACTCACCTCATGTTGTACTTCGCCCTGTACGTCTTCCCTAATTTTGCTATTCTTCTGTTGCATTTCTTGTTCTTTGCGCTACATATCTTCATAATTTTTTTAAAATATCTTCTTCCAGTTCTTCTTAACTGCTAATCTTCTGTTGCATTTCTTATTCTATGCTGTTCAGATCTTCTTGATTTTTCTTAATGCTTTCTTTTAGTCCTTGTTTCATATCTTCTTGACTTGTCGTAAGTTCCTATCTCATATCCCCCAGGCTTGTTTTTAATCTTGTTTTATACTTTCTTGATTTTGCTTAATGTCTTCTTTCAATTCTTCATTCATGTGTTCTTCGCTTATTTTCAGTGTCATCAATTCTTGTTTCATATCATCTTGGCTCGTCTTTAGTGTCATCAATTCTTGTTTCATATCATCTTGATTTTTCGTCATGTATTCTTTTAATTCGTGTTTCATCTCTTCTTGCATTTCCTTCATATCTTCTTGGATTGCTTTCATGTCTTGTATCATCATCAGTATCTGATTTAAACTAGTTTCAGGGTATTCTTCCATTTTTGCATTCTGTTTTCCAGTTTTTACTGACATAAAATTTCAATTCACTCTTTTTCTTTGACCTCTTCTGGATTTTATCCCACATCAATTTGTTCCGGACGACCGGTCTATATACACACTGAATTGTTTTATAACTTTTTATTTTCACAATTCTGACAACTTGTCAAATAACTTAATTTTTTACTTAACGACATCTCAAACTAAACTGTCCATGAGAGCCGATCTGGACCTTTTATATACCTTTTTCGCCGATATCAGAAGATTCCCGAATCTTCTAAAAGGATTTTCATACTACATGGTGCATTAAAAACCAGAAAAAGGAATAATCTCGCAATTTTTAGATCTCCTGTCATAGGTGTTTCATGTCGAAAATAAGGAAATAAAATTTTTTAAATAGTTCTAGACCTTCTTTCATAGACGTCTCATGAGGAAATTTTCAAAAGGTAAAATTAATTAAATAAATTATGAACTCGTAGAAAATAAACCTAAAAGCCTACAAACTATAAACGCAAATTAACACTATGAAGTGTTTACATATATATATATATATATATATATATATATATATATATATATGTACTTAATTAAATGACAGTTACTGTTTGCTATTACGTAGTGTAAAAAGAATTTTTGTTACGCCTTTAAAACATGATCCGCGATAAGGTCTTTATTTTCTAGTCCTTTTAATGATGAAGTTTTGTTATCCATTAAAAGTAGTTTTTCCATTTTTTAATTAAGGGCACATGTTTTCAAGAGCTGCATCTTAATCTGTCGATTAAATCTTTAATTATTCGGAAAACAAGTTGAGGGTTTCATTTTTATTGAATTAAATGTTCGATTTATAGAGTGGAACTTAGAAGATCGAAACGAATATTATATGATAAAATAATAATTATCATCGTTAATAGGAAAATGAATTTTCAAAAGAAGTTATCTGCAAATTAATATATAAATCGGTATATATTTTCTTTGGGTTACATGGACTGAACCATAAAATTCAAGATCCAGACATACCCGTTGAATATTTGAAACTATCCATTAATTGTTTATAAAGTAACCACGTTTTGAGATACATATTGACCAATAAATGCTCAAATTAGCCAGTTATTATGCCAAACATAATCATAAGGGTTTCCCTTTACTTGGGATTACAGCTTAAACTCTTAAGGCAATTTAAATAATTATGGATTAGTGATAAGACTGGAAAATTTATCGCCAAATAGGGTTCCCATATATTACTGATTAGCAAACATCCAATAAAATATCCCCAAACTTAGACATAGAATTTATTAGAGTTAAGATACGGTTAAGCTGAAAGCTCAAATGTCAAGTAAACTACAGTCAGTGTTTAGTAGGATTTCTTTTTAATCGGATCTGATTTATAATGTACAATAGGCCAGGAATATTAAAATTTGAAAAAATACAAAAAAGTTGTCACAAGATGGACTCTGAAAGCTCAATAGTTTTTTCACATTGCAATTGTTTATCCCACTAAGGTGAAAAATTATCATTTTTATGTAGTGAAAAGACGCTTTCCCGAATCACACAGAGACGCCCGAGAGACTTATAAAAATAGTCCCTGAAAAGGATCAAGCAAGATAAATTGTGCAAAAAGTACAAAAAAAGATACCTCTTTTTTACCTATAAACAAATTAAATAATGCGGTTATTTCGAAAGGTACGTATTTTTAATTGTGGGCATTTCAAAACTATGGAGAAAAAGGCGCATTTCATGTCTCTCTACTACTAATAGAAGCTGAGATAGAGTATATTTTTCAAATAATAGCTGTATTATTATTTATTAATATTAAGAGCAGAAATTTGTCCTGTTCTCAGTGAAAACCTTAAGATACAGAATGCAATATTTTTTTGCAATAGATTAGTAAACTTGTTTAAAAAAAAGTCGATCAACGTAGTGGTGCTAGTCTGCCGAAATACACCAAATTTGTCGTCGTATTCTGTTTTGAAGCAAGAGATATCATACCCTCTATGTAGTACCCTACGGTAGACTGAATAAATGATTTCCAAAAAGAAAATTTCCTTTGGCATTTTATGTTTATTCTGATTTAGTAAGTTATAACGCAAATAATTAACTTTTCTTTGATGAAATGGAGAAAAACAAAACAAGGCGAGTTAGTTAAACGTACGACTTTTTAAAATTGTGGCAAGATTTTTTTAAAATAACACTCCAGTTCCTTTTTTCTTTCTTTTTGTGTCTGTCCGTTTTTTAACTTACGAAAAATATATTAGTTAAAAAGAAAACAATTAATGGGTAATTTTAATTGAAGACCTGAACTTCGGGTTTCATAAAACCATGTATCCATTTCTTTTACAGATATATGTAAACATTTGATCGATTATTAAAAAAAATATTGGAGGTAGCCCCAAAAATGTATAACGGTTGTCTGCGTGGACTTACTTATCATTTATTTTTCTTTTAAATCATTTTCAGATGAGGTTTTCCTTTCTTTGTGAAAAATATTTTACGACAGTAGCAGTCTATAATACTTACAGACAGCTAAAGCTGTTAGATGGTATACAATGTGTCCTCAAATTGAACTGATGAGAGGATACGGTTTTTTTTTTTAAATTTCAATCAAGGAAAACCTATTTTTTGTTTTATTAGTAAGGGCAGTTTTTTGAATGTTCTTAGTTTCACGATTTTAGGAAAAAAATTCTTGAAACTAACGCCACAACTCTAGAAGGCATGAACCCCTTTTTAAATTGAACACAACCTCTTTTTAAACGGAACCTTGTATAACTACTTAACTAGTATTTGGTATTAACCAATATAATACCAAATACTAGTTCCGGTCCAATAAATGTGGTAATAGACCCTTGTTCTGCAAGTTGATTCACTTTTTCATTGTCTAGGATGTCCTTGTGTCCTGTAACCGCCGCAATAGTAGCCTTGTTGTATTTTGCCTGAGCAATAAGGTTTTGAAGACAATCCTAAACCTGTTTTGATGTTATCTGATGAGATGTAGAGCTACCTGACTGTCTAAAAAAATGAAAACTGTCCTGCCTCTGTAATCTCTCGTCGGATTTTCTTGAAGACAAGTGTTTCTTCCTGGAATATGGTGGTGTGCTGTTCCTGTGCCTCACTTACGTTGAGTGTGGGTGTGGCTTCATATATTTCGGCTCTTTTACGATGATCAGTTTTGGACTCGCCTGTAAACCAAATTAGGTTCCCTGGCTCATTTAGTGATTGATGAGATCGGACCTTCCAGTCAGTCTGAATGATGCAGGACCTGTCAAAGTTATATCCATTTGGCAAAATGTCACTACTTATCTCATACAATGAGTTCGTCACCACACCTTTGATGCTGGTGTGTCCTAGGGCAGCTTCCGTCCACCAGACCTTGTTCTGTTCCGACCTGTATGTTCCGATCCTCTTTTTAGCCTTGATCAAGGGAGAGGAAATTTAGTAGGGTTTCCATTGCTGCTGTCGGAATGCTTCTCATGGCTTCCGTGATGCATAGGTAGGTCAGTTTCTAGAGTTTGGAGAGCTCTGTGGTTGGTCGCTTTTGAGTGATTTTTGTCCTCCATACAACCAAGTCATAGATTATCATGGGTCTTATCACTGTATTGGATAACTAGTGTATAATGTAAGGTTTTATTTTAATTCTCACGCTTTGTCTAGTGTCATTTTTCCCGCTATAATCGCCATTTGAATGGTCGGAATGGTACAAGTCAGACTTACACCATTATTATATCAATAACGAAAGAGCTATTTTGTTTACATCGTAGTTTTTCTATTGATAAGTATATTTAAGTAAAATTTCCTTTTTTTTTGACTTTCTACATATTTCCAATGATACAATTTAACATTACATCGGTTGATATAAAACGTAATTTAAAAAACCTATTAATATGTATATATTTACAATCAAAATGAGATAAATTAAATTGAAGGCTTGCATATTTTGGACAAATGATGTGGATCTATGGATAATACAATTACCCATTCAATTAGTCTTTACCCATATAAAGCAATTACGTAAACCGCAGCCAGTTTAACATGTCTCTTTAGTATTGAACAGAAGCGTGAGTTTATCAGAAATCAGTGCAGAAATTAGTCCATAAATTCATGTTCCAATAAGCACTGACGCTTGCCAGAGACACACATAGGGTATTGTCAGATTCAACCTAATATATTTTTGGAAACGAGAGAAGTAATGACAGTTCTTTAAAAGTACATAAATTTTCTTTATTATTACATTTATTTTGCACTTTTTCTAGATTAAATAATGTGTTTGAGATTTTATATATATATATATATATATATATATATATATATATATATATATATATATATATATATATATATATTACGTTTCTTCACGTATAATTTGTGACATATTTTGACGAAACTTTTAGAATATTCTAGAAATTTTCGATGGGAATCCCATAAACATATTTCCAAGATAGTGTTCCGCAACAGGATTAAAAACTAAAAAACCTCCAAAAAATGTTGGAGAGCGAAATTTTAAGAGACTTTTTTTGTAAATAACTTTTAATAAGAGTGATCTATGATATTTTGACAAAATTTTTAGCATAGAGCAAACACCAGCATAGGGAAAGGTGTAGGGAATTTCAAATAAAATCAGAGAACATATGAAGATAGGTTATATTTTCTTAACTTTTCAGCATTCCTGCATATTTATTTAGAAACTTCAAAAATCGATTTGGTTTAACTTTAAAAACAAAATCAAATTTAAAAACAAAAACAAAACCATTAGTGTGCGTGTTTACTCTGCGTCAGTTGGATAAATACGAACACCAGGAGGGGTAATTAGGACTTAGCCTAGTTTACAACAATCAGTCTTCAATTAGGGTATAAATCAGACAGATTGTCTGTCGATGCCCATCCATACATTTGCCTAGTTCTTACACGCTATAGACATATTTATCAGGTGGGCTTATGTATTTTTCCTTTCAAAAAATACAGTAGTAGTCTTTTTCTAATTTCCTTTTTATGATTTTCATCATAAAAGTCATGAAACTTTTGCAGTCTTTTAAAATCTTTTACGATTTTCCTGACCTTTTTGTTTTCATTTTCCACATTTAGTTTCATGCCTATTATTTGCTATTTTGAAATTTTCTCAGTTCTTTTACTCTCTTTTGTCATTTTTTTAATTTTGTTTCTCTTGCAATTCTTCTTAAACAGATGTACTAGTTAAAATGATTGAACGATTCTTTTTGATATTACGTTTAGATTATCTTTTATACCAGGAGTTTGAGCATATTTATTAGGAGTTCCAAGATCAGAAGCGAACTTATCGTAACCTTCTGCCCAGGAATATCCTGCGTTAGGAACTTGACGTCTGCTGCAGGCACATCGATAGATGTATCATGAATTTTGGAGGATTGATCATCAGGAATTTGCATATGAATAACAGATATATCAAGAGCTGGTGTGTCGGGAGTTTGTACTTCGGGAGCTTGTACTTCAGTATAAGTGGCCTCTTGATCTGGATGGTTGTTTTCAAGTTGGTTTCCTGATATTTTTGCGTCAATATTTTGGATATTAAGCGTCTGATATTGATCTCGATTCTATGTATGTATGTATGTATGTGTGTAGAGTTGGGGGTCTGTACACTGCGACCTGGTAGATCTATTGTGCCTCCCCACTGCTGCCTAGTCAAAAGAGATACCTTATCGACTAGAGCAGGCCTCCAGTTCTATTTCCCTTAGGAATCTCAGGATGTTGGACGGGTTTAAAGTGGGTAGCTCCCCTTCTTCGATTTGGTGTACTCCCAAGAACCGCATCCTAGGGTGCTGCACTCTGCAAGGATATGAATAGAGGTTTCGTCCGCCTCACAGAATCTGCACTCTTCTCTTTCTACCAGTCCGAGTTTCTTGAGGTGTCCCTTTAGGTGGCAATGTCCCGTCAGGACCTCTGTCAGAACTCTTATGCATTCTTTGAATCTTCTGTTCGTAATTCTCCAGAAGTATCTTCGTTTGTTTCAATTTTTGCAGCTCCGTCCAATAATTGAATCTCCTGCTTTCATCTTCTATCTTTAGTTCTTCCAGCATTACGCTGCTACCGATCCCACAGCAGAAAAGGTATCTTAGCTGCTTTCCTCGCGAGCCTGTCTACTATTTCATTCCTCTCTATCCCGGTATGTCCCGGTATCCACATGAGGGTGACTTTATTATTCTTACTCAAATCATTCAGTTTCTCTCGGTATTCTCAAACCATCTTGGAACTGCTTGAGTATCCGTCATGATGATAATATCTTGGGCGTGATAGTTTTTCTCCTTATTAAATTGAATACACATGCTAATGGCATATATTTCTTCCTGGAAAATGCTTGGTGAGTTACCCAAGCTTTCGTAGTGTCTGGTGCTGGGTCCATACACTCCTACCCCAGTTTCCTCCATTTGGTCGCGATTGAAATCTATTGTTCGCCGTGGATAAATACTGGCAGATTTTAAACCATTTGTAGCCTTCTCAAGATTGCTACATTGATTGCAAAGCTTTGTAAATAGCTCCATAATCTCGTATTGAGTTATGGCTCTTCCAGGATTCTCAATCATGAATTATTTACGGCCTTGATTGCAAGTATTTTTAAGGGATCCGGAAAGTGTCAAATCTAGGCTGTAGCTTATGGAATGTATGTGGTGACAAGGTTAGTATAATAATGGCATTGTTTCGGCATAGTGTATATACATCCAGACTAACGTGACTTTCATGGTTATCTAAAATTAGCAATACTGGTCGATCTTCCGAGAGTGTTTCGAAAAAAATTACATGATAAGGCTAGTCCACAAATAAATTTTCATTAATTCATCCGGAATCTGATACAGCAGCACTCATATTCGAGTTACCTTCTTTTAATAATGTCATAGTCATTCTTGATCGTTTAAATATGAAAAATGGGGGTATGTAATGACCAACTGGACCACTGTTGTGGTGCTTCCCTTTCTCCAGTTGTTGCCTTTCCTATTTACTTTTGGTCCTTCTCTACCAAAATTTTTGAATTTGTTTGTATATTTGTGATGCATCAACACTAAATATCCTATTTGGTTCAAAGTGGTATTTGTTCTATATGGATTTATCATAAATGCACCATTAAAACATTCAAAGATGTTGGAAACAATTTTTTTCTAATTCCGTAATAAGGGGTGGTTTTTAAGGGCTGTAACATATTATAAGTTATGTTCCAGAATATGAAACAATATTTACTTTACATATTTAAATTTGATTCGTTCATCAGGAGCATATGAATTTTGTTCTAGAAGTAATACAAGCTTAATTACAAATTTTCATAAAGATCTATCTTTTACATAGAAATTCTGAGGTAATACCTTTTTTTGAGCTTTTTCACTAGACTATATGTAATAAAATAATAGAAAAGATTCTTGGATAATAAATGTTATTACTATATCGAAATCAAGTAAGTTGTAAAGGTATTATATAATAGTCTTGGAAATGTCATCTACGCTCGTTTTAATAAAATTTTATAGATTGTTCGGTTGAGCTTAGTGGCCTTTTTATCTTTCTTCTTAAAAATAGAATTTCATTTATCATGAACTTGATATCGGTAAAAAAACCTGAAAGGTATTAAGCCCTTAAATTAATTTTTTATCAAAATATGTTTGCAGCGCGGTAAAAATTACATTTTTTACTGTATCATTATAAAGAAGGTTTATAAGCTGTGGAAAATATTTTCCCATTAAGTTCGAATGCTTTTCCGGATTTAGAAAAGCCCCGATAAAGATCTGCCCCAATTTTTATTCTTTCCTTTTAATTCGCATTTAAAATAGGGTCAACCTAATACTACACCCTGGGGGTTTCTGTTGTTTGTCTAAGGCTTTTAAAACGTTAAATTCTTGATTAAATTGCAAAGCTTTATAGATACGATGCATTTTATTTTTACCATTAAATTGACTCGGGATTTAAGATCATTACTTTTTATTTATTACCCGGAACTAAACTGGATAAATTGAAATTAATTATTTAAAAATAATAGTTAATTAAGTTTTTAACTCCCTAAGATGATCTAGATTTAAAACAATATAAATTTGTGTGTTTAGTTTAAAAAAAAAACGATATAATACACACCACAGTTACATAAGAAAGTTATATCAAATTACTTAAAAAAATTATATTAAAACTCTACATTCCTGCTACTGCATTCATCGTATTGGAAGCCAACACTTTGGCACACACGTTGTTATTAAGTGATGTATTTGGAATATTCTACAAATTTTTCGTAAAATAAAAGAAAAGTTTCCCACAATCAATAATTATAAGTATAGTCTTTGTGATCTAAAACTTATTCGCTTAATAGTTTATAAAAAGTGCCGTTTTAACGGGACTGAAAAAGTAATAAAGTTAATTTGGAAAATATTTTTACTGGATCAAATATTGAAAATCATGGTTCTTGGATTTAGACCGTGTCAAATTGGAATTATTATTCAACGTTTCGTCTACGATTGCACATCTTCAGGAATCTTTGCTCCACGAGATTAGAACACTGAATGACTATCGCATATTAGTGGAAGAAATAATTTCTAGTGTCGAAGCTTCAATTAGAAAATTACCTCCAGAGCCAGCAGACATGATTCAATACGAAACAGCGAAGATCATAAAACACTCACAGCCACCTAAATCAAATATTACATCAGCGAAAAGGAAGGCTATTAAAAACAAAACACCATCTTAGTTCTCCCAATTGACAAAGGAAATGCAACAGTTGTAATGGATAAAGATAAATATACTGAAAAAATAAACCAGCTCGTGGACGATAATACTTACAAAGTCATTCGAACGGATCCGATAAACAAAATAGAAAGGAATCTCACATCTCTAATTAACGCCTCCAGTCTCATTTCAGAAGAAAGGAAATTCGTTAAACTATGCAGCTCCAAGATTCCATGCCTCTACGGACTGCCTAAAATATATAAAGAAAATGTACCTCTACGCCCAATCGTCAGCGCAATAGACTCGCCAACCTACAAAATAGGCAAATATCTGGCCAAACTTTTACATCCCTTTACAGGAAAAACCGAATCCTTTGTTAAAAGCTCTGGAAACTTCGTTCAAAGTTTCGCTTCACTGTACACACCTCAATGATTTGATGTTACAAAGTAGTGGTTCCCAAAGATTAGGTATCTCAGTACTCGGTTTACTGAAGATTCCATTATTGTTTTTAATGTATGCTGCTTCTATAAATTTTCTTTTTTTCATATTGGGTTCCATATATATTGCCGCAGCCTCAGACCATGTTATATGGTGTTGTTTATCCCAGGAGTGTTCTGCAATACCTGATCTCGACGTTTCTCCTTTTGTGTATGAGTTTTATGTTCCTTAATTCTAACTTCTAGTGGTCGTTTGGTTTCTCGAATATACATTTCACCACACTCACATGGAACTTTGTAAACACATTCTTTCTTATCGGTACTTTTTGGTTTTGTTTTTGTTAAATGAGCTCTAAGTGTATTTCTTGATTTAAACGCTATTTTTTATATTATAACCACTGACAGTTCGTCTTATTTTCTCCGAACTTCCCTTAATGTATGGAATTGTGAAGAAAGAATGTGTTTCTTGCTGTCCAGTGTTCGTTGTTCTAAAGTTATTTATAACATCGTCAATTAGTTTCAAAGGATAACCATTCGAACGAACATACCATTGAGACCAATAACCAGTTCCAGAGGATCCCCAACAAATGCACTGGCGAAGTTTCTTTTAAAAATCATACAACCTTTAGAAGGTAAGACGAACACGTATGTTAAAAATTCCACATATTTCGTGAACATTATTAGTAGCATCAATCTAGAGCCAGACGACAGACTAATAAGCTTTAATGTGGAAAGTCTGTATACTCATGTACCATTAGGGGAATCACTAGACATAATCAAAACTAGACTTTCAAATGATACTACTTTATCAGATCGAACCACGTTACCACTGGACGGGGTGATGGATCTTTTGGAGTGTTGCCTGCGTAGTGCTTACTTTCAAGTAAAGGACAGGTTCTACGCTCAGGATGACGGGCTTCCGATGGGTTCTTCACTCTCTCCAGTAGTCGCTAATATATATATATGGAATGGTTCAAAACTCATGCCATAGAAACGGCAACAGTAAAACCGAAAGTCTGGTTGAGATATGTCGATGATACCTTCATCGTATGGAAAGGCAATGATCAAGAACTTAATGATTTCTTGAAACATCTAAATAACATTCGACCTATAATTAAATTTACCATGGAAAAAGAGGTAAATGATCAATTGCCTTTCCTATATGTCATGGTGAGTCGCTCAAACGAAACTATTAAAACTTCAGTATACAGAAAGCCAACACATACTGGACAATATCTTAATCATAGTTCCAATCATTCTGTTGCACCAAAACGGGGAATTATACGCAACCTCTATAATCGCGCTGTATCTATATGCAATAATGCCGATTCATTGGAAAAAGAGGTAGCAAATATTAAATCCGATTTACAACAGAATGGTTATCCTTTGAAACTAATTAACGATGTTATAAATAACTTTAGAACAATGAACACTGGATAGCAACAAACATTCTTTCTGCACAATTCCGTACATTAAGGGAACTTCGGAGAAAATAAGACGAATTGCCAGTAGTTATAATATAAAAACAGCCTTTAAACCAAGAAATACAGTTAGAGCTCATTTAACAAAAACAAAACCAAAAAGTACCGATAAGAAAGAATGTGTTTACAAAGTTCCATGTGAATGCGGTGAAATGTATATTGGAGAAACCAAACGACCGCTAGAAGTTAGAATTAAGGAACATAAAACTCATACACAAAAAGGGAAAACGTCGAGATCAGGTATTGCAGAACACGCCTGGGATAAACAACACCATATAAAATGGTATGAGGCTGCGGTAATATATATAGAACCCAAAATGAAAAAAAGAAAATTTATAGAAGCAGCATACATTAAAAACAATAATGGAATCTTCAGTAAACCGAGTGTTGAGATACCTAATCTTTGGCAACCACTACTTTGTAACATCAAATCATTGAGGTGTGTACAGTGAAGCGAAACTTTGCGCTTCAGTGGACACAGTCCCTATATAAGCTCGTAGCCTTAAGACAAAACATTCAGTTCATACTTGATAACGATTAGAGATACAACCTAATCGAAACGTCGTAAAAATAAATAAAAATAAAGACAATGCAAGTCCGACAACCACATTTTAGTCAATCTTCAACATTGTCTACAATCTTCAAACCAACATGTAAGAAAGTTGGACAATGTTTAAAGTCTCCAGAGGACGCATTTCCATTTCAAACAAGAGGCGTTTACAAGATACCTTGCTCTTTGTGGTAAAGTGTATGTAAGTGAAATAGGATGTTCTATATCCACTAGGCTTAAGGCGCATGGAAGATGTACAAAAAAAAAACAAATTGTACAATGTGCAGTAGCTGAACACCAGCATTGCTCATGTCGCACTTTCAATGTAAAAGAAACTAAGGTGCTAGCATCAGTGCATGATTTCTTTAAAAGTAAAATTAGAGAATGAATCGAAATTTGTAAATATTAAAATTATATTAATAGAGATGCAGGTTACAGTCCACATGACACGTGGAAATCCATGGTAATGCTGGATAAACGTTCGTCGAGCACTGTCGGGTATAAATACCGGGCTGTTGCTCCTCGATAGTCATTCAGTGTTCTAATCTCGTAGAGTAAAGATCCTTGAAGATATCTCGAGCAATAAACTGTGTCTTTAAATAAGCTTTAAATATTTATCTTGAACATTTCTTCTTACCAGTTTTCTATATAATTGTATTGCTCCACATATGGTCTATTTATTTCTCGGGAGCATATTCCGGTGAATGTGATTAATAACTTTTAAAACATGGAACTCGGATTACAGAAATGTATATTTGAATTTCCTTATACATTTTATAATATATAAATTTCCATCATCATTTTAGAGATAAAGAAATAATTATATTAAAATATATTCAAAATTAATTTTAAGTGCATAAAATAATTAAAATTAATTAAACGTTGCGATATGACAATAGGGCACTCAAAAGCTATCACGTTTATTTTACAGTCATGTGTTGTATGTATGATTAATTAGATGGAAACTAAACTATTTAACGCAACGTAACAATATTACAACGAAAAGTTGATAATATTCCGAGCACTTTGTTTGTAGTTACGAGTGCGTAAAATTTCGCCCAAATACAACAGCTTATTGTTCACGTTGCTAAATATTTATTATCTGTAACTACATTTTGCACGTTAAAATTTTATCACTAGATCTTTTAAAAGTTTTATTTACCCTCATAAAACTTTCTAAATTAATTTTCACGCATTGTATGAAATTATTAATTTTATAATACTATTATTTTGTGTTTTAATTTTAAGATATATGACAAGCATATTTTTGTTATTTTGCGAAAATATAACTTTACACAACAATATTTGTAGATTAATGTAATAAAAATACATAAGAAATACGTCAAAAATTCGTTGTTTAAAGTTGTTGCATTATAGTGTCTTATTTTGTTTTGAAATCAGTTTTCTGATTTATTTACTTATTAAAGAATGAAAATTGCTGTTGGAACTGTTAGATAATGAATAATTATAACTGGTCTACAGGCTTTTTAATAATTTAATAATAATTTTTTAATAATTTAATAATGATTTTAATAATAATAATAACGGTGAAACTATAGCTGCAATGGAAGCAGACTAAACATACAAATATCTAGGTATGAAACATGCTAAAAGAATTGACCATGGCACTATGAAGGCCGAATTGACAGTCGAATTTGTCAGGAGGGTAAGGCGGATATTACGAACTAATTTAAATAGTAGAAATTTGTTTAAGGCGCTCAACACGTATGCTTGCTCCACGCTGAGCTACTCTTTTGGAATTGTAAAGTGGAGCAGGACGGACATCCAAAACCTGCAAAGAAAAATAAGGACACTCCTAACAAAAACACAAAAACATCACCCTCGGAGTGCTATTGAACGTACAATGCTTCCAAGACACCAAGGAGGAAGAGGATTGGTGGATATTGGTAAGCAGCTCGACCAACAAATAATAAACTTACGTTCATATTTCCACAGGTTAGCGGACTCTTCCACACTATATCGAGCAATATACGAGGCAGGCGATTCAACGCCGCTAAAGTTGAGGGAACAAGATATTACTTCTCACCACCAAGCAGATCAAAAGAAGTTACAAACCTAAATATGGAAGCCACTTCATGGACGGCATCCAAATGAGGTCAATCAGGACAATGTTGACAACTCAGCGTCGAACTACTGGTTGATTTCAGGACAGATGTTTCCATAAACGGAGGGCTTCTTGTTAGCTATCCAAGACCAGGTTATTCCGACGAAGAACTATCGGAAGTTCATCATTAGAGATCCCTCAATAGAAAATGACCAATGCAGATATGGCTGTCGAACATCGGAGACAATTCAGCACATAACTGGAGGATGCCAAGCGTTTGCCGCAACCGAGTATAAGGAAACACACGACTCAGATACTCCGCCAAGAGTTAGCAGAAAAGTTAAACCTATTGCAGGTAGGAAAAGTGCCTTATTACAAGTACAATCCGGAGCCTATTCTTGAGAACAACCAGTTCAAGTTATATTGGGATCGAACGCTTCTGACGGATCAAACGGTAGCTCATAATAGACCAGACATTATACTAATAGATAAAATTTCTAGGCGAACTACACTAATCGACATTGCTGTACCTAACAACATCAACTTAAGGCCAAAATACAACGAAAAGATCGCCAAATACAGAGATCTGGAGGTCCAAATCGAAGATAATGGGCAATGAACAGCGTCCAAACGATTCCCATAATACTCTCAACAACTGGAGTGATACCAAAGAACCTCCTGCAGAACATCAAGGGACTGGGCCTTAGTGAGCATCTGTATAAGCCGATGCAGAGAGCAATTCTCCTAGCAACCGCGCGAACCGTCCGAAAGTTCGTAGGAAATACAGCAGACAACGTCACCTAGGACCCGATAACATGGAAAGGGTTCCCACAGAGCTTCATACTTTTGGTGTCTTTGTATGCCTGGTATGAGTGAATGTTCCCTGGAGGGAGTGCGAAGCCGATTGGCTTGTAAATCTTATATTAATAATAATAAAATAATAATAATTTATCGAAAAATATTTTTATTTATGTTGTGTGAATTGTTTGCGAATAATTTGAAATATTGATAATATTTTCCTGCTTATTTCTTTTATGCTAAATAAACAGCACTTCTTTTGTTTGCGCTTTTGTAGAATATCTATTATATGTAAAGTGTAGAGTTTCCGAGAAAACCTATATTTTAATTTAGTCCTCCGAGGTTGTTCTTTGTATTTGTTTTGTCCAATATGATGCAAGGTTATAATGTAACCTTTCCAAGTGTCTTTTTTAAATTTCAAATTATTTCTTGTTTCCATATTTTTATTCAGTTGGATTTCTATGCTATTGTAAACAAATATGAACATATTTTTAAGGAGTGACTCTATACAGAATGGTTTAAAAATATAATCTATATGAATAAAAAAAAATCGAAAGGAGAATCGAAATTCGAAGTTAAAATTTCACCAGGAATGGTTCCCACCCTCTAGAAAGCGTATGGAGGAAAAAAATAGTGGTTCAATATTTTTAATGGTCTATCGGTGTGCAAAGTTTCATTCCAATCGGTGAGTGACATTTGGGCAATGTTATTTGAAAGTTCTAAGATATGTCACTAGGATATTTTCGATGTCAGATTATAAAATATCAACATTAGAGTAGTAAGAATACACGCATACACCAGAGTAGTAAAAATTGATATTTTATTACGATATAAATGAACCTTTACTGCTGTAGAATTATTTTTTTCTGAAATTTAAATTTTAAAAAAGTAGGCCTAACTCTTTTATTTTATAAATTGACTCTCACTTTAAATTGCCTCAATTTATTATAAAAAGGTAAACAAAAATATTTATTTAACGAAACAATTTGAGGACGTTTCATTTTTCACTCTTGTTTGCTAAAAGCAAAAAAATATTTTCCAGTGTATCTTAGCACCAAATATAAATAAAGCAAGTTATCAAAAACACATCTTTTCAATTAAGCCACGCGTGAAATTGTTTCACCCCTGTTTCCATCTATAGGTCGGATTGCGTAAAAGAGCCCCAGGAAAACAATAAAAATTCAAAACAGTAAACACATTCGGTAAAATAATTATAATTTATTAAACAAAAAAGCAGAAAAAAGCAAATTATCCGTCCATTTATTTGGGCACAGACTTAATTATTGCAAAATATTAAAAGCATTTGGACACACTGTGGCTATTAAGATGGAAATTAACTAATTAATTAACTCATAATTTTTCTTTTATATATTTAATTTTATTTGACCTTTTAATGATTTAATAAATAATGACAATTTAGGTAAGGGGTTACACCACCTTGACACTCGGAAAAATGAATATAAAGATAACAATTTTCTTTGATGCAGCTATTAAATATATAAGTAAACTTGCACACATAAACACACATACACACACATCATATATCTATATACTAAGGTCGTTATCAAACTAAGCCAAACTCATTGAGTTAGAAAATGAAGCAGTTGAGATATAAATAGAATATTCTTGGAATCAGCGAAGTAAGATGGAAAGAAGACGAGTCAATAGGACTTAAATCAGGTAATATCCTCTATCACAACGAAACAACAAATGGAAGAATAAGAGGTCTGGGATTCCTAAATAATAAAAATTTCATTCTAATAAACAAAATTAAAACTGTTAAAGATGTAGTCATTCTCAACAGATTTCGAATATGCAAAACTAGAATGAATAAAATTACTCCATAAATCAACATTAGGAATAAACATAACTAACCTAAGTAACAACTCGGGATCTAAAAGTCTAAAAGATTCAACAGCTAGCGCACACTTAATGGAGATGTCTTAAATTGCGTGAAAGAATTTACTACAACAACACAACCATAATAGAAAACTCAATGTACATACAAGTTAACCCAAATAAACACAGAATAGAATACACCGAACTGTGCAAAACAATAAGGAAAAATATTGTAGAAGATATAAAAACTGAGACCAAAAGTACTTGCCAATTGGCAGAAAACAAATAATAGAATTGATGAACGATGGTGAAAGAATCACAAAGAGAGACGAAATTCTAGGATACGTAACCAAATTCTATTAGGATCTCACAGTGCACCACAAATAGAAGAAGTAGAGGTAGCTGCAGTTCAAGAAGATGTTCTGGATGTTCTCATGGATGAAGTAAAGGAAGCTCTTAAGAGCATGAAGAACGGCATATCAGCCGGAAATGACTGTGTTACAGTCGAACTTTAAAAGCACGCTGGAAAAATAACTTTGAGAATCCTAGCAGACTGCCTAAAAACAAGACATCTTCCGAAACAGTGAAATAGTGCCAATATGATCCTTGTTCACAAGAAAGGTAGCAAGTAAGATATCAGAAATTATATACCAATTAGCTTGCTACCAGTACTATACGAAAATAATTAACAAAAGAATACAGAGCACAATTAAACTCAACCTCAAGACTTTGGAAGTAGTTTCAGTACATTGGATCATATTCAAACATTAAGAGAAATAATGAGTCGCATAAAAGAATATGGTCTATCACTAGCGCTAGCATTCATAGACTTTGAGTAGGCTTTCGACTCAGTATATCATAGAGCAGTTTTAGTCGATCAAAACGTAGGCAAACTATATCTAGAAATGTTAATAAACTATATCTAGAAATGTTAATTAACAATATAAAGAAGCCACAGCTAGAGTAAACACACATAAAAACACCCCAGAAGTTCCAAAAAGGAGCCCGACAAGGAAACACAACCATCTAGAGAACATATTCCGGAAATTAGACTGGAATATCAAATGTCTATGTATAGATGGAGAACACCTAAGCCATTTAAGATTCGCTGATGACATAATTCTGATTGCTACACATCCTGAAAAATTGCTGTCAAGTAGGATCTATTGGAAACTCCTTGTTGATGGCGGAATTTTTTTTCTCTATCACGCATCGTCTTATTTAGAAAGGTAATAGTAAAGATTTAGCATGGAAAATTTTTTTTGTAGAAATGAAATTTGATTTTTGTTGAAATTTTGAGTTTTAAAAATTAAAAAAAGAAATAAACACTGTATCTAGTCAAAAATCATCTGCTATATCCTGGATAATATTAAAAAGAATATAGGGTTTAAATTTTATAGAAATTGGTTAAGGAAAAATGAAGTTTCGAGAAAGATGCAAAAGAAGAAAAAGTTGAGCGTCAGTGTCACAAAACCAAATATTTTCTAAAATTCACCTCACAGTGCGATTCCTGGACTGTAAATGAGGTATTCTATTAATACCGTGATATTCTCCGATTCCTTTTGAGTAGCTGTTTTCAAATCCCTAGCTTCTTTAGTCTCTTGTTGGACTCTCATATTGACTATAGGTACTCGCTGAAAATTCAACTTCTCGGATAATTAGTGCGCTTGGGCCAATTGTAACGTTTAATAATTGCATCATTTGTAATACACTAGTATATCCGTCATTGTAATATAAGATCCAAGTTTAACAATCGCGCCATTAATACATCTTTGGAGCTATAGATAAAATGACAGCATTTAGACTTGTAACCAGCGTTCTAACATATCAGTATGAGTTAATCTATCCTATAGCGGTTTAATTACCTTTAAGACTTCTACAGGATGAGCATTTTTATGCTTATAAGAATTTAGAGTTCCAGAGGCCTTCACTTTCTGATACGAACACCACTTCTCATGCTGGATATGTTATGGTACCCCATACCGCATATATACAATTTTTATAATAAACGTGGCCAATTTTGTTGCCAGTTATTTTCACCTTCTAAAATTCTTCATAGTATTTTTTTGTTATTACACATTGATTCAAAGTATCTAATATAAAAGAATATTCCCTTTGCCAAGGGTCTGACCGGTCCGCTCGCTACCTGAGTTTGAGGCCGAGGACCTGCTACATTCACTTCTAATTGCTATAACTTCGGAAATAATTTGAATCTTGAAATGGTTACACGCTGAAATATATTCTTAAAAGTATAACAATTTATCTTGTTCTCTAAATAAAATTACTACCTTTCTCAACATACCACAATGAATGTAGGACCATGACGAAATATGAAAAGTTTTAAAAATTTATATATATATTTTTTCCTCCCATCCTCTTCCTTGGCTTTAGGAACTGGCGTTTTAACCTCCAAAACTTGAGGACGACCATTTAGTATTAAAATGCATAAACATTAACATATATGTCAGATTGTAGAATCAAACCCAGGATTTCGGGGAATCCACGCAAACTACTTGACCACAATATTATCGATGACGTCAAATTTTATATTTATTTTAATTAATAAAAATTGTTTATAAACGTGAAAACTGTACACTGTCTTGGCAAAAAGTTAATAAACTGAAATGAAATTAATCCACCTAAATTCAAAATTCTAGATATTTAAGCTAAACAACTGAAGATTTTATTTCTAAAATGTGCAACCAAAAATTACAGTGGGCGCGAAGGCAAATTTTGTATTTATTTGTGTATTTTTCAATCAGATCCATCTATAAAAACCTTAAGTTAACAAATAAAATACTAGAATAGATTGCGCTGGATGATAAACTTTAAATAAGCTAATGCGGATTTTCAGTTAAAAGAAATAATTGATCATATTTTATAAATATTTGATATTACTTTATTTCAGATTTGAACGAAAACAACGGCAAACTAAATATCGGAAATCGGATTTAAAATGCCATTTAAGCTTAAAATGGTATGCTACGTAAGCAATTTTCTTATCCTAAGCTTTTATCTGATTAAATGCCTCCTTCCAGTCTTATTCATCTTTTTTTTGGTACACAGATTACTGGGTATTTTCTTAAAAAAGTAAAGATGCTCTACGAAAATATTTTTGTTTATTCTTATTTTAAGTCTAAAAATAATTCTAAAAAATTGTCTTCACTCTGTGCCTGACTTTTGTGGCGATTTATGACTTGTTGTTACAATGTGGTTACAGCAGCACCATTTTTGCGGAGGCCGGAAGGTTGTGGTTCTTTTAAAGATAATTTAAACTATCTTTTGTTTTAATAGAGGACGTTAATTAGTGTTGTTCAGAGTTCTTTTGTATTAAAACATCGTGCTTGTTCGTCAAGGTGGCGCATTGTGGCCTAAAAATTATTTTTTATAATTATAAATTATAATTTAAGGTTAAAAACTGAACTAAAATAAATCAAAAAAACTCTGTCCTTAGTTGCTCTTTTGGAATTGTAAAATGTAGCAGGACGGACATCCAAAACCTTCAAAGAAAAATAAGAACACTCTTACCAAAAGCACAAAAACACCACCCTCGGAGTGCTATTGAACGTACAATGCTTCCAAGACACAAGGAGGAAGAGGATTGGTGAATATTGGTAAGCAGCTAGACCAACAAATAATAAACTTACGTTTTTATTTCCACTGGTTAGCGGGCTCTTCCACACTACACCGAGGCAGACGATTCAACGCCGCTACAGCTGAGGGAGCAAGATATTGCTTCTCACCACCAAACAGATCAAGAGGAGTTACAAGCCTGGCTATGGAAGCCACTTCCTGGACGGCATCCAAATGAGGTCAAACAGGACAATGTTGACAACTCAGCGTCGAACTACTGGTTGATTTCAGGACAGATGTTTCCGGAAACGGAGGGCTTCTTGTTAGCTATCCAACACTAGGTTATTCCGACGAAGAACTATCGGAAGTTCATCATCAGAGATCCCTCAATAGAAAACGACCAATGTAGATATGGCTGTCAAACATTAGAGACAATCCAGCACATAACTGGAGGATGCCAAGCATTTGCCGCAACAGAGTACAAGGAGAGGCATGACTCAGCCGCTAAGATACTCCACCAAGAGTTAGCAGATAAGTTAAATCTATTGCTGGTAGGAAAAGTGCCTTATTAAAAAGTACAATCCGGAGCCTATTCTTGAGAACAACGAGTTAAAGTTATATTGGGACCGAACGGTTCTAACGGATCAGACAGTTGCTCATAATAGACCAGACATTATACTAATAGATAAAATTTCTAGGCGAACTACAGTAATCGATATTGCTGCACTAACAACAACAACCTGGATCTGGATCTGGAGGTGCAAATTTGAGAACAATGGGCAATGAACAGCGTCCAAACGATTCCCACAATTTTATCAACAACTAGAGTGATACCAAAGAACCTCCTGCAGAACATCAAGGGTTTGTGCCTCAGTGAGCATCTGTACAAGCCGATTCAAAAAGCACCATGGAACCGCGCGGACCGTTCGAAAGTTTGTAAGAAATACTGCAGACCACGCCACCTAGGACCCAGTAACCTGGAACAGGCGCGGATCCAAGGGGGGGCGGTGGGGGCGATCGCCCCCCCCAAGAGCTTTGAGTTCAGGAAAATAGACTCGATTTTGCCTCTTATACTATAGTTTATTCAAGAACTAGAGAGAGCAATAGATAATTTTTTACCTTTTTTTTTTCTTCGCAAACTATCTTCTTTATTTCGATATCTTTGGCAAAATCTGTTAGACACATATATTTTTCATAGGAAAGGGTTAGAAATCAAAAATGCCGGTCTATAATAATCGACTATTTGGATAGAATAACAATAGATACTTGGATGTGAAGTGTTAAAAAGGATTTTAATCCTTCTCATAGGCGTCGGAAAAAGGATTCTTTTATCACTAAGTATTTATAGCATAGAATATTATTTCGGTTAAAAACGTAAAATGATTTCTTAATCATTCACATAGATTAGAAAATATAGATAATTTTGACATATTTAACACAAATCACAACAGTATTTTTATTATTTTTAATTTTAGCATAGAAACCGTTTTAGGTACATTCAGACTAAAACGTAGCCTATTTCTCTCAAAAAATTCTAAGTTATAATTTAAATACTTACAAAATGCCCATTGTCAAAAATACAAGAAGGTAAACATATATAAAAAAATAAATTCGTCCATATAATATTAAAATTTTTTTGGAGCTATCGGTCATTTTATTATTAATTAAAAACATTTTTAGGATATTTGACGTTTCAGTTTATTTATTTTTTAAACCATCTGCAGAATTAAAATTAAACACTAAAAAGGGATTCAAATGTAATTAACTTTTATATGTTACAGAAAATTTAAATAATAAATTGTGTTTACGCTGGTAAACATTACGTATCTAATTTGTAATCAAAGTCAGTGAAGCTATCTTCGGTCAAATTAATTATAATTGATTCCTCTATCTCACCGATCATGAGATCGAGTTTCCCTATTTTCTTTTATTCTTTTATTATCCGGCTCCTTCCCAATTTTCTGCACTAAGTTTATTCAAAAAAATCTTTCAAAAGTTCAGTTAAATTACTAATTTTGTAAGTTGTGTTATTTCCAGCAACTCTACCTTTTACTTGAGAGAGATTTTTCCTTCTCCTACGGAAATTTTCCTGACGATCTATAAGAACAGATTTCCTATCTGGTTTTTCCCAGCAAAAATCAAGTTCTTTGAGCAATTTCTAGAGCTCAGTTCTTTTAGTTTCAGGTAAATCCCGATCTTCATTGATTTTATTTAGAATTTTGTTGACGGTTGGGATCTGCTTCTCATAATAAAATGTATGTACAGGGTGAGTCAACGATTGGATAAAGTAGGTTTGTGCCTTTTCGGTGAAATTAACAAAGAAACTATATTTTTTGTTTGATACAGTTTATTTTTACGCAGATTTTAAAAATATTTAGGACTCTACAGGGTGAGCCAAAAAACTAGGACAGCATAAAGTTGTGTTTTTTTAAATAGAACACCCTATATACGAATCGTATTTTCGATTTAGCTTATAATTTTAAATCTTTTTTATTAAGGGTTTATTGTAACAAAACTTTATAGTTTCTGAGATAATTAAGTTTAAAGAAAAAAAGTCACATTTTCAAGCATCAATTCAATCCTAAATAACGTTTTCAATTTTGTGACAAATATATTCAAATTTGGAATTTAGCAAGGCCAAGGACAAGTTAACATAATTTTGACCTAATATTTGCAACAAAAGCTACAAGGTGTTGAACACATCGGCTCAAAGTTGAACAAGTTTAAATGAATAAATATCTTTTTTTTAAATGGTACACCCTGTATATTTTCATGTTATTTAATAGAGTAATAAAAACCCTAAAAGTTTTGTTCAATATATCCTATACCTATTTATAATAGTTTTTGAGATATTTCAGTTTTTCTTATTTTCCATACTTTTTTACAGAAATAGTCTTCATTATCATAGTAGCCATGTAAAATAATAAAAAGAAACTACAGAAACAAACAGAATGTGGTTAAATATGATGAAATACATTATTCGTTATATTACAACGGCAATAGTTTAATTAAACATAATGTGAAAAAATTAACACAACAATAACGACAAGGCAAATACATATTTACTTTTATACTAAATTGAAACAAAAAAATTACCTATTAAATAATCTAATGGGGTGATGTCGCAAGACCTTGGTGGCCACTCAATGAAACCCCCACGTCCAATCCATTTTTGCGGTTATCGTTGGTCCAAAAACGCACGAACTTCACGATGGTAATGCGGAGGCGCACCATCGTGCTGGAACCACTTACTGTCGAGCTCATCCCTATCGAGACGTTGAAGCAGTTGGGGTAGTTCTTCTTGTAGAAAGTTCAGGTAACTATGGCCATTTAGTGGTTCATTAAAAAAGTGGGGTCCAATAATTCGATTATGATGAATACCACACCAAACATTTAATGACCAGTGGTTTTGATGTTGCACCTCTCTAATCCAAAATGGGTTTTCTGTAACATAATAATGCATGTTGCGTCTATTTACGGCACCGTTACTTCTAAAAGTAGCGTCATCACTAAACATTACCTTGCATAATAAATTTGGATTTAATTGAATCTCCGCATTTATTGTACGACAAAAGTTTACACGACTTTCAAAATCCTGTCCATGCAATTCTTGGTGTAATTCCATGTGATATGGATGATACCTATATTTCTTGGTAGTACGATTAGCGGTGGATTCTGATGTTTCACATAATGCTGCTAACTGACGGCTACCAATATAAGGATTTTCCTGAACATTTAACAATACTTGTAGTTCTTTTTCTTCATTAGTTACTGGTTTGTTGACCACTTTACGTTTTGGATAATCAACAGTACTAGAAGAATCAAATCTTTGCATTAAGTTTTGAAAAGTATGGGTATTAGGCTGGCGTCGATCAGGATACTTCATTTTGTAAATTCTTTGAGCAAGAAGGCAATTTTTTTGAGCCTCTCCTATTGTATAAATCATATCTATTAACTCATTCTTTGGAAAATTCATTTTACAATATAAGATGAATGCAAAAAAAAACCAAACTACACTACATAAAAACCAAAAGAAGCGATTGCGGTTATAAATTTGACACACAGAAAAATGTTCTTTTACATTGTTTTTGCCATGGCTACTATGATAATGAAGACTATTTATGTAAAAAAGTATGGAAAATAAGAAAAACTGAAATATCTCAAAAACTATTATAAATAGGTATAGGATATATTGAACAAAACTTTTAGGGTTTTTATTACTCTATTAAATAACATGAAAATATACAGGGTGTACCATTTAAAAAAAAAGATATTTATTCATTTAAACTTGTTCAAATTTGAGCCGATGTGTTCAACACCCTGTAGCTCTTATTGCAAATATTAGGTAAAAATTATGTTAACTTGTCCTTGGCCTTGCTAAATTCCAAATTTGAATATATTTGTCACAAATTTGAAAACGTTATTTAGGATTGAATTGATGCTTGAAAATGTGACTTTTTTTCTTTAAACTTAATTATCTCAGAAACTATAAAGTTTTGTTACAGTAAACCCTTAATAAAAAAGATTTAAAATTATAAGCTAAATCGAAAATACGATTCGTATATAGGGTGTTCTATTTAAAAAAATACAACTTTATGCTGTCCTAGTTTTTTGGCTCACCCTGTAGAGTCCTAAATATTTTTAAAATCTGCGTAAAAATAAACTGTACCAAACAATAAATATAGTTTCTTTGTTAATTTCACCGAAAAGGCACAAACCTACTTCATCCAATCGTTGACTCACCCTGTACAACTCCTTTGATTACAGTTTGTCTGATCGAATGTAGCTTGGGAGTACTAACAATTTCAGTCGTGTTTTTCTCCTTCTGTATTCGGTATATAGTAGATTTTCCAACATCTCAATAGAGCTTTTAACATTATAATCGAGATATTGATATCTTAAAGCATCATAAACATTCATCGTAATAAGTTTTTCGTTGAGGAACTAATCTCAAATAATATATAAAAACAAGCACAAGCAATATAAAGCACTAAGGACACACTGAAGGTGTACTTTGCTCACTGACAGAAATTAAATTGAACTATCAGTAAATTTATAAAAGCTTATAATATTTAAATATAATTAAATATAATTAGATTTACGGCAGTCCTCAGTAACCTGCGCACTGGAGCAGGTACGTTGGAGGTTTCGGTAACAGTTTCATTACACTCTCTAGTTCTTGAATAGAGTATAGGAATGTGTATGCTTGCGATCGCCCCTCCCCTTCCCAAGAGCTTTGAGTTCAGGAAAATAGAACCGATTCTGCATCTTGTATTAGGAATATGTATGCTTCTGACACTCCCCCCCTCCCGTTGACAGTCTTGTTTTTCTGGCGATAGCCCCCCCCCCCACCAAGTGCTTTGAATTCAAGAAAATTGACCCGATTCTGCCTCTTATAGTAGGAATGTGTATGCTGCTCGCATCCTCCCCCCGGTCGGCAACTTGTTTTTTCTTGTGATCGCCCTCTCCCACTCTTGAAGAGCTGGAAATTCAGAAAAATAGACCCGACCCACCCTGTCTTTTACATTAGAAATGGGAATGTTGCTGGTGTCTCCCCCCCCCCCTCGTCGACAACCTGCTTTCGCAATTTTGTGATATCACCGCCCCCCCCAAAGAGAAAGGCTGGATCCGCCCCTGACCTGGAAAGGGTTCCCACAGAGCTTGATACTTTAGGTATTTTTGTATACCTAGTATGAGTCAATATTCCCTGGAGGGAGTGCGAAGCAGTTTGGCTTGAAATCAGATAAATAATTTGTCAAGGCAGTGTTGCTTGTTGGTCATTAATAATAATGTAATGTAAGAAATAAAAATTAGGTTATTTGGCGGTTCAGAAGAAATGAGTTCTACACCTTCAGAGACGTTAAAATTAAAATCTTTTTTTACCGGAGTAATATAATAAAGTTGAAGACTCTGTATACAAAAATTTGCATGGAGTATTTTCATTCTCGCAAATAATAGCCTTTTGAGATATTCATTCGATAATATATTATTATTAAAGATACCAAAAGACGATTTTTTAGTTCGTATCATATTAAAAGTCATTTTAATTGTAATATTTCGTTTTATTATGTTTTAAGCTGAATTAATGTTCCTATCATTTCCATTAATTAAATAATTATGTTTCGCAATTATAAATTATTACTGTCATAATTAAAATACAAAATGTATTAATTAATGATTCTACATCTGAATTAATGTGTTATACAGCTTATTAAATTTTAACAGGTACCTATATTTAGTAGTGAGGGAGTCGTTATTAACTAATATTAGCAAATTTTCGCTAGTGCACAATTTGAACCGAATGCAAAGGGTTGAAGTACATCGCCAACACTGCAGTTTATGCATTTATCGAGTATCTCATAAAGAAAAATATGCGTTGCCTCGATGGTTCAACCTGAACTAACCTCATAACGTGCAGGCTCTATTTTGCTTACAGCTAACTTTATAACATTAATCTAAAGATCACTGGTGTAGTAATAAATGATATTTAAGCAATATTAAAAGTAGTTAGCACCTATTCTGTAACATTCAGCATAATTGTTGAGATTAAATTAATTTAACTGGAAATAATATTTTTGGTAGAATAGAAACCCCAATGGATAATTTAAATTTTTGTCGTTTGCATAATAGATATTGAAAATAAATAGAATTGCTCCAATGCCAGCCTTGCCCACAGTGCGAGAGAGAAAGAATAGTGAAAGCATTATTTTCCTTCTCTTTGTAATGAGCGGAGCATAGAATCATTGACCTGTTTTCCTCAGGCTTCAGTCAACTCTTTAAAAGGTTTTTGATCTTGGCAATGTGCGAGCTGGAAATCTTTCAGAAGACTTTACTTCTTGCCTTCGAAGAATTTGACAGCGCTTCACCATAAAATAAATACACATTAGCTTACTCTACGTAAGAATATTCATCCATTTTTTAAAATTATTTTACTTGAAGTTAGTTTTGACAAGTTCCGTCAATTTCATTATGTAAGTATTAACAGTAACAACCTGATTTATACCTGTTTGTGTTTAGCATTGGTAACTTTTGAGTATAAAAACCAATTTATCTTGAAAACCGCCAGTTTTATCGAAATAAGTTAAGAGTATCTTTTTTGAAGAGGAATGACCAAAGTATTTAAAAAATCAGTTTTCAGGAGAAATTAAGAGGTCCTTTCCCGACATCCTATGTTTTTACTAATTCATTTTTTTCGTAAACAAGCTTGTTTGAATCTTGCCTAATGTAGTACTTCATTTTGAAAAAAGGGAAGAATAAGTCAAACAAAATTATATTAATACATTTACGAAATTGTTCGAAAAAATACTAGAAATATCTCAAAGGATTTTTTACAAAGGGCCAAATTCTAAATACGCCACTGTCAGCATTTGTGTGGGCGGTTATATTAATAATTTCATTATACACTTCAGGTTAATGCAAGTACGTACTTAGGTTTATCTTACTTCGAAATTAACAGGCAATTAGATATTTTCCTAATAGTCTCCCACACCAATTTACCAACTTGGATATTAAAATTGCCTTCCAATAAATAGAACTTCTGAGAATTTAGTAAAACCAAATTTGAAATTAAATGCTAGTAAGCAACTTTAACAATAAGAACTAACTTAACCATGAGATTTAACCTGAAAGTCTAATGGAATTAAAAAACTGATTCAGAGCCCCTATTATCACAAGTATTTCTTTTTTATTAATTAAGCAGCATATACACAAGTAAACCAACCATTTTGCTGCTGCAGAAATAAAAACATACAGTTTTAAAATGAATTATTTTACTTCTCCGTAATAATTTTTTTAAAATACCAATTCAATTTTTAAAATTAAATTTGATAAATTCGACAGTTGTACTGATTTTTACTGAAAATAACAATAAAGCAAAAGCCGGAAATATTGCAAACAAAAACGAGCCTATTGTGTACAAAAGGTTTTCGTCATTAATCAGACTGACAGGAATAATATATTTATTTAAAAATTATTTTATATAAAAATGTTATTGTTAATTATATAGGTCTGCAAATTTTGTAGACCCTCAGAACCAGAAACCAGATTACACAATTGAGTTAATATTTCTCTGCAAAAATGAAGAGGATGGTAACAAGGTATTCTGGGGTGAGCTTGATCATTTATCTTAGAATTTAATGCAAACCCGAAGTAAACTCATAATAATATTGCATAGCCTTCATTTATGGTCTATGTGAGAGAGTTTCAATTACAATATTCAAGAATCTGATTGATGGGTATCGTTCTTGTCCTTGGAGTTATATTGATATTTGTCTTGCATTTTCAATGTAATTTAACTATCTTAAATATCAATTATATCATAATATCCAGGCGTTCGTATTAAAGCTGCAGAACTTAAAGTAAATCTTGGAAATTTTGCCATGTTTGAATCCCTTGGTACCAAAACAAGGATCGGAGATGGAAGTTGTACACAATCTCACCTTTAAGCCCTTGAATCTGGAGTTTAATGTTGTTTTCCGGAGAACGAGAAGCGGCATTAGTACAAAGCTCATTTATATGTCAGGAAAGATTGTTACCTCAATATTGGTGTGCTATGTGTTATTCGTATCTCAACGTTTTCAAGTTTTTTCTTCGATTTGCGTCTATTGACATCTGTGTAGATTTTCAACTCTTTTGTAGATCAAAATAAAAGCTAGGAATAAACTTGATGTTTAAAATGAGATGAGATTGGTTTTGACAACAACCAAACGAAGAATTATAACACTTATTGAACAGATCATCAGATTAATCATTTATAATTATTTTCTCTCTAGCATCTCAATTTGGCCCACTCCTGGTCATAGATCTCCTCTAGTCTCTTCCATTATAACCTATTTTCTGCAATTCGGTACCAGTTTTTACCTAATTTCTTTTTTATGTCGTCTATCCATCTTTTTGTGGGTCTCCCGATACTTATTTTTGACGACCTAGGTCTCCATTGCAATATATGTTTTATCCACCTTGTAGTGTCTTGCCTAGCGACGTGTCTCACCCAGGTTTAATTCAAAGTAGCAATGCATTTTATCACATTATTCACTTTCGTGCGTCTTCTTACTTCTTCGTTCCTTATTCGGTCACGTAGTGATATTCCAAGCATGATTCTTTCTATTACTCGCTGTGTAGTATGCAGTTTATTGGCTGCTTTAACTGTTAATGTGGTTGTCTCCATTCCATAGGTTATCACTGGGAGAACGCACGAGTCAAATACTCTTCAAATTAATGGGAATATCGGGGTTTTTAACAGCGTATCCCAACCTTCCGACGGCTGAACATGATATTCCAATTTTTCTGTTTATTTCCGCTTCTTGGTTTTCTTTCCCAAGTCTAATTAGAAGGCCTAAATACACATATTCCTCGACTCTTTGTATTTTGTTGTTTTCTACATAAAGTGTCCTATTTTCTGGAGACATTATTTTGATTTTTGCTAAGTTAATGCTTAATTCAACTTTCTCTGAAGCATTTTTCAACTCAGAGAGCATTTCCTGTAACTGGTCTAAATCTTCACTTATTAATACCACGTTATTCACGAAATATAGATGTCTGAGATATCTACCATCGATGCTAATGCCTTTATGTTCCCAGTTTAGTTGTTTACAGACATCTTCCAGTGTTAAAGAGTTTAGGGGAAATCGTATCCGCTTGTCGCACCTCTCGACCAACATTGATCTTCTGTGTTTCTAGGTCCTCTGTTATCTTTACTTGCAGTGTCGCCTTATCGCAAATATATTTCAGAAGATTTCTGTATCTGGAGTCAATCCTTGCATTGTCCATTGCTCGAAATATGGTCCACTATGTCGAGCTATCGGCCATATTTATAATTATTACTTTATAAAAAAATGTCATCACTCTTGTTAAATCTTATAATATACTCTTTTAAATCCTTTATTTATAGTTTTAATAATCAAATATGGCGGATAAGAGAAAGGGTTCGAGAACATTTTTAAAAAAATCGCGATTAAAAATGGTTGGCCATTAGAATGGCTTCTAGTTAATGCTCCTGCAACTTCTTCCAGACATGCGTAGTATACTGGTATCAGGCAAGCAAATCACAGGCCTTGCAAAGCAAAATTATCTCAGCTGGAGCATTTCTCCCATTAATATGCTCTACGACTCGCAAATTTGATAATTTGCTCCGCAATGAGCCTCTCCATCAAATTTCTAAAACTGAAAAGAAAATAATACAATTCTGCTCTGACAAAAGTTATCAGTTTTTAAAATCACTTAGGAACTTATCGATCATCCTTTAATTCAATTGAGTGTCAATTTGATAATTTCTATTAATTGTTTATTTTTATATCAAGATTTTATTGATGTACACTGCAAGTAACTCAAACCATAAAAATAAAAAAGAAATACACAGAAAAACATAAAAGACAAAGTGATAAAGATATTAGAAAAAAAGTCTCTTTATATGTAGGATACTCGATATGTGCCAGCAGGTTTACTTAATGATGGTAAAACTACCCCCAAGGGAACATGTTATTCGCTCCACATTTGCACCCTTGGGGAGGTTAAAATTTACAATGAAATCAGGATCTCGTGTGTTTATTGCATTATAAATACCGGGCAAGTCCAGGGAGATCTGAGTTAGGACTTTAACGTTTTAAAAGCTTATGTTAAAATAGCCGAAAAGGAATATAAATTTACAGAAGGGCTTATCTTTTTTATTTTTGGTATATGAAATTAAATGGGCAGTTATATTTAGATTTATTGCCACATAAATAAATTCATTGCACTCTTTGACATAAACTTTATGCTTTTACAATGATTAAAATTAATTTAAGCTAATAAAAATGTGAAAACTAAATTACAAAAATAATATTTTTTTGCTTGGTTTCATAAGAAAAATTCTCTCTTTTAATTAGCACAAATTCATTTGTAAATAATGGATTCATTGTAAAACTAATATTGTTAAAGCTTAAATAATAAATGTGTTATTAAATAATAGGAGTTTTAAAACTAGGTTAGCCGTAAAGTTTTTATGCAATAACTTTTTCACAGCACATTTTACTCTAAACTTTTAGAGAATAAAACCCAAATGTTACAACTATTTTCTCTTCAAGAAACTATTACTTTGTTAATAAATCCGATTTTGTCTCCGTTATAAAAATGAAACAGATACGCTTTATAAAATATCAGTAAAGTTATATGGCAGCTTTAAAAGAGTATTATATTAAACCTTATTTCTAATAAATATAATAATGGGGTAATAAAATGGCAATTAAACTGTGACATTCAAGGATAACATCCATATTATCTCTGTTGTTAAGAGAATCTTTTATACTTTTATAAATAAGTAGCGAAAATATTAGTGTTTTATGAGGAAAAAATATCTATAACGAAGACAGAAACTTGTTTTGACCGAATAATTCAGTCTGTGCAATGAAAAAAGATTGATTTCACAGAAAAATTTATTACAGATATTTGTAAGGTTTTAAATCATGGAAGGACGGGGGCAGTAAATGATAAATACGTAAAAAGGTACTATCAGATTGGATCTGCTTTTTTATAAACAACGGCTAAAGTGGGAAAATTCCATTTTCTGCTGGTAGTATTTTCTGATGACATTTTAGAGAAAAATTGTATTAGTACAAGATGTTGGTATTGAAAATACCTTCAATTTAATGATTTATACGCCCAAATCGATAAACAATTTATCGAGATAATTGCGCAAAACCTCCTGTTTTGTACTATTTTATAACTGTTAATAACTTTTACAATAATGGCCGAAAGTGACATATAATACATTGATGATGACTGCATTATGGATCTTTATAAGTATGCTGGTAGGTCTGCGGAAACCGCACTGATACAATTAACAGATGAGATTCAAGAAGGAAACTATAATATGTGCCCTCCTTGATATAGAAGGGGCTTTTGATAACACTCCACATGAGGCAGTCAAAAGAGCACTCTACGACAAAAGAGTGGATGAAACGACATCCAAATTGATAGCACAACTTCTTTCCACTAGAATAGCAGAGACCGAGATAGGACAGGACACTATCGCCCTCTGTGCTACCAGAGGATGCCTTCAGGGGGGAGTAGCCTCTCCACTTATGTGGAGCTTAATTGTAGACCAACTCCTCCCTGATCTGACTGACCTCGGCATATCCTCTCAGGGCTATGCCGATGACGTGGTCGTGATTGCAAGATGCAAATTCGACAACCTGTGTGAACATTGTTCAAAGAGGGCTTGAATACATTAGAGAATGGTGCCAGATGATGGGACTAAACATCAACCCCACCAAAACCACCGTAGTAGCTTTGACAAGGAAAATAAACCTCAATTTGAAGACCATCAAAATGCATGGGAATGCCATTGGGCGGAAGTCAGAGATTAAATATCTGGCACTGACCCTAGATAACAAACTCCTCTGGAATAAGCATGAAAAAGAAGGAATCAACAAGGCTACAAAAGTCTTGATGGTCTATAGAACCTTTGCGGGAAAAACATGGGGTACAAACCCAAAAATCCTGCAGTGAATGTACATTACAATAGTGAGACCAATCATCATATATGGGGCATAGATCTGGAGCAAAAGAACCAGTCTGGCTCATACGAGAGCTAACCTCTCGAAAGTTCAAAGACTGGTCTGTACATGTATAAGCGGCACAATGAAAACTTGCCCAACGGCCGCCATGGAAGTTATTCTAAACCTCACACCTGTACATATATTGCTAGAGAACATGGCGAAGAGGACGACTTGTAGGATGATGAGAGATGAGGTCATAAAACAAAGGCCCAATTTCTTATCCAGGAATCAACAAATCTGGGACATGCCTCAAGATGAAATGAAAAAGAAATTCAACTTTGTGAAAAACTTCAGTACAAAGTTGAGTCGCAAGAGCGAATGGGATAGAAGCACTATTGAAAAACTCAGCAAGAAATCCATTATATGGTATACAGATGGCTCCAAGACAATGGAGGGAACTGGAGTAGGAGTATATGGACCTTGCACCAGACACTACGAAACCTTCGGTAAGTCACCAAGCATTTTCCAGGCAGAAATATATGCCATAAGGATGTGTATTCAAATTAAAAAGGAGAAAAACTATCACGGCCAAGAGATTATCATCATGACGAATAGTCAAGCAGCCATCAGTGTGCTGAGCTCTCAAGTTGTCAGTTCCAAGATGTCTGGGAATTGCTAGAAGAACTGAATGATTTGAGTAAGAATAATTAAGTCACATGTGAGCATCGAGACATACAGCGATAGAGTGGAATGAAATAGTAGAGAGGCTTGCGAGGAAAGGGGCTGAGATACCACTTCTGGGGCCATTGTGTGTCTGTGGAATCAGTAGCAGCGTAATGCTGGAAGAACTAAAGATAAAGAAGAAAGCAGGAGATCGAATTATTGTATGGAGCTGCAAGAATTGAGACAAGCGAAGATACGCAAAAGCGACCCCGGAAAACTATACATGAATTTTTTAAAGATTTTTCCGAAGATTTTTCAAGCTTGACCTTGAAATGACCACGAAATGACCTTAAAATGACTCTCATGTAACCTTGTAGGGTCAAGGAAGTGACATAATTGGATTCAGCGACTCGAAAAACGTTGATGTAATTTTTTTTCAGATTTTTTGAATGGTTTCTCTTGATCTTACCCTCAAATCACCTTGATTCTGACGTTATGGAGGTTGACCGAACTCGGATTTGGAATCAGCGAAACCCTAGTACACCCTAGTGAGACTTGTTGATTCTTCACAGATAAAATGTTGACCTAATTATTATTTTCAGTTTACGAGGTAGCGTATGATTTTAAGTGACGAAAATAATCAGCGAATATTCGAAAAACCTGGGATTTTCGGGATTCTTGCTCTTAAGATTCTTATTAGGAGACCAAAATACACAACATATTGCAATACCAACCTCCGAACTGGGTCCTTTTTAGACCGCCATATTGCATCTGCCATATTGAATTTTTTAAAAATAATTTTAAATTCGTTTTTACATTCTTAGAAACTCCCTACTATCAACAAAGAACTAAATCGAGAGATGTTACGTTTTTAGTCCGCCATATTGGATCCGCTATATCAAATTTCTTAAAAATAATTTTAAATTCTTAATTAATACCCTCAAAAACTCTCCTATACAAATTTTGGACAAAATCGAGAGATGTAAAATTTTTAATCCGCCATATTGGATCCGCCATATTGAATTTTTCAAAAATAATTTTAGGTTTGTTATATTTCGAAAACTCTCCCTACAAATTTTGGAGAAAATCGGACAAAATTAATTTTTCCCCCGTCATATTGTCAGCGCCATCTTGGATTTTACTAAATCAATTTCGGCCGAAAGAATATGCAGAAACTCCCTGAACATAATGCAAAAAATGTCATTTAAATCTGTCTCTTTTTTCTAGATTAATCGAATTACATATATAAGAAAACATTGCGGTCAAATTTAGAACCTCCTTCTCTTAGAAGTGGGTTAAAAAACTGAATTTCTCGCTAGCTGGAATCATCAGTTGTGGTATCGAGAAACCGCACTGTAAAAAAAATAAAACAATTCGTCATATATTTTCCATATCCAAGATGTCTACGAGTCAGCCTCTCCCCTAAGAGTATTTTTAGTTACGATAATGACGAATCTATACTCAATTATAATACAGATCGCCTAATTGTGTAATGTAGTTATTTATAGAGTAATATTAACGAGCTTCCATCAAGGAAAACAAATACATTAATTCTGAAAATCGATACAAGGAGTTATCTTGACAAAATGTACTGTTTATATAAACCAGTGTAATAAAATGGAGTACACAATATACTATGGAATGCTGCGGCGTATAGAAACGAACGAGACATAAAGAATTTATTATCTTGTTGAACCAATTCGAATTTTCATTAGAATTAATGATTTATAATTTGACAATGAATCAGCAATTGAAACAACCCACACTGGGTTGATGAAATCTGAAAACCGTCGGTGAAGAGATAAAGAAGACTTAAAATGTAATAAATCAAATATTTTTCGTTTTTAATAGGTTAGTGTATTTCTTACATTCGACTACATTCTGTTAATACTAACACACACACACATTTTTTTATTCATTAATTGCATCAATTAATTGGAAAATGTTTTTGTTATTTCCGCTCCGTTTAGATCTTGACATAAATTTGTTTTTTAAATGTCAATTCATTTGATGTTATGAAAATAAAATATATGCTTTCGTTTCATTTCTGTACTAGTAATGAAAAGGCAGGATTTCATGAAAAATTTCAGCCTAAATAACTTTTTATTCCTATGATAGTCTAAAAACTATTCTTCTTCATATTTTTAATGACGAAATGTTTAATGCCGTCATGGCAGCATTTTTACAATACAAAAATATTAAATTGCCACTATTTCAAAGGTATAAATTTTTAGAATAGACAATCTTATTCAAAGTCTTCCTTATTTTGAATGAATGAATAAGATAACGTTATAAAAAGGGGGTGGGTTACTTTAAAACAATGACTTTTAACGATTTTTTCAAGTTAATTTTTTTTATTTCCTGTAAATACAACTCTGGTCTTCTCTCAATACACGTTTTGACCACCTCGTGGTCTCGTCAGTAAAACTCTATCGGTTTTATTAATAAATCATAGAAATAGTTAACATAAAGTAACCAAATGCACATAACATTGACGAGGATGTCTGCAGCATCAAACATATTCTATTAAGTATAAGCTCGCTGGTTCGAAGTGACGGGAAGTTAAATAATCAATAACGGCGATAATAACCCATGTCCAAGAAATACTTAGTTTACTAAAAGGTGATCCGGTCGCCATGATCGGTATTTTCCGGCGACTAAATCACGGTGATCGATGTTTAGACCAACTCTAGATTGAACCTAACCTTTGTCGTGTCGTTTTATGATAATTTTATGTTTTGTGCCATATTGTAATGAATATTTTTGCTTAAAAATACTACAAGGAACGTTCTGCGCTTGCCGTCACTGTATGTCAAAAACTGGAAAAAATATGGCTCCTAAGTTTGCTAAAAATCTTTTAAGTAAGCATTTGAATATCTGTTGTGAGACATATAAGAATAACAAGAAAAAAATGTGATGGTCTCACTTAAAAAAAACTTTAGTATATTCTTCTTTCTGTAAGGACGCGGCCGAATTCCCCTAGTCTTTCGTTGTATGTATATATGTGCGTAGAGTTGGGGTCTGCATACTGCCACCTGGTAGATCTATTGTGCCCCCCTACTCCTGCCTAGTTGTAAGAGTTACCTAATCGGCTAGAGCAGGACTTCCAGTTCTATTTTCCTCAGAAATCTTAGGATGTTTGACGGCTCCAAGGTGGGTAGCTCCCCTTCTTCGATTTGGTGTATTCCCAAGAACCGCATCTTAGGGTTTTCTAGAGTGCTGCACTCTGAAACGATATGAATAGAAGTTTCGTCCTCCTCCTCACAGAATCTGTACTCTTCTCTTTCTACCACTCCGAGTTTCTTAAGGTGTTCCTTCAGGTGGCAATGCCCCGTCAGAATTTCTGTCAGAACTCTGAGTTGGATTTTACTTAAGCTTCCTTGCAGCTCCGTCCAGTAATTAGATCTCCTGCTACTGATTCCACAGAAAGGTTCTGGCCCCTGAAATGGTATCTCAGCCCCTTTCCTCGTGAGCTTGTCTACTATTTCATTCCCCTCTATCCCGGTATGTCCCGGTACCCACCTCAGGGTAACTTTATTATTCTTACTTAAATCATTTAGTTCCTCTAAGCATTCTCAGACCATCTTGGAACCGATAACTTGAGAGCTCAACGCACTGATGGCTGGTTGACTATCCGACCTGATGATAACCTTTTGGCCGTGATAGTTTTTTTCCTTGTTAAGTTGAATACATATCCTAATGGCATGTATTTCTGCCTGAAAAATGCTTGGTGACTTACTACTTTCGTAGTGTCTGGTGCCGGGTCTATACGTTCCTATTCCAGTTCCCTCCCTTGTTTTGGAGCCATCTGTATACTATATAATGGATTCTTTGCTGAATTTTCCAACGGTATTTTTGTCCCATTCGCTCTTGCGACTCATCTTTGTGTTGAAGTTCCTTTTCATTTCATTTTGGGTCATGTCCCAGATTTGTTGATTTCTGGATAAAAGAAATTGGGCCTTCGGTTTATGACCACATCTCTCATTATCCTATAAATCGTCCTCTTCACTATGTTCTCTAGAAATATATATATAGAGGTTTGAGGTTTAGGATTACTTCCATGGCAGCCGTTGGACGGGTTTTCATTGCCGAGTCTGTTGTTACAATATTACTAAATCTTAGTGCTCTATGGTCATGGATTTTATCATCCACAGATGAAACAGGACATTGTTTTTTTTTGTTGGCTACGGTTCTGGATAATATTATCCTTATTTTATAATTTTCATTTCTTCAAACCTGCTACAAAAGGATTATTAGACATTTGTTAACAGGATCACATTGTTGTCTGTTATATAAAATAACGTATCTTCTAGAATAGCCAGTTTTTTCTATTGTTAAAAACGAATTTATTTTTCTTACTCTATTGATCTTTAAAATGACGTATCCTCAGCAAAATATATTTTATTAGGTTGAATAAAAACAAAAAATTAAATCTCTCGATATGTTATTTCATGTTAAAAAAGGAGTTTTTTTATTTTTATAAATTTTATCATTTTATCATAAACATATATAAAAAAAAATCATATATATTCCCTTTTTCAAATAACCGATTCACTTATATCAATTTCCGTCTCCGTTTCCTTCGCATTATTGGAGACTTTTGCTAAAGAATCTTTCAAAATAATATATGCAGAGATTTTCTATATTTTAATGAGCACAAATTTATTTGCTTCAGAAAATCCGTATTTTATTGGAACTATTTCATAGTTATGTACAAGACGCTATATTATTGATAATTTCTTGGTGCTTAACAACGTGTTCGTATTGCTTAACCTTCTTCCCTTTTTACATGACATATAAGCTTGTCAAGATGTTTATTATACCCTACTGATTGATTAAGCTTAAGCAATATTTCCAACTTGTGTTTCGAAGTAAATATAAGAGAACTCCAGAACCAATCAAGAGCTTTAATTTTCATTAAATTTTGTCAGTATAAATAATTTTAGTTGTCTACATAAATTTCTGAATTAACATTTATTAGTGGATCAGCTTTTGTATGAACATGATGTAATTCTAAAGTAATTTGGATGAGCTGATTTTGTAAGAGTAATTTAACTTTTTTTTTGTGATATGTAGTCTTTTGTAAGATTCAGCTAGAATAATTAGCACCTATAAAAATGATGAACTCAATTTAACTTGGTTTTTGATGTTTTCACCGGATTATTTTAGAAAAACTCCAAATTTGTATGAACTTTTCGCTTTTTCATCATTACTATCTCTTATTACTTTTACCCTTTTTTAATATTATTTATTTTCTGCGTTTTTATCATTGGTATATCGTATCATTCGAGAATTTAAATTTTATAGTTCAGCGTTACGTTGGTAATTGTATTGCCCTACCGTTGCGTGCACCACAATGTCCCATTTGACGTGGATAATCGTGATATATACAAGGTGTGTTTAAAATTTCACACCATGACATTCAAGCGACCTCTCTAGGGTATGTGCCGATTATCGCAGTTACCAATTGGCGCTGTTATTTCGCTCGTTTTTTTTTTGTTTAGACTTACTGTTAAGATTCCTGCTGCAACATGAACTATACTAAATGAACAGTTTTTTCCAAAAGAAACCACATAGAAGATGGACATGGCAAAGTCCCGATGGAAGAACAAGGAGCGAAATAAATTTCATTATCACCGACAAGAATCACATAGTTAAAGACATTACGGTATTAAACAGGTTTGTTACCAATAGCGATAATAGAATGGTATGAGGTAAAATAGAAATATGTTTAAAGAAGAACAGAGGAAGACCATAGATGAAGCTATCAGATGTAGATGGTTTTCAGCAGTGTATTGCTGACCCAATTAGTAGCCCTGAAGCCAAACTGACGCTAACGACCTAAATAATAAATTAATAACTGCTTTACTAGAAAATCAGAACAAATTTTGTTCTAAAACCCAAAAAGAAGAGAAGCTCAGCTAAAATACCAGACAACTAATGCAGAAAAGAAGAGGAATGAGAAGCGAAACGGACACTAAAGCTGACGAACTACAAAGAATAAATAAAGAAATATCCAAAGCTGTTATACAAGACACTCGAAAATATAATCAAGAACAGATCGAACATACCATTGAGAACAATAAAAGTATGAAAGTATTGAGAAGAAAACTAAGAACGGGAACAAGACAAATAATCAAAGTAAAAGATAAGAATGATCAGTTTTCAACAAACAGAGAGGAAATCCTTAAAGTAGTCGAAGATTTTTACAAATTACTATACAGAAGCCAAAACAAGGAGAATAGCAAAGATCAAGTACCAGAAATATTGACATATTGGAAAAAGAGCATTGTCAACCAAGGATCAGAACAAACGCCGGAAATCACAATAGACGAAATAAAACTAGCCCTAAGAAAAACCAAGAATAACAAATCTCCAGGCAAAGATGGTGTAGTTACTGATGCAATCAAAATCGGAGGTGTTTGTCTACTTCAGAAAATAAAAGACCTTTTTAATATGTGCCTTTTGGAGAGTACGATAACCGACAAGTGGCACAACGCTGAGGTAATTTTGATTTACAAAGAAGATCCCCATGATTTGCAAAAACTACAGACCAGTAAGCCTTCTTAGTCACCTATATAAACTTCTAACAAGAATAGTAACGAATCGACTTGAGAAAAAACTTGATTTCTACCAACAAATAGAGCAAGCGGGGTTTCCTACTGGGTTTGGAACAAACGATCACCTACAGAGCATCAAAACGGCAATAGAAAAAACTATCGAATACAATTGACTACTCGTTCTGACTTTTGTAGATTTCCATAAAGCCTTTGATACGGTAGAGCTTGATAAAATTATGGAAGCATTACAAGCTTGCCGCATTGACTATCGATACACAAAGTTAATTTACAATATATACAGGAATGCAACTATGTCGGTGAAACTACACAGAAACCCGAATCATATTCCAATTGGCAGAGGAGTCTGACAGGGTAATACCTTATCGCCTAAACTGTTTACTGCAGTACTAGAATACGCCTGTAAAAAGCTGGGAAAAAAGAGGCCTGAATGTAGACGGCGAAAGATTAACAAATTTGAGGTTCGCGGACGATATAGCGTTGTTTTCCGATAATCTCAAGGAGATATGTACAATGTTACATGAACTTCAGCTAGTGTGCGCCAATGTGGGTCTTAAAATAAATATATTAAAAACAAAATTTATGACCAGTCTGGTACCTAGTGAAAATATCAATATTGGAGACAACGAACCGGAGTTTGTGGAAAAATACATATACCTTGGACACGAAATAAAGATCACAAGAGATAATCAAACACGCGAGCTACGGAGAAGAGTAAATCTCGCATGGGCAGCCTATGGAGAACAGACGGTTCAAACGAATGTGACTAGTGCACTCAAGGCCATTCAAAAAAATTAATACGCGAACTGCTTTACCATGTGGAGTACCGATGGGAGCATGTTGTTTAGTCAAATAGGAATTATTTTGAAGAATGTAACCTCCGGATGACGAAAAATAATGCCAGCGTGAAGTTATAAACGCAGGCTAGGTACTTTTGGAATACACCTCGTGTATAGCCTAAAGCTGAACTTAATCATTTACATGATAAAATATTATTGAGTATATAACGCCTTTGAGCTGTTGAGATATGTAGAGTTTGCTAAAAAATTCTCTATTATGCCTCACAAGGCCTCTGTAATACTTTTGCAATTCCCCATAATACCCACAATGTAAAGCAATTCTCCATAATATCTCATAATGAAACGCAATTCCTCGTAATACTGAACAATACCATGTAATTCCAGTGGACTTAGATTTTCCGGTGATTTACTCCACGCTGAACACTTTGTTGATATGTAAGTTTTGAATAATAATACTTTTCTATAAGTTCTGTTTTGTGTGTGGCTAAAATTTATTTTTTGCTCATTATTACGAAAGGATCCCAAGGTACATTGTGGCGTGTGGTTATATTATTATGTATTATTTCTATGGTGGTGTTCGTAACATCTCCATTTACCTTGTGGGAGATTTAAACAAACTCCAATTTAATAAAAATGAAGAAACAACGGAATAGCGCTATACGTATAATAAGGTGTTAAGTTTATTTAAAAGAAACCCTGAACTAAAGCCTATTTGCATTCGAGACGAAACTATATTTTATGAAACTAGGTTATATAATTTGCATAAATATAAGTAAAAATGTTTGTATTAAATATGTAACCATCATTTTAGTGGAAAATTCAAAAATGTAATATGAAGATGCTTGAGAATGGAATCTTTGTGTGTGCGTGAGTGTGTGTTTTTATATTAAAGTTAAAAGTACTTTATAGTCCAAGAGCAAGCGATAGTTTTTAGTGTCTCACTAGCATCAATACTAGTGAGCTTTTTAGGCTATTGGAATGAAGCTTTCTACTAAAAATCAGTGATGCCAGCCCACACCCAGTTCAACGACGAACAGTGGTACTAGAAGTATGTAAAAAAACATATCAAAATATTTATCTGCAGTACTTTCAATCCGTTAGCGGTCCAATATACTGCTGCCAGACACCTAGATATGTAAACAAATAGTTAACAGCTTGACTCATTTGCGCCATTCTAAAATTTATACTAGGTGAAAGAAAATTGCGGTACAAAAGCCTTGGCAGCCTTCGCATCAGTTGCCAAAAGCGGGTGCCGAGATTTCGAACGGAGATACACAATTTTTTAACATAAAGCTGGATCATTATACAATTAATACTAGGCAAAAGATAATTATAATATTTTGCATTAAGTAATAAAAATTTATATAGCGGACACAAAGCCTTCGCAGCAGTTGCCGCAAAGCTCAAAAACTGTCGACTATATGTAGAGTACCTTTTGTAGCCTATTATAAGAAGAAGGTTCTATATTTGACCGCTATATATGTTTTTTTTATGTATGTACGTTGATTACCCCGGAAAGGCTGCACTGATATCATTGAAGATTTTTACATTATGTTCAGAAAGTTGTTGCGGTGGTCCCATATTATTTTGACTAAAACTGGTTCAGTAAAGTCGAAGATGGTGCTGATAATATGGCGGTCAAAAATTTTTTTTTTTCGATTTTCTCTAAAATTGGCATTCTGGAGTTTTCGGGGTTAAATTTTTTTGAAAATTACAATATAGCAGATGCAATTGTCAGTTCAAAAATGTTATATTTCTGAATTATGCCTGGAGGGTGTACATTAAGATTATATTAAGAGTTTAACATTTTTTTTTGAAATTCAAAGATATTTTTTTTTTAAATTTAAAATGGTTGATACAATACGGGGATCTAAGTTGTTTTAATATCGGCGATGTTTTTTTTTTGCATTGAACCATGTTGTCTACAACGCGCTTTTTATATTAAATAAAGTTTATTTTCGTTAATTACTTGAGTGTTGATCAATATATCCATTGTGAATTATACCATTTATATTTGTTTTCCTCTTTTAAGCAAATTTGTCACAAGGGAAAATGGTTTATTTCAAACTTAAATAATTACTTCATTTGATGCCGTCTATGGAAAATTGTTCGCATAAATATGTAGATGACTTAATGAAAAAATGAATATATGTGAACTATAATGCTACTTTCATTTTGGCTATAAGTAATAAAGTAATTGCATTTTTTATGGTTATTAACTGTACAAAAAATAAGATTGAAGTTAGAATACTATACTTGGGGTATACCGAAAATTTGGGCCTCTGTTGGAACTGCACCGTGCGACCTCCGAGAGCTCCACGCGCGACTTTGGCAACTGCGGCCAAGGCTTTTGGACAGCTCTTCTGATAACGGCATAAGTTTTTATGATTCTATAAACGATTATCATTCGAAGAGTATAAATTTCATAACGATGCAAATGAGTCAAGCAGCATGTTTTTTGTTATAAATAATCCAAATAAACAGTTCTCAAAGTTTCAGTATGTTGCAGATAAACCTTTTGGAGTCATAGGCTATCTAATCAAAAAGCTATTTTAATTCTGAATATAACTCTATGCAAATATTGAAATTGAAATATTGGTTTCAAACTGATAAGAAATTAAAATTGAATTACTTGTCCTTATTAGTTGTTTAAACGAGTTTAAAAGAAAAAGTAATTTGTTAAGAGCAAAATATAATTGCAGCAGTGCCAGTTTAAGTGATTATGAATAAAAATTATTGAAGGACTTCAAAATAAACCATCCGATGGCTTCGCTAATGAACACACTCTCATGTTAATTTTCTTACGTGGTATATAAATAAGCAAATTTTAAATGAATTAGCTACTGGCATTCAACCTAAACACGCCAAATTTAGCACACAAACTGCCTTTTCATCCGAAATTGATTTTATCGCTTACCGTCGGACTTTCGCATTTATTAACGACAACTTTCAAATATATTAACTCAAAATGTTGTTATAGGAAATTTATTTAATGCTTAATACCTATTCTAAATCCAATAAGCACAAATATTTCATTAATTCTTGTTAATCATTACTTTCCTACAAACTTCGTATTTCCAAAAAAATTGTTATTGATAATTTCCTTTGTTCAATTGAGTGTTCGTATTGCTTTATCCCTCTTCTCTTTTTACTTGACACATAAGCTTGTCAAGACGTTTATTATACCCTGCTGATTGATTAAGCTAGAGCTATATGTATCTAAATGGTATTTTCGCGTAAACTTAAGTGGAGTTTCATTCGCGAATAAAGAAATTTTCAATATTCATTATAAATCTTTCGCAATATGATTAAATAATATGTTTATTATGTCTAAAATTTAACTTTAAATATATTTTATTGTTTTCTTGCTATCACTGACGGCTTCATCCGCTTAGACATCGCAAAAAGATTTTGAAGTTAGCATTATAATATATTATCGCGATAATTTCTTTTAAATGCAAATATTCCTGTTTATCTGTGTTATCTAGGGCACGATGTTTAGTTTCAACTTTTAAAAAAAAATATTTCCTCTGATTAAATTTCGAGAATAAATAAGCCAAGACAAATATTTGTCATTGACAATGGTTTTGTTATTTTTAAGAATATTCTCCATGGTGATCAGTATTCTTTTGCACGCATCTTTGCACTGTGCAAATAGTATCCCCAAAATATGGTTTTTGAACCGATCAATCACTTCTTCTGACGTAGAAAATGGTTGAGTACGCACGGGAACAAAAATAAATCATTGTGTGCCAAATTAGGGTTGTACAGTGGTTGATTCTTTAATTCCACATTTTCAGTGCACAAAAAGTCATTTATTTGAGCCGCTGTATAACAGCTCGTATTGTCATTGTGTAGAATGATCCTTTGTTTTTTTTTTCTTAATTCACCCTAGACTTCCGGAAATGGTTTTAGAATCGACAGTTCTACAACATCGATGTTTTCATGCAGTTCAACTGATTTCGGACGACCTTCACAAGACTCGTCCGTGAGCGAAAGACAGCCACGATTGAATTGACTAAGTCAGCGATATATAGTGGTGTTTGTAAGTGCTTCATAGTTATATAAAGAGCTACGTTCGTCGATGACTGCTCTAGAAAGTTGTGAAAAGTACGTATATCGTGTAAAATGTCAAGCTTTGCAACGGATAAGTCAGATGGCACCTAGTAACGTCAGTGCTAGGTTACTAAGTACCAATAGAAATCCTCCTGATATAATTCATGTCATTCAAATGTCACTAACAGCTAGTAAATATATTTACATTATTTTAAGCAATTAAGGGTTAAAACATACAGTTATATTTAGATTTCCTATGAAAATTATTTACCAAAAATTGTGAGTCATGCAAAAAAATTTTGAACTTTATTTCAAAATAGAAAAAAAATCAATAACAAGGAATTAAAAACCCTATTGATATTTTCAATTTTGCAAAATTTCTCAAGTAACGTTTTTCTGACTCTAATGTTTCTAAATTATAAATATACCTCAAGGTATGACTGGTTTGAAAAAAATTAAATCTATGTTTGCAACTTGACCTGACTATATTCCTGTATCTTTTTAAATTCATAATTGAAAATACTTTTAGTTGAAACTACTTCAAATATTTTTAATATTTCGTTTCAAATATTGGGGTGTACCATACTACTGGTGACGAGTCTTGGGTGTTTGAGTACGACCCAAAAACCAAACGCCAGAGCATGGAATAGGACATTTTAACCTCTCCAAGACTCGAAAGAGCAAGAATGAGCAGGTCAAAGATCGAATACATGCTGATTTGCTTTTTCGATAGCCAGAGCATGGAATAGGACATTTTAACCTCTCCAAGACTCAAAAGAGCAAGAATGAGCAAGTCAAAGATCGAATACATGCTGAGTTGCTTTTTCGATAGCCAGGGAATCGTCCACAAAAAGTTTGTACTTCAACATCAAATGGACAGTCAACTCTTTTATCGAGTTATTGAGAAATTTCGAAAAAGTGTCATCAAGAACAACTGAGTCACGTCAATGCACCTTCTGACACAGCAATTGCAATAAAATAGTTTTAGGTCAGCAAAAATATTCCTGTGGCTCCCCAGCCTCCATATTATCTTGTCTTGAGCTACTGTGACTTTTCCCCTTTCCGAGTTTGAAAAATTACCTCAAGGGATGTTATTTTTGGGCATTCGAAAACATTCACTGAAAGCTATTCCAGTATCCGAGTTCTAGAATAGCTATAAGGACTGGATGAACCGTCACCAGCGCTGTGTGGCTTTCCAAGGAAGTTATTGTGACGGAGGAAGTATTCTATTGAATAAAAAATCGGAACAGTCAGTCTAATTAGTTAATTTACTAAGTTTAGTTTTAAAATTCTACGTACAAACTCTTGTGAAAGTTTTACTTTGTATTTACCAACTCAAGGCAAGGTTTAAAATATTCTCCCCTAGGTTGGATTTTTGACAAATACAATATATCTATATAGACTTTTTTTGATCATTCTATAGGCAGAGCTGAAATATTGTTGTGGCATGAGAATTTTCTAATTTTGATAAGTGGAGGGACGTTGATTTTTTTACTTTTTATTTGCTATTTTTAATTCTTTTTTTGTGCATGTGAAGGTTTATTTTAGTTTCTAATGTTGATGTTTTAGCATATGTTTTGTACAATAAATTACTACTTGTATTGTAGTTTTTAATATATACTATAAAATACAAAATCAGATTTAAAAAAAATATGTATTATTTACATTTTTTACAAATAATTAGACATAATCTTTTAATACTTTATAGATTTTTTAATATTTAGTATAATTAATTTATCCAGACCTTTAGATGTTTTGATTTATCTTTTACATTTCGTTTGTATTTTATAATATACATAAAGATCCCAATTATACCTTATTTAATAACTTAATTTTCCCTCGATAATTTGATAGCTCCATTGTTAGGGCCTGTAATATATCTTTTAGCGTGCAAAAGGTAAAAAGAAACCGCAAGAAAATTACTTTTGATGTTCCTGAGTTAACTTTAATATTATATCTCGTAAGTAGTTTATAAGTGAATTAATATTCCACAATTTTTTATTGTCAGTCGACAGAGATGAAATTGTGAGAATATGTCGCTTATTTCGAGCACGACAAAACGAACCTATTCTTTTTAAACTAGAATTTATTCTTAACACACAACTTGGTTATTAAAATATGTCACCAATTTGCATACGTATTGCACTCGATCCAGTCTTCTTCTATTGGCTTCTTATATACTTCTCTGCATCCTAAATATACCCAAATTTTTAGGTTTATTTTTCTTTCTCTAGCTGGTGCTTGGCGAAGTACTAATTACTTCCGATTTTTGTGCTTCCGATTAGACCTTCTAATTCTTCAGAAATAGAGTTATCTCCGTCAACGGCTCTGATCTCGCTCCTGCAACAGATGATTGCTTTTCAGATGCAGGTGCAGGCGTTATAGACTTTTCTGAATGATGCAAAATGATCGGTTTCGAGCACTAAGGCCCGGGTTGTGGTGGATCATTTTCAATGTTCTCATTAGATGGTTTTGTTACTTGTCGAAGTTTATACAAATTCACATGAGGCATTCGCTGCAGAAACTGACAGGTCCAGAGAATCAGATGGGGTATTTTGATTATCTTCTGGGTCTTCTCTTTCTGTAACGTTGCTTGACAGAAAATTAGCCTAGCTAAAAATGTCAGAATTCCACGGTACAGTACTAGAGCACTTGAAGAGTTCTACTCCGCGCCCAGTTATTACAGCCTGATGAAAAGCGGGTGTAAAAATCAAAATCATCTGATCAATGGTAATTGCCCTTCCCGGGTGATTACGAAGCCATTTTTCGCACTCGTTGGAATAAAACTTCTTCAAAACTCCATGAAAACCTCTATCAAGAGGCTGAATTTTGTAGCTGCTGTGGGGCGGTAACGGCAGTGAAATTATACTATTCTGGCGGTAAAATTCAATAGCTCTTAATATGCAGTGTGAGATGTGGTTGTCTAAAATCAGTAGGATGGGTTGATCTTTAGTCGTCTTCGCGTGGTCTCTAAAGTGAGTTAGCCAATCAAGATAAAGATACCAATAGATTCAGGTGAGGCAGCATCTAAGAGTTCTGTTTTTATCATCTTCCTACCGAATATATACGCCGGTGGAATAAAATGGTCAGTCGCAGATACAGCATTGACGACAATCACATTTGTGCCTCGCTCTGCGCGAGATATTTTGTTTACCCTTTCTAGATAATCCTTTGGGCTATTTGTTAAGTACAGTGCACTTACCTGTCTCATCTATATTGTAAATAGATTGAGGTGGTATTTGTCTATTAGAGCCTATAAATGTTTGTAAAACCGTTCCACTTGTCGTCTATTAAATCCTATTGTTCGTGCAATGCTCGTCGAATTTGGTTGCCTAAGAGAAATATCCTGGTGTCACTTCAAAAAGGAACGTAACCACTCCTTTCCTTCAATTTTAGTTTCTTGGTTGAACCTATGAGGGATATTGTTTTTTTGGCATACTCGTACGCTGCATTCCTCAACCCTTTTGCCGTTAATCCATAAAACATTTCTTCTAAAGTGTGCAGATGATTGCAAAAGTCTTTTCCGACCTCAGGCGAAAATGTAATATCAAATCTGCCTAATTTCGTTGCATATTTTGGTTGTTGTAAAAGAAATTGTCAAGTAGACTCTACCATTCCTAAAGATGAGGTCCCTGATCTCTTGCTTTCGCTCTTTTTTAAATTGGCCTGCGAAGCCTCCTTCATAGTCTTTTCCGAACAGACCTGGCGATCTGTTTTCCTTTCTTTTTTTGACATTCTGAAATAATACAAGCCATTATAGAACATGTTTGAAGTAGAAAACAGAAATGGCAAGCTAACTGAATTATTAAATTATTTTGGACTATAGAAATTGCAGGTGTGTAAAATTGCGCGCGCTAACTTACACGCGTCCAAGGGGCACAATTTTACACACTTGGATGCTATTTTAAAGATCACGAAACCACTGCCATCTCTTAGCAAATAATCGAACTTCTTTGGTCGAGGCCGAAATTTGTTTAATACTGCAATGCAAAAACATTAACAAACCATTAAAATTTCCTATCTTTGTTTTACAAAAACACATTCATTTTATCGAAAAATAAGATCAAAAGTCAATAAAAACTTTGTACTTGTGTTTTCCACTGGTTTCAATTTTTTTCTCACGTGAGTAAACCCATTCCCATAGCAAACAAAACACGACTGTAGTTAGTCGCGAACTTCACTCCGTTGTTCTGTTATGACGAATGCGCAATTTTATACCACCCTACTCCAGAATTTGAAAATGTTTATTTAATTAAAAGCTTTGTTCGCGGAAAAGATTTAGAACCGATTCTGAACTAATACGCATGCGCAGTTCAAATAGTAACGTTCGCGGATAACAAAATTCTGAATTTTTAGTTACAGTTACATGTTCGCGGAAAAAATAATTCGGTTCGAAATCGATTCTGAACCAGTTCTACCGGTTCTAAGGATTGAACATGAACTGTAAGTAGGAATTTTATGCAGTGCCAGCTTTCATGCAGCGGCCGCAATGGGCAACTATTTGACAATTCTTTTTATTTGGGGTTTTCGTTTGTTGATGTCATTTGTTGCATTTGATGTTCCAGTATACATTTTATTATATTAAATTGGTTTTACTTTAATTAGTGTTAATCTACTTAGAATTTTAATTGATAAATTAAAAAAGCGTTTTTATCTTTTAGTTTAAACCCAAAAAAAATATGTTTTTAGTGAATACTCCCATTATGTCAAATCATTTATCGAGTTTATTTTTTTTATTCAAAATTCCTAAAAGTGCTAATTATTTTGAGGAAATTTAGCCTCCCATTTTGACTTAAGCCGGGAAATGGTACAAGAACTGGCACATGGCTTCACTGACTTGAGTTTTATATTTGCAGGAAGGAGATTCTGAAAAAGTTGCATTATAAAGTGTATTATGTTTTGCGATAAATGAAGTTGCATCGTATAGGGACGTATCAGACCGGTTTTTAGTTTTGTTAAAAAATATTTTTTGAAACAAAAAGAAATGGATCTAAAACTATTGTGTTTTATTTTTAGTTTAGAAAAACCCACATCTTTTTATTAGGCCTATGTTTAGAATTAGATTTACTTTTAGGCTCCCGAAATATGAACATAACACAAAATAAAGAGCAAACAATAGATCTCAGTTAAAATATATATTCTTTATCAAAAATTCTATTCAGCAAAAAACAAGACGTTTTATTCTAAAAGGAACTGACAGTTAGAATTTTTATTATATAAGAACAACAATTTTCAATATTCCTGTAAAATAATACAAATAATAAAACCTAATAAAAGACAGTTCTAAGTTATTTTAAACCACAAAAACAACTAGTTTAATCAGCATTTATCATCGTATCTTAAATACCACAGTAAACGATTCAAAGTTTCAAAATTTTTCGTGGTAAAAAAAAATCCTGAACCGGTTAATAACTGAGCATGGGCTGTACGACAATCCTGAACTAATTCCGTACTAGTTCTGAATCGGTTCGGAAAGTAACCTGCGAACAAAGCTAAAAGTTATTCATGTTAACAAGTGACAAAAATGCCATTTTTGGAAAATTTACAAGAAACACTTTGTGCTTAAAATCGGCTGAAGAATATGAAAATATTATTTTATAAAAAACGAGTTTTTAATTAACAATTTTTTTGTTTACAATAAATAACCTGACTATTTTCCGGGAATCCACGCTCGTTATTCGTAATCTGTGGGTAAAAAAAATATATAAAAAACTTTGTGGAGTCATGTCTGTACAAAAACCCACTTGGCTTCCGGACTAATATAAAAAGGATTGTTTTGTTGTTAAAAAAGTCAAAATAATCGACAATTACGATTTTCTAGAACCTGAACTCAAGAGCTCTTCTGAATTAGGAAATTAAAGGGAAGCATAATTCACAAAAGAAATCTTAAGAGTTCTTGAGAAATGATTCGGGGTTATTAAAGAATTATGCACAATTTGTAATTTGCCTGCGCATTTTTAAAGACAATTTGGATTTTTGTTCTGAATTTTGTTTCCAGTTAAATTGCCCATTTCAAACCTTTTTAATGTGAAATAAGATATCAAATATTGTATTGTTAATTCCTATTCTAAATCCTCCTAAGTCGAAATTTCCAGACCTGAGTAAAAAATTATTTTTATAAAGCTTTTTTAAATAGGCATAATGCTGACTTTTATTTATTTTTTTTTATAGCGCTGAGACAAAAATAAATTGTATTTCTTAGAGTAACTCAGCTTAGTAAATAGTATTTATGAAACAATATCTGGCCCAAAAAGTACTTAAAACTTTTGTTATAACTGAGTTTAGTCGTTAAAAGCTTCAGCTTGTTGGTACGATTAAAATAACTTCAGTGTACAGTCCTTAACTAAGGTACAAAGGTGTGTAATATCGGAACTATTTATAAAATTTAAGCTAGTTTTGAAAAGTCCATTAAATTTTCATCTGACATAAAATCTGACGTTACTACGTTAAATTTATTGCCAAAAACGGCAATGCCATAAAAACCAATGCTAAAATGACGTTAAAATCTGTTGTTTATGTCTACTATTGCAGCTGTGTTTATTGACATTCGACAAATAGTAACCATAACATCACTGACAAAAATGTTCCATGCAGAGAAAAATATATTTACCGGATATGTACTGAAGCTTTAGAATTGCAGTGCCGTCTCAAGGAATGGTATTTCGAGTTGGTTTTCAGTATGTTTGTATTTTAATAAAAACTAAAAAGTCACGCAGAGTTATATCATCTGTAAAAAATTTCTGTTGTATTATATAATTATCTACAAAAATGTATTGACACAGTATACCTATCTAAAAACTTTAAGTAAAAAAGTCTTGAATTTTTGGAGACACTAGTTTTTGGTCTAAGACGGCAACACCTGTGCTGAGACGAGTAATAGAGTCCTTGGCAGAGACTGTGATACTGAGGACCTACATACAAAGGAGTTTTATCCGTTCAAAATCACACAAAAAAGGCAAGAAGCCAATGCCAATGATTCTTGTAGTTTTACCTAGAGAAGAACAACCAAAATGCGCCAACTGTGGAGGTACGCACCTGCTTTCTACAAGGTTCCCACAGACACAAGTGGCACATGAGTGTCCTAGACACATCACACCTATAGGACAGATGGTGCTCTAAACCGGGACATCAGTAACAACAAACACACTGATCAACCCAATGATCCAGAGACTTGCACAACAAATCCAAAGTTCTCTGCAAGCCATGGTAGGAAGCACACTGACTTGAGGAATCTAGGAGAAGACAGACACAGGGACCAGGCATGCAAACAAGCCACCAAGGTACTCGAGTCCGCCAGAAGGAAGACAAACATTAGATAGAATATAAGTTATCTTAAGTAGTACTTAACACTTAGTGTAGAGTTATGTATTATTATGTAACCACACATTTATTTCTGTAGATAAAAGGAAGTTTGTAGGTTTTTTATCTGACCTTGTGCCAATAAGGAACTATCGAACATATTAAACCACGGTCTGGAAGGCCATAGATATTTTTTCTCGATTATACCATTTCACCCACTTCTGCATGAAAGATGCATATATTTTTGGGAATTTTTCATGTCTACACAGAAAAACCTCATCGAGTTTTTTTATGATATTTCACGTTCATCATGAATATATCCGATAGACTTCAGGAATATAGGCAATTGACTATCAATGCAGAGCGTAGAGTCATTTAAAGCCTCGAGTATTGGATGTACCTAGTAAACAAGCCCAGACAAGTATGGTATTCAAATACCAAGGATTCCAATTTAGTTGTATTTCAAGAGGGATCTGTATCTGTAAAAAAAGTTAGTCACCCTTTCGTACGTTCTGGATTGTCTCTGATATTTTGATTGCACTCATCATTCTGTATTAAGGGGTTCCAGAAATACATTTTTATTTTAGAACAACATTTTTACATACGTATGACTAATAAAATTGTTATATTCAATGTATGTATGCCCAAGTTCCCATACACTATAATTTAATTTTGTTCCCACTAATATTAATTTTAATTAAATTTAGGCGAATGTTTTAAAAAAGCGATGTGTATTTTTTAAATATTTCCGCTTAAAATAGAACTCACAAGAAAAACCGTTTTTCGTAATTAAAATAAATCCCAAATGCAAAAACATTTATTTGATTTAAACTAACCTCCAGTCAAAATAAACAATACGGCCTTTTTTTGGTCTAAGAAAACACAGAAAACTAAAGCAATTAAAATACACTTTGAGTTTTTTGTTTAGTATTTCCTTTATCCATTTTCGCTTGGAAAATTTTCACGGCAAAGATTTTTTTGAAATAAATTTAACTGAAAATTTTTATGAGGTAAAATTTTTTTCTTTCTCGTTAGCTCTTAATTTTAAACAAATCTATCGTGTTTTTATAAAGGACAGTTCTAAAGAGATCATATGTGATAAATTATTTAAAAATATGTTTAAAAACAAAATTAATGATCATTATTCGAAAATCTATTTTCAAGGGATCTACTAACATGTGCAGAAAATGACGATTTATTTTATTTTTAGACAATGATAATTCTCCTGGGAAACACGTCCAATGATTTCAGAACCTTATTTTAAAAATAGTTTAAAGAATTTAGTTATTTTGTTCTCTTTTCAATAACTTGACTTCTCATTCTGATTACTTTTCAACTATTCAACAAAATAAATTTTTCATTTTTTCTTTTTCCCAGTTCTACTCGTTAATCTCTTAACTCACTAGCATGGTTTAACTTCAACATTGCTCGTTGACACTAAAGAGTAACAATAAGCTAACTAACTTTTGCATCCGAAAAATTAAAAAAGGTTTTTTTTTTTAATTACCAAACCTGAAAAAATTTCTAATTTTCGAAAGATAAATGTTCCTGTTAACGACTTCAAGGCTTTATCTTTAAACCAAAAAAGGCACAATTATGTATGATATATATATATATATATATATATATATATATATATATATATATATATATATATATATATATATATATATATATATATATAAGTGTGTGTGTGTATGAGGTAGTCTCGTGACTAGACTAGTTAAGAAAAAGCCAATTAAACTGAAAGATTTAACACACTCTTCTTTCAATTCTTTTTTGTTAGTCTCTTTCGAGAAATTATCATCATCAAGAGAAAATACCCTTTTCTAAATCTATTTATCATAAAATAAAAATAAAGGATAAATAATTTTACCTGAAAGGTTCTGCAGGTTTGACCTATGTACACTTGATAACAATTAAGACATGGGATCTTATAAACAATGTCCCAATTTTCCTCCAGTGAAACCGTAAAGTAGTGAAAGGGCAACGACGTGTAGATTTGTTGCTGAACCGCGTCGTTATCTTCAACCGGCAGTAATGGTTGAGTTGTTTGTGTATGCATTAATGAAGGTCGTCTTGCCCTTTCAAAGATGTCCTCTGAAATCAATCTTTTAAGAAGCAGGTGGTACAGGAAGCCCATTTGCTCAAACAGATTCATGAATTTTTAATCCATCAACAATGAAAACTAATTTCATGTTAGGCATGAGAAGGAGGGCAATTAAACTCACTCATTCTGACTTCAGGAATGACAGCCTAGAATTGTTGAAAACAAGTTTTTTGCAAAATTCATATCCAATTTCAATTATTAGTAAACTCTTATATAACATACAATATGATATACCAGAGAACATTTTTGAAAGGGTAAGCCAACCTTCATTAATATATACGCAGACAACCCAACCATCATTGTCGGTTAAAGACAAAGACGCGGTTCAGCAGCAAATCTACATGTCATGCCCTTTATTGAAAATTTAACTCTTAGACTCAAACAAGTTCTCCAAAATGGAATTTTAATTAAATTGGCTACTAAACAAGTTCAAACAATTACACTGCTCTACTCGAAAACTAAATCATCGATTTCACTGAAGGAAAATTGGAACATACTTTATAAGATTCCATGTCTTAATTGTAACCAAGTGTACATAGGTCAAACTTCCAGAAACCTTCCAAGTAAAATTAATTTCCATAAGAACAATTGTAAGAGAGGAGTTTTCTGGCCAACCATTCTTTTGATTGCAACAAAAGTGAGATTTTAACAAAGTGGCCACATATCTTTGTGGCATTTTTTTCGTTGATTCTCGAGTAAATGTTAATATACAAAATCTTTACCGAATAAATGTTTTTTTAAACATTATTCCTAGAAACGCTACTGGAAAAGCGATATTAAATACTAAAAGGTCAAAATGTGGTGTGCATGTGATACGTAAGGATGTATGTCAAAGCTTTTTTATTTGTTTTATGCCAATATGTTTTTACGAAGTACGCTCTTTATTGCAAATAAAGTATAATTTATAGAAATATATAAATTTCGAATATATTGGTTTGAATTGTTATAGTTTATTTTCAAAAATCTAATATTTAGACAATAAGCCTCATTAATAAAGAAAATAACATTATGGAAAGGGTAAATGTGAGTGGTATACATGTAAATGTCAAGAAATATTAAACCTTTACTCTCTGATTCACTAACATGGTAGCGTGATAATAAATTGTTTATATAAATAAAGGTAACAATAAGTTAACTAAGTTTTGAATTGCTAAAAATGAAAAATGTTTGCTTTATTTCGAAATTCTTTTTATCAATTTTCCTAAATTAAATTAAGACAGAATTTGATACAAAAGCTTTATTAAATCTCATTCTGACGTTCCTTCTCGTGCATTCCAGTGGCATATCACTGGAATGCACTTATGTTAATAGCCTCAGCGTAAATAGATTAATTATAGTTAATTACCTCATACAATTTATAAACAATGTAATAAAATCAAAGTAATTCATTACATTTAATGCGCTTTTCAAATATATGCATTATGATGAATTATTCTAACTTTTTTTCATCATTAAGCACATAATAATTAAGTTAATGTTGTATATTTGTGGTGAGGCCTTTATGACTCCTAGAAAAATTTCATTGGATCCCGTTTGTAGCATGTTTCTTTGCAACTACGCAAAAATAAACCTATTAGCGTCATTCGAAATTCATTATAGTCGTTAATAATTCACTTTTAAAAAATTCACTTCATTATACATTATGACATTTTTTCAGATTACTGAAAAAATCACACAAATAATGAACTACATCTGGTCAATAAAAGTAATTAGTCCTTGGACCCCTGGGAGTGCATGTACGTGCGTTTACGCTCCATACCCGAAATAGCTGATATTTTTGTACCCAGCTACTTGAGGTTTGTGTGTATATGGTGTTTGACTATCGACTACTTTCCTTATATTCTACTGCTAGTGGCCAACGTTGCTGAGCACTCTTGCAAATATGGGCAATGTCGGTTCTTTTCCTAATATCCTACCGCTATTGGTCGACATTGTCGAGGACATTTATAGGTACCAGCAATTTCGTTCCATCCTACCGACGCTGTCAAGGACCCTTATGAGTACGGGCAGCATCGGTTGCAGCTAGGAATATAACGTACCGGTCGAATTTTAAGCATAAAGCGCCATGAACAGCGTCGTGAATTTTAAGTACGAGGCATCGTAAATAGCGTCGCAAAAGTACAGTAGGTGTCACCGTAAATAGCGTTCCAAATTTTAGTACGAAGCATCGTGAATGGCATCGAGATGATACCGCCGGGTTGCCGTCTACCGTACCGTTATCGCTCGATAAGTGCGAGCGGTATTCTTGTCCTTCATACCGTCTATTTGTTTATATTGTTGTCGATCTTAGGTTGTAAGTTAGTTTTAGGCCATATTATTATAAAGTATGGAATACAGGATATTTCAAAAACCTTTGTTTCATTACTTAGTTTCCATTTTCACATTTCGGATAATAACTGGCAGCCGGTAACCAGTAACTAATACGCGCAATCGACCCCTGACTTGCCGTTTCTCCACTGTAACAAGACTGACAACCGGGTGGATGTTTTGACCACTGAACAGTCAAACCGTTGAGTAGTTCAGAGGATAGGAATGTCTCGACCGTGAGGGGGTACCGACCGGGAGTATTTAGAACAGTTATGAGATATCTTTACGCTAAGCGTTTGACTGATGATTCTCTACAGGATAGATATCCATCTATCGATGTACCGCTGTCGCTAGAGAAAGGCATCCGTAGATCACAAAGATGTCCGTGGATTATTGCGATATTTGAAAACGCGTCACAATATTGTTACGAGCTATCTTTTGAAATAAACCTGAGTCTATATCTTTATTTGTTCAAAAGATATCAAATATCATTTTGCCCCTTTTCACTCTTTTGGAATGCGAATTTTTAAAAATCCTTTCGTAGTGGATTCCTACATTGTATTGTCAACGTTTTCCAAAATTTCATAATCGTATCTTTAATAGCTTAGACTGAGCGTTGATATGTAAGTCTGTCAGGACAACGCTGCTTAATTTAATACATTATTAAATAAATTATATATTTTTAATAATTTTGTCTCATTAATTGATGTGTTTTATGTATAAAATTGCAATAAATCTCTGACTACATGTTTCAGCTATTTTAGGCATGTAAAACCTCAAGCGATCTTCGAATGTTTGTTTCGATTTTAAATTCAACTATCGTAATATAGGTATCAGTGTCAAACAGAAACTAAATCCCATTCTTTACCACGAAACCACAGAATTTTACCACGTGAAATACAGAATGGATTAATTCATACCTTCTGTGAATTTGAATGTGGGTAAATTTGTAAATGCGGTTTAATCCCAAAAACCTAGCCTGACATCCAGTGGCGATATGGATTAATTTTGTTATAGTTTAGTAATAATTTAAATGTTTATAAAATCCTACGTAGTGCTACTATGATAAATTTATTTCAGAAATTGTGTATTATATATTATTTTTCACGTTGGATATTGAAATGAAATATGGCGTCCATAATAAACACCAATGGCTAAACAAACTTTTTGTGCTGCTTTTTTGTACAATTGAAGAGTAGACTTGAATAAGGGGCTAAGTACCAAAAATAGGAAATGTTATTTTTTCCTTTAAAAAGGTGTTAAATACTTTGCTTGATGTCCTCCAGAAGGGTCTGAGTACCAGACGAATATTTTTGTTCTCGTAGTTGGCTCCGCAACATGAACTTAAAGTAACCGGTAAAGAATATGTTTCTCGTAAAGAAAAGACCGTTTCAGTAAAAAAACAAGCAGAACATGAGATATATTTAATTTTAGGCCTTGAAAATGTTTTACTGACTTAAAATCTTTGATTCTATAGGATTTGCAAATGTCATAAAAATTGTTGCAAAATAATCACAGGTGAAGAATTTTTTTTTTAATAATTTCTACTATTTGGAGCCAACCGCACAAAGGTCATTTTGTATGTCCCATATTCAATTAGGATAGGTTAAAAAACGAAGTATGGTCAATATACTGACCCATGGGAGAGCAGAAGCCAGTACATTATATTTTGCCTGATGGATCAGGAAGTATTGTAAACGTCTGTAGGAAAAGCTTTATGAATGTATTGTCACTGGCAAAAAAAAATGAAAGTTCTAATATCAAAGAAGAAAAGTAGCGATATAACTTATAGAGATAAATGCGGAATTCATGGCAATCATCAAAAAGTTTACACTAAAGAAGATCGCATGCGTATCATAAGTGACGTAAATTCAGTATCAAAAGACGAGAGCCATTACTCTCGTGAAAAAAGCTCAAAATTTTACCTGACCACAGACCTTAACATACATCCTCTTGCAGTGCAGTGTGTATGTACATAAACACTTTTATAAGAACAATTTAGGCTTGAGTGCAAGCGTATATGTACAGGGTGAGTCAACGATTGGATGAAGTAGGTTTGTGCCTTTTCGGTGAAATTAACAAAGAAACTATATTTATTGTTTGATACAGTTTATTTTTACGCAGATTTTAAAAATATTTAGGATTCTACAGGGTGAGCCAAAAAACTAGGACAGCATAAAGTTGTATTTTTTTAAGTGGAACACCCTATATACGAATCGTATTTTCGATTTAGCTTATAATTTTAAATCTTTTTTATTGAGGGTTAACTATAACAAAACTTTATAGTTTCTGAGATAATTAAGTTTAAAGAAAAAAAGTCACATTTTCAAGCATCAATTCAATCCTAAATAACGTTTTCAATTTTGTGACAAATATATTCAAATTTGGAATTTAGCAAGACCAAGGACAAGTTAACATAATTTTTACCTAATATTTGCAATAAAAGCTACAGGGTGTTGAACACATCGGCTTAAATTCGAACAAGTTTAAATGAATAAATATCTTTTTTTTTAAATGGTACACCCTGTATATTTTCATGTTATTTAATAGAGTAATAAAAACCCTAAAAGTTTTGTTCAATATATCCTATACCTATTTATAATAGTTTTTGAGATATTTCAGTTTTTCTTATTTTCCATACTTTTTTACAGAAATAGTCTTCATTATCATAGTAGCCATGTAAAATAATAAAAAGAAACTACAGAAACAAACAGAATGTGGTTAAATATGATGAAATACATTATTCGTTATATTACAATTAAACATAATGTGAAAAAATTAACACAACAATAACGACAAGGCAAATACATATTTACTTTTATACTAAATTGAAACAAAAAAATTACCTATTAAATACTGAGGTTAATTATTTCTTTTTAATAAGTGTTCGAATAAACGACCCTCTTGTGCAATGCACAAATTTAGTCTTTTTTGCAGATTTTCTCGGACCCTGAACAAAATTAGTGGCGTTATTGTTCTACAGGTATCCCTAATCCTGTTTCGCATATCTTCCACTGTTGTTGGTGGATTAACATACACCTTATTTTTAATATAACCCCATAGGAAGAAATCTAATGGGGTGATGTCGCAAGACCTTGGTGGCCACTCAATGAAACCCCCACGTCCAATTCATTTTTGCGGATATCGTTGGTCCAAAAACGCACGAACTTCACGATGGTAATGCGGAGGCGCACCATCGTGCTGGAACCACATACTGTCGAGCTCATCCCTATCGAGACCTTGAAGCAGTTGGGGTAGTTCTTCTTGTAGAAAGTTCAGGTAACTATGGCCATTTAGTGGTTCATTAAAAAAGTGGGGTCCAATAATTCGATTATGATGAATACCACACCAAACATTTAATGACCAGTGGTTTTGATGTTGCACCTCTCTAATCCAAAATGGGTTTTCTGTGGCATAATAATGCATGTTGCGTCTATTTACGGTACCGTTACTTCTAAAAGTAGCTTCATCACTAAACATTACCTTGCATAATAAATTTGGATTTAATTGAATCTCCGCATTTATTGTACGACAAAAGTTTACATGACTTTCAAAATCCTGTCCATGCAATTCTTGGTGTAATTCCATGTGATATGGATGATACCTATATTTTTTGGTAGTATGATTAGCGGTGGATTGTGATGTTTCACATAATGCTGCTAACTGAAGGCTACCAATATAAGGATTTTCCTGAACATTTAACAATACTTGTACTTCTTTTTCTTCATTAGTTACTGGTTTGTTGACCACTTTACGTTTTGGATAATCAACAGTACCAGAAGAATCAAATCCTTGCATTAAGTTTTGAAAAGTATGGGTATTAGGCTGGCGTCGATCAGGATACTTCATTTTGTAAATTCTTTGAGCAAGAAGGCAATTTTTTTGAGCCTCTCCTATTGTATAAATCATATCTATTAACTCATTCTTTGGAAAATTCATTTTACAATATAAGATGAATGCAAAAAAAACCAAACTACACTACATAAAAACCAAAAGAAGCGATAGCGGTGATAAATTTGACACACAGAAAAATGTTCTTTTACATTGTTTTTGCCATGGCTACTATGATAATGACTATTTCTGTAAAAAAGTATGGAAAATAAGAAAAACTGAAATATCTCAAAAACTATTATAAATAGGTATAGGATATATTGAACAAAACTTTTAGGGTTTTTATTACTCTATTAAATAACATGAAAATATACAGGGTGTACCATTTAAAAAAAAAGATATTTATTCACTTAAACTTGTTCAAATTTGAGCCGATGTGTTCAACACCCTGTAGCTTTTATTGCAAATATTAGGTAAAAAATATGTTAACTTGTCCTTGGCCTTGCTAAATTCCAAATTTGAATATATTTGTCACAAAATTGAAAACGTTATTTAGGATTGAATTGATGCTTGAAAATGTGACTTTTTTTCTTTAAACTTAATTATCTCAGAAACTATAAAGTTTTGTTATAGTAAACCCTTAATAAAAAAGATTTAAAATTATAAGCTAAATCGAAAATATGATTCGTATATAGGGTGTTCTATTTAAAAAAATACAACTTTATGCTGTCCTAGTTTTTTGGCTCACTCTGTAGAGTCCTAAATATTTTTAAAATCTGCGTAAAAATAAACTGTATCAAACAATAAATATAGTTTCTTTGTTAATTTCACCGAAAAGACACAAACCTACTTCATCCAATCGTTGACTCACCCTGTACATGCATTGTACATTAAAAAAAACAACACAATTAAAAACACAAGTTATTGACGTAGTTCTATGTATTCATTCAAGTTATAGGGCTCGAGATTATAAAGGTGATTGAAGAAACTGTCTTTAAAGCGCTTTACATTCTGCAAATTCTTAATTTCTGGTATAAGAGTTGTATAGGACTTCACAATTATAGTAGGGGCTTTGCTCTGTTAGTGCAAGGGAATGGACTGGTATGTTGAATTTCTCCTAGTGTTATACGAATGAGATATTTCAAGCTCTTTGAATTTGTCTTTGCGTTTTATAACAATATAATTCATGCATAGCTATAGAGTGCAGTCACTGTCAATAAATTATGGTTTTTAAATTATCCTCTACATGACATTTTATAATTTAATTTTAAAATAATACGAAGGGTTCTATTCTGTATTTTCAACACCTTTTCAGAGGCATGTGCTCCTCCCCAGAAGAATACCCCGTATTGTTTAACAGAATAGAAACTTGCATGATACATCGCCTTTGAGGTAGTAAGGTTAAGATTCCTAGATATCACTCTCAAAAAGTAGTAAACACTCGAAAGCCTACTGCACAAAAAGTTTATATATATGGTCCATCTTAAATTAGAATCCAACCACACTTCCAACATCTTACTGCTACCGCTTTTATCGATCTCTGTATTATCTATTGTCACTGAGGATGGAAAAGTAACATTTCTTTGAGATATTTTAAAAGTAACACATTGAGATTTTTCAGTAGTTAAATGCAAATGATTACAAGAAAACCAGAATTTAAGTTGTCTAAACTTGTCATCTATTAAGTTTAAAAGGTTTAGAATTGATTTATTTTTAAGAAGAAGATTTGTGTCATCTGTATAGTTAAAAAAAATATTACGGTAATCGGGGTTTATTGTTGGGAGATCATTTAAAAAAACTACAAAAAACAATGGTCCCAATATACTGCCCTGAGGCACACCCATCTCCATCTCATTCTCCCCTCAAGATAACCCTTTGTGATCTTTTAGTAAGATATGATTTTACCCAGTTCAATGTGTTTCCCCTGACACCATATCTAGACAATTTTTCAAAGAGCAGGGAGTTGTCCAGGCAGTCAAAGGTCTTAGAGAGGTCAAAGAATAGGCCCGCCGCCATTTTACCATCGTCCGTTGCCAGAAAATCACACATCGCCATCCCTGTCGATGTGTTTTCTAAGAAGCCATGTTGGAGCTTTGCAAAAAGGTTCATAAGTGCAATATAGAGATATAAGTGATTATAGAAAGCTCTTTCAGAGTTAAATGTGCAACAAGCCGCGGATGCCTTAATATCTACTACTCAGTTGTCAATGCCAACGGTGTCAAAGATATGAGTTACGAAAGATAACACAGGATAAGTGTTTATTAATAAATCGCATAGTGATATCGAATTTCGGCAAAAGATAAAAGTTCTAAAGAAATGTATTTGAAGATCAAATAGAAAACGTCCAGATAATTGGACAAGAATCGACTCCAAAGCTTAATGCGGCTAAAAAGCAAAATTTACGTGCTGTGATTTCATATCTTCATTTACCAGAGCACCAGAAGTTCGACCAAACACTTACAGCGTACTTGCCGGCACTTACCTACCATGAAAAAGTTAGTGGTACTTAGCCCTTTCCTATTTTTTTCATTTTCTTTGGTTTATATTGAAAACATTTTTGATTTTGAGGCTTTTTCTTACTATGTATATGTTTTAAGTTTGTAAATAAACAGTTTTGTCAAATTACATCGATTTTTATTCATAATGGTTAACTAATTTTGCTTTTTGGCACTTAACCCCTTATTCAAGTTTGTTCTTCAGTTGAGATATAAAAATGATTTTCGAAAATCAAAATATAATAAATAGATAACACCGCACGATGTAAAATTTGTGCATAGAATAGACATAGTCATTTTTTGTAGATTTTGAGTTACTGAATTCTAATCCGACTTCAATATTGTTCCATAACATCAGGATTTTAAATATCTTAACCTTAAATTGCAAAACACGCGATTTTGGCCTATATTTGAGGTTATGTATCATGGCGACATTTTTTTTTCAACAAACTATTCACAGCATCTTAAAGTACAAGTCTGCTGTTGAGTTTTCTCATATACATTCTTAATTATTTTCTAATTATCTGTTGAGAATTTTTTAAATTGCAAAATTAATTGTTTAGAATTTTGTCGACAACAAAATGTATCATAAGTGTTCAAATGAAAAATAGTTAGAAGTCTTTTAATGAATAAATGCTTTATACAAAAACTGCATATAAATTTTAAATATATGTTAAAACTGCGTTAAATTCATTTCATCGTCAAAATTAAATTTATTTGCAAGCTATGTTATTTTAACTCATTATTTAGATTGTTAGAAAACACCTTTAGGTTATTCGAGCAAATAATTTGTAATTTAATACTGTTTCTCTCTGTCGGATTTTTATTTCGCGATTTGTATTACAATATATATTTAGATTTTTTGTTTAAATTCAGGCATGAATTAAAAAAATTATTTCTGGTAATTCTGCCAACATTTAAAAAATTGGTAAATGATTAATAGACGCCAAAACTGACACTTGTCTAACATAACATAAAATAAAAAAATCGTGATATTTTGTTTTTTAATTTTTAAGTGATGTATTATTAGATTTTATTAATACTTTTCATTCTTATTGATATTTCCACAGACGTAGCCAAACGGCTTCCATAGTTCTTTTAGGGATACATTCACTTATCTCAGATATAATCGCTTTGTGGGGGTTTTTTCATGTTGTCGCGCCCTCGATGAAGTTATGTTCCTTTGCATTTTCCATAGACTTCCTGCTAGTTCGAGCAGTCCCAAGTGGCACTACCTTTTGCATTGCCTTATACAGGTGTTCGCCAAAGCCCAGTCCCTTTATATCACACAATCTAACAACATCACATGGGGGATGTCTGGAGAATGACCCCCTATCTACGAACTCTCAATTCCCTAGGGCTGAAAATAACAGAAATACCCATTAAACTCCATGTAATTCCAAATTGCACCATACTCCTTAGTCGTCGAAGAGCCAGCTACTTATCGAAGGGCCCGTCAGAGAAGCAAAAATATTTTAATTTTACACATAGGAGATCATGTTCTATAGTGTCTAATGCCTTACTATAATCTAAAAGTACCAATGAAGTAGTGTTATTTTTATTCACTGCCTGAAAAATGTGATTCATTACATCTAACAACGCAGTTGTAGTACTATGCTTACTACGAAAACCTGACTGTATTTCCGAAAACAGACCATTCTATATTATGAAGCTATTCATTTGCAAATAAAGAATTTTTCAAAAGTTTTACCTAGAACAGGCAGCTGACTTATTGGTCGAAGATTCGAGAACTGTTCTGAGTTATATTTTTTTGAAAGAAGGTGCATTAAAGCCATTTTCCATTCATAAGGAAGACGCTCACCAACTAGACATGAGTTGAATATATGATATGAAATGAAAGTCACTGCACAATTTATCATTCTTATATTTATTTCAACTGATCCAACAGCATTAGACCTAATCAACGCAGTAGCTTTTCCGACGTCATCTACAAGACAGGCCGCAGTTGAAAAGGTTTAAAATCCTGGGAAACCCTGTTACTAGAGTAGAATTGAATAGTTTTAGAATCAATCTGACAGTTAAGGGAATCCACAGATTCCAAAAAATATAAGTTTACATTATCTGGCGCATAAAAATGAATAGGACTTCTTGAAGTACACACTGAGTTCCTTCAAAGCTTTCCATGTTTGCTGAGCACTATCAACCTCACAAGTATGGCTTAGGTGCGCTCGTTTTGCATCTCTCACTGCAGACTTCACAAAATTCATCAGTTCTTGCTAATGCTAACCAATCAGTGTACCGTTTAGTATGCTTGTACCTACTCAAAATTTTATTTCTTTGGAATTTTATTTCACACTTTCGTCAGTAACAAAAATGTAACATTGGTTTTTTTTGCTGAATTGTGTTCATTTCGGCATCCTATAAAACACATCTGAAAGGCCTGTGCAAAAAAAATGGAAGACCAAAAATGGTCATGATTTTTGGTTTTTTGAGTTTATCTCGAAAAATAAAAGCTGTATCGAAAAATATTTCAAACAAAAGTTGTAGAGAATTAAAAAACCTATCGACTCATATATTACAAGTTATAGACGGCGCCACTAGTTATCGAGATTTATTTTTTTAGACAAAATTTATGGCTTGTATTTTTGTTTTAAAGACATTTATTAACAAATTGCCGATTTAAAATTTAACATAAATATAGGTATTATCATTCTAAAAAAGTATGTCAAACTCAGAATCTGTGAGTGTTTTATTTTCCGAGAAATTCGATGTCAAAGTTGAAAATTCAACCTCAATTTTTCAGCTTTCTTAATTAAGATACAATGCTCAATTTTAATGTAAATTGTTTGTATCGTTTTATATTTTGAAGATCTATTTAAAAAATTTTTTTTTCAATCGTGGGCCGAGAAATTTTACAAAAATCAATTTTTGCACCAAAAAAATTACGATAACTTTTTACCGGATGGAGATAAAATTTTTTTAATGCTCATAGAAATTTTCGTAAAAATTTTGTTAATAAACTATTAGGTAATAATAATATAAAGGAAAAAAAAAACAATATAATATGTAATATATAATTGAATATTTGTATGATTTTCTCTATACTTTTTTGTAAAAATTTTGTTAATAAACTGTTAGATAATCACAATATAAAGGAAAAAAACAGTAGAATATGTAATATATAATTGCATATTTGTATGATTTTCTCTATAATTTTTTGTAAAAATGTTGTTAATAAACAAATTAAAAATTAATATGACTAAACAAATTGTTACTATCATATAAATTAATAAAACAACATCAATATTATAAATATTACTTGTGATGCATAAGTTTTCTTGAAGCGCCAATGAATAATGCTCCTGAATTACAGCAACCCGCCGACAGCGGCCTGCAGTAGCTATTTTCGATTAGATTTGATCCAATTTTCGAGGGTTCACAGATCGTATGGAAGTGTATTTCTTGGATCCAAAAAATTCACAGGTAAAGTACAAGTCTTAAAAAGCATCGTCGGCAAATTTGAGCCCTTAATATTCATTTGCCACGACATTATGAATTTTTGAAAAAAACACGTTTTTTCATCCAAAATTAAATTTTTTTTTGAGATCGGAAATGGATACATCTAAATCCAATGCACACAATAAAAAAATTGTATCTCCATCCAGTAAAAAGCATTTTTTTTGGTGCAAAAAGTGGTTTTTGCAAAATTTCTCTGCCCATTATGGAAAATTTTTTTTTAACAGAGATTTAAAATATAAAACAATACAAACAAGTTCCATTAAAATTGAGCATTGTATCTTGATTAAGAAAGCCGAAAATTGAGCAGAAATTTTCAAAAGAAGATTTTATTTGACGGCTCATTTTTTAACTTTAATATTGGTATGTGTTTAGTTCAAATTATTCGTAAAAGTGTTATGTGTAAGATAAAAAAATATTTGTATATTTAATAGCTGCTCAAAAAAAAACGTTATTTTTATACCCATTTTTCCACAAACTATTTTAAGTTTAAAATTTTATTATTTTTGTAGTAAGTGGAATGAAATAGGACACCGATAAAACGTTCACCACAATTTACCATTTAACTTTTCCAACTTTTCTCTTATCCTTTCTTTTCGCGTTTTCAAAATAATTGCGCGGTCTGCCCTTCGTGTTTTGGCAATGACATGCCTTTATAGCACCTGAATTATTTATCTTTTGTGCCGTGGGCTGCTATTTTATAGATAGGGGCCGAAATAAACATTGCACACCATTTTAAATTTGAGGTTGAACAATGTATTAGGTTTTGACGTCATTACAGCCAAATGTTTTTTTGAACAATGGAAACCTAACCCTCTTTATGAAATATGGTTTAATCATTTTTTTGGTACATTTCACCTAAAAAATATCTACAGGGTGTTGATAAAGTTTATAGTTCCTCTAAAGTTCTTCACTAACTACACCTGGCTATCATCGTTTTAATATATGAAAAGAAATGTTCTTGGTATATTTTTAAGTAAGATATCGTCCACTATACCACGACTTTGGATCACTTATTTCTTAACTTCGATGACAATGGTGTTATCTGTGTTCTTAATAATAATATTTCAGATTATAGTACAGTGTTTTACGAAATGGACATATCTGGTAATATAAGCTGCAAGAATACTTGTTACCAACGATTTTTCTCGAATGAGAATTTTATAGGTTTTGAGATGGATCTTGCAAGTGAAAGTTGGAATGAGTTGTATGTTCATTGCGACTTGAATAAGGGTTTTGATGTTTTTTACAATATTTTTATGCATTATTTTAACATAAACTTTCCTTTACATAAATACTATATAAATCAAAAAGAATGGGTTAATGAACAAGTCAGAGACTCCAGCGCAAAGCTAAAAAACTTAGATTCTTTAAAATAAAATTATCCTAAATTAAAACAAACTTACCTTAAAGCAAAAAATGATCATAGAAAATTAATCGATCGAACAAAAAAAACTTTTTATCAGAATAAAATAAAATATAGTAAGGATATAAACAGAACTACGTGGAATGTAGTTTCTCAATTAACAAATAAACATAAGGATAAGAAAAATCTGCATATTAATGTTGGCAATAATTGCGTAACGGATCCTTATTTAATAACTAATGCTTTTAATGAATTTTTTGAAAGTGCTCCAAATGAAATTTTGAAGAAAATACCACGTAGTCACAATGTGGTGAGCGGAAATATCAATGAGAAATCTCATGCGGAATACAGCTTTTCATTATGTCCATATTCAGAGATAGAATTATATGATTTACTAAAAATTAAGCTTAAAAATAAGCAATCAGCCGTGCGCTGACGAAGTACCCAGTTTTTTCATAAGAAACGTGTTGGAGTTTATCATAAAGCCCATTAATTTTTTGGTTAACCCTTCATTTTGTTTAGGAATTTTTCCATCTACATTGACACCTATCTATAAAAACAATAACATCAAAGAAAAATCTAATTATAGACCAGTTACCGTCCCTATGATTTTATCAAAAATTTTCGAAAATGCTTTTTTAAACAGAATGATAAATTTTTTGCAAAGTAATAATATATTAAACTTAGATCGGCATGGCTTTACGAATGGAAAATCTACCATTGCTGCTATAAATTCATTTTATCATAATGTTATAAAATCTATCGGGGCGGGCGAGTGTTCTGTTGGGATCTTTTGTGACCTCAGAAAGGCATTTGATTGTGTTGATTATATCACTTTATTAGTTAAATTATCTAAATTCGGAATTCGCAACTCTTCATTGAATTGAATAAGAACATTTTTGGAAAACAGGAATTAGTATGTAAGAATTTTTTATACTGACAATGGAGCACAACAAAGTATTAGTTCTAAACATATAAGAGTGAATGTTGGAGTCCCACAGGGATCCATATTAGGCCCTGTCCTGTTTATATTATATATAAATGAAATTGGATGCATCTCTGCGGACGCTATGTCTGTATCTGCAGATGATTTCTGAAAGATTAGACCATGATTTGGAAGTAAAATGTTATAACATTATGCTGGATGCGAGTAGATGGTTTAATGGCAACTTTTTATTTCTCAATGGTAATAAAACTAAATTTATTAGATTCCATAATTATCAGAAAAAATGTTCGAAACTTGATATTTTAATTCAGGGCAACTCTATTGAACAGTGTGAGAAGGTGAAATTTTTAGGCATCTATATGGACGAATGTTTAACTTTTAAAAATCACTGTGAATATGTTTCGGGTAAGCTGAATAGTTTGGTTTATATGTTTAGGAATTTACGCACTGTTCTGGATGAAGTACAACTTCTTGCTATTTACTACGCCCAAGTTGAATCGCGCTTACAATACGGGGTCACTTTCTGGGGTTGGTTATCTTTCGCCCATAAGGTATTTTTATCACAGAAAAGGATCATTCGATGTATTGCCAATGTATGCAGTATTTTTTCATGTAAAAATATTTTTAAGAAGTTTGGAATTTTAACTCTTCCGAGTTTGTTTGTTTTTGAAATGTGTATCTATGTTTACTTAAATAAGTCCTCTTTCACTTTTATGAAAGATAAATATCAAGTAAACACGCGCCAGAAGAATAAGTTACATGTTCCCTATAATAAATATAATTTAGGTTATAAATCTCCTAATGGCTTAGCGCCCCAATTTTTTAATAAGTTATCGGAGGAAATAATAAAAGCGCTTCCTCTTAAAAATTTTAAAATAAACTTAAAAGAATACTTACTAGAAAAATGTTTATACTGTATAAATTCTTTTTTAACCAGTAGCAATAATTAGTTTGAAGTCTTAACAAGTTGACGATTCCTATACAAACTGTAATTTTGTCAAAAAAAGGAAAATAGAGATATTATTATTATTATGATTTACAAGCCAAATGGCTTCGCATTCCCTCCAGAGAATATTGACTCATACCAGGTACACAAAGATACCAAAAGTATGAAGCTCTGTGGGAACCCTTTCCATGTTATCGGGTTCTAGGTGACGTGGTCTGCTGTATTTCCCATGAACTTTCGGACGGTTCGCGCGGTTGCTAGGAGAGTTGCTTTCTGCACTAAGACCCAGTCCCATGATGTTCTTGTTGAAAGTATTATGGGAATCGTTTGGACGCTGTTCATTGCCCATTGTTTTCGGATTTGCACCTCCAGATCTCTGTATTTGGCAATCTTCTCGTCGTATTTTGGCCTTAGGTTGTTTTTGTTAGATACAGCCATGTCGATTCGCCTAGAAATTGTATCTATTAGTGTAATATCTGGTCTATTATGAGCAACTGTTTGATCCGTCAGAACCGTTCGGTCCCAATAATACTTGAACTGGTTGTTCTCAAGAATAGGCTCCGGATTGTATTTGTAATAAGGCATTTTTCCTACTTGTAATAGGTTTAACTTTTCTACTAACTCTTGGTGGAGTATTTTAGCGGCTGAGTCGTGTCTTTCCTTATACTCGGTTGCGGCAAACGCTTGGCATCCTCCAGTTATGTGCTGGATTGTCTCTGATGTTCGACATCCATATCTGCATTGGTCATTTTCTATTGAAGGATCTCTAATGACGAACTTCCGATAGTTCTTCGTCGGAATAACCTGATTTTGGATAGCTAACAAGAAGCCCTCCGTTTCCGGAAACATCTGTCCTGAAATCAACCAGTAGTTCGACGCTGAATTGTCGACATTGTCCTGATAACCCTAATTTGGATACCGTCCATGAAGTTGCTTCTGTAGCCAGGTTTATAACTTCTCTTGATCTGTTTGGTGGTGAGAATTAATATCTTATTCCCTCAACTGTAGCGGCGTTAAATCATCTACCTCGCATGTTGCTCGATATATTGTGGAAGAGTCCGCTAACCTGTGGAAATATGAACGTAAGTTTATTATTTGTTGGCCGAGCTGTTTACCAATATCCACCAATCCTCTTCCTCTTTGGGGTCTTGGAAGCATTGTACGTTCAATAGCACTCCGAGGGTGATGTTTTTGTGCTTTTGTTAGGAGTGTCCTTATTTTTCTTTGCAGGTTTTGGGTGTCCGTTCTGCTCCATTTTACAATTCCAAAAGAGTAGCTCAGCGCAGAGCAAGCATACGTGTTGAGCGGCTTAAACAAATTTCTACTCTTTAAATTAGTTCGTAATACCCGCCTTACCCTCCTGACAAATTCGGCTGTCAATTCGGCCTTCACAGTACGATGGTCAATTCTTTTAGCTTGTTTCATACCTAGATATTTGTATGTTTGGTCTACCTCCATTGCAGCTATAGTTTCACCATTCTGCATTTCAAAAGCCCCTGGTTGTATCTTCCCTTTAACAATGTTCAAAATACGGCACTTGTCAAGTTCAAATTGCGTTCCGATATCCCCGGAGAACTCCTCTACAATTTTAAGCATTTGCTCCAGCTGGCTTCTGGTAGCAGCCATTAGTTTAAGATCATCCATGTATAGAAGATGATTCACTCTTACTATCTCTTCATTGTTATTTCTAATACTAAAACCGTATCTGGTGGAGTTCAAACGGCGTGATAGTGGGTTCATTGCAAGGCAGAACCACAATGGGCTAAGTGAATCACCCTGAAATATTCCCCTTCCTATCGAAATGGTGTTAGTTTCGATGGTGCCGCTGGATGGCCCTTGCAATTGGTTTATTATTATTATTATTACACCGCCCCGTAAGCAGCTCGTACTGTAGCGTGCTAGGATCGGTCCATTTATCTCGTTGAGAATATAGATTCTGTAGGTTGAAGAACGTTTCATGCAGCCTAACCTATGATTGTCTTTATTATAAAACATTTTTCAAATTTTTAACTAAATATTTTTCCACTCTTTCGCGATTATTTGTCACAGTATGATTTGATTAACAATCTAATAGCAAATATTTTTTCATTTGCGAATCAAAAAGTTAAAGTACGCTATTTATTAACTAAAACGAGTCGCTATGTCAGAGAAATAGGAACAAAATGGAGACGGATCCAAAACCCTTGTAGTCAACCGATGTCCTTTGACCTTCTTTGTACCTCAATGCCTTACATAAATATTTTGTTACGATTACAGTATTATTTTTATGATATAATTTTTTTTATTTCCTTCCCCCATATTCCATATAAATAAAAAATTTTTCCATTTCACCTGAAGTTCAGAAATAGTTTTAAATTAATTCAATTTTTGCCTTTTCTGGTTATACCTTCATTTAAATTTTTATTGGTTTTGAGCTTTTCCGATCTAACCAGTTTTAATCGGCATAAATATTTGATTAAAAAAAGTTTTAAATTTATTATAACTGAAGTAAAACCTTTTAAAATAACCTAAAAAGGTAATAATAAAATAATATTAAATTAAAAATTCTGAAAGACTTTTCTTGGAAAAGTTCTGCTGTTTTTTTCAGCGGAGATTTATTGAATTCGAAACTTTCTTGAACCTGAAATGGTTGTGGAATATTAAAAACTTTTAATAGACAGATACCGCAGTTTTAAAAATAGTAGCTTGCTCTGTTTATACAAGTTTTGAAGTTTTGTGGTAGGAAAATATAAACAGGTAACAAACTGGAAAACTATGTTGTGTTTTTAAGATTTATGAAAATGTTAAAAATTCTTTTCATTCTATACAATAGGATATTTTACAACTCTCGAAATGCAATTTGAGTAATGGTGCTGGTCACGTGATACGTATGACGTCACATCATAGTAACGCTAAACGATAGTTTATTTGAACTTTTGAGATTTTTATTTGTTTGCCATTATAAAATGATTTATAAATGGTGCGTAATGCCATAATGCTCATCGACGTCCATATGTAGTCACAAAAAGGTGTTTGTTTCTGGTTCAATGAATCTTAAAAGACGCAAAACAGTAGTAGCTTGTTGAGATACATAGGATTTTTGATTTTTATGTGTGAAGATTACTTTAAAGTGACTGTATTTCTATTTTTTTATTATTGCAATATCTTATGGTAATGCTGTTAAAAATTTTGATCAATTTTTCTCGTCCGAAGCTTCATGACGTGCATACAACCTATATAGACTTCAAAATATTTATTCTAGGACAAAATCATTATTTTCTTATGGATTAGAAAGAAAGGTTAATCCTTACAGACATAGAAAACCAAAGAAATATTGCTTGCAAATCCATTGTTGACATGACCTATATGATGATAAGTAAGTTGCAAGTAATACTTATATTGTCATTTTCACGTAGCATAAAAATCAGGATTATTTTAAAGAAAAGTCTAATCCTAAATGTATCTATTAAGGGAAGGTTACTACTGTCGGCTTGCACAAAATTTATCTCCATTTTTATATTTATAACAAAGTAATTTGAAAAATAACTAAACTAACTCGGGAAGTGTTATAATTGTATCCTGTTTGTTTACTTATATGTGACGTCACAGAATTGCAACTATTCATGGAGCGTTTTCCATCACGTGATACAAAATAAATTAACAGATGCTGTTGGAAACTATTGCTGGTTTGATGTGTGTGATGTATGACGTTATTGTTTCAACAGCATCTGTTAAACCATTCTTTACCTAATATTCACATTTCGTCATCAGGAATACATTCAGTAATGATTGTTCCGATATCTTCTGTACTGTTTGTATTTTCTTTATTGTTCTTCTGATGAAGGGCAATGTTTCCATTACTGGAAGGACAACGTGATACCGAAAAATATTCATGTACCTCTGCTTTATGGAAGTCCTTAGCAAGCTCATCTTGCGTTTCCTGTTAAGTAGAGGGTTATAACTGTTTCTTCACCATTTTGTACTTATTGACAGCAGTCAAGAAGTATTTGTCTGATTTTAGCCCTTTGTCAATTGTCACTCCCAGGTATTTGGCCTGGTTTAATCATCTGACATCTTTATCTATTATATCTACTGTTTCACCCGGCTCCTTCCTTCTTCTGCTCAGAAAGAGAGCTTGGCTCCAAACGTAGATCTGGCCTGTTTTCTCCTGGAGGTATCTGCTGATCATTTTCGGCCCTGCTGATCCCGCTATTATGGCAGAATCATCAGCAAATAGGGCTAGTTTTGTATTAGCTGTTTTGGTGATGTCATGGGTGAAGACCTTGTATAGATGCGGCGAGAGTACGGTTCCCCGTGGTACTCCCTCTTCTGATCGTGTCGAATGGTGAGAGAATTTTTTGTGCAGCGTGCCTTTGTACGTAATCCTAGTGATTATCTGTTGGTTGACCTTAGCGTTGACTCCACCTCATTTTCGAGAGCGGCTAGTGTTATAAGTTTGGGCCCAAGTGACGTCTCAGTACAGTGGTTCCACTTGAGAAGCGTTTTATGGGTAGTACAAAATTTCTTATATATATATATATATATATATATATATATATATATATATATATATATATCTATTTATATATATATATATATATATATATATATATATATATATATATATCTATTTATATATATATTAGATATGGAAAGAGAATTACTTCAAGCGAGACTATACGGCCTCACCCCTCCAATGGTTTTCGTACAGGTGCAAACATCGGCTACTGGCGCCATTGGGTGGGAAACGTAAGATCATTTGCGAACATCCATGCTAGCTGTAGATGAAAGCACCGATATTGAGGAGATCCAATACCCAAGCTCGAAATCCCCGTGCGGCTGGGCAAAGCTTGACTCGCGGTTGGATCGGAACAAAGTATTGTTTTTGTTTTTTTTAATACAATACCCTGCTCTTCCCTCAGTAGCGCAGTGCCCTTTTTTCGCCTCTTGATGACTGGGCTCATCAGATCGGTGACGCGATCTTGATAACCGTTTGCGTAGAGAGACTCCTTATCTTCTGAAGACATTTCCCGGCATATAACCGGTAGGCTATGTTGTGATAGAAAGCTTCCCGGTGAAGCACCGTTGAACAATGGCCTTGGGTATTGGATGTCCTCTATGCTTTCATCTACAGTTGGCATGGGTGGTCGTAAATGATTAGACGTTTCCTACCCAATGGCGCAAGTGATCGATGTTTGCACCTGCACGAGAACCGTTGGAAGGGTGAGGCCGTATAGTCTCACTTGAAGTAATTCTTCCATTTCCATTTTAAGGGGAACAATGCTTAGTTGGGCCTGAGATGTCCATGGAATATAAAAATGGTCTATGCTCCAATGTAATTTTTGTTCTTATTATGATGCTTTTGAATAAAAACGTATCACTTTAACATCTTTTATTTTGAATTAAACACAATTCCGCAAAATTTCACTCATAATTGTGATATTGAGAGCGATAATGACGCTTATAATGCATTACCTTCGCCAAGTAGTTAAGTTTTAATTATGTGGCCTTAAAATCGTGATTGATCGAACGCGTTAATCGAATAAATAGTTTAATGGTGTCATCAGTGCATTAGTCAACGTGCAAGCGATAAACAAATAAATTACCATGGACTAAATTGCAGCACTCTATATCAGATGAAAATAAAATAAATTCTATTCTAAATTTTATTTGGTGGAATTTGTACGCTTTTGAAAGTAATTAAACAGTACCTTCAAATTTGTGACGTAAATTTCAAATTCGTAGTTAAATACGATATGTAGTAAATCGTTGATAACCGTTTTAAGTTACTAGTATCGGATTCACCGGAATGATGTGTCAGCTATCAAAAACTGGACCAAATCTAGATTTTTCCGAAGTTATCGAAATAGACTTTTAAGATTAATCAAGCACCGAAGATACCAGACAAGATTTAGGTGAAAATATTTTACATCATTCTACGAAAACTTTTATAATATTACGGTGATGGCAACAGTCCAGGTTATCGGCAATATATTATAAAAACAATTAAATTTTAGACTAAATTTAAATACAAAGTTAGCACTAAAATTATCATATGTCATGTTCAACAATATTGGTAATTTAATATTTGAAATAATGTAATATATCATTGAAATTTGAAGCATGTATATATAGTAATAATATAAATTTATGAAGCGAGTTATCTCTGTTATTCAAATTATAATGCAAAATAATTACGAATAATTTATGTCTCACAAATATTGGAATTTATTAATTATCATACCGAATAGATAATAAATTATTACAAAAAACGCAAAAAAAATTTTTTTTACCGACTTCAAAATAAAGGCCAATAGTTCGGGAGCCCAGGAGCCAATTAAGAGACATGGCTCCACAACTATTTTTTACATGTATCGTAGAATCGATCGATGAACAAAGAAATATTTTTTATTTGATAAAAAACAATTTTTTCGGGAATCCACCCTCGATAGTCATAATCAGGAATTCAAAATACATATAAAAAAATTTATTAGAGCCATGTCTCATCATCAGCTACCAGAACCCACTGGATTCTCGAACTATAACCAAAGTAAGAGTACCTATCCGACCATTATGACTTTTCTTGCCCTCTAGCTTAAGGGCTAACGGTTCTGTCTCCTTCACTACAAGTCCCAGGTTTATCAATATCTTTAAATTTGATGTTTTGCTTAACGTATCAAAGGATTTGTACTGTAATTTTTTGACAAGCATCATCTTACCAAACACAACTCCTGTTGGATAAACCCAGAAAAAAAATCAAGGGGATTGAGATCCAGGGATCTTTTAGGCCTTAAATGTGTCATCCTCTACGTAGGCATTGGTTTGGATAGCGCTGATTTAAGAATTTTCAACCGTGATGAGAAAGTAAATTTGCATTCAAAAAATGATTTACAATTTAAAATAGTTTCTAATTTATTGTTTACTTTTTTACGTAAATTTTAGAAGTCGATTTAGTTTTCAAAAAAAAACTATTCTATTAGTTGATCAGCAAAATAATAAAAAATGGAAAAAAAGCAAAATAATTAACGAGGCATTCAAAGTAATAAATAAATTTCTATCTAAGAATTTACTAAGGGTGGTTAACGAATTTTTAATGACGCACATACATAAAGATTTAAAATAAAAGTAAAAATATTTAATTATTGATAAAGTTTATTCGATGGTAAATCGACAAACTTTGAAATTAAAGACAGTAATAATTGATGTAAAAAGGAACCTTCTACGTGAATTTAACCGTACTGTAAACTTTTCCCCCAAATATAACTTTTCACGAATAAAGATATCAAAAAGGTAAAGGAAACGGCGAAATAATTTCGTGGATTGGTTTTTATTACTATTTTAAATACTTTTTGATCTGTAAAAAACATTATATATACTTTATTTTATAACGAAAAAACAATAATTAATTTTATATTTTTAAATATATTTTGTGTACATCTGTTATCGTTTTATTGAACACATTAAATTTTGGAAAATGAGCAGTGGCGTAAGCTGGTGGGGAAGGGGAAGATTCAAGGCGAAAAAAAACGCAGGGAGGCTTAGAAACCAAACGGTTTAATAATAAGAGACATAAGTTTCTTTATGTGGAAATGACTTAACTTTTATGATATTAAAACTGATATATATCAAGGTCATTGCAGGGTCAGTTTTTTTTTCGAACAAAATCCCCTATTTTTTTTTTATTAAACGCTGACTATGGGGTGTCGAATGATAATAAAATCTTTTAATCGAAACCTAAAACCTGAAAAATAAAATATATAAAGAATTTTCTGTAGGAAAAACGATTTATTTTCATGAAAGTGATAGTATAATGATATAAAATAGATTCATATTTTAGACTACTAGTTGGAGGGCGCTCTAATTTAATGAAGAATGACTAAAAAGTGATTAATGTAGCTAATTTTCAATTTAAGAAACTTTCATTCTTATGTGACTCTCAAATTAAAATACAGTTAGCAACTTTAAACACAATTTGAGCAGTTTAAAATTTCTTCGCTCTAGAAAATTTTGTCTCTATAACAATCATCTTATTTCCTAATATTGAATTCTGAGAATTTAATTTTATATCGACAGTTTGTTCCGAAGGAAACCACGAATTCACATAAATTTGGATGACTATGGTTTAGTCACCATCTTGCATTTCTCAAAAAACTGTATCGTAAGGGAAACTTTGTATTACTGTGTGACTTTGTCAATTTATGGAATTGTGGGTAACTGTACAATGCTGCTCTATGCGGATGACGCTAAAATTTTTACTTCTGTAAAAAACGATGCTGATTGTCAAAGACTACAAATAGCAATAAATACCGTCACCGATTGGTGTAGCGAAAACAGACTGCCTCTAAACGTTGGTAAATGCAAAGTCATGATTTTCACATTAAAGAAAAATGTGCTGGTGTATGATTATAAAATTGATGGAACATGTGTTCCACGAGTAGAATGTTTTAGAGATCTGGGCGTGACATTTGATAGCAGACTTTCATTTATTCCTCATATAAATGATCTTATACAGATGTATTTTAAGTCATTAGGCTTTATTATTAGAAACTCAAAAATATTTTCGAATCAAAGTACGCTCATTTTACTTTATTACGCTTTTGTAAGATCTAAATTGGAATATGCTTCCATAATATGGTCTCCTTATAATCAAAACCATATTAATGACCTTGAGAGCGTTCAGCGGCGTTTCTTGAAATACCTAAACTTTCGGATTGATGGACATTATCCTGAAACAGGGTTTCCGCATGAAATCTTACTTCAGCGGCATTCTTTTTGTTCGCTAGAACATAGACGTATCGTCGCAGACCTCAAATTTCTTTATAAGGTTTTGCATAACAGAGTGGGATGTAGTGATATACTGGAAAAAATAAGTTTTCTTGTACCTAGGACTTCAGCTCGCCAATCTGCTACATTCTATTGTCCTACACCTCGTATAAATGTGTGTAACTACTCTCCTTTATATAGGATGTGTAGAAACTACATCGAGAATCAAAATAAATTCGACATATTTAGCTGCAGAATGGCACAAATAAAAAAAAATAAGTATGTAATATTTTGTAGTCTTGTTTCTAGTAATTTGTGTATGCTTGCTTTGATATTGTAAATATTTAAGTTTTTTTTTCTGTTGTACCCATTTGTTAATTGGTTTTTTGAACTGTGAAATGGGTTTAAATAAATAAATAAATAAATAAATAAATAAATAAATAAATAAATAAATAAATAAATTTCTTGAAAAAGTTTTCGATAATTCATAAGTGGTAAATTTTGAACATTTGTCGTTGCATAATGTGCTAATTTGAAGTTACCATGTATAAACATGTAATTGATACAATTAGTTGCTGTTAATAACTTGATAAGTTAGAATTGTAAGCGGCAGTAATTAATTGCCTAGTTGTAATGTCTTTTTTTACTTAGTTTCTATAGATAGGTTTAAGGTACATTCGAAATAAATACCTAATAATTTTAATGGATCATGTAAACTTTGAGTTTTCAAGCTACAGTGTAGATTTTCCTACAGGAATATTTATTTTAAGGAAATATGTAAGACTAAAATCCACAAAACGAACTACGTAAAGAATTCAGCAAAGTATGGATAGGAAAAATCGACAATAACAAGATAAATGTTTACAAACAACAAAGTTTTCGAATGGTTTTACACTCCAAGAACTCTTGATTACAAAATAGATTCAATATAATTACTTTTAGAACTCAAGTTTAAATTTCAGATCGACGATTAACCTTTAAACTGACCTAGGGGAAGCTCCCACTCGCTCTTGAATTTAGGTTTGAACCACACAATAAATATGGAAGTCCTGTTATTTGATCGCATGCAGTGAATACCATAATTTAATATCTTTGTATTGTGGATATTATGGAATATTCTTTTTGAGTATTTAGTAAACATGTTTTTAGTCTTTGAGTCGTTGAATAAAGTTGAAATTTGACCCATTTTCTATCGTATACGCAATAAACAATCCACCCATATTATTTGAAGAATATGCTTTATATCTAATCAGATTTAAGTCACTAATTCACATACTTTTACATATTGTAAAAAAAATTAATGTCAGGCAAAATATCCTCAGTTTACTGTGTCTATACTGTTTTGGTAAATTAATAACTACATAATCTAATATACAGTTTCTCCGGAACATTCTGCACTTTTTTTGGATTTTTTTTTATTCCTATGGTTTTAAAAAAAATTATGGTTTGTTTTTGCATCATTAGTTTTTTTAGTTATATTTCCCTGGAATTTTAGATAGAAACCGATACTGCCATGTAAAAAAATGTTTATGTTTTTTTGTAACAAAGTGTATTTTTTTCAAAATAGAAAACTGGAGGATATTTTTGGATTCTTTCATATTTTCGTATACTAAAAATATTTATTTTTTAGTCATAATGAGCGAAAAGCTAGAAAATACCACTCATTTTGAATTAAGGACAAGTTATGTGCCTAAAATTTTCTTTTTGAACCAAATTTTTCCTAAAATTCATAAAAATTAGTAAGTGTGTGTAAATTAGTAATATTCTTAAAATAATTCATTAATTTGTTGACATTAAAATTCTTCTTGGGCGAATAAAAGGTGGTTCAAAAAGTCCCGAGACTGTCACATAGATGGCCACTCTAATAATCCATCCATACGATTTTTAGTTAGTATCAACCTTCATACGAATGGTGTCAAAATTTGATATCATTTTGACCGATAGTCATCGAGATATTGAAGTTTTTGTGACAATAAAAAAAATTAGTTTCGTACGTTGGTAAAGCATTGTTATTTGATAGAAAAAATACCATTAAAACTCAAGAATGGCTTGTTATAGGGAATCTGCTCCGTGGATAGCAACCAAATGTCGCTCTATTGCTGAATTTAAACGCCGTCGTATAAGCACAAATAATGTGAACGTTCTCAAATGAGGTTGTTGTATAGGAAAATATTTAAAAAATCCTCAAAATCGTTTTCAACAAGTGTAAAGTGAAGGTGCGTGAGATAGCTGACATCGTAAAGATGTCAATAGATCATGCACATCAAATATTATACGAGTATTTGGGTATGCAAAAGCTCTGTTTAAATTGGAAACCGCGTTTGTTCACAGTTGACTAAAAACATGATGATTCAGAGCAGTGTCGGGAGCTGTTTAATTGAAATAAAGAGGATTTTTTTCCGCGGTATGTTACAATGAATGAAACGTGGGTTCACCGCTACACTTCGGCATCAAATCGACTGTCAGCCAAAGTTACAGTCAAGGATGAAAGCCAACCAAGGTGTCCAGAAATGCAACCGCTAGCTGGAAAGGTTATTGCGTTCGTGTTTTGGGATGCGCATGGCATGTTATTCATCGACTATCTTGAAAAGGAAAAAATCATCAGTAGCTAATATGATACCGTGTTATTGGTGCATTTGAACGAAGAAATCGCGAAAAAAATGACCCCAAATGAAGAAGTCTATTGCAGCGATGGTAAAACTGAATGAATTATCTTCAAATTGCTTCTGCATATACCATATTTTGCAGATTTGGTCGCCAGCGACTCTTACTTGTTCGCAAATCTCAATAAAATGCTCATCGGAAGGAGATGTGGTTCCAATGAAGAGTTGATCGCCGAAACTGAACAATAAGAAATAAATATTAGAGCGCTGGAATGATTACATCACTCTAGAAAGAGACTATGTTTATGAATAAAGTCGAGTATCGGGACTTCTCGAACCACCTGTTAATATGTAGTTTCGTTACAGAATCTTTATGTAACCTATGTTAAACTGATATACTGATTTTTGAGTTAACTCTGGATTCTGTAATTTGAGGCTTAATAAATTTTTCTGATTTCCAGAAATAATTAGAATTTGACAACTTTATTTTTATTTCTTGCTTATTAAATTAATGTTAGTTTGACATAACATAAATCTTTCAATAAAAATTTTTAATTTAATTATATAAAAAATTAAATTAATTGATGATAAATATATATAAAAATGATATAAATAAATAACAGATATTTTTTATGTAGCTTAATTTATGATCTGATTTTACGAACATTGATTTTTCAACTTAAATTTTACAGATACACTCTAGAGCGCAGTGGCAAATCGTAACTTTGTTGTGACTGTACTCTAATAAATTGTTGGTAACCCCTGAGAATTATTAAGGGTCAGATGGACTTAGAGAAACTTTTACAACTTCAATTTAAATTCCAGACCGACGATTACCCTACACTTTAATCAATGAGCTCCTGACATTCGCCATTTCAATTTATTTAAGTTGTTTAACTAATAACAACAACAAAGGTTTTACAACCAATGTTTAAATCGTGATATTTTGGAATTTATGTGGCTTTTTTAACAGTAAAATCATCTGGTTAGACCCTGAGGTAGTGGTGACTTGTAGGGTAGTACCACAGTGCCATCGCACTGCTCATTTTTTTTCTAAAAACTTTTTTTAAAATTATTTTTGCTTTAAACTTTCTCGAATACATTTTCGTTCACCATTTTAATAATTTAACAGAGAAACAGCTTAAAACTCAATCGACAACATATCAGCACAGTGAGCGAGAAAGATGGAATTATGTATTAATATTTCCGCATGCAGCTATAGCCACATTTGTGCCAGGCGGTAAATGCTGGATGCTATTAAATAAATCTAATAACGAACACACTTGTTACCGGTGACAAGTGACATTAATTTTTTATTTGGGTATTCGTGTTTGTTTTGTCTGCCCTTGGCAGTTGTAAAAGAATATTTTATTTTAAATTTAATTTTAGTTATCTATTGTGTTTTGTTACTAGAAGTCATTTTATTTGCTACTATGACTACAAATAAAATCACTTTAATAAAGAAATCTTTTAGTGTGCTCTCTTTAAAGAAAAAAATTATTGTATAAGAATCAATATGTCTATTGCCTGATTTAAAAACGGAAAAACAAAGGAGAAGTGCAGAAAAGTATCGCTGTTGCAAATTTAATAAAAATATATAGTTTGCTGTGCGGGTGTAAGGTAATACAAAACCTGTACTGTAATATATATATATATATATATATATATATATATATATATATATATATATATATATATATATATATATATATATATATATGTTGTTTGGAGGGGAAGAAACTTGGTCGAAAAAAGGAATAAATCACCTTGTTCATATACGGAATTTGAAATATCTAGGGTTCACATGAATAATGTTTTTAGCTAAACTTAAAACCCAGTTAATTCCTTTCTACCGTAACTATAGGTCCCATATTATTTTGACCGAAATTGCTAGTGAAAAATCCAAAATGGCGTTGATAATATGCAGGATGAAAAAATTTTTTTTTTATTTCTTCCAAAATTGGTAAGGAGGAGTTTTTGGGGTCGTATATAACGAATTTAAAATTATTTTTAAGAAATTCAATATTGAGGATCCAGTATGGTGGATTAAAAAATTTACATCTCTCGATTTTGTCCAGAATTTATATAGAGGAGTTTTTAAAAGTGTAAATTATGAATTTAAAATTATTTTAGAAAAATTCAATATGGCGGATGCAATATAGCGAGCCAAACATTTAACATCTCTCGATTTTGTTCAAAATGGGTACTGGAGGCAATTTTTGTTATTCAATTTAGTGTAGTTTAAAATTTTGGGTGCTTTTTAGAAGTCGGTTCTGTTTTTTTATAAAAATTTTATTATTTGAAATGTTTTTTTGGGATTTTGATAATTCATTACCGTTTTGTTAACTTCGCGAAACAATATACACTAGGTTCATTAGGCAGACCCACGAGTTACTTATTTAATGCAACGACAGAACGTGAGTCGATAGTATATATAGGTCATATTCAGTTTCTTTAAGCATCATTTTAAGTGGATGCTGCATGTTGATTTCAGTTATTTCGTTCCGTAACATAATTTTTTCCAAACTCATGACATTATTAAATGCTACACTATAAACAATTCTATTTAGTCTAATAGAGAGCTTCAGAAATAAATTCTACTACCTACTAAATATCTAATTAACTTATTTGGATTTGATTTTTATTCATTTAAAATAATAATGTTGTTTTGTTCCAGATTCTTGGGCAGGTTATTACGAAAAAAAGCTTCTGCATAAACTACTAGATACTTATAATGTGCTAGAACGCCCGGTTGCTAACGAGTCAGATCCGCTCCAGCTAAGTTTCGGGATAACTCTGATGCAAATAATAGATGTGGTAAGTTTTCAGTTTTTCTTTTGTTCAGGCGAGACATTTCAGCCATTTAGCGTACTCAGGCCAAATAAAGTTCTGACCTCCAACTAATTAAGATAAAAGATTAAACTTCCGAAAATTATTAAGTTTTATTAAAATATGCGGTTAGCTCTTGTTCAAAGTTTTACTTGGAAATTTTGGATATTATCTCCATCTTTTCTTATCTAGTTAATAATTCCCTGTAAACCCACTAACTAGATAAAGTGTTAGATATCATGTTGCTGATTAAAAGGTTTTATCTCTATCAGGTAAGCGCTAATGCTGCAATTAGCTTTGTTGTAAAATGCCTAATTTTACAGAATTTATTCTTATATAATGTAATATGGTTATTTATTATTACATTATTCATCATGCAAAAATGACTTTTATACAGTTTCCGTGTATCCGCTTTCTTGATATCATAGTACTGACGCCTTTGTGGTCTTCTAATACTTCTCATTCCCATCCATAGTCTCCATGTCATTATTTTAACGTTCAATTTATTGTCTTGAATTATTGCTATGTGGCTCCCGTAATTTTGTGTGTGTGACTTTTGTTCTATTTCTGATCCAGCTTTGAGCTGGTCAGTTACAACCGTTTGAATAATTATAAAGTTCCAAAATGATGTCCTATGAGGTGATTTTTCAATCTTGGAAAGGGGAAAAAGTTACAAGTACTCAAGTCAGGGAATAAGGAGGCCGAGGAGCCATGTTTTAAAAATACCCAGTTGTACTTAATGTTTAATCTCCGATGTATACTCGTTTTCAAAGTTTAATAAAAACCTCTTGGTAAAAGTGTTGATTAACCGTCTAGCCTTGAGTAACAAACTCTTTATGGACGATTTCCTTTTTATACAAAAAGCAAATTAGCATGGATTTGATCTTCGACTTGTGTCATTCAAGTGCTCTGGCGCTAGATTTCCTGCTCTGATTTCACAAACTGAAGCCACTTCTTCCTCCTGATGTCCTAGTGGTGCATGCGAAAAGATTTTGAAACCATTTTTACGCATCCCAATTCATTGGTCAGAATCTGATGTGCCAGTCAGGTTCAACTCTTCCATGACCGATGATCTGAACGAACAATTTTATTGGTTCATTTATAATTTTATCGGTTCATCTTCAGTTGACTCTTTTCCTTCTTAAAATAAACCACCAAACAACCTGAGCGCTTGACGAAACACTGTCTTTATAGTCCTGCTGAAGTTTTGCAAAAGTTTCCATTACACTGTGCTCAAGTCTGAGGAAAAACCTTAATTGTTGTTTGAAATTGATGTCACACGCACTAAAAAAAAATGTTTCACGAAAAAAATCGCTACGGCCCATTTGGTGAGATCAAACTCGTACTGAAGGCATATTACGTGTCTACTTGCGTCTCGCGTTCCAAGTGTTGCCAGATCGAACGTTACCTTGCCAGTCCCATAACCTAATTTATACAACTTTGAAAAATATTATAAGAGTCTCTATCGGTCTTTGAATTCTCTCTTTATCTCGCTCTCTCCGTATTTTTGTCTTATCTTGGTCTTATTTTATCTCTTTGCTTGTCAGTATCTGTCATTATTTGAAATAATAATAACATTCGTGGCAGCTATTCTGTACCATTTAAAACATTCTATATACACAGTACACACCATACAGAGTACGTATAAAAAACTTTGGTCTTTTCTGAATATACGTAACAATAAAATACAAAGAGCAATTGAAGAGGAGAGATTAGAATCATTAGAACGCTAAAGGAGTAAAATGATCTAAACCCCGAATGTAGTACTCAAAAGAGTTTAAAAAAACTTCTGATGTCATTTGTTTTTAAAAAAGTTTTATGATAATTTTAGCTCCATAATATACCTGACGTAAAGGTTAGCATTTGTTATTTTCTATTATTTATAGGAGATTAAGACATTTGGTTCAAGAGCTAACTCCTGTAGTTTATTTGGTACTCCATTTTTTTTTTAATTTTAAAGGTTGGTAATTCAAAACGCAAGAAAGTATCGCGTACGTATATTGACTGTTTTAGTCAAAGGGTTGCAATTAATAATATATTGGTAGGTTGCACAATAGACAGATTATTTAAAGTTTTATAAATCATTTCGTTCCGAAAAATATCAATTACTCTCTATTACATCAACTCAGAAACACAATAAATTGAAGTGTTGACATATGCAGATCATTTATTAGCCTAATCTTTTTAAGCAACTTTAGCGAATCGATAATAAAAAAATCATTAATGATGTCAACTCTACAATAAGTAGCATTAGCACAATATTCTGATCATTCAGAAATTCTTTTTCACCGGTTCCCTAACTAAAAGAGTTACAGCATTCCCACCAAAACCAATAAGTTTAAAGATATTCCGTGAATTGTGTCATCTATACGTAGTAGTGTTATATATCTTCCTTTTCTGTTAAATAAATGTGTAGATACAAACAATAGACATAAAATAAATAAAGACAAATTTATTGGAAATCATTAAACAAATAAATCTTATTAAAGAGATATATAAAATACGTTTTATAACTCGAAACCCTAAACTCTAATACCTTACCCGTTGGGTAAGGATCGTAACCCAAGCTGTTTAATTAAAGGGGGTGTTTTTCACCTAATACAACATACTATCTGTCCTTGAGAATTTAATTTACCAGAACCCCAATTTTATTAAAAAGCTTATTATTTTTCTAATAATTCTTTTCTATGATTTTTAGTCATGAAAATATGAGGGATATGTGAAAAGTTTAGCAAATTTCCCTGAGATTGTTTCATTAATTAGCATTATTAATGGTAATAATCATTCCTCTAACTATGATAAAACTTCAGAAATATATCCAGTGTGATTCTTATTTTATTTCTTTCTCGCCGAACTGGCTTTGTCAGAAGTTTTTTCCTTGCTGTTCCCAAGGGAAAAAAATCATTTGATGTGCGAATTGGCTCTTCTCATGCGCTTTCATTTATTTCATCGCTGAAACAGATTAATTCAGAAGGGAGTCTCCCATTTATCATTTAGTGGGATTAGTGGTTCGATTAAAACTTCGTGAACGACAACCCACTAGAGATAATGCCCTTAATAACTTATTATTCCTCTGTATTGTTAGAGAACAATTCTAAGGTCACCAATAAGAAAGTACATTTTGGAAGCGTGAAAACGATCAACAATAACACTTCAGGCTTACTTGTGGAAATAGTTTTCACCTGCGGCATAAATACATATTTAAAAGCAAAATTTCATGAACGGTAAGTCTATGGATTTAAAATAGGGGCTCTTATATCATCAGCATTATATGACTTTGAATGTGAAGGTTTTTAAATCTCCTTTGATTGTAACCTCTGTTATTTCTTTTATGAAATTCATGAGCATTCATAAAACAATTGGGATCTAAAAATTACCTTAAAAATCGAAGGTCGCGGACAAAGTTACAGTTAGACCAGACACTCGATAAAGATTAACCTTAGATATTCTTTTGTTTTTAAAATGGTGTTTTTTTTTAATAACTGTCAAAACAAAAAAAAATATGTGAAAAGTAGAGGAACATTTTTATAACCGAATGATGGAAGTCATTAAGCGAAGTCTCTTTGTCAAATATCAACTTGATAAGTAAAAAACTAATCGTAAGATGTTAAAAATGAGAAAAAAAATTGAACTTTAACTACTGTAACTTGAGGAGTATTAGCTTTTCGACTTTTTGTTATATAACGTGGTCGTTCATCTTGATGAAACCACATTCTGATTTTCTTTATAAGGTTGAAATTATAGTCCAAGAATTTCGTCGTTAAGGTCGAAGAAATAAAGCCCGAGAATACTGTCACTTTACACGGAACAATACAGTTTATGGGATACAATTTTCTGAACGACTCTTTGATTCTACATTTTCCTAATCCTACAGTTTTCCTTAGTTAAGAAGCCATTCACGTGGAAATGAGCTTCACCATTCACAAACAACCAGTTTAGAAAATTAAGTTCCTCCCTTAAAAGTTATTGAAAACGAACAGCGTACTTGGGAAGAAACCCAAGATGCCCCAAATAAGGTGGACAGTTTTCCCACTCTATTCCAATTAATTAGAACGACGGCTAGTTGATGTTTCTATGCTATAAATGTAGAGCTTGCTATATCAGTATGAAGCAAGCCAATCAAAGAACCCCGTTGTTGAAAACGGGTAATTAGTTTGCGTTTAATGATCTCAGCTGAAGCATATTCACTGATTGAAATGTCTTCTGAGTTTCAGTAGTTGATCGTTTATTTTCAAAATAAAGTTTCATAAGTTAGTTTCTCCGCTAAACCAAGAGCCTGTCCATAATTAACTTACCAAGTTTCTAGATCTGAAACGAAAAGAAAAAAAAACAGCATGTTCGAGATCACCTAAGACCTGCATTTTTTATTTTGAAAATCTGCACACAAAATTGCAAAATATTTAATGCTATTTATATCGAATGATTCTTTCTAATAAAAGTGGTAATATATTTTAACTAGGTTAGCATAATTGTGATTCTAATTATGCTGTTAGCTTACACAGATGATTAAAAACCAGCATATAAATGTTATTTAATACCGCCATGTCAGTAACGATAATTAATGAGTTTTTGAATCCGCCTTTCTCGTTTACTATTTTGGCAAGTCGCAAATATTTTGATTTATACGGTATGTTGCGATATCACTTCTCTGCCTTTCTAGCTTTGTTTTTAATAAAAAAATCAGATTATTTTTTGACAACTACTATTAAAAATTGTTTTTTTAAAATTGACTTAAATCTGGATAGTAAGTAATGGAAAATTGATCTTAATGGATTCATTTCAAATTTTGGGAATATACTCTCTAAATGATGCTGATAAAATGTTCTCATTGTCTCAAATCGATTTAAAGCGATTCTAAAGATGGAGGAGGCTTGAAAGGTGGACATTTAGCGCCTTAAAAATTAAGCATTGATTGGACATTTTTTTTTCTGGGGAAAAGTGAGATACAGAAAAGTTGCATACAAAAATTGCACGATTTTAAGTGAGACGAATGCAGGTGACCCCTGCTCGCAAACCTGTGGTCAGAGTCAAGGTTATTTAAAGATAAATTAACTGATAAGATGGTAACGAATATTTTTCTTCATGGAAAGTAATATAGCTGAAAATGTTCGATTAAAGCTGTGATATTGATCGCAAGGTCAAACAAGGTAATTTTCAAATGTCAATTCACTTATCGGTTAAGGTATTTGTAACTCCGAAAAAGTCGGTCAATTAAAGCAAGATCTGCGAAGAGTGCTTGCCAGCTAAAGCAAGACCTAGGAAGCACCTATTCCGTTAAGGCAAAACCTTTGAAGTATCCAGCCATAAAGACAAAACCTTCGAAGAGTGTTGGCCAGGTAAGGCAAGACCAGTTAACGTAAGACCTTTAAACTAACCAGTTAATTAAGGAAAAACACACAAAAGACCCGAGCAGTTAAGGCAAGATCTCGAAGAGTGTTGGGCAGTAGAAGGGTAAGGTGAGAAATAGAAGCGCGCAGTAGCAAGAGGCATATATATATATATATATATATATATATATATATATATATACATATATATATATATATATATATATATATATATATATATATATATATATATATATATATACATATATATATATATATATATATATATATATGTATAATATATATATATATATATATATATATATATATATATATATATATATATATATATATATATATATATATATATATATAACTGTTCGAGACGTCTTAAAAAATCACAATTTTTATGAGGCAGAGTTGTTCGAAAAAAGCCCTAAATGAGTAAAGGCAACAAAGTGAAATGTCATTTTAGAAAAACATCATTTTTACAGAGTATAAATATAATATTATTCAGTCAAATGGGCAAGTGTCACACATGATGGTGTATAAGTGGTGAATGTTTAGGGAATTTACACTCCAGTAAAGAAATAATGAATTAACAGATTTATCCAAATATTATTATTATAAGTATTGAAGAATTTTTTGTATTTTACGTGGATAATGATCTTCAACATAAAGCACACAACATTAAAACTTGGCTACTCTAGAACTGTCCTAAAGTTATCAAAACTTGGCCGCAAAGTCCTGATATTAATATAAGAAAAATTTATGGGACCATTTAAAAGTTGCTATAAGAAATCACGAAATCAGGAATAAAAAACATTCAAAAATTGTATTTCAGGAAGAATGGTCAAGAATATTCAATGAACAACTAGTGTGGTAAATACTGGTTTGTTTAAATGCTGTTATAGGAAACGAGGGTAAAACTAAATAAAGTTGTGAATATTTTTATATTTTTAAATTATGGACAATTTTAAAAGTGTACGAGTTTCATTTTCGTGTTATAATTTTATAAAGTAGGTTAAATTATTTTTATTCTCAGTGAGCCCTTCAGATTTTTATTTTATTTTACTATTTCTGATTGATATATATATATATATATATATATATATATATATATATATATATATATATATTTCTATTTCTGATTGATATATATATATATATATATATATATATATATATATATATATATATATATAGTTTCTTTATAGATATGCTTAGACTATTACCCCATTCTTCCTATCAAAGAAGATGAAAAAATTTATTGGAGATATCTGAAAGTTTCAAGTCGTAGGGGGCACCCAGTAGATGATAATACGTAAAAAGGTACAGCTAGATCAGCCCTGTTTTTTTATAAACAACATGGAATGTCGGAAAATTCGATTTTTTGTCCGTAGGATTTTTCGGTTACATTTCAGAGAAAACTTGTTCAAATGAAAGTTGTGGGTATTCAAAAGACCTTTAACTTCATTTTTTATACGTCAAAATCGATAAATAATTTATCGAGATAATGGCGAAAAACCACATTTTTTGCACTATTTTATAAATGTTAATAACTTTTGCAAGAAAGGACGAAAGTGATGTATAACTCCTTGATGATAAAGCTATTATGTACCTTTATAATTGTGCGAAAGCTGGACCAAGTCGGTTTGGTAGTTTATGAATAATCTTAATTGTTTATCCCAGACAGCGAATGTTCAAACAATTGTCCTTGCCCTGAGGATGATTCTACAGATTTTTACAAAAGCGGAATGGATCCTTTGAAGTTCAAACTACAAGCAAAGGTGAAAAGACGAGGGATTTGAAAAAAATTGTTGTTAATAAAAAATGAAATGTCAATTTTCCGGTATTTCCCGATTTCCTATGATAATGAAAATAAGCCAATTCGTAATATTTCGTCGAGTTACCCCAGTTTAAAAAAAATAAAGGCTCTACGTTATCTGGAACCCGAGATATCATATAATTTTGTTGCGCGCTCCAATTTGAAGTTTGAATTTCAGAAGCACACCGTGAGAAAGCCGAGCTTCCCCCACCACTCGCTACAACGCACTGGCAAAAGTACCTTCACTTCGAAGAGCTATAACTTTACTAACGATGCATGAATTTCATACTTATCAATTGCATCATAAAATATAGGTCTTCGTTTAAAATCTGTGAAAATTTCGACTCTTAACGTTTGTAAACAAAAGAGATATAATTTTTTTAAAAAAATGCTATCTTAGCTTCTATTGGTCGTAGGAAACTTTTTTTTTTAATTCGTGTTTCTTCACCAGCTTTCAAGTTCACTTATTCAGAAACTTGTATCATTAAATTTAGCAAAGTTATTCCAATTGTTTATACGGTACCACTTCTTTAAACGGTTTTTTTAGCAACAATTTTTTTCAAAATCCATCGTTTTTTCATCTTTGTTTGAAGTTTGAACTTCAAAGAATCCATTCCGCTTTTACAAATATCTGTATAATCATCCTCAGGGTAAGGATAATTGTTTGAATATTCAATGTCTGGGATAAACAATTAAGATTATTCATAAACTACCAAACCGATTTGATCCAGCTTTCGCACAGTTATAAAGGCACATAATGGCCTTATCATCAAGGGGTTATACATCACTTTTTTGCAAAAGTTATTAACATTTATAAAATAGTGCAAAAAAGGCGGTTTTTCGCCATTATCTGGATAATTTATTTATCGATTTTGACGTATAAAAATGAAGTTAAAGGTCTTTTCAATACCCACAACTTTCATTTGGACAAGTTTTCTCTAAAATGTAGCCGAAAAATTCTACGGACAAAAAATCGAATTTTCCGACTTTGGATGTTGTTTATAAAAAATAGGGCTGATCTAGCTGTACTTTTTTACGTATTTCTCATCTCCTGGGTGCCCCCTACGACTTGAGACTTTCAGATATCTGCAATAAATTTTTACATGAAATCGCTACAAATTCAATAGGAAGACTGGGGTATATAAGGGCTTTTTACGAGATAAATACCGTGCAGTTCCATCATCCACTCAATTTTTTAAAACAATGGGAATGTTCTTAATTCAATTTCGGAATTTAGGAAACCATTCGAACCGCTCTGAAACTAAAATTTCATTCGTACAAAATCAAAGTGGAACAAAAGTCAATACGTCTTGTGATTGGTTTAAACTTGAAATATTGCTAAATTGACGGTCGTTTATTTATGTTCTGCTTCACTGCTGGTTTCTCTTATGTAAACTTATCATTAAACATTCTCACTCAAAGATGTCAGTTAAACCGCAGTTCAAGATTAAATTAATTTTATGTTTGTTTTAATCAATCAAAAATGTGTACTAAATTATTTTAATTAAATAAAATAATGTTGTCAATAAAAACCCATGATTTATCATAAAGCTTCCGCATTGATTAAGATTATAATAAAACTCATTAGCAAAATATCGATAAAATTCTAAATCATAAATTGATGATTTATTTCCACGTGGTGGTAATTTATTTACAATTGGACTTTATTTGAAAATATCAGAAGGAAATGAAAATTAATAATGCTGTATGGACTGAATATATTGTAAATTTAATTAACTTAAAATTATATTAAATCTAATAAAGTCTTACATTAATAATTTGCTAAGTGATTAAAAAAAAATTTCAAAAATAATGTTAGATTTTTTTTGTCAATTAAATTTCTCATAGTACGCCTCAAGCGATATATAGATTAAGTGTTATAATATAACTTTATTTAGTAATAGTTACGAACAATAACAAAAGAGCACTCTTTATTTACAAAAAGTTTTATTCTTTAGAGGTTCTAACAAACTGCCACCCCTTCTGACAAGGTGTCAGACGTTGAAAAGGGTAAACAAATTGGTTGTCTTTCAAAAATTAATAAATTTTCATATGGTTTTATTACGTTCGTTCTGAAAGAGACTATTTTTCAAACGAATAATCTTTTGTTAATAAAATATCTCATTTTTGCATGTTAAAAAATAAACTAAACATTTTTAATGTTAATGACAATGTTATAAATTTTATTCGAAAAACTATGAATTTAAAAAATCCAGATATTATATTTTCCCAAACAATTTATTCTTATTATAAATTATTAATTAATTACTAATATTAAGTTTTTGCTAAAAGTTTTAAACTATAATTCTATTATATTTTGAAGCTTTCCAGATCAAGAAAAGCAGACACAAAAGTTGTTGAAGGGTTTTTTAGAAGAGATCAATAAAATGAACGGTCGTCCAGAATAAGGACAGTTAAGTAAATTAAAGATGTTTATTGTATTTTTAGGTTTGATTTAAATAAGCATCAAAAAAGTTTCATTATAAGTACCAGTATAATTGCATAAATAGCTTAATATATAGAAAATATATTAATTAGTTTATTTAAATTTTTATTTAGAGGAGTTTTTCATAAAACTTCCCAGAAGGTAAACTGTGAAGTCCTTTTTCTGAGGTAAATCAGTATAACACATAGAGTGAATAATTCCCATATAAATACTTCTAATTAGGTTCTGATGTGAAGAGATGAGAGATTTAAAAATATATTAAAAACGTGTCGTAAATGTCAAAATATATCAGGTTGGCAAGAAAAGTAATTTAGGTTTTATTGTGTGAAATAAAACTCATTTTGGTAATTATTGGAAACTGTAGAAAAACCGAATGTTTCGATGATTTTGACTCATATAACTTGTATTTTCCGATCAATGCCTTTAAATTTTTGGCATTTCTAGTAAAATTCACAAATACAACAAAATATGTTTTAATAAAATTTACATTTGTCGTTTGATACTGTTTCTGGGTATGGATGGTTGCATACGATTTAGATCAAAATATGTCATGCGATGTTACCACGTTTACGTGGATTTTCAATTTTATTAGGATGGAAAACTTGGTGGCCCAAATGCAATTAATTGTGGCCATTCTAGTATTGTAGCGTAAAATGTGAGTTAACGTGCAGTACATACAATGTAAACATATCGTTCCGCAAGCTACGTTGATCTAAAAACGAAAACCATAAGTAAACTAACGTGAACTGTCCTGAATTAACGTGCGTGGTGTTTCCATGGAATCTTGAAAATTTTAGTTCAGGTTAGTTCAGGTCAGTTTAGGTTAGTTTAGTTATGATTTTCGTTTTTAGATCTACGTAGTTTTCCGAACGATCTGTTTATGTTTGATATCCCAATTTTGCACGTTTATCCATATTTTACGGTACAATACTGGAATGACCGCAATTCATTGCATTTGAATCACCAAGGTTTCCAGCCTAATAAGATTTAGAATTTACGTCAACGTGGCAACATCGCATCATATGTTTCGATCATGCATGTCTAGAAACAGCATCAAACGATAAGCTAAAAGTTTTTTGATAATGTAAAAAATCATCGAATAAACTTTAATGAACTATGTTTCATTATTCAATGGTCTTTCGCCATATCTCTTGCAGATTTATGATTAGGAACCCATTTAAGGCCATTATTATTTGTGAAATATTATCATTCAAAGAGTTTTGCAAACTTCGAAATAAATGGTAATCAGATAGCGCCAGGTTAGTTCAAGTTACCACCAGGTCCCACTAGTTACTAAAGTTGAGTGAGGCTTGCCATTGTCATGACGGAACACAATTCCGTTGCAATTTATCAATTCTGACCGTTTTTCTTTGATAGCAGGTTAATTAATTGTTGACAGTAGACATCTAAATTGATCGTTCGGTCCCTTGAAAGCAGCTTTGAATACACAATACCTTTTTAGTCCCACCAAATTGACAGCATGGCCTTTTTTGGATACAATTCAGCTTTAAACGTGGTTTGTGTCGGTTCATCACACTTGGATCATGATGGTTTTCAAATGATGTTACTGTAGAAGACCCGTTTTTCATGACCAGTGATGATTTTTTCAAAAAAGGATCGGTTTCATTGTTCGTGAGTTGCCTATGGCAACTATTGATTTTCTGTGTTAAGTGAGTCTCTATCAATTTATGCGGAACCCAAATATCGAGCTTCTCAGTAAGTTCAAAATATTTTAAGTGATTTTCAGTTATATGGCGACTCTCTTCAATTATAGCTTTGATTTGGCCATCATCAATTTCAGTAGGTCTACCAGAACTTTAGTCATCTTTGAGTGAAAAATCTTCAGAACTTAATAATTCTGACAAGTGCGTTCTGTTGTGCAATCAACACCATAAACTTAACATGTCTCTTTGTAAGCCTCAGTAGTTTTCTTTTCTTTACGGAAATGAAAAGGTAAAATATGCCGAAAATGTTAAAATTGACCTTAAACTAGCAGCTACAAACAAAATTATGCATAGGTTGCTTCGAAAGTAAGCTAAATATGAACGATATCAAGTATCAAACCAGAACAATGACAGAAGTCCCTCAAAACAATTACAACGCTCTTCTATGTATGATATTTACTGTTTTTTTTTCAAAAATAATCATAATAAAGTAGAGAATAATCATGATACTCTAATATTTTTATGAAAAAATAAAATCTAAGGTTAACAGTGTCTCTGTGTAACAGAAATAACTCTGTAGTAAAATAAAGTATTTTCCATGTTGTTTGAAAGACATGGGTCGCCTTAGGTCAAACTTTTCTCTTTTATTAAATTTGATAGGTTTGCGTGAGAAGACTATTTTGAATTCTTTATGCGTAAACGAGCAAGTAGACATGGCGTTTAAGGTGTTATTGTGTACACGTTAAAATTAATAGGGTTTCTATAACCTTCATTGATGTTTATCGTTTGAAAATGAACATGTCACGAATGCTACCAACTGTGACATTACAATATAGATAAGTTGCCTTTCCCCTTTAAGGAAAGGATAGTCATTTTCTATAAGCCCCAGATTCGTTCTTACTATATACGCTTTTGGACCTCCGCATGGTTTTGTCAATGGAATTGTATCAAATCAGTAATGAGGAAATGGATTTGAAATTAATCATTTTTAGCATCTCAAAGTATATTTATAAAAGTTTGTTTCTGGCAAAATTCATTTTGGTGCTCGTTTCATACCCGTTTTGACCATTTTATTGTCTTGTTAGTGGAAATGTTAAAAAAACTGTTTTTTCAACAAAAGACCTAAGAACTGTTTAAGTTTAAAAGTATGTAAAAATGCTAATAAAAATAGTTTAAGATGAAAATGTACACTGACAGAAAAATATATCAAAATCTATAAGCGATGACAATTCCTAGTCAATGTACAAAAAAATTTATCCGCCCCAGCAAAAATATCTAAACGAAATGGATTTAAATAAGTTTTATTTTGTATTAATTATAAAACAATAGTGTAGGTTTATGAAAATAATTATTAATAAAATGACAAAGCAGTCGCCATATAAAGCTCAATAAAGTTTATTGCATTTTAAAAATAATTACTGGCCATTGAAAATATTAATATTTGCATTTATTTTTATTAAGCTTTTTTATATAGTCAATTAAAAGTTATTATATTATAAATGTTATAAAATGAATTATTGTTTTATATTTGACTTTACCTTTCTATCGGTATCATTGTTTACTCCGATTGTTATTTACAATAGATCTTCAATTCTATTTTATTGATGTGGTTTATTTTGTGCCAGTCGTTCACATTTTCCTTTTGCTTTTGTAGCATTTTCCAGACTATTTTTTGCATATCATAGAGATAATATTTTCATACATATCTTTTATGTAGCGTTCTCAACATTATGTAATTTCTATAAATCAGTCATAATATGAAATTTATTAACCTACATGAGCTTAGATTTACAACAAGCGTTGTAAATCGTAACTTGCAATAGTAAAATAAACCCATTATATATATATATATATATATATATATATATATATATATATATATATATATATATATATATATATCATTATCACGTCCAACATTTGGTGAATGACTAGGGACGTATAGGAATTGGGAACTTTCGTCTTCAGAGGTTACACTATAAGCTATTTCTTAGATTTCGGTTTATTAAAAACGGTTTATACAAAAAAAAAACATTTTTAAAATAATAAGTTTCTACTTACAATACAATTAGACATATCTAGCACTCTACACTGGGTTGTCACTATAACCATTGATAGTCGACCGATCCTTAGACTGGCGACTCGCTTGAGACCAATCACTGCTTGACTTCAAACGGATTAGCATCAGATGACTGATCGATCTCAGATTGACTAATCAACCTGAGATTGACTAACAAACTTTAAATTGATTGACTATGATTCCAAGCGTGTCCGCAGTTTATCATTTTCTTGTTTTTCTCTCAAGTCAACAATTCGCAGCCTTTAGTAAACCTTAGCTCATCATGATCCGGAAAGCGCCCTCGTTGACTTGGTGAATTGGCATGACCGATAACTAATAACTAAACAGAATATTTCATAATTAGAAGTTAATTAATTTATTATATTGTTTATACTTTTCCCTATGTGACCATAGGAAATTTCATCTTCGCAAAAATAAATATATGTTCTTAACTTACAAGGAAAATAAAGAAAAATCAAATAGATTTTAGTTTTAAAGCATGTCTTACAAATTTTATTGAAAACAGTTCCCAACAAAATCGGCTAAAAATATACTACAATGCTTCATTTTCTGATCAGTTTTCATGGGCGTGAAGTCATCCTATGGCTAGCTTTTGAGATACAGAAGGGCTAGGGGTGGGATATTGGCTATAAGAAATGGTTGACGTCACTCAATTTAAGTTAAATATGTCGGAAAAAAGCTTTAATACAAAAGTTATCAATAAGTAAGTGTGGCATGTCGTGGAGACTTTAACATTAACCTTGACAACTCGTACGGCAATTTTAAGATGACTTTGAAAAATTGCTAGAAATTATTTTCAAGTTCCTACGACTATTGCTAGAGGGCGTAACAACTAGAGTCAGTTAGAAAAAATTATTTCTATCTGAAATTTGACAGACGAGGATGTATTGAAAATGATTGTGTATTGATCTTGAGGAAATTTGAGACTTTTTTTGTCTTATAATTGTTACTCTATACTTAAATATCCTTAAAATAAAGCGATGGGAGAACGTTAAACTTTTTTTTACTAAAGTGCTGATAACTCCTCTTTGCCTAAAAGGAATCGAACGAACTTGGACTCGTTAAAAAGATGTATACAAATGCACCTGTGGCTCTTATGATATTGCCTCTCCCTTCGGCACATAGAGAAAGTCTGGATCCGCCCCTAGTCACACTAATCAGCCACTATTACATATGAAAAAGGTAGTAATATTTCTCTCTCTTGATCATCTAGAAGGGGAACTTGTGGAAGAGAGATATTTGTAGTGAGAGCAGCGTGCGAGAAATGTAGCATCAAAACAGTAAGCGCCACTCAGGACTCAAACAGTTCCATAGGAGCTGCACTTCTATAAGGATCTATATTCGTTCGCACTACGTATATCAAAATACCTTAAAACTTTAAACAATGAATTTTTTCTTTGATAATTTGGAGGTCTAAACCCACGACCAATAATTTAGCTGTGCATTCTTTGCTATTAAAGCATATTTCAAATACTAATCAAGAAAAATTGAGCACAATTTTTAGTTTTCTTTAGAAAATATAAGGCTTATATTCCTTATATTAAATTACCATAAATATACCATACATTTAACGAAGACGCGTATATGACAAGAGCGTATGTTAAAAAATTCTCAACAGTGTTTTAGCAGTCTTGACTCGGATAAAAGCAATTTTTAGTATGCACCTATATGAGGTAATAAAATAAGCTCGTAGCAGAAACCCAAGTTTATGAAACGGTTTTTTAGCAAAAATCAATATTATGCGAATGTTTTAGTAGGTATAGGGAATTCTACGAAAAAAAGAAATATTTAGGCTTTACGTTTCAAGAAATAAAATACAGTTTTACTATTATATATAATTTTCATGTATTTTAAAATAACACTTTTTAATATTCTCAATTAATTTGCTTGGTATTAAAAATATATGCAGTAAGAAGAAAGTTATACAACGAGGATTGGTAAGAATGGTTTTATGTCACTTCGGAACTCTGAACACGAAGTCTTCCACCCCTTACTTGTTCTTGAATCGTTAGGCAAGAAAAGTTCCTTTTAACTGTGTTATTCCATTATTCATTTGGCCCCGGGTAACTGTCTTAAAAGAACAGTTAAATAAATATACTGGAGGTATTATGCTGATCATAGAAAATAATATATCTTTAGGACTTATTCTGGATTATTAAATTCAAATTAAAGATGCGCTTACTGCCAAAGTATGTTGAAGTATATACATTATTCATAACAATTTTGTAAATGATTTGCCTTCATCTGTAATGACTATCCTAACTGTAAAGGGTTACACCACATTTTGAGATTTTCAAATATTTTTTTATCTAGACAAATTGTTTATACTTTATTTCCGAAGCAATTAGAAGTGAAAGCTGCAGAACTTCAGCCCGAAACTCAAGTAGGTTTGCGCAATCCCCAAAAAACTTGTGGCTTTGCTAGTACAAGTAAAGGTTTATTCTTCAAGCAGCAGTTAAACCATTCTTTTAGTTCAAGTTAGAATACAACCGTGGTGTCTACCGTGCCGGTACTTCTATGCGTGATGTCTACCGTACCTGTTCTGTTACGTTTTAAAGAGGTTAAAAATGTTTGGCGAGAAAAAAACCATCCAAAATTAAGTGCTCTGTCCCAAACTGTGCAGACCACTATTGTGGTGATTTCCGAATTCAAAAGATTCTGAGTTACGACCTACTTAACCGATTTAGATAAAATTTAAACCACTTTTTTTTTGTAATATTATCCAAAATGTAGCAAAGGATTTGTTTGATTAGATGCCGCTTTCAATTTTTATGAATTTTAGAATTCAGAATTCCGATATAAAAAAGATTTTTTTTTTCAAACAGCACATTTAAAAAAATCCCTATGATACATCTTAACTATTACATTTCTAAATAAAAAAAATAATATTTAATTCTTTATATGATGAGAGAAAATGTGTGAAATAAAAACTTATTTTGATATTTAATAGCTTCGTTAAAGAATTTGTTATTTTTATACCTATTTTTGCGAGCGTCATTCAGAAGAGATCAATTTTGTATCACTATGTTAATTATGTATAGGTTTATCGTAGAATTAACTTAAATAAGTTATTATTTGTTAATCCATGTGTATATATGTTAACGTGTGATGGAGCAGTAACATAAACAAAATATAGTTGGTGGCAAATTATAAGTTTAATTTTCATGTTAATTGGATTATATTAAAGTTTTCAACCTATCTAGTGAAGTCGGAAGTCATATAATTAACATTTTAATACAGATCAATTATTTTTATTACATTTTCAATGCTATTAAAATATATCTGATTTAACAGATTAAATAAATAAATCAAAATATTTGTGAATCTCCAGAATACTAAACGAAAAGTTTATATATATATATATATTAGGTTCTTAAATTTTTGGTTCAAACACTGGGGAATTATTTCGTTTTAATGCTTTTGTTTTAGTTTAAAGTAATATTATAGTAAATTAACTTCATTTTCTAAATAAGCATTTGTTTAATATTGAATGTGGTATCGGAGCAAGAGCTTAAAACTCGCGGATTTTGTATAATCGGCAACATAGGATTGTACCCTTCCTTGATTTGGCACACTGGAAAGACGAAGATCTAACGGGGCTTTTATGAGAGCGAGAAAGGTGGAACTATGTACTAATATTTTCCATATGCCACTATGACGAAATTTGTGTCAGGAGCTAAAAGACTGGAATGCTATTAAATAAATCTAATAAAGAACACACTTGTAACCGGGTGAGAAGTGACATTAGCTTTTGTTTCCGAGTTGGTGTCTGTTTTATTTGCATTTGGCGGTTCTAAAAAAAATATTTTATTTTAAATTTAACTTTTGTTATTTATTGTGTTTTTAACGAGGTATTTATGTCATATTTATTTTTCTACGTCTGTGTATGTTCTTGTTTGCTAGAAGCCATTTTATTAGGCATTATGACAACGAACAAAGTCAATTCTTAAAAGAAACCTTTTAATGCGCTGTCTTTAAAGAAAAAACTTAGAATTAATGAATCTGGACTGCCAATACTTGTTTTAGAAATTGAAAAATAAAGTGGAAGTGGAAGAAAACCTTACAGTCGAGGTATGATAAAAATAGTTTGCTGTTTGTTTTATCCTAAATAGGAGAAAAAGATGAAAAATCACAATACCCCGCGCACTTTTACTGCGCATGTCTTTCAAGGTCCTTGCTGACGAAGTATCGTCAGTACTACCGAAGACGTCAGGAGTGAGGAAAAATGCCATCCAAAGCCTATGTGTGTCGTAAGAACGCTCTAGCTCCACTACTATTCTATATTTTGCTCCACGTATAGGTACTACCTGTCTAAACAGTCATAAGCGCCAAACGAATATTTTTTTAAAAAGATATGGATAGTATATAATATTGTTCATGAATAAAGTCAGACGCAGACTCACCAGTTTTATTACCATAGGTTAAAAAAAACTTTCGCTCAACTGATGATATATAGGATTATATATTCCACGGTAAACGAATAAAGTATTTACTTTATTTATATTCATTTTGCAGTAAATTCATTCCATTATATCTCATTTTAAATAATTAATCATAAAACTGTGAAACTGTCAACCATCATGTTAACCTAAAAATGTTGTTCCGCATATGCCCTTTCACCACAACCCCTAACTAACCTCTGCCACCGTCAACCGAGTTCTGTAAATAAACCACTTTTCAGGAATCTGATATACACAGGACAGTATGGAAAGATTTATCTTACCGAGTCCTAAATAAGTTGACCATCGTTTAGTCAAGAATGTATATCGAAATACCAAAATAATATATTTTATAGAAACCTACTTTTCGCCAAAATCTCAATTGGCATCATCTGTGCTTGTTAGTTGAAGATCAACTAGAAATAAATGGAATGGAATGAGCGTGCTGGTCCTCTGTGTGTTTTTTTTTATAGTTTGGCGCTTGCGCTTAGTTCTACCTGGTTGGTTTCATTGCTTTCTTGGGTTTCTCTGGTGTATTTTGGTTGGGTTTTTATTAGGTTTTTTCATGTATTTCATATGTTTTGTGCATCATCTCTCTTGTTAAGGTTTTTACTGTTTTCTGTTTCTAGAGCTTTTCTGATGATGCTCGTTCAATAGTGCTTTATGGATGCGATCTGTTTGGTTTCCTGGAAATTTATAGTGTGTTTGAATAAAGCTGATGTGGTTTGTTTATTCTTTATGCAATTTTAATGTTCTTGGACTCTGGTAGAGATTCTTCTGTTTGTTTGGCCGATGTATTCTTTTTCACAGTCTCTACATGGGATGCTGTACACTCCCTAATCTTCCATTGGTATTTTGTCTTTGGGATTGCCCAATAATTTGTAAATTGTGCATATGTTATGCTTCCTCAGAATTCTTCCAATTACGTCTTTTACACCTTTTATATACGGCAGTGTGGCTTTTTGTTTGGATTTGTCATCTTCATCTTTTTTCTCTGCTGTTGCATTTGTTTTGGAGCTATTGTGATGTTGTGGAGTTCTTCTTACCGATTCGTGGATTTGGTTAGTCGTAACTGTGATGAATGGGGGTGAGATTCGGCGTTCAGGTATCTCTGTGTGTGTGTGTTTCCTGTAGACCATATAATCTATTCTTAAGTCGTCTTTTCTGATGTTTAGAAACGGTGTTTAATACCGAAAAACCAAATATCTCAAAAATGATAAGAAGCTATCTGGCAAAGTCACATTTTCAAAAATATTTTAATCCGCTAGCTGCTATAACCATAATCAAAATTTAAGAAATATATTCCAAGTGGAGAAAAATTGGCGCACCGTGTGTATATAAATGGTTTTAATTGTAATGAATAATTCAAAATTCGCTCAATGTCACTGATGTGAATCAGTATTATGCTCTTCAAATACTTCAAATTTCGATTTTTATCGTGTTATTATATTTGATAAGTTAAACTTTGAGTTAGACTTTTCTTAAGTTTACTTAACCTAAAATGTAATTTATGGGTAAACAAGAGAATTAAGGATCCCCAAGCGTGTAAAGCTTGTTTTAAGTTTTGAGGGTCAAAAGTTAACTTAAAGTATAATATGAAAATCTAATGCAGTATGCATATTAAACAGTGGACAAATTTAATTGAGTAAAATATTTAGTCCAGAGGGTTTACTAAAACTATTATAAAGTTCCCTAATATATTCCAAAATATAATTGCCGTGGGCGAATTCGGTTTAAACTTTTTTGAATATAAAATAATATTAAATTTTAATATACCACTTGAAAGTAAAGTTATGTACATATTATTATAACTAGAAAAGTTTTCTTTTAGTCAGTAAGGGTATTTGAGGCAACAAACAATGTTAACAATGACTTGTAAAAAGTAGTAAAACATAAAAGCACTTAAAAGTTCGAAACCTAAATATTTAAAAAATTTAGCTGATTTTGTTGTAAAAGTATTAATAATATATAACAAATTTTACAAAAATACTTATGTTGACAAATATACCCTCCTGGACAAACTTATGGAATATTTATTAGGTTGGCTTTAAACCAGCTTCTTTTAATCTTCGTCTGACTGTTTTTGAATAAGCATTTATTTGCTTTAAATTTAGTAGCTTACCTTTGAGATGCATGGGTGTTAAAGTGCAATTTCATGTAGATTTAACTGTCAAAAACTGGTTATCAGCAGCTGTTAAAATATTCGATAGTTGATGAAAACTTTTATAGAGCTATTTGCAAAGAAACCATGTTGCCGGATAATCTTATGAAAATACCCGCCATTCTAAATAAATATCAGTGGAATAGCTAATACTCCCTCACTCATGAAAGCAACAAAGCATCGGACAGTAACAACTCAGTCGAAAATCTATATTTAGTGTACTCCACAAACTAATCAATGCTTGTCTTTACAAAGAAACGACTCCTACCTAATAGATTAATGCCGTAATAATAAATTAATCCCAAAAAAGGAGATATTTCTAATTCCGCTAATTACCGACTTAAAACTTTAGTACTAATGACCGTTGTTTAATCATAAAAGTGCCCCTTGTGCAAATCTTCGGTGATTTCCCAAAGGCTTTTAATACCATCAACCAAAATAATATGTTACGAGCTTTGACAGAATGCACAATTGACAACCTATATATTCAATTCATAATCTATGAAAATACATCATGTGTTAAACTTAATAAAAACACAAACAAATTTCCAATGGAAAGCGGGGTCCGAAGAAGTGATAATGCATCATTTAAATTTTTCACAGCACTATTAGAATACTCATTCAAAAAAACGTTTTGTACACATCTCTGACCGTCTTGATGATGCACAGCAAATGCTCGAAAACATACACGATTCCGATTAGCAACAACTTGTCAAAATCCCAATTTATGACAAAAAACAGTACCAAACTCAGACAAATCGATATTCATCTAAAACAAGTGATATTATATAAATATTTGAGTCACAGGATTGGAATTGGCAAAGATAATCAGACCCAGGAAATGATAGGTCTAAAATGGACAGATTTTGGGGGGTTGGGGCACATTTTTAAGTTAAACGTTTCTATTTGTTTTGAAAAGAGAAATATTTATTATGTGTGTTCTTCCTATCTTGACTTCTGGGGAGGAAACATTGATTCTGATAAAGTAAAATGTAATATAAAGACGTATTGTTGAATATAACTTTGAGAGATAAGGTCCCAGTGTTGAAATAAGAAGGAACGAGTGAATGAAAGTGAAGTGAAAACATTGCGAGAAAAACTGTTCAAACGGAGACTAAAAAGTAATATAATGGCGATCCAGAGCAGATGCTTATCGCAACAGAAGTCGCCCCTCATCCTGATGAACTGATGACGTAAGGTGCATTCAGAAAGCTGAATTTCGGCAGCCCAAAGCAGCCAGTACTGGAAATCTTGGGAGGCTTTCGTCTAGCAGTGGAAAGATTTGGGCTGTTAAATAAAGAAGATTGATCTCTCCTGAGACGTTGTACGATAGCTTTTTGCCTTATAAAGAGCTACAATTTGTACTACTTCAGCTTCATTACAGTATTTTATCTGATGACGTATGGTTTTTTAAATAAAAGAAAAATAGACACAAATCGCTATTACTCACCTAGTCCACTACAAATAAACAAGTCGATAATATTCACCTGCTAGAAAAATAACATCAGCACATATAAGAATTTACAGCGATCAATTTCCAGCACTAATGATAATAAAAAGAATTAGACAATTTTCTCCAGAAGTATATTAAACAGTGTCATAAAAATAATGAAAGTATTTGTACTCACAATTGATAATGGAATCTTATTCAATTAAAACATATTAACGATTAATTACAATTATTCTTACTCCAAATTTAAAATATATATCCCCTTGTAATCTTTTTAGCTTACTCCCCAGAGAAGTCCTGTTTTTGCTTGTTACCCTGGAATAATGAAATTTTAAAATATTAATTTGCGAAATTATTTGTTTACACCATTATTATTTATTTATAATTACGTTATTTTGTTTAAAATAAATATCGATTGACGTTTACAATAATGTATATATTTTTTATTTTAGGATGAAAAGAATCAGCTCCTAATAACAAATATATGGTTAAAATTGGTAAGTACTCATGTAATATATACTATAGAAAATTCTACAGCAGATTGCTTAATACATTTTACATATTGACGAGCTAAAAACATATTTTTATTATAATGGAATGCACTTATAGAATTCAGAAATATGTGATTAAATGTTTTGAGAAACAAACTGCTAATACTTTAGTCAAGTCTTTATTAAATTTTTGAAATCTGCTAGATTTACCTAGTATAACTTAATCAAATAAATAGTAATGAAATTGTCAGATGAAATTCTATGTTTATCACATCCCTGTGTAGGTTGCTAAATTATATGTATTAAGATATACAGGATTGCGAAGTAGTAGACATCTGTTGGACTTTCATTGTCTTTATTATTTTGTTGAATATCACGACGTTTCTGCTAGTAATTATCTCTAGCCATTTTCAAAGTGAAATTGAACAAATTCTTAAGGTACACAACTTTTTATACTTTAAAGTAAATGCAGTGGAATGTGACCGAACACTAGAAGTCCGGTATGGACACGATGTGTATAAGTGGCAAATTTCGCCGCTATGAGAAATCTAAGATTAAGTTTATAAAAGAGGAAACGCACATCCGGTCTCTACAACAAGCACGGGATCAGGAAATAATCCCCGATGGTTTCCGTTTCCCCAGTTGCACGACAGCGAGCAAACAGGATATTGGAAAATACTAGTAAGGCATTAATACGTTCACAAATAAATTATCATCTTTTCAAAAGGGCAGCACTACTAGATGACATTCGTTAACGGTTCGAAGAAATTAAAGAATATATATTAGAAGAAGACTGCACTCCCATCATATAGAAAATTGATGCTATTTGTGATAAAACAAGGAGGCATATATGAAAAGAAACTTTCCATATACTAGAGTAGAAAAGAACGATAAAAACCATTCCCAGGTCAGAGGATAATAGTGAACACATCAGTCAAGGAATTAACTATGGCCGAAAACGCATGGCTTGAACCTTACGGTTGCTTATATGCGCCACGGATTCAATAGTATCGGAGATCCTTCAGCATAGACGAGAAAACTGCCCTAGTGAACCTACAAATGGATTCCAGTATTAAGATTCTATCCGCGGATAAAGGAAATAACACAGTCGTAATGAATGTTGCGACATACAACCAAAAAACTGACGAACTTTTAAGGAAAGAAAACTACACATCCCTTGCAAGTTTGAGCTTAGATGTGGCTTATGATGATGTTGCTCCACTAAATTTTAACAATTTAGTGCGTCGCCATCTAGCAGATCCTTTTTGGTAATTGTAAGATAACGACTTGTTTTATGGCCACCAAGATCTCCGAATCTAAATTCGTTAAATTTCTTTTTTTGAGAGTATTCAAAAAATCAAACATTTTTATCTTACTCCTATTTATAAGTATTTCCAGTTCTCCGCTTTTAGTATAAAAAACAAAACAAACTCTATAAATAGCAACCGTATTTTTTGGCGGGGTTTGTCAAAGCAACCCTTCTACTCTTTATAAATTCATAATGCTGCTGACCGATCATTGGTCAATGTAATATGTAAGTAACAGCCATCATTTTCGCTAACCAATTATGTTCTTATGTCTCTACCGTGCACTATATCGAGGTTCTTCGTTAAAACATTAGCAGTGCATTTTTAACCCTCGATAGGAATAAAAGATATATTCATTTTTATCCAATTCTCCGTTTGTTGGGCTTATAACTTTTTATATCTCATCCATATTTCGGCTTCACGTAGCCAGTTCCAATTTTAACTTTAGTATGTCGGTTTACTCAAGACAACCTGTTGTCTGCACAATTATTAGTATTTTCATTATTTAAGTGAACATAGTCTTATTTTTCTTCACGATAAAATAAGTTACATCAACATATTTCATGGAGGGCAAGTTGTCCACGGGAAGGGGAGATGCCAGCAACATTCCCATTTCTAGTGTAAAAGGCAGGGTCGGATCTATTTTTCTGAATTCGAAGTGATCGATCGCAAGAAAAAACAAGTTTTCGACACCGGGGAGGGAGGATGAATGAATGAAAAAGAGGTGGTGATACTAGATCATCGATGCCTAGGCCTCTACTGGGCCCTTTACATCCAACCATAACTGCAGGTTATTCGAGGCCCATCGCCTTTGCATCGTTAATTGAACTTGCCTAACTGCTTCCTGTAACAAAATTGTATGTCCAAAATATATCTGTTTCAGTCCATTGTGTGCTGGGCACTCTCTGAAGATATGATCAACAGTTTCATCCTCCTCCAAACACCATCTGTATCTCCCAAGGAGAGAAGCTCCTTAGTACGCCGTGCGCTAGGCCCAGTTATATGTTCCTTAGCGCACTTCATTCCAGGAGCTCGCCTCCATGATTCAATAAATTTACGTTCCAGCAACGATTTTAATTCCCTTTTACCAATAGCAATTGGGACAGGTAGTATTGGTTGAGGTCCATACGGTTCAGTTGCCGAACCCAACTTTGTCAGACGATCTGCTTCCTCATTCCCGTGTATGCCCGAGTGACCCGGGATCCATACCATGTGCAGCCGTTCCTTGTCTCACCATTTAGTACGTCCTTGCGCTCAGACACCAGTCGCGAAGTTACAACACTGGACTTCAGTGCCAATATCGCAGCTTTACTGTCTGCGCATATATTTATTACCCTATTCCTGTCTATATCCTTCTCAGGGAGATGGGCACACTGCAGAATAGCATAAATTTCCTCTCTAAAGATTGTCGCACATTATCCGAGGGGGTAGTACTCTCTGACTCCTGTGCTCCTGCCGAATACTTCGGCCCCGGCTCTTTCATCTTGTCGAGATCCATCAGTATACCACCAGGATCCATTTTTCGGAAGATTTTTCCCCTCCCAATCCTCTCTACTTGGCGGGGGGGGGGGGGGATGCCAGCAGCATCCTAGTTCCTAGTATATGAGGCAGAATCGGGTATATTTTCCTGAACTCAAAGCTCTTGGGGGGGGGGGGAGGCGATCGCTCCCGCCGCCCCCCTTAGATTCGCGCCTGTTTGCATTTTTTTCTCCTCCAACTACACAGCATACTAAAAATTATAGTGTTAAGTTTTGGTGGGATTGTTAAAGGTCATATACAATATATATTGAAGTTAAAACAATGATTCTTATTTGTTCCCAACTAAAATCAATTGAACCATCGCATTTGGAAATACGAACAAGAATTTTTTTTTATAATTTTATAATATTTCATACAAATTTTGGGACGATTTCCAAGATTTTATCAAAGAGGTTTTTTTCCGTTGAAGTTTTAGATACGCTTCATCTCCTTTTGTTTCTTTGAAGTTACGCTCTACCCTTTCAAATATTCTTTGATCCGATAAATTGTGACGCCTTTTGTACACTGTTGAGAGTTTGACATATAGTTGCCGAATATGCTGCATTTTAATAGAAATATGCTATAAAATTAAAAAAAAAACCTTACACAGTTGTTTATTTACATTTTTTTTTAATATAAATAATAAACTAATCATTGTTTTTACGAATATTTTGTCAAATTATAGATGATCTTTTTCTACGTCACATATGACATGAAACAATAAAACACTTAACACGAGAATTATAAACAGACCCTTATTTATGTCATAAAATGAATTTCCTCTATATGTTTAATTATTAATCACTCGTAAATGGGTTACACTTTGCGGTAGGTCATTGATCCTCTTTTTAGATGAGAGGCAAAAAGAGGAGCAAAGTAAATCTCGTGATGCGGGTATGTTCTATATATATATTTATGTCACTACATTGAGACGGTTGATCGATGTTCTTTATAATTAAGGCGCACAATACAGACTGTCTACGCAACATGACTCTAATGGGTGTTATTTGACGGATTATTTAATATAACTGTCAGTAATTAGTCTTCAAAAAACACTGTTTAAAAAATTTACTGGCTTAATATTTTTTCTTGATGAAGTGGAAAACTTATCCAAATGAATAACATTTGGGTGAAATATGGGAGATTGATTAGAAAATTATTTTTATTGAGTTAACTGAAGTTTCCCAATAGAAGTCAGGAGATGTCAGTCACTGTAAGTACTTGGATAGATGACCGATAGGAAATATCGCAAGCTATATTAGTTGTTGTATTATTGGTAGATTTTTTATATTATATTGATACGCAGGATTTCTGGGAATCTTTTTTTAATTTAACACAACTTCTCTAAAATCAAAATTCCAGTAAGAAATCTATCTGCCGTGTTTAAACAGTTGTCTATATGTTATTCTCCTTTCAAGCAGAGAAAAAAGAAAGAATATATATATATATATATATATATATATATATATATATATATATATATATATATATATATATATATATATATTATGGGCTAGTCGGCCTATATGGCGATCCAGAGTTACGTAGTTCGATGTTATTTTTTTGGTAAGTTTCATCATTTTAGTTACTCGAATTATGAATGTTTTTATATTGTTAGTGCACAAATCTTTAATCTGTAAAATGTTAACAGGTTTGGACATTTAAAAGAGTGAACGTTTTTAGGTTGGATTTTATTTGGCAAAAACGTTCCTGCGGCCAATATGGCTCAGCAACTAGAGGGCCAATATTGCCCGTTAGGCCATACTGGCCGCATAGAGTATTATTATATTTTTTCCTTTTTAACAAATGGCTCTACGAAAACTAATTTCCCTAAGAAAACGCCAATGTGGTGCAAAATATCAGTGAGAAGGGCAATCGAAGATGTATGAAATAAAAAAATGGGTATACTAAAGGCTTCAAAACTTTATCATGTGCCGCAAATAACTTTAAGATGTTTAGCAGTCAAACCAGAACTGCCAACGGATATGGCAACTTCTGCGATGTCGGGAAGAAGACCTACTTTATCTGAAGAACTAGCTTAGCTGATTAGCTTAGTACAAAACGACGTTATTAGCTAGTCAGCTGACGGTGAAAAACAATATCTCCCATAAATTTTCAGCAAAAAATTAAAGTGCCAATAAAGATTGGCTAAAATCATTCTTGGAAAAGCATCTTGAGCTTTCGTTTTGCCGCCCAACAAGAACATATTTCGCTAGGGCTAAAGGATTTATTAAAGGAAATGTGGATCATTTCTTCAAACTTTATGAAAAATTGATGGATGACCACAATTTCTCTCCTAAAATTCTTAATGTTGACGAGACAGGCATAAGTGTTGTATCACCTAAAATGCCCCAAGTTCTTAGCCAAAAGGGCAAACAGCAAATGAAAACTTTAACATCAGCTGAAAGGGGTTCTTTGATAACCTGCGTGATATTTATGTGTGCTGGAGGTTCGTTTGTTCCACCTATGATGATATTTCCCCGAAAAAGGAGTCACCAGATTTTGATGAAGGGTGCATCTCCAGGTGCTATACATAAATGCCACCCCTCAGGTTGGATTTAAACCAACATATTTACAAAATAGTTTCAACACTTCCTACAATATGTAAAACCTAAGGAGAATCTCCGGTTTTGCTTATTCTGGATGGCCATTCCAGTCACACAAGAAATTTTGAATTGATAGATATTATAAGAGAAAATCATGTTTATTTACTATCAATTTCTCCACATGCCAGTCACAAAATCCAGCTACTGGATAAGTCATTCAAGGGACCGATGAAAAAATATTTCTATTATGATATGATAGAAGTTTCTGGACGTGCGTATTTACAAGCTCAAAAAGGAGAGATAGCGGTTAGTGGTTTTGTTGCAACAGGGCTATATTCTGTTAACAGAAATGTATTTAAAGACCACGATTTTATAGACATGGACAGCGATAAAGAATACAGCAGCATCAAACAAGAAAACGTACAGAACCTGCAACTACATCTTCTAGTTCTACAGTAGCAAATTAATTTACTGATATTACACCCTTCGTAAATGAACGCGTTATGAATTATGTGGCATCTAATGAAAAAATCCCTGTCCACAGAGATCACTACGTCACGATATCTCCTCAGCCATCCATATCTACAGATCAGAACTTTATAACACTATTCCAGTTATCCCCGATACCAGAAATAGCATCTAGAAAAACTAGTAACCGAAGCAGAAAGGCTGCTAAATCCACATTGCTGAGTTCATCCCATCATCGTTAAAGAAGAAAAACGAAAAATTTAACAAGGCTACAATAGATAAAGGTAAAAAACAAAAAGGTAAGAAGACAAAATCAAAAATGATGGATGTATAAATATCTAGCTCAGAGGAAGAAAATGAACTTTCGTACGAGGACAGTAAGCGAAGTGTTTATATTACGACTCTATTCTATGAACAATAGAGGCGAACCATGGATTCAATGCCTAAATTGTAAGCTATGGATTTATGAAGAGTGCTCAGGTGTGGAGTCTGACATTTTTTTCTGTGGTTTTTCTCCGCTAAACTAGTGCCAGTTGACTCGTTTGCTCGGGTAGCCAATATGGCTAACAGTATTTACGGCCAATATGGCTCAAAGCATTTACGGCCAATATGGCCCTAGGCTATAATACCCAACTATGTTTAGATGTTAACAATAATTGTTCAAGTTTACGAAAAACTATATTTTTAGTTATTCTTTGTAATTATGTTGCCTTAAACTTCTAGTTACTGATAAGTTCAAGGACTGAACTAACCAATAAAGACTGACTGCTCTCATACATTTCGAGTTGTATTTCCAAAATCGCTTATATATTAGGAGTCGATTCAATTTTTTTTATAAACATGTCATTTACGTCCTGAATTACATTTTTAGAGAATGAAAACTACTCCCGAAGTTCATTGACAAAAATGGCTCACACAGAAAGCTATATATATACAAAAGCCTTTCCATAAGCCTATTAGTATGATTTAAAAAAAAATCAGACTTTCAATTTTCAGTTGAAAAAGAAACGTTTTTAGGGATGAATTTGGGTATTCACCACCTAGAAATGCAACTAAGGGCGTTAAAAATATATGTTGGATGTTTTTTAGTATTCTCCAACATCTCACACATTGAGATAAATCATAGAGAGACCCCTGAGGACGTTCACTTGTAAATTACAGTTAAACATAGGTCAACTATCACTTATTTTTTCTTATCATTTCGGACAATTTTTAAATGCTTGCCCGAAGGGATTATTAAGAAATTTAAAAAGTCCTATTTTCTTCAGTTTTCTATGTGCAGTTACTGTAAATATAGAAAGTTCCTTGTTCCATTTTTATGCAAAAATATTTTATATATATATATATATATATATATATATATATATATATATATATAATATATTAATCTCACATACAAAATACAAAATACGAATAGAAAATGACATTAGGTAACGTAAACAATAACGTTAGGTTCAGTCCGATAAAAATTTGGTGTAGGCAGGAACTCTTTTGTCATATCAGGTTAATATGAAATAATATGTAGTAGCATCCTTGCTAATTTTATCATTTTCTTCCATTGTAATAGAGGGTCTCGAGGCAAGCAAGGTCACGAAACTTGGCTTTGGAGGAAATGCCTCTTATTACTTCTGTAAGATGAATTAATCTGTGGTCTAACTTTAAAAAAATAGCGGGTTTAAATTAACAAGTCTGACAGTAAATCAATAAAGTTTTGAACTTATAAAATATGAAAGAAAACGCGGCATTTTTTTATTACCAAACCGATAAAAATTTAAATGTTTATTTTCTGGGGACAACTATAACCCTTACCGATTTCAAGGTTTTATCTCTAGGCCTTTATCCGTAATATTTTTATATTAAGGTTTGTTTGTTGACATGTGTGATGAACATTTCATAGGCAAATCAGAACTGACCAAGTACAAGGTTTAATTACCATGGTAACTGTATTGGGTTTAAAACTTAAATTTTTTTGGCGAATCATTAATAATAATAAACTATTAATATTTAAAAAATAAATAATATAGTAAAGGTTTTGAAATGGCAAATTTTAAAGAATAACCTCAAATGAGGTAAAACTGACCCAATTTTTTTATTTATTTATATTTTAGTATTTTCTTACTAATATTTTGGGATAATTTTGGTTGTAAATTATGCTATAAAGAACTTATTTTTCATAGATTAATTAAAGTAATGTTATTTACAGTGCAATTTGTAGTTTTAATTTTTCTAAATTTTTCCAAAAACAGTTGTGAGAATCAGATCAAATGGGGTAAAAAAAGGAAATGTGAAGATACCATGCATAAAATGTATGAACACTATTTATTTTAACGCTATTTAAACTTGAAAATTTAATATTCATTCCAGTCTTTCATTCCTTTAAATATTCCCTTCCAAGCAGCCATGCATAAACACTCTACAATTCAGAATAAATACGTGAAAAAATGTATAAATAGATATTGATTTTAATGCATTTCTAGAACTTCGCTCTATATAACACTGTACTCATAATACTTCTGAACTACATATATATGTTTTTAATTTAGGCGTAATATGCAGGAAAACTTTAACTATCTTTAATTTAAAGATACAAAATTTTTCCTTATTTGTTGATATTTTCTTTAAAGCATTTATTCAAATTACAATTTTAAAAAAGTCCAAGACTTTGTCTGTAACATTTGTTTTGCAAAAATTGTATATATATATATATATATATATATATATATATATATATATATATATATATATATATATATAAAATTGAGGCAAATGACAGTTTACTATTTACATAAGAATAGTATAAGAGTAAGGATACGTTTCAGGTTCTTAAAAGTCTACTGGCTGTCCTTAATGTTAGTAACTCTTTCCAGGATAAAGTTATCTATCGTATAATTATTAAAGATAAGCGTTAAATAGAATTATATAACATTCGTTAGTGCTTCTAGTTCTTTTTGCTTATAAATTTTTAGGATATCAGGTAACATTTTCTCAATTTTATTTCCATTAATTTTTTCCCGTTTTAAAATCGTTTTTATTGTTTAGGAAATTGATATTTAAAAACGGCCCATGTCTCGCTATACAAAAGTAGGTCAGTAAATATTATTGCTATAACCTAGATGTGTCATAAAAAAGGGAACTTTATAAACGCAATTTAGTCACGGTGTCAAAAATCTCCCCCTTCATATAAAATTTCAGATTTATGAATATAATAATCATCTTAAGTTTGGAACATACGGTGACACAAAATAATTTAAATTTATTTTATCTTAATTTACTACGCAAAATTTCGGAGTAAGTGATAACAATACATAACACAATAACCATTACAAAGGAAAAGGGCTCGTAGAGACATCAGAACCCAACTTATTCTGAATTGCTAGTGCTGTGTACAGACAGCATATAGATTAGTTAGTTAAAGGGGAAGAGAAACATACATTACATACACAATTACAACCACTAAGACATTTCAAAAGATAAGGCATTCAAAATTGTTGTTTTGCTTGTTTGCTTCGATGTGTATGTGAGAACTCAAACAGTCCGTTGTTTAAAGTTTAAAAACTTTTTTATAAAAACTTTGACTTCCGCCACCCTGTATAGATAAAGGTATTTAATAAAATACGCGACCAATAAAATGGAGAAAACTTTTTAATTTGTTTGGAAACGTTTAAAATAAATAAAAATAAAATTGAACACGAGGAAACCTCTTTCAGTTGAAATTTATTACTAAACTTCATGTTATATAAAAGAAATGGGAACTAAAATATTTTATTAAAATCTCTTTGCTTTGAAAATAAAAATTGTGTTAAGCACAAAAATGCAAGCAATCTATATTTAAGTACGCAGAAGAGATGTGTTCAGGAATTTCGTTTAAACAAAGCAGGATAAATGAATCGCCCAGAGTGCTTTTATTTATTTAAAATTCATATTGTATCCGTTTAAAACGAGTAATATGTAAAAGTCTGTGAAACAATTGTGAATTACATTTTAATGTATATATATATATATATATATATATATATATATATATATATATATATATATATATATATATATATATATATATATGAAGTAAAACGCGAATAGTAAATGCAAACTTCGTTCCAACCATATCCTTTCCGTGTTTTTTTTATATTCTCGGGTCCGTCCTAAAACCGGACGCACTGCGGCCAGAGTAGACCTATTGTGCTCACCTTAGACCTTACAGCCACTCTGTCAACCTATCCCCTGGCTCAATCTGTACAGTCCTGCTAAGGAGTAAGTGAGTATTTCTCCCGGTTCCAGACTTACTGGCCCGAATGTTTGTTGTCTAAATCTCTCCAGTGACTCACAGTCACATATGATATGCTTCACCGTTTCCTCGGCTTGTCCACATAGTCTGCAGCCGAAGTTTCCGTTATATAGATTCATTCAATTCAGATGTGCTTTGACGGCCATGTCTCCCGTCATTATACCCGTAATAGTCCTTAATTGGTTCCTACTCATTTGGAGTAATTTCCTTGCCAGTTTCGGGTCAGGATTCCGTGCAAGATATTGCACAGTTTGAACAAATTGCTAAGGAAAGCAATTTATCCTATTCCACCACTATCAAGATGATGGCATACCTGTACCACCATACCGAGAAGAAAGTCAAAACTTACCCTTCACAGAAGGAAGCATGCAAATACTGAACGCGGCTTCGCCGACCTCCCGCCGGATGGCGTATATATGTTTATGTGGCTTTCATGGATTCCTCCGTGTGAGATGCAAAAACAGTGGATATATCTACATTATGCCGTTGTAGTGCTGAAATCACATTCAGCAAACGTACAACTGTGGCGGGAAGGGTAAGTTTTGACTTTCTTCTCGGTATGGTGGTACAGGTAGGCCATCATCTCGATGGTGGTGGAATAGAATAAATTGTTTTCCTTAGCAATTTGTTTAAACTGTGTTACCTCTAACACGGAAAGGATATGGTGGAACGAAGTTTGCATTTACTGTTCGCATTTTAGTTCATTCATGCACGAACCTTTATTTCCTTACCTTTATTTTCACCAAAAATTTTGCAAAATGCCAAAATTGTGGAAAAATCTTTTAATCTAGCAAACTTGACTTGCCATAAGGAATGACTTAACAGCTCGCCACCTAGCGGCTGTAAATTTACAGCTGGAGTATATAATTACCGGTTTATTGACTGTTTCAATAAATGTTTCACTTAAAATTTTGTGATGGTTGGTTTAGAAGTTTTTGAGGTTTGTGCGAATATACAAGCGTACGTTTCCTCTTTATATGATAGAGGGATATCAGTAATTTGTGACAGGATGACAAGAATAAAAATTTGTACTGCCCACTCTGTTTATTCTACCTCTATGGGCTTGAAGGAAAGAGACAGATGTAAAAAAAATCATTTCCATCTACGAACACTAGTATAGCTCGCCACAGCGTATCCGCTGCCTAGCAAGCATACTTCGTTTTGAAGCACTAGTTTTTTACGTTTAAATTTACTTTTAAACCGTTTTATTTATGTCAAGAAACATGGGTTTAAATTTCATCTCGATTGGTTAGATAGATTTTAAAGTTAGTAGCGACAAACAAAAACCGCAATCTTCTTTTATATTAGTGTTTCGGACGGCAGATTTTTGAACACACACTGAATTATTTAATACACTCTATTATTTCGAAAATTTTTTATTGTTAACCTCAATTGTGAAACTTGTCAAACTAATTTAAGTTGCCTCGACGAGCTCTCAAACTAAACTGTCCACGAAAGCCGATATGGACTCTTTATATACACTTTTGGTCGATACCAGAAGATTACGTATCTTTCTAGAAGGGTTTTCATATTACATGGTGTAACGAAAATAAGATAAAGGAGTAATCCGGCGATTTCTAGACGTTGTGTCATAGACGTTCCATGTTTAAAATAAGGAAATATAATTTACTAAAAAGTTTCAGACTTTCTTTCATCAACGTCTCATTAGAAAATTAACAAAAGGTAAAATTAATTAAATAAATTATAAACTCGTAGAAAATAAACCTAAAACCGTACAAATTACAAACAGAAACTAATACTATGAAATGTATAACGCTATAAAGGTCGTTACACTAGTATAGATTAATTTTTTTGTGAACTCATCATCAAATAAAAATGTTTTCCAAGAAATTATTGCAAGATTCTGCAACATCAAGAAAAAACTAATTAAAAATTAATTGGGGAAAAAAGTAAAAAGCTTGAGTATGCATTTTGATCATTATGGGGATATTAAGAACTTTATTAAATCTAATCCTCAGTTTAAATTACATTCAATTAAATTCAATTATAAGTATTAAGATTCTGCTTAAATAACCAATTTCTTAACTACCATACGCTGATGGCTGTATTCTTTTGAGTAAATTATCACTGATCAAAGTGAACAAAGTGAAACTGATAACTTCATGTTCTTTTGAATATGCATTTACTTGTCATTAGGTCGAAGTGATCATGATCACTTCAAGTGACAGAACTGAAAGTGATAATTACTCAAAAGAATATACCTGATATTTCAAGTAAAGGATATCTTAGAATATTGGTTTATACTATATAAGAGTTTTCTTATTATAAAGTAATTTTTTGATAAAACTGTAATTCATTATAATTGATAAGGTAAAAATATTAAACCTATAAAATTAACAAAAAATATTAAATTGCCAAAGAGTAACCTTAATAGAACCATTACCTTAAGTAACTGCGTACGCGTCCTCTTTTCCATTAACGTTGTGTAAGCGTAGGGAGAAACGTTGGTAAAGCAAAAAGACGTTAAAAATACAGTATCGCTTCAAATTTCTAAGTACAAAATATTGTAATAAGTTTTTCAAAATGTTTCTTTTATAAATTTTTTACTATTTGTAACGAAGGACCAAAATTTTGTTGAGAAATTATAACTTTATATTTAAAATTTAAAAAACCGTGATTTAACACGCATTGTTTTGATTTGTTTGCTAACACAACATTAAAAATGACTTAAAATTAAAATTTCAATAAGATAAAATAAATCTTTACGACTATAGAATTAGTTCTGTTTTATTAGTACCGTCTTTTTTAAATCTTTAATTTAATGTCGTTTAACTATTGATATTCCACAGTTTGTCATCGAAAATATCTGTATGTTTAACATCTTACCGACATATCTCTAGTGAGTTGTTTTCTGTAAACCTTGCCTTAGGTTTGTTACGGCTCCAGTCCAACAGTTTTTGTAACTGGTATATGAGGTTTGTCCCAAAAGTATCGAGCCTACCTTCATATCTCCGCATTGGAGTTATTCTTTATAATCCGGTGAGTGACATCTTCAAAGTAGTCCCCATTTAATTGAATAACACGTTCCCAGCGGTGTTGCCACTTCCTGAATCAGTCCTGGAAGTCAGTTTTCGGCATTGCCATGAGTGCATTCGTCTTATTAGTTTCAACCGTCTCTTTGTCATCGAACCGGTGTGCTTTGAGCGGCATTTTTAATCTGGGAAAGAGCCAAAAGTCGCAGGGAGCTACGTCGGGTCTGTACGGAGGCTGGCGAAGCTCTACGACTTGGTGCTTTGTTAAATATTGCTGCACAAGGTTCGATGAATGCGCTGGCGCATTCTCGTGGTGAAACAGCCATTCACCGCTTGTCCAAAGCTGTAGCCGTTTTCTTCTGACTGCGTCACGCAATCTTTTCAATACTTCAACGTAGTATTCTTCAGTGATAGTGTGAGCTCTCGGAGCATATTCGTGGTGCACAACACCTTCATAATCAAAGAAAACAGTCAACATTGCCTTCACTTTGCTCAGACTTTGACGTGCTTTTTTGGTCTTGTACAGTGGAATGCTTCCACTGTGAAGACTGTCGTTTTGTTTCTGGATCATAGTCGTAAATCCATGATTCGTCACCAGAAATAATTTTCTTGAGTACATTTTCATCATTAGAAACCATTTCCAAGTGGTCCTGAGCGATTTCAAAGCGAAGATTCGCACACACGCGAGCCGTTGCCAAATTCTCGGATAAAATTCTCCAAACAGTAGTTTTTGGTATTCCAAGATCACTTTCTAGTTCGCGCGACGATCTCCTTTAATTGCAAGTCGCACACGCTCGACGTTTACTGGTGTTATGGCGCTCGAAGGTCGGCCAGAGCGAGAATCACAGTCAACTGACGTGCGGCCATCTTTAAACCGCTTGTACCACTCTTTTATTCTTGCTTTACTTATACACTCCTCGCTAAATGCCTTAATTATCATATTAATTATTCCCGAGCAAGTTTTTCCAAGATTAAAGCAAAACTTGATGCAAATTCGTTGATCTAATTTTTTACAGTAACAAAATGCGACGAACGAAAAAAAGACATTGTAAACAAACGCACACCGTTCACGAACTAACAGGTCCAGTAGGTAACTGCGTTCGTGAAGACTTAGTGGTGACGCCCATGCCCCATAGAGGTCGCTCGAAAGTTTTGACGCGGCGATATGAATGCAGGCTCGATACTTTTGTGACAAACCTCGTATAACATATTGATCTATTTCGATTACAAAACGGTAACTAACGCTTTGTCTTCTTTTGATTAAGCAGGTAAAAATAATTTTTCTTTTTTAATTAATTAATTTAAAGAACGTGTATTTTATAAAAATTTCCTAAATATGATTTTTAAAAATACTCTATATTTATATTTGGCACCGCACTTGGTACCACAGGGTTTTAATGTCCCAGGTAGGGATCCTCACTACTACAACCAAGAGGTCTTGAAACATACTTTAATTATATAATAATTTAGTTATTCTGTCACTTGACTATATGTGTCTTGATCAAACTTGTGATTAATTAAAAACATGTCTATCATTACTTGAACAGTAATGATAAAAAAAAATATTATGATATAACAGTCATAATATATTAATATTAACTTAAATATTTATATTTTCATTTTCTACCTTTTACATTGTTAGTTCATTAAATATTTATATAGAATAATTACACAGAATAATAAATTCAGTATGCTTCCGATATTCCTGATAGAAAATACAATTTTTATGAAACTTGTATTGAATACGAAATAACTGTTTTCGGGATATTTTATTAATAATATTTTTTCAAAAGTGTTGCGAAAAAATTAAGACAAATAACAATTTTTACATTGTTTGAAAAATTAAATATGTTTATGTTTCTTTACAATCTTTTTTCGATTTATACAAAGCTTAAAATATAGGTGGCAATTAAGGAAGTGGACTTTTAAAGACATGTTTAAATCCATCTCTTGATATCACTTATTTCCTAGGAAGTTAGATGCTACTAGATGATAATTATTCTAGACTGTCTTCCTACCACGTTTTAATGTAGCTAGAAAATTTTCATTCTTAAAGATATTTCGTATCTGGGGCCAACTTTATTCGCTAAACCTTGTAAATTTTTGCATAAGGTACTAAAATTCTGGGCCATTTTTATCCATCGCTGTTACAAAATTCTTTATTAGGCTTAGTTTTGACAACTACGAAAAATTGTAATCACCTGATTTCGTTGCTCCTAATAATGTGTAATTTAGCTTGAGTTATCATGGGAATTTGAAATATTCGGTACGGTTGATGGCGTATTTATTACTTGAACAATTTCTCTATCTTTTTCAAAATTGCAATCACAGGAATGGATTTTTCAGGGTTTGGAAGGTTAGCACTATATATGTTGGTTGGAAGGTTATCACTATTGGAAGAATATTACTAAAGGGTGTTTTTTATAGAGGTATAGAACTTTTAAATGGAATAAAACAAAGATGAATTTTTTAAATTGACTTGAAATTTACTTTATTCGAAAGATAACTTTCTGGCATTATAATTTAAATATGACTTCTGGCATATGACCGCCACGGCTGGCTCGGACGTAGTCTAATCTGGAGGTCCAATTTTCGATAACTTTTTCCAACATTTGTGGCCATATATCGGCAATAACGCGGCGAATGTTGTCCTCCAAGTGATCAATCGTTTCGGACTTATCGGCGTAGACTAACGACTTCACATATCCCCACAGAAAATAGTCTAGCGGCTTTAAGTCGCACGATCTTGGAGGCCAATTCACGGGTCCGAAACGTGAAACTATGCGGTTACCAAACATTTCCTTCAATAAATCCATTGTGGCACAAGCTGTGTGACATGTTGCGCCGTCTTGTTGAAACCACAGCTTCTGCACATCATGGTTGTTCAATTGATGAACGAAAAAGTCAGTAATCATGGCGCAATAGCGGTCACCATTGACTGTAACGTTCTGACCAGCATCGTTTTTAAAGAAGTACGGACCAATGATTCCACCAGCCCATAAAGCACACCAAACAGTCAGTTTTTCTGGATGTAACTCTCTACGCTGCGCTCTACAGCAGCAATGATTTCTTCTGTACGCACTGTACGACGTCTCTGTGGATGCGTATTATCATTTCGAGTAAACGTGGTGCGAAAACGTTCCATAGTTAATCGAATTAATTGCTCTGATGGACGATTATGTTGACCGTAAAATGGACGTAGTGCGCGATACGTATTTCGAACAGAACCATGATTTTCAAAATAAATTTGCACAATTTGGAAGCGTTGTTCAAGCGTCAGTCTATTCATGTTGAAATGCCAAACCAAACTAAATATAAATGACTTCACAGCTGACAAAATGGCCGCCAGTTAAAAAAGTGTTGCCAACTTAAAGTTTTATACCTCTATAAAAACACCCTTTATATATGTAACAGATCATATGTGGATGATATATTAGAATAATTGCTAACTGAGCTCTTCTCAGATATTGGTTCTTTGTCGCACTCGAGAAGCAATGCAGAAATAACAATTATTTATGTGATTCGACAGCTCTTTTGATATTAATGGAACACCAAAATGCAGAGTTTTTTTTTGGTATTAAGGAAACCTGAAGCGCAGTTATTGTAGCATATAAGTGGAACCCAGGGCTTGTCTTGCTCTCCCACGTTGCATCCCACATGAAGATATTATGTTTTTTTTTTAACTATCGAGTCCTTCTCGCGACGCAAAAGTCAGTTTATTACATTTGCGAGACCTTGTACTCTAACGTTGTTCTGTGAATTACTGGAAACCCTTGATCCCATATCTGCGTTCCGATATTGTCATCTGATGACATCAGATATGAGAAGTAGGCCCTGGTAAACAAGAGCCGCAAATTTAATGTGTCAAGTGTCTTGGAAACGTGAACTAAGAATTAAATTGAACTGTCTTTTTTGTATTTAGCCCATCAATATTTATAGACTCGATTATTTTTATTTAGGATACTTTTCAGCTGTTGTCCAGGGAATATCTCACTTATCGGAATTTGAAAATAACAATAGTTTAACTTTTGAGTTTTTCGCATAAAAGCAAATTTATCTCGAAAACTGCCAGTTTTATTGAAATAAATTGAAGAGGAATGACCAAAGTATTTGAAAAATCAGTTTTCAGCTCTGTAAAATGACAACTGAAAAATTAGGCTCAGCGAGTATGGCTGCAAGTCCGTTCCTGACTTCTCTGATGATCTAAAACATCTACTGTAGTATGGTTTAATGAGTCTTTACCCTGTTGTTAAAAAAACGCTCTGGTGGAAAAATTAACACAGTTTTGTTGTCTATGTGTCAATGATTCCATCTGATGTAGTTGAGAATTTCTTTTGTACGAAGTTTTCTAGCAAACCGAACACTCTGTATATTTTTAAGTAGATATCATGCTCAATGCTTTATTATGTATTAAAGAAAATATACGGAAAATATTAAAATAAAAAAAAAATGGAGCAGCGCACCAATACATGCCAAAATAGTTAAAAAAGCTAAAGTTCCTTGTGCTATTGTATTGTTTGTTTTATGATTAGATGATTATTGCTGATAAATATAAGAGATATCTGTTAAAATATGTTTAAAGTATCAATGCAACAATGAGCGAAAGCTATAATGGATTATGTGCTCTAGGTGAGTGCTTGTAAGTAGACTTCTACTTGCCTTCATACACGGCGGCACGTACGTTATAACTTATAAAACGCAATTGGTTTATAGCGTTAAAAACAATAAAAACATTACATTTTGCATTCAACGGCTACAAAAACCCACTTTGCTTCCCCACTAAAGAGTTTAAAACACACTTCCAATAAATCTCCTACACTAAAATTTTCTTTTTTTTTTCTAGCTATACCACGTCATTTACACATAAACCTAGAACTGTGTTTCGCCATGTATAAAAATAAACTAAGCTCATTTTTTATTCCCTTTCAGGAATGGAACGATGTAAATCTGAGGTGGAATTCCTCCGAATTCGGTGGTGTCAAAGACCTTCGAATACCGCCTCATCGTCTCTGGAAGCCAGATGTTCTCATGTACAACAGGTAAGTAAGTCGTAAATTAAATCACTTTCATGTCACATTTGCCACCACGCCTGTAACAACGGTGGAGAGCCATAAAATCCAAGATAAAGGAAAAAAGGTGAAAACAAGCTAAATTCTTTATTTAGCTCTGTATTTATTTGAAAATATGGGTACAGGAAAACGAAATAGGAATATAAACGAGAATTTAAAGGTTCAGAGCAATTTAATTATTGAAAGTTTATTCCGTCAGGACTGTACGAGGGTTGCCTAAAAAGGTTGAAAAAATATGCTAAATAATGCTCTGAGGTAAATGTGTTACAAAACAAATTTAGTAGAAAATACGGGAGCAGCAAGAGTTACCTTAAAATTAACATAGGTATCAAATGTTTAATTCCTTAAAGAATATACATTTTTCAAGAAAAATCAGTTTTTTACGTACCACAAAATGATCCCATTATTTCTCATGAAATTGATATATATATATATATATATATATATACGCCAGTGTTGCCAATTCCCGAAATATGAACGGCAACCTTCGTAATGCTAATTTTAGATTCTTGGTATTTGTTATCGGAAACTTAGAAATTTTAATTTAATATCCTGGCTCTATATCTCTTGTGTCTTATTCACTTCGATCTAAATATATATATATATATATATATATATATATATATATATATATATATATATATATGTATATATATATTTATATATATATATATATATATATATATATATATATATATATATATATATATATGTAATCGATAACATATGTGGAGTTGAAAAAGTTCTAACCAATTTAAACATCGACAGAGCAGCAACTATCCGCCAAGAAATTGCAGCCGTTTTACGTAAAGCAAAAAGTAATATATCTGCAGAAGAACATCTAGCCCTACAAGACCTGCGCAAAGATATCTCTATCGTAAAACTCTCAGCTGACAAAGGAAATTCGACAGTGGTCCTACATAAAACAGGCTATCAGGAAAACATGATCGGCATTCTAACGAATCCTGCCTATAAGCCAATAAACAGAGACCATACCACTTATGTAGAAAAAAACACTAAAACATTGATCAAATTATCTCAACTTAAAAAAGAAATAAAGAAGAAGATAACACCAAAGGAAAAGTCATCCATATATACTAAACTCTATGACTTACCCAAAATACACATCCCTGAAGCCACGTTAAGATCGATCAATAGTAAGCTCTGTTAGCTCCCCAACTCAGGCCCTACCAAAACATCTAGTCACCATTCTCCAAACCTTCGTCGAAAAACGCCCTCCAACGTTAAAAACTCGCAACATTTTCTAGTTAGTAACGAAAATGCTATCGATTTGTGAAAACCTGTCCACAAGAGTTATAAGGGAAGCATTGAAATTGCTAAGAGGCCCAATAAATTAAATGACAGAGATGATAGCCAGCGATTACCTAATACTTTGAAAAACCTATTTACGAATCATCAACCAGTAGTAGGCAGTAAAGAAATGGATCATAACTCGGCAACACGACGCCAAACACTGGTAACAAGGCTGATGACACGCAGCGGGGCTCGCAACCTAACTGGCCAGAACCATCTAGCCAATGAAAGTGCCCCACATATACACTGGACCGACAGCACCCGAGTCGCAAGCGTCAGTTCGCTCACAGACGCCGTACAGTGAGTTTTGAAAATGGTGAATGAGATTTTACCAAAACGTCACTGCCTTACAGTGTTAAGAAATACAAAAACGGGATACCCGAAAACCTTCGATTACACATCATACCCGTGAGAATATCCGACATATATATATATATATATATATATATATATATATATATATATATATATATATATATATATATATATATATATGTTGTATCGTAGGTTTTCACGGATGGTGGAATGTGTACTGGTGTTTTTCCGGTTTTCAATCCGTTCGTCAGTAGAAATATCTTCACGACGTTTCGCCAACATCTCAGCTAGTATTTTCAAGTGATGCTTAGTCGACGGCTGCTCGACTTAGAATGAGCGTGCTGGTCCTCTGACGGAGTTTTTATACCTTGGCGGTTGCGTAGGTTACACCTTGGTTCTGCCTGGCTGGTTTCTTCGCTTCTCTGGGTTTGTGCCTCTTCTCGGTCCGGTGTCCTGTTTCTCTGGTGTGTTGTTTTTGGTTTAGATATGATAGAGAGAAGTTTGCATTTATTGTTCGCATTTTACTTCATTCATACCCGGAGCTGCATATAGTTGTACGTTTGCTGAATGTGATTTCAGTATTACAACGGCATAATGTGGATATATCCACTGCTATTGCATGTCACGCGGAGGAATCCGTGAAAGCCGCATAAATATATATATATATATATATATATATATATATATATATATATATATATATATATATATATATATATATGACTACCATCGTTCTTCAGATGACGATGCCATTTTTAAATGAAACATCTCGTACATCATCAGTTATTTTAAATCTTCTATAAAATTAGAATACTTTTCAATTGCATACCCTGTGGGTAAATGAAACTGTTTCGAAAATATTGATAATTTAATTTAACAAAGTCATAATATTTTTTATTTTCATCCTACTCTTTTATCCTCTCTCCTAATTAAAAGTTTTAGTTTCCACAGTTAGTAGAGATTCACCTAGGTAAGTTTTGGTAGTATATCTGACTGTTCCCTGACATTAGTTTCTGATCACCTGATGGCAATAGTTTTTTATTCTCGAATAAATTAGTACTTATCGAAAAAGCTAACAGAAAAATAACCCATTATTCTGCTCATGATGATAGGATACGAGGATAGACGTAGGATATTCCATAATTTTTAATACATTGATAACATACAAAACTTACCAGAGACAATACATCATTCGATATTATGCCTGTCCTGTAAGAGAAACCATGGATTTTCGTACCAAAACTTGCTTCTTAATACGGAAAGATCTAACAGATTTTCAAATGAAATGCATTATACCCCTCACCAACATTTTCGAAAAGTGTTTTCCCAGTTTTCAGAAAAGCTTAAACACTGTCACGTGGATGAAGGAATAAAATTCGAACATTTCATTAAATAGTCCGTAATTTTTTTATTAAAAGAGTTTGCATTCTCATACCTTGAATTGTTAACAGTTGAATTTACCCAAAGGTTACTCTACACAAAACATATTCTAAATTTGTAAGAGATTTAAAATAACTGATAACATAAAAATTTAATAGTCACATCGTCGTTTGAGAGTTATTGATGTCACCGGCAAATGAAATGCACAATCAAATTAAAGAATGGTAATTCTGAAGGTTAAAGAAAAGGCTGATCCTCTATCATTTTTTGTTCAACCCTTATTTCCATTCCGGAACATTTGCCCAATCCTGTATATATATATATATATATATATATATATATATATATATATATATATATATATATTATTTGTTATATATTATTTGATCTCTTCTATACAAGCAGAGATAAGCAATAACTATATGTTGTCAGAGTCAAATGAGTATTCTTTAAAGTAGACGCAGTATTGCAATATTCTGTAACGTAAAGGAAAACGCTTTTGTTCTTTTTAAACTAGTGACTAGAATATGCAAAGTAAATATCAGCTGATCCAAATACCCTGAATAATTCAAAGCTTCCAAACAAACGTTATAAAAAGAGTATGAGAAAAATAGAGTAACAAAACTTTTAAAACTACTGATTAGAGCATGCAATGTAAATACGAACTGACTCTAACTCTCTGAATAATTCAAAGCTTCAGAATGAAAGACATAGAAAGTATATAAAACAAATAAAGTAACAAAAGTAATAAAGAGTCACTGTTTAAAGTAGTTTTTAATGTTAAGTTAAATTTATTTAAAGAATAATTTCCTAACGTTACTCAGAAACTCATATTTAACTTAGGAATTAAAAAAAATAAGCTCTTCAGAAAAATACTGTTTGTTCATACATGCAATTTTATTCACATGAATGAATTCGTTTTGATAAAATATATACTTGTAACCAAAATCTTCTTGCAAAACAAAATAAAATGGTTAATTTTATTACAAAGATAGTCAAAAGCAAATTAAATTTACAGTCTTTGGGCGCCATTTGTTCTTAATAACTTTAAAACAAAAGCAGATAATTCATTTCCTATAATTTTCATTCTAGTTTTCTCTATATACGCGTTTCTACTACTTAATGATCTCATCAGTGGAGTTGTATCAAGCTGAATATTCACAGTAAACAAGTGCGTATTTAAGATTCGACAAAGATGACATCATTGCAAGCCTATATCTGAGCAATACCAATAAATAAAAGACTTCACAATTCACGTTATGGATTTCACCATACATTGTCTTTAGACCGCAAATTTCTGATATACACAAACAATTAGATGTCGCTACCATAATCTCATCACTATCTCCAGCTGTTGTGCAAATTTATTCATCATGTATTATGACTAAAGCTTTTCAAAAATCCCACCTTAAACGCATACTCTGGTGTCGCTATGTGGAAGATACATTTGTGATATGGCCCCACAGCAAACAATAGCGCAACGGCTTTCTTGATTTCCTATACTCTATCCATTCGAAGATTCAATTTACTCTGAAATTTGAAAAGAACAATCAGCATTCGTACATAAATATCCCAGGGACAAAGACAGGGGACCAACAGATACTTTATTGCTGATTCATATCATTACTCCTCATAATTATATAAATATATATGTAGCTAATGCCCTAATCTGAAAATCCCTTCGCCTAAGAGACAACAAAATCGAAAAGCATGACGCTCTGAAAAAGAGAGACGATGCACTTAATCTGCTTTCTACGTTCTCAAACCTAAACTGATACTTATTGTTTTAACGATCGTCCATCACATCTTTCTTGCGAATCTATAACAGAAAAATGCGCTGAAAATTTTGGAACGTTCGAGTCGAAATATGGATCCTTTACACGTTCTTCAGTCTTATTATTATTACTTTATGTCTCTGTAAGGTAGAGTGTTGCTGTTTTCCCAACAGGATTATTTTCTATCTTCTATTGAGATAGTTCGGGAGAACTTGTTCAAAACTAATTAAGTCCTCTTCTAAACGAGCTTTCGTGGGGTTTTAATTGCTGAAATTTTAATGTAGCCATTCAAAAAGGTTTTATTTACTGTCTCCTGGGTCTTATTAATTACATCAAACGCAGGGGTATTGGCGAGGTCCCTCTGAAATGACCCGACCAGAGTGAACTCTCTCGCCACCTCACGGACGTAGGGAGCGAGCTAAGCTCCATTTTAGAAGATTGATAACTTTTGGTTAACGAGTTTAGGGAGTGAGCTGTGCTGTGATCTAAACTTTTATTGTAACAGGTATGGGAATTGAGTTATATTCTGCTTTGTTTGAATAATTTTATTATTTGGAGATATGCAAGGTATATTTAATTAAGTGCACTGATCTATTATTCGTATTCATTCGTTTAATTTGGACCAAGAGCATCAATTATTTTAATAATTAGTGAACTACAAATTAAGCTTCTAACTCTATATATCTTACTGAAATAATTAGTTTAATGTCGAAAAACATTGGTAATACTTTAAAACAAAGTGATTGGTAGTAAATTGATTTTTCAGTAATTGATGTTAATAACATTAAGCGAATTATGTTTATTTTAACAGTAATTAACCTAACATTACTTTATTCAGGCTAACTACTATTATCGCGTCAAAGTTTATTGCTAACTAGCTAATGCTAAAAACTTATTTACAATTATTTCGAAAGAAAATCACTTTCTTTTCTGAAATAAGTTCTCATATATCGGTACGGTTTCGCACGTAAATGTCCGAAAGAAACATGCAATCAAAGTTCGAATTTAAAAAATTTTCTGTATCACCTTTTCCGAGAACTTTATTTCTGAATTATTATCTTTGATTTCGATAAAATTCCGCATTATACTTTTAGAGATTAATAAGCGTTTGAAAGCTGGATTAACAGAGCTCACTGTTCTATTTCAAAAAATACTCCGCACAACGTCCCTACTCAACGAATGGCGGAAAAGCATCACAATTCCAATCCACAAAAGAGGTTCAAAGAAACAACCCGAAAACTACAGAGGAATCAGCTTACTGAACAGTTCAGCCAAATTGTTAACCAAAATACTGTCACAACGGATTGTAGACAAGTTAGGGGCGTGCGAAGAACAACAGGGCTTCCGGAATAACCGCTCTACTATCAACGGTATATTTATTATCAGACAGCTGGTTGAAAAATCTATCGAATACGACAAACCGCTGTTTATTTGTTTTGTGGACTTTACACAAGCGTTCGACCGAGTCAAACTGGAACACATAACAGAACTACTGCGAAGAAAACAAGTAGACGAAACAATCATACGTACAATATACGAATTGAATTCCAAAAACACCATGGTAATTAAAACAAATAACACTCTAACAGAGAAAATCCCACTATCCATAGGAATAAGACAGGGTGATAGCCTAAGTCCAACACTTTTCAATGTAATCATGGACGAAATCATTGATGAGGTAAAAAGCACAAATATTTGGTACCCAATGGGACACAACACCGTTCAGATTATATGCTTTGCAGACGATGTTGCTTTGACAGCAGATAGCGAGGACAACTTATAAAGAATGCTTTTCCACCTCAATCGAACAGCCAAACAGTATAATATGAAGATATCTGTGGAGAAAACCAAATCAATGGTAATAGCAAAAGAACCAGTAAGATGCAAACTAATGGTTGATGACAAACATATCGAACAGTTTGGGAAGTTTAAATACCTGGGAGCACATATAACAAGTAACAGGGCAGTAACGGAAGAAGTACGCACACAAGCCAATAAAGCAGCCATGATATCAGGCCAACTAAGAGACATAATCTGGAACAATAAACAAATGACGGTTGAGAGCAAAGCAAGAATTTGCAAGGTCTGTGTAAGAGCGATACTGACCTATGGCGCAAAAACAAGAAATGGAACAACAAAGACAAAACAAATTATGAGAACCACAGAAATGAAAATGCTGAGAATGATCACGGGAACAAGTTTAAGAGCGAGGACAGCGGAGTGGGGGATGTTGTGAAGTGGGTTCGAAACCGTCGTAGGCAGTCAAGAGATCACGTGGAACGAGTGGACGATGACAGACTAGTAAAAACCGTGATGAGAAAGAAACCAAACACCAAACGGCCGCCTGGACGGCCCCCCAAAAGATGGAGAGACAGCTGGATTTCGACCTCAAACGAGGATCGATGAGGCATTGTGTAGATAACAGAACTTGGTTCTACCTAGAAGAAGAAGAAGAAGGAGAAGAGAATTTAGCATTCATTTATTCTTACCTCTTTAATCAGTTGTATTGTCATCATCGGGTTATAATGGTGGAATTTTACTGTACTTGGCGAGATCTGTCATCATTGGGAAAGGTCCTACATCTTCGTCGGCTTAAATATGCCGCTTGCACTCGACATATTATCTCTAAAAATGTGGATATTTCATCCCGGTACCAACTTGGACTCATCAGTGTTGTTTCTTGGTACCTTCCCTAGACACCCTTGTCGACACCTTTGTCATACTTACTGTAGTTCGGAACTTGTATTTGAAATACTTTTGCGTCGGAAAACGGCGATAGTATGTTAGTCACCACGGCACGTCACATTAAACTGTTAAGTTGATCTGCAACAGCAAGCACAGAAGATGTCAAATGAGTTTTTTACAAATTCTACATTTTTTGTTAGTAAAATTGTTAAATTTTATCGTTTCTATTTTGATTCATGAACTGTTTTTATATTGCCATGTTAAGTCAATTTTATTGAACAGATCTGTAGGTTTATCCGGTTAGTTGATAGACATTTAGGTTATACATTAAAAATACTTAATAATTAAATTTAAGGCTTTTTTTCACTTTTCCCATTGTTTTATGATTATATTTTTGGTTTCTCCAGAAATAATAATAATAATACATATTTTCCAAATAGCGCGATTCAAAATACTGTGTCATATAGGTAACAACGTGGATTAAAAATAACTTGAACACGTTTTTCTTGTATCCCGGTAATGTCAAATATTCTTTTTTGGCAAGCTTTTTTTGGTTAAAATACCGTGAAAGGGCACGTTAACATTATTAACGTATGAATGCCTACGATGCACACTGGCTTGTACATTTAAATTATATATAAAGTACAATGCTAAGTGTCTGATTATAAAATTATTTAGCAAACTCAACTCAACAATGTTAATTTGTATTTGTATGTAAGCTCTAATCTTATCTCAAGTAAGATTCCACATACAAATAATACAACTTTAAAAGCTGTCGTTTGTTTAAAGCACATTGTGAGTTACCCATTAAATATTGGGCTAAATTTAATTTAGAGATAACATGTTTACAAAAGACTTTTCAATTTAGAGAGAATCGTTTAGGTGGGAGTAGAAAGTTAAGGGACTAAAGTGGATATTACAATAAAAGAAACCTATTTGGTGGAAAATAAAAGTATTTGTATTACCACTTTTACTTTCATAACGTCCAGTGAGGCAAATATAGGTTATTATAACAACGGTTTATTAATTTTAGATGGGTGAATAGCTACATCAAATGGGGACATAATTAATTTTTGTCTAAACAATCAAAATTTTAGTAAGAAATAAAGAAATCTTTCTGCCGTATTTAAATAGTTTGTTATATTTGGAATTCTCCTTTCAGGCAGAGAATATGGAAAATATATGTACAAACAGTTTATTTCCTGCAAATATCGCTCTGGTCCTCTCTCCATACGCGTTTCGATCATCTCATGATCTCGTCATTGGAGCTGTATCGGACCGAGAGCAACATTAGCAGGAAATAACTGATGTATGAACCATAAATTTCAAGGTATGTCGGCAGGATATTGCACTTGCCGTCTACCAACTTCGATGTCAGACTGAAAAATATCGCCAGTCGAACGACATCTACGAATCAACGGAGTAACGTAAAATTTTTAAACAATAAAAATTTCAGTAAGAAATAAAGAAATCTTTCTGCCGTATTTAAATAGTTTGTTATATATGTAATTCTCCTTTCAGGCAGAGAATATGAAAAATATATGTACAAACAGTTTATTTCCTGCAAATATCGCTCTGGTCCTCTCTCCATACGCGTTTCGATCATCTCGTGATCTCGTCAGTGGAGCTGTAGACGGCAGGTGTAATATACCTTGAAATTTATGGTTCATTTTCTTCTTCTTCCTCTTGTTATAGGCTTACAGCCTGTTTTTTCCAACTCAATCATTCATCTCATTTAATGTTGAGATCCAAGACTCTCTCCATCTTTTCGGTGGTCTACCTATTGGTCTTCTGGTTTCCGGTGTTCCATCTCGGGGGATTCTCGCTATCCTATTTTGCGCCATTCTTCCTACGTGCTCATTCCAGGCTCTTCTGCGCTTCCGTCCCCATCTTACTATATCCTACATTCCATGTTCCTCGCGTATTGTTGAATTGCGTATGTGATCTCTTAATGTGTATCTCGATATTCTTCTTAGTACTTTCATTTCGGCAGTTCTTAGAATTGATTTTGTTTTTGTGTTGTCAGCTCTGGTCTCTATTGCGTACGTCATTATCGGTCGAATACATGTCATGTAGATTTTTGTTTTTGCGTCCTTGTTCATGTATGTGTTGTGCCATATTATATCCGCCAGGCTTCCTGAGATTCTATTTGCCTTGTTTACTTGGTTTCTTACTTCTCTTGTTCTGTCTTGGTTTGCGGATATCTCAACTCCTAAGTAATTAAAGGTCATGAGTTGTTCTATTGGTTTGCATCTTAAGGGCACTTTGCTTATTACAATTGACTTAGTTTTATCGATGGATATTTTCATGTTGAAGTGCTTGCTTATGGTGCGGAATGCAAATAGAAGTCTTTGGAGATCGTCTTCATTTTCCGAGACTATGACGGCGTCATCAGCGTAACATATTATTGTTATTTCCCCGGTATTCATTCTGTACCCTGGTGCCGCTCTTTTGACGTTCTCAAATATTTGGTCCATTACTATGTTAAACAGTAATGGACTCAGAGAGTCCCCCTGTCGTATGCCCGACGCTATCGGTAAATCCTTAGTTAGGTTGCCGCTTATTGAGATTTGTGTTGTGGTGTTGGAGTTTAGCTGTTCAACTATGTTAATTAAATTGTTTGGAATGCCTTTAATGCGCATTATTTGCAGAATATCATCCAGTCTCACCCTATCAAAGGCTTTAGTGAGATCTATAAAGCACATAAAAGCCGGCTTAGTAAATTCAATAGATTTCTCTGCTATCTGTCTTACGATGAATATGGCATCTACTGTAGATCTGTTTTTGCGGAAACCTTGCTGTTCTGTTATCAGTTATTTCCTGCTAATGTTGCTCTCGATCCGATACAGCTCCACCGACGAGATCATGACGTAATCAAAACGCGTATGGAGAGAGGACCAGAGCGATATTTGCAGGAAATAAACTGTTTGTACATATATTTTTCATATTCTCTGCCTGAAAGGAGAATTACATATATAACAAACTAATTTTTGTCTATTTTGTAGTTTCGCAAAAATAACTAAAAACATGATATATCAAATATTGTTAGTCATTAGCGAGGTAGTTTATCTGATTAACAACTATAAACAGAATGATGTTGGATACGTCTGGGACATGGCAGATAGTATGAAAATTTCATTCCTAATTATTTTAACAACGTCCAGGCAATGCGTAACGTTCCGTAAACAAATCAGTTAACAAAAAGACTTTCCGTACGTCTAAAAGGTCTTGTCAAATGCGAGAAATTAATAGTTCTAAAATGTTAATGCCTTTTGCTTACTGTGTGTATGTTAAATGACTAGTTACATTATCGCCTTTTCTGCAACACTGATTTTTACAGAAGTGGCTACGGTCCGTAAACACAGGTCATTTCCTGAGTTAAAATTCTCCATTTTAAAACCACAATTCCACGATTTTTAATAAAGGAAAATTTTTATCTGAAGCATTTTTATCTATTCGTAATTTCTATCAATACATGCATAAAAAACTATTGTTATTTTCAGAATATTCTAGTCCATACTGTAATTTTTGTTAGTACTCAGTATACAATCAGTAATAATCGAAAGAGAAATAAAAAAAAATCAAAAGAGATATGAAAGGACGTAAGATGAAACAACACAAATAATATACAAGAAAGAAAAACAGCAAAATTTACAGATAGAAGAAGAGAAAGATACTAAATTACTAGATAGTGAGGAAAATGAAGCAACAAACAGGAAAAAACTTACAGAAACTGTAGGCAAATTTTTATAGAAGGTTATACAAAAGTCCTCAAATGAAACTCCAGAATCACAAATACAGAAATTAGTAAACCAAAGTTCAGAAGAGTTACCGGAGACCATACTGGTCGAAGTAGAAAAATAAAAAATAATTAAGTTCCTGGAGAAAATCAGTTTCTAAATGAAGCTGTAAATATATTTTGATATTTTTGGACAGATTCAGTAAAATATTCCCATTTGATCTTTTCATGTGGATTAAACCAGTCACGTCTTCGCTCCAATTCTTCAATCTCTTCACATTTCTTCTGCATGAATGACTCTTTCGCCTGTGTTATCTTTCGTGACATCTTCCGCTGAATTTCTCTGTATTTGTCGAAGTTTTTTCTTCTATAGTCTCTTTTCCTGTCCATAAGTGTACGGGTTTCATCTGTTATCCATTCCTGATTGGCATTTTGTTGATTATTGTTCAGGATATCCTTGCTTGAGTCTAACAGAGCAGCTTTAATATTAGACCATTCCTGATTAACATCGAGTTCGAGTTCTTCTTGCAGCAGAATGCCTTCTAGATTTAAGTTGATATTATTTTTTGTCATCTCGAAACATTTCTACATTTACTTTACATTATAGGGGTTTGCTCTGAACTTTTTCCTATCTGACCCTGAAAACCATTTTCAACAAGGGAATTGTGATCAGGTCCCACATCTGCACTAGGATATGTTTTTAGTGAGAGGATAGCATTTATGTACCGCTTGTTAATAAGTATATAGTCTATTGCGTACTATTTTGTTTGGGGTATGTGCTGGTGATGGCCAAGTATACAGTCTTCTATCTGATAATCTAAACCAGCTATTAATTATCACCATTTTCTAGTTTGGGAGAATTCAGTGAGTTTTTCAACTCTCTTATTTCTTTTGCCCAGAGCATATTGAACCACACATTCATAAATGCACCCGTTACCAATCTTTGCATTGAAGTCTCCAAGAATAATAAGAATATTTGAGTGTTTAGTGGTTTCCATTAATGAATCTAGCTCAGTATAAAATGTTTCAATCTCATCGTCAATTTGTTGGCTGTTCGTGCATACCCTTGGATGATAATAATTTTACTTATATGGAATCTAAGTTTATTTTATGATTCTGTCTGAGGAGTTTGTAATGTGGATCATTTAGCCCGGAATAGTAAAAAATGCTTATCGAATTGCAAGGTCATAGTTACTAGTCTCTGGGTCATGAATTACATATTGGCAAAGTTAACCAAACTCATGGGACATGCTGTCCTGTGGGTTTGGGATGGGCCGCTTTTGGGAAGTTGGAACATACGCTAAATGGTGATCTGCCAACTTACTTAAAGAGGAAAGTCTAGGAACAATGCGTCTAGCCGGTAGTCATATGTGGCGCCGAGATGCTTACAATAACAAAACAGTCAGCAAATAAATTAAGATTATCACAATGGATAATAGAGCGAGCCATGGTGGGTTATTACTACGAAAGATAGAGTAACAAATATAACTACCAGACAACGAACAAAAAATTGCGCAATTAAAATGGAGAGGGCAGGCAATATAGCTCGAGGAGACCGATGGTCTAAAAAAATAATTGATCGGACAAGAACAGTAGGGACAGACCGCAGATCACATAGAGCGATGACACCATAAGAATGGCAGAAAACTGAGTTAAAATCGTTCAAGACAGAAACTAATAGAGTTTGTAAGGAGGTGTATATTCAGCAGTGAATGAGTATAGCTGAAAAGATTGCTACTTTTTTCGGAATATAGCATAAACAACAAAAGTACTTCCTGGAATAAATTTTCTAATCTTTAGTACATGTTAATATTTTCATTATTCATCTTTTTTTATATATCAAGTTTTAGTTACGGAGAACAACGATATGTAACTCAATTAGTATCAATAATTAATACTGCAAACACTGGTTAGAGGGCTGTCTATACTGCAGTATACATATTGAATTAACCAATATTTGCTCTTAACGTCATTAACGCCGTCTCTTGATTCATTAAAATGGATCAAGATTCTGTGTAACCTTGACTATTGTGTCCTTAAAAAATTTTAGGTTAAAACCCTTGGCTGTGTTAAATACTATTTTTGTACTTTTATTTGGATATTGTTTTTAATAATTTAATATATATATATATATATATATATATATATATATATATATATATATATATATATATATATATATATATATATATGACATAAGTTCTCGTCCGTGTAATTTTAAAATTAAATAGAAAATTCCCCCTGCCGCCCTCCCCCCCCACTCGCTTAGAACTAGCACTATGTGACTAATGTGTTCTAGTCCACTTTTTTTTATGTCTTAAAGGTCGAATTTTCCTATTACTTACTTCCTTATTTTGGTTTATTCTCCTAAAATGTCTAAAAAATCGTTTTAGATACGCATTGTATACTTTGATTTATAAAAAAAGGGCAAAATATATTTTTCGTCACTGCACACACGGTTATATTATTCTTCAAATGAAACCCTACTTGTCTTTTATTATAGGTGACTTTTTTTTATGTCAGGCTTCAAAATTGTTTATTGGGGTGATTTGGCATCAATTTTTCCAGACATATCTGGAATGTTTGTGAATATGAAAGGTTGAATAATGTATATAAAAAAATATGACAGTACTAGCTTTGTTTGTTGAGTTATTGAATATTAACCAAAAAGTATTTACATAAATATTTGCAAGTATTTTTGTTTATTTAGCGCCGACTACAAGTACTAAGCAAAAAGGAAAGTATACTATTATCAAATTAGTCGCAAAATAAAACGTTTGTTAATTTAATTTATACTTTGAAGGGGATTTTTTTGAAAGTATTTTATTCCCGTTAGTTTTAAGTAGTTTTTGAAATAGGCAGACCTAATAGTAATGTTGTACCAATGCCTAATTACGTCTAAAAGAGGGTTAAAAGGAAAATAAATGTCGTTTAACTAAAATAAAAAAGGCGATGTTTGACAAAGAGATACAGAAATCTGATAAGTTTTTTAAATTTTTTAACTTTCTTGCAATGAATCCACAATGAAAATATTATAACTGAACCTTCTAGTTCGGCGAGAGATAATTTATTTATCAAAGGAATGGATGAGAATCTCTCCACTACTCTCTCCGAGTAACCCGGGTTACCTCCAGCTCCAGCTCTAGGTTGTCCTATTCAAATGAGAAGAAAGAAAGCCTTTAATACATTATTTGTTATGAGTAAATGTACTGAAGAAAGATATTTTAGAACCTCTAGTGCTCTAACGTTTGTTTGAAGGTTGTAGACAATGTTGAAGAATGACTAAAATGTGGTCGGACTTGCATTGTCTTTATTTTTATTTTTACGACGTTTCGATTAGGTTGTATCTCTAATCATTATCAAGTATAAACTGAATGTTTTGTCTTAAGACTACGAGCTTATATAGGGACTGTGTCCATTGAAGCGCAACGTTTGGCTTTACTGTACACACCTCAATGATTTGATGTTACAGAGTAGTGGTTGCCAAAGATTAGGTATCTCAACACTCGGTTTACTGAAGATTCCATTATTGTTTTTAATGTATGCTGCTTCTATAAATTTTCTTTTTTTTCATATTGGGTTCCATATACATTGCCGCAGCCTCAGACCATTTTATATGGTGTTGTTTATCCCAGGAGTGTTCTGCAATACCTGATCTCGACTTTTCCCCTTTTTGTGTATGAGTTTTATGTTTCTTAATTCTAACTTCTAGCGGTCGTTTGGTTTCTCCAATATACATTTCACCACACTCACATGGAATTTTGTAAACACATTCTTTCTTATCGGTAGTTTTAGGTTTTGTTTTTGTTAAATGAGCTCTAAGTGTATTTCCTGATTTAAAGGCTATTTTTATATTATAACTACTGGCAATTCGTCTTATTTTCTCCGACGTTCCCTTAATATACAGAATTATGAAGAAGGAATGTGTTTCTTGCTGTCCAGTGTTCGTTGTTCCAAAATTATTTATAACATCGTTAATTAGTTTTAAAGGATAACCTTTCTGTTGTAAATCGGATTTAATATTTGCTACCTCTTTTTCCAATGATTCGGCATTATTGCATGTAGATATAGCGCGATTATAGAGGTTACGTATAATTCCTCGTTTTGTTACAACAGAATGATTAGAAGTATGATTAAGATATTGTCCAGTATGTGTTGGCTTTCTGTATACTGAAGTTTTAATAGTTTCGTTTGAACGGTTCACCATGACATCTAGGAAGGGCAATTGATCATTTTCCATGGTAAACTTAATTGTAGGTCGAATGGTACTCAGATGTTTCAGGAAATCATTAAGTTCTTGATCATTGCCCTTCCATAAGATGAAAGTATCATCGACATATCTGAACCAGACATTCGGTTTTACTGTTGCCGTTTCTATGGCATGAGTTTCGAACCATTCCATATATATATATATATATATATATATATATATATATATATATATATATATATATATATATATATATATATATATTGGCGACGACTGGAGAGAGTGAAGAACCTATCGGAAGTCCGTCGTCCTGAGCGTAGAACTTGTCCTTTACTTGAAAGTAAGCACTACGCAGGCAACACTCCAAAAGGTCCATCACCCCGTTCAGTGGTAACGTGGTTCGATCTGATAAAGTAGTATCATTTGAAAGTCTAGTTTTGATTATGTCTAGTGATTTCCATAATGGTACATCTCTCGTAGTGCCCTGGTAGGAACCTAGTAGTCTTCTCATATTTAGCTGAATTTTACGTCACTGGATAAAAAGAGCGGTATATGGGAATATTGTACATAAAAAATGAATAGCAAATCCTTCCTAAATAATCATAATGACAACTTAATTAAAACTATAATTAAATTAAGAGGAAAAATGTGAAATTTTCACAAAAAATCTATTTACATCATACTTTACATATTTTGTAATTTATTTTTTAAAGTGTGGCCAACATTGCTTTAAATGTATGTTGTTTATGGTTAATAAATCTAAAAATATTGTTTCAGTGCTGACGAGGGTTTCGACGGGACGTATCCAACTAACGTCGTAGTCCGCAATAACGGCAGTTGTTTCTACTTGCCTCCGGGAATATTTAAAAGCACGTGTAAAATCGATATCACCTGGTTTCCTTTTGACGACCAAAGATGCGAAATGAAATTCGGAAGTTGGACTTATGACGGCTTACAAGTAAGTAAAACTCATTTTGATAAAATACTGAAAGGAAATATTTTAATAAGAACTCCTTTCCGTTCAGTCAGAAAGGTTATGGATTATCCGGAACTGACGCTGATTTATAAACTATATTTTAATGATTTTCAGTAAGTTTATAATTAATTTAAGGTATCATCAAGAAGTAAGATAGCAATTTTTCAGATGTATACGACTATTTAAGGTTCATGATTATACAGAGTGTCCGGAAAAATTTGGAAAATCTCCTGGATATGAAACAAACACGTGAAAGGTATACTACAAGTTCATATAAACTTTTTTCGTATAGCCCGGTTCTTCGGGTATATGGGCTCTCAAAGAGCTGCAATGAAATCAAATTTTTTACACATAACTATTGAACCACGAGGTATATTCCAATTTTTTTAATATGATGTATACCAAATAAGACCCTTCAAATTACTATCCTAGAAACTATTGTAAATTACTCACAGTTGCAGGGACGGACTATTTGTGACACTCATGACTCGATTTTTTTACGCCCTGTATAATTACAACTTTGAACAACGTATTTTACATACCTTTAACTAAAAATTAAGTACTCTTTCATATCCGGGAGATATCCCACATTACCAGGGACACAATTTTAAACAAAATCTTATAATTTTGATAATTTTAGAAAAGTAACTGTTTTTAAATGCTCAGTTATATCGAAGGGTCACATAACACCTAAATAAAACATGTCAAACTAAATATAAATAGTTTTGAAATCCGATAACACATAAATTTAAAGAATAATATTATTGTAATTCAACAGTAACTTTTCTGCAGCAGAAATGTCAGTAAAATCCCATAAATGTATTTATTTCAAACTAAAAAGCTCTATTAAAATCCAATACCGCACCAGAACCATCTGTTCGTATAGAAAAAAGTACTTTTTAATAGAGGTTTTTGCCTTTTTGGAAAAGCGTAAAGTAAGGTATGAATAATAATGTGCTACATTTGAAAGCTTTACGGTGATTTTCTACCGGTTCATTTAGTTCCATGAGTATTAGGTTTTTTGTTATATTAGTTTTTTATAAATTCGATTTTTTAAAATTAATCCAAGCATACTGAATGCTTCTTAATTAATTTTCAAAATACAAAAATGGTATCATATCCTTAAACGATTACTCAACTTTTTATATAATAGATGATTGTTGATTTTTATTAACCTTGATATTGTTTTTATAAAGTAATAACGTTTCTGGAAATATAATATTTTTAGCTTACGAAAAGTTTCAAATTTAATTTTGAGATAATCTTTCCTGGGTAGAGGAAAAATAAGACTGCTTCTCTTGACGTACTATACCGAGTTTAAAAAGATTTACAGGAAGTTACGTGTGATAATATATTAATTCAATATTAATTATTGAAAGCTATTCTAAATTAAAATTATTTATAATAAATGGAGTTTGTGTACAATTAGATACGGGGTAGCTCGAAACTTTACATAATTTATGTGACGAATAGCTTTATATATTAGCAGTAATACAATTGACGAAGGTTAGGTCCTGTCGAAAATTTTTTTCCTTTGTTTCTAAAGATAGCTCAAAGAGATAATGTGAATAAATAAAGCATACTTAATGATCTAGAAAGTTCTAGGTAATCTTAATATTATCTGCTTATTTGTTATTAATTATGTAGTTGTATGTTAAGTACCAGCTTTACGAAAAAAGAAAAAAGAAGAAAAGAAGACAGAAATAAGAAAAACGAAGAACAGAAACACACCGCAACTTTAGAAAAGCTAAAAATAACTTGGCATTCAAAATTTTGCTTTACTTTAAATAACTTATAACGTAAAATCATTTTTTTTATTGTTTTTATATTGAGTTCCATTTTAAATACATATACAGTATGTCCTATGACGAACTGATTGAAAATAGACTTTGGAAAATTTTTAAAATTTGGCACATTACTAAAGTCGGTGGGTGCAATATTTTCAAGATGGTGGCATTTCCGGTTATACCGGAAGTTGATGCCTTCTTCCTTATTTTAAATGGAACACCTTTTCATTTTTAGATTTGCAGACCTAAATATAACCATCAATTACACTTGTATCAAAGCCTTTATTATTTAATAAAGGTTGGTTTCTTCTAGAAGGAGATCGACTGTAGTGTGCCGTGTTAATATTTTGGTAATAAATAAATACAGGGTGATCAAAAACTAACATTAAACATTAACTTGAAAAAATCATCAATTTTTTTAATATAAACCCGCTAATTTTATAATGTTATCTTACTAAGCATTTAAAAATAAGGATAACTTTAAAAATATTGTCATTTCAAAAAATTTGTAGTTTTTGAAGTATTGGCAACTTAACGTTTTTGTATTGTAAAAAAGCTGCACGGCTTTTAAATTTTGTTATTAGTTGGCCATGACTGCGAAACGCGACGAAAGAAACAATAGAGCACTACAGAAATATCACTATTTCTTGCCATTTGAAAATTATTAATAAAATTTATGCTGGGGAACTAAATTATACGCACGAAGATTATTTAAATTTGTTTATTATCTCTGGAGAATGTAACAAGAAGGCATCTCGCCATCTTGAAAATATTGTAGCGGAATTACCCCCATCAAGTTTACTACCTTCCAAATTTTAAAAATTTCCAAAATTTCAAATGCTTATATTTAAAGTATGCAAGAAGATTACAAAAAATATGATTTAAGGAACGTTGGGGTAGTTTCCCCGAAAATATGGCGAATTAAATGTTCATAAAATAAATATCATTTATAAAATTAGTTTTTCACTCATATCTATATAATTTTCTATTAATCCAAGTAAAGAAAGGCGGAGATGAAAATTAGCTTCTTGTAAAAATAATGGCTTTATACATATATCTGTAGATTAGTAACGTAAACGTAATTCGATATATCTACGATTCTACTTTATCTTAACAAGAAAAATAAATTAAATTTTTGCATGATTAATTTCTTCTTAATTGCAAAGTTTTAAAAGTATTTAATTTTTAGAACTGCTATGGCCATTTTATAGCCTTTAAAACGGTTCTAAAAACACATTTATTTTATATCTCCCTGTAGCCTAATTTAATGTTTCCGATGACCTGATTAAAATTCCCTAATTTTAGGGCATCCATTCTACAATTAGCCATTTTAAATTATTAGTGTAACTTTTATAATTTCTTTAATGCTTTAATTTATTTCATTATCTAAGTTTCTTACATCTCTGAATTTTAATTACCCACTATTAAAATGACATTATTTAAATTTCGCACAGCCCTTTTTGTTTTCATATTGATTTTGAAGTTTTAAAATTATTGTAATTTTGCATTTTAAATTATTTTCTATTCCAAAACGTAAAATATGTTGTCAGTTTGTTACCTGTTAATAATTCATGAAACTATAAAACTTTTATACGGCATGCTATTATCCATAAAAGTGCGATGTTTCCAACTGTCTATTAAAAGTTTTTAATATTCTGCAACCATTTCAGGTTTAGGAAAGTTTAAGAATCAATAAATTTTCACCGAAGATACAAATACTTTCCTAAGAAATATCTCTCGCAAATTTTTAATTCATTAACTGTTTTTGATTCTGTTTAATGCAAGTTTTATTTAGTAGGTTTTACGTGATTTTAAATTAAGCACAGTAATTTAAAATCTTCTTTTTTAGATCAGTCTTGGTTATCGCTGTTTATTTTATCATTTTTCTTTTCATTTTGACAAAATTACCAAGTTTCCCTATTTAAATTTTTATAATACTAATGTAATTGTTATGGCCTTTAACAAATCTTCATTTTTATATGTAATAATTATAATATTTATTAGAGTCAGATAGTCAGAATTGTCTCAACAAGAATTTTGCATTTATTTAAATTTTTTTTTCAATTATTTGTACTTAAAAATTTAAGGAATACTTTTTTTTTTGATATTGATTATGTCGTCGTACGGCAACAACATTTTAATACCTTTTCCATAATCGGCAATATGGGGTAGTGCCCTTTGTTGATAAGGCACAGTGGACAGACGAAGATCTTATCGGGGCTTATATGTGTGTGAGAAAGATGCAACTATGTGTTAATATTTTCCGTATGCAACTAAATGTAAAGTTAAACAAAATTAGTGCGAGGCACTAAAAAACTAATATGTTACTAAATAAAAGGAGCAAAGAACACACTTGTTACCTGGTGATAGCTGGAAGGTAACATTTTTTTTTTTTCAGCGTCCGGGTTTGTTTAGTTTGCACTTGTCGGATCTAAAAAAATTCTGTTAAATTTAGTTTTAGTTATTTATTTGGTATTTACCGAGGTATATGCCTAATATTTATTTTTCTACGTCGGTGTATGCTTTTTTTTGTTACTAAAAGTCGTTTTATTGGCCGCTATGACTACCAAGAAAATTAGATTTTGAAAGAACTCTTTCAGTACGACCTTTTTGTTACTAAAAGTCGTTTTATTGGCCGCTATGGCTACCAAAAAAATTCATTTTTGAAAGAACTCTTTCAGTTCGCTCTTTTTAAAACGAAAATAAAGTGGAAGTCGCAAATTAGCTGGGCGGGTGTTTTATCTTGTATGAATGTTGTTTGAAGGTTGCGGAACTTGATTGAAAAAAGGGACAGGTCATCTTGAATATTTAATTTAACCATCTTCATGTCCCCTGTAATTTCCGAGTTACCTGTAGTGGTAGGTCTAAACCTGGGACAATTTTTATGTCTCTTGTTCTACGTATTGGCACTATTTATGTAACCAGTTACAAACCGCTGGTTGAAATCACGTCTCACTTACGTCCATTCCAGTCAATTCTTGCCAAAAAAGGTTTATCAGTATACCATAGTATCTATCCCCTTTGATAGTCTGGAAAGCTCCATCATCTCCATCCATCTGACCAGAAAGCAAACCAAACTATTATTTTTGATTTATAAGATTGACGTTCCTGCCCCCAAATCGTCGAATTCTGCTTGTTAACTATTTGATAAAGTCATTGAGATGAAAGTGGAAATTGTGATTGATACAAGATCCAGTTGGTATAGTTTTTGCATTATCAATAAAGAGTAGGTTGCGGTTTTTGAGTTAGCTGGAGCTTGTAAGCATAAAGGTGCAAATAGTTTGAGAAAATTCATCGGAGAGTGCTATGGTGGGGATTTAATTCCTGAAAATGGTGTTTGGTTGGTCTACGACACTGACATCGACAGCCGCAATATTTTGAGCCGATTTTTTAGGGCGTTGACGATTAAGATTTTTTTTCACATTTGAATAAAAACATCCGCTCAAATTCGCTATTAAATTTTGAAATTTAAGTTCTTGTTGAAACACTTTTATAATAAATTTGTATTATATTTTACCAGTTGTAATTTTACAAATAATATTTTCTATTACAGTTAGATCTTCAGCTTCAAGATGATAGTGGGGGTGACATTAGTAATTTTATCACCAACGGAGAATGGGACTTATTGGGTAAGATTAATATTAAATTAATTATGCCTTTTGTTAAATTTTCAAACTGAATGACTCAGTTGCATATAGTTTTTGTTAAACATAAATCAGTACCAAATTATTAAAATTCTTTTGGACTATGTTTACATAAACTACAATTATGCAGGATTTAAGGAAAATTTATTACAGTTCAATTTTTATTACAATCAGAGGATTATATTTCCCCGAATTGCGAAATGACTTTTTGTTGAGGATGACACTTATTTCTTATTTATTATATGCGATTTACAAACAATTTTATTTGTTTATGTATACCTCCTGGTGTTTTATATTTTATTCGAGTTAAATATTCAATGTAAACTGCATGAATTAAAGTTTGTAAAGGTTTACAGATTAAAACCATGGTATTGTAAGTATACAATCATCAACAATGGTCGTTCCACCGTCCTGGATATAAAATAAATTTTCATTATATTTGTTTTCTGTAGCATTCTATCTCCCGGAGAAAAAACAAAAGTTTTATGTTCTTTAGATTTGTGTGCAACATCCTATTTTAAACTTATATTGAGTTTACATCGTATTGCTGTATTATTTGTCTTTTTCAATTTGCGACAAGAAGAGCTTTATCAAAAAAGACAGTAATAAATGTACAGAATACGAAATACGTGTCTCTTAAACTTAACCCTTTTTCAAGTTTATTACCTGTTTTAAAATTAAATTTAGATGAATGCAGTGAATTCCAAATGAAAATTTTACAATAAATATTTCAAGGAATGCCTTTTTTGTTTGTAGGAAAATCTTTATGACTAAATTTTGCTATTTAAATGATCTATTAAACCACTCGATGATCAGACATTTTAATTGAGTTAGAACTGGAATTCATTGTAGTATATTTGCATTTAGGATACTTAATGGACGTACGGCGAGACACGTGACCTGACCCGGTAGGCTGGTGGCGCGCGAAAACGGCGTAAATGTACTCGGGATTTATAAATATGTGCCGTGCTTATGGAATAAAAATTATAAGGATTATTTTAACGTAAATATTAGATTGAACGTTTGTACGGTGCTGTTTGCCTAGCACCCTAATTTTTTTTTGGTACAGCCAGTTACTATTGCTAGGGCAAGACCGACTTTTTATGTTTCTAAAAAACGCGATGCTGTGGTAAATATTGGAGCTTTGTCGTGCTTCACAATCCTTCTCTCCCTGATTTAGGATCTAGTCCAGTCGAAATAGACAAAAAAAAGTGGCAACTCTGCAAAAATTCGCATTTTTTTTAACGTAGTTTCCCCCGTAGATATACTCCATGATCTATTGTGATAAGGTTTTATTAGAAAGTATCCTATAGATTAAAAATATGAAAATGGAACGGATTATGTTGATTTCGGAAAATTTTAGTCTTATTCCAAGAAAAAAGATGCATCAGCATTTATACCATACGAATCCTCATCTGTTATATTTAGACTGGCCTTGATAACTGGTACTTACTGGTGAGAAAAAAGATAGAAAAATTTTTTACAGCCACAATTTTTACTACACCCCTTCTTGCAATTACAAAATATGGTGGGAAGTTTTTTGTAGCAGGTAAGAATGAAGTTTAAATTAGATCCAAATTGTTATCTGGTAATTTCTTCTGGGTCCACTTGATTCCCTAGCCATACTTGAACAGTAGGTCCGGATAAAATTCCATCCTTTTTCCTGCGTGACTGTGCATGCGTATTAGCAAAACCTCTTTCCATTATCTGTAATCTCTGCCTAAATAATTCACAGTTTCCTGATAAATGGAAAATTTCCAGAGTTTCTCCACTGTTTAAAAAAGGAGACAAACAAAATATAGAAAACTACAGACCAGTCTGTATAATAAATGATTTTTCTAAATGTTTTGAAATGTTTCTGCATAAACATCTATTTTTCAAGCTGAAACACCTATTTAGTGGTTTCCAACATGGTTTTATAAAGGGTAGGTCCACAGCGTCCAATCTTTTCTATTTTACTCAATTTGTGGCTGATGTCTTGGACAGGGGAGGTCAAGTAGTAGAATGCTGTGGTCAGTCCTCGGAACCACTGTGTGTGACTTCGGGAGTTCCTCAAGTGTCAATACTCGGTCCTTTATTTAATATATTTATTAATGGAATTGTGGTTGACTGTACAATGCTACTCTATGCGGATGACGCTAAAATTTTTACTTCTGTAAAAAACGATGTTGATTGTCAAAGACTACAAATAGCAATAAATACCGTCACCTATTGGTGTAGCGAAAACATGATTTTCACATTGAAGAAAAACGTGCTGGTGTATGATTATAAAATTGATGGAACATCAGTTCAACGAGTGGAATGCTTTAGGGATTTGGGTGTGATATTTGATAGCAGACTTTCATTTGTTCCTCATATAAATGATCTTATACAGGTATGTTTTAAATCATTAGGCTTTTTTATCAGAAATTCAAAAACATTTTCTAATCACAGTACGCTCATTTTTCTTTATTACGCTTTTGTAAGATCTAAATTGGAATATGCTTCCATAATATGGTCTCTTTATTATTAAAACCATATCAATGACCTTGAGAGAGTTCAGCGGCGTTTTTTGGAAATACCTAAGCTTTCGGATTGATGGACATTATACTGAAACAGGGTTTCCGCATTCTTTTTGTTCTCTAGAACATCACACAAATTTCAAAATCAACAATCTAGTTGAAAAAAGAGGTAAAATTACCACAACTGCTTTTTTCATCGGTCAATATAAATTGAAAATAATCTTAACATATCATAAAGTGTAAAAAAGCAGTACTTATTTTTTTCGATATATGCTTCAGTAGATAGAAGTTTGAAAACTACCGTTTTTTTTACTTTGAAAAATAAATTCACTGCTTTTATGTTCAGGAAATGTAACCAATTTGAAATATATAAATTTATATGTATATAAACGTAATTTTAAAATCAAAGACATATTGCACTTTAGGACTAAACTCCTTAAATCCTCAATAGCCAAAACAATCTTTATTATTTTACAAAAAATTCCTTCTAGTCATGTCAGTACAACTCAAACTTCAAGATGATCCATGTGGTCATCTTTATACTGTTATTTTATGAAAATTAATTTCTCACATAATAATAAATTTAACTAATGTGTACATGGTGTGCAGTGTTGTTCGTAAATTTTTATTCAGGGTAAATATACAATATGTTCTAAATATCAAAAAAATGCTCTATATTTTTTTAGCACTCTGGAAATTCTGAAGAAGGTAAAATAAATTACCGAAACACCAATCATTTAAAAAATGTAGAATGTACACCAATACTATTGCTTTTTGACTTAATTGTTTTACTGAGATACGGCAGTATATCTTAGTTAGGAATTCTTAATATTTCGAAGTCTTCAACATTAAACTTTTAAAAAACCGATTTCTTTTCAATTTACAATATTTTTTAAAATTCCATATTAAAAGGAAACGTATTACGCTGATTTTCGAATACATTATCCATTATTTTTACATTTCTGATATTTAAAATACGAATAAAAACTCGAGAGACGTTTTATTATCAAATTGCTAGCGGCATCAATTTATATGCCATTTTAATGGCCATTTAGTAAACAGCTATTAATTTTAATGTACGTAAAAATGAATTAAAATTATTTATTTCTCAATAAAAAGAGTAAAAAGTAGAGTTCGGGTTTCAATAATGACACAAAACGCAGGGGCGGATTCAGGCGCATGCATGAGAAGAAAATCTAAGTATGGATCAGACTATCTGAATGATATTTTACATACTATCACTACAATGCTTTATAGAGGACACACTATATAAAGAGTGGAAATAAATAATCAGCAATTTTATTTTCTTAATATTTTATTGCGAATGCTTCACTTACGAAAATCCATTCCTGGAATCACTTACTGAAATTCGAGCTCTAATAATAAGAATTAATTCTTTTACGATAATGATCAAATTGAACATTTTAAATACGATTTTCAGATTTCGATAGTATTTCATACAATTTTAACGCGATTAATTAGAATTACGAAAGTTCAATGCCAAATATATTCGTTATATTTTTATCCTATAGCTGTAGCCAACAGCGTTCGTACTCCCTTCAGGGAACATTCATTCATTCCAGATATTCTCGGATATCATAAGGATGAGGCCCTGTGAGGAACCTTTCCATATTATCTGTAGTACGCTGGTTGTTGATATAATAATGAGGATCATCCAGACGCTGTTCATTCCCCATGATTACGTATTTATACTTTCAGGTCTCTGTATCTGGCGATCTTCTCCTTAAGCTTGTCAATTAAATTATTGTTATTAGGGACGGTGGCTTATATGAATCTTGCTCGCCGCGATATTTTATTCACTAAATGAGGTCTAACCTATTATGTGATCTCAGTACAGCTTGAACTCGTTGGCGGTTGAATCGTGCCTCTTCTTGTACTCCGATGCGGCAAATGCTTGTCACCTTGCTATTATACACTGGATCATTTCTGATGTTTGACATTTATATCGCTATTAGTCATTCTGGCTCGAAGGGGCTTTGATTGTATTTTTTAAATGGTTTTTCGTTGGAATAACCTAATCTTGAACAGCTTGTAGGAAGCTTTCGGTTACGGGATACATATGCCCTGATGTGAACCAGTAGTTTAATGCTAATTTGTCGACATTTTTCTGGTTGACGTTATTTGGATATAGCCAGGCTTGAAGCTGCTCTTAGTCTGGTTGGTGATGAGAAATCAATTCATGATCCCTCAACTGCAGAGGCTGCAGCTTCTCATATTGCCCGGTGCAAAAAAAAAGATTCGGTTGGCCTATGAAAATATGAGCATAAGTTTGCAAGTTGTTTAGCATTTGCTTACGACTATCCACCAAGCTTCTTCTGTAGTATCTGGGTAGTATGCATTATCCGCTTAGAAGAAGCTTCGAGGGTGATGTTTGTGTGCCCTTGTCAGAAGTGTTCCGACTTTCCTCTGCAAACTTTCTATGTCTGTCCTGCTTCACTTCACAATTCCGAAAGAGTAACTGAGTGCAGACTACGTTTGAGCGTCTTAAATAGATTTTTACTGTTTAAGTTGGTTCGCTGTACCTGCCTCACGCGTCTTATGAACTTTTTGATTACTTTGGTCTTTATAGTTCGTTGGTCATGCTGTTTCATGTCCAAATATTTTGTTCTGCTTCCATTGCCGTAATGGTTTTACAATTCTGCATCTCAAATCCTCCTGATTATGTCATTTATCAAGGCCCAACAATATTCTTTTATCCCCGGAAACCTCCTTCTCAATATTGAGTACTTTTGTCGACTTACAAACCAAATGGCTTCGCACTCCCTCCAGGGAATATTAACTCATACCAGGTATACAGAGATATCAAAAAGTGTGACGCTCTGTGGAGACCCTTCCCATGTTATCGGGCCCTAGGTAACGTGGTCTTTTGTGTTTCTCACAATCTTTAGGAAGGTCCGCGCCGTTGCAAGGAGAACTGCTTTCTGAACTGGTTTGTACAATAACTCACTAAGGTCCAGTCTTTTGATGTTCTGCAGAAGGTTCTTTGGTAGCACTCCAGTTGTTGATAAAGTTATGGGAATCGTTTGGACGCTGTTCAGTTTGCACCTCCAGATCTCTGTATTTGGCGATCTTTTCGTTTTATTTTAGCCTTGTTGTTAGGTATAGCAATGTTAATAAGTGTGTTAGCTTAGAAATTTTATCTCTTAGTATAATGTCTGGTCTATTATGAGCAACTGGCTGATCCATCAGAATCGCTCGGTCCCAATTTAGCTTGAACTCGTTGTTCTCAAGAATAGGCTCCGGGTTGTATTTTAAGTAAGGCTGTATTTCTACCTGCAATAGATTTAAACTATCTGCTAACTCTTGGTAAAGTATCTTGGTGGTTGAGTCGTGTCTTTCCTTATATTCCGTTGCGGTAAACGCTTGGCATCCTGCAGTTATGTGCTGAACTGTCTCTGACGTTCGACAGCCATATCAACATTGGTCATTTTCTATTGAGGGATCTCTGATAATGAACTTCCGATAGTTCTTCGTCGAAATAACCTGGTCTTGGACAGCCATTGTTATTATTACAATATTATTTTTATTTTTGATTTGTTTTTCTATTATTTAACGTAATTTTTTATATTTCTTTCTTGACAACACTACCAATTATTAAAAATCTAAATTTCAGTAAGAAATAAAATAAATCTGTAAATAAAACACCTATTTTTAATAATCCGTCGTGTAACTAAAATACTAAATTCAAGTTAAAAATTCAACCAAATCAGTTTTAACCCAAATAGGTACAGCAATCATAATCGGTTTTTATTTATGTTTGCTAAATAAAAGTAACGACTCTCTCAACCCTATTGTATACACCTGTCAAACTCCGAAGTGGAACTAATTTTGTATATGAATTGGGGTGAAAATTTACTTCCTTAATTAAAGAAAAAACTTGTCAGAGCAAATGTGTTCGCCGAATTTCGCACCCTCTATAGAGTTAAATTATTCAAGGTTTGAATTTTTCTCTTGCAAGGGGCATTTCGAATTACATTTTTAATTTTTAAAGTTAGTAAATTAACTCAATGGAAGCGAATTTGAAAATCGAAATTTTTTAATATAAATATTTCATCCGAATTAAGCTTGCGATTTCTGCCATTACAGCTTTATGTAAAAACAATTTGTAATACATAATTTTTTAAAAAGTTTATTTCTAAACCTTTACTCAATTTTATATCTAAAAAAATTATGGCAAATATTATTTATTAATTAGGCGCTATTTATTAATAATAATTTGTTATTTATTAACGCAAAAAATTTATTGTATTTATCTTTGACTTTGTGGTGTTCAACGATGCTACATGTGAAGTTTGAGACTTTTAACTCGATATTTGTAGGGAATAAACGTTTTTGTTGTTGGAGGTATATTACTAGTGCGCGATTTAGCGATAATAAATAATCTCGTTGAGTAACCTCTAAACATCATAAAGGCTGAGTATGTAACAGAGACCGTTGAAAAGGTATTTCAAAAATATTTTCCGAAATATTGTATTTAATATTATAAAGAATTTTTTTTTATAATGTTTTCTGGGTAAGAATTATTTTCTTTAGAGCAAGGGAATTACGCCAACTTAATGATAGAATTCTTATCCAAACAACAATATCAAAAAATTTCTTTATAATACTAAATACAATATTCCGGAAAACATTTTTGAAATACCTTCTCAACCGTCTCTGTTACATACACAATCTTTAAACCCAGTTAACAATCTTTCAAATGTAACAGTACAAACTCAGTTTTTCCACACATTACCACATATAGAAAATCTTGGAAAAATCTGCTTACAAAACATAAACCAGTACCACTTTGTAACCCCAAACACTGGCAACGGGGCCGATGACGCGCAGCAGGTCTCGCAACCTGATTGGCCAGAACCATTCGGAAAACGAACGCGTCCGACGTACACACGAGACCAACAGCACCCGAGTCGCAGGCGTCAGTTCGCTCATAGACGCCATACAGTGAGCTTTGAAGGTGATGAATGAGATTTCACCGAAACATCAGCTGCCTTACAGTCCTGAGAGGGACTCAGCACATACACGGGATACCGGAAAACCTTCGATTACATATATATATATATATATATATATTATATATATATATATATATATATATATATATATATTATATATATATATATATATACTTTTACAATGAAAATTTTTAGGATACTTTTGGGAGATCGAAACCGGTCAGTGAAAGGCCAATTGCTCGACCACTATATCAACGCAACGCCTCCAATAGGGTCTAATTTAAAAAATAATAATAAATTTAGGCTTTAAAAAAATATATATATTATAAAAATAACATTTTTATTGACACCGTGAATTCTTTAATGATATTAGTTAATTTAATTAAATTTCGCAAGGTTCTGTGGGAAACGGGGTGAAATTTCAATTTGAACCAGAGCTCTTGCTGTTAAACTTAATTAAAATCTGTATATATATTAAAACCTTATCGAAACAGACATTTTGTTCTATAACATATCTTAATTATACAAGTATGTCCGCAAATTGAGGAATAGCTTGACATTGAGCCTTTTTTTGCTTAAAATTTATAGAGTGAGCAGAAAATGGTATAAGACTAAAGTATATTTATTTCTAATTTTGGAGAATCAAACAAGATAAAAAGAAATTATCATTAAGTGAGGATCTTTAATCCGAAACTGTGCCCTATAGTCGTAGAGTTTCTAAAGAATGATTTTAACCGTATGTACATGGATTTATTTCTTTACAATGCTATTTATTCAAGCACCTTTCTTACCCATGAATACTACAACATGCATACTTTGGAAGAAACAATTTATTTGATATAGTGTTATGGCACGTCAGAATCCTTATATGCCAGAGTTATTGGAGTTTTTAATCAAATGTTTTCAAATGTGCACATTACTGGAGATTTTTTGAATTAGTAAATAAATTTTAAAAATCGCATTTCATATGAATATAACAGTTACTGTGAGAATAATGCCTAATTTTACAGTAAGTAGTAGAAAATCTCCCTCTATTCTTAAGATATTAAAACAAGTAGTAAAAAAACACATCCAAAAAATTCAGGAAATAAAATATATAAATTAATTTGTACCCTTGTAATAGAGGATGAAGGAAACAGTCTGAATTGTCTGTGGGTTAAAATTGAAACTTATTTGGAAATAAATTTATACAAAGGCATGGTGTTTTCTCAGGGTCGGATTTACATAAGGATACTTGGGACACTTACATAAGACTCCCACAACCTTGAATCTAAGGTTAAGTTAATTGATGAATTAATAAAGTGCATTAAAATGAAACAAATCATGTCTCTGCATGGTATTCTGATGCTTTTTAAGTTTTTTCGAAGAATTTTGATTTTCTTACGAGGTTCTCTACATAATTTGTGCCTAGAGACCCATAATTTTTAAATCCGGCATTGTATTTTCTAACGAAGTCACTTTCACTACAGATAAAATTGTCGCTTCTTAATATGCCAGATACTGAAGCAATGTTACTCATCATTTTAGAATCTAGTGTAAAAGCCATTTTAAGAAGTTGCAATCGAACAGCCTGGAAAAAGAGGGTCACATTTTGTGAAGACCTTTGAACCAACATACCTATCTGAATGTATTATAATTTTTTCAGTGACAATTAGAAAAATTGCCCTTATAATTTTGAAATCATTTTACTTACAACATAAGGGCTATCGAACCCATTCTTCTTATACTGGTTAATTAATATGTTTGCTAGATATCGGATTGAACACAATGGTGAATTTTTATGGGCCCCAAGAGGCCCCGATCCTACGATTTTAGATTTCTACATGTGGGGGCATCTAAAGCAAATTGCTCATAGTACGTTTTTGGAATATAATGTTGAGGTATTGAAAAATGGCATATGCAATTTTGTTAAACGGGTGTTGTATGTAATATTAAGAATAATAAAAATCAGTATGATTAGAATAATGCCTCTAGAATCTAACTATTACAGTAAGAAAATGATGCAAAAAGTTTTTAATATATACCCCTTTAAACTTATTTTTAATATTACCCTGGTAATAGAGGATAAAGCAAAACGTCTGGATTTTTGTCTGTGGGTTGGAAGAGAAATTTATTTAGAAAAGGTGAAAAATAGTTTTAAGGAACTTCTCCAGCGCCTTGAAAAATGCGTCGAACATGGTGGAGATGTTTTTGAATAATTTATTGATTTAACTTATAAATCATGAAATAAACTAGGTATTTGTAGTTACTTGGCAATATTGTTTGTAATGGTGTGTCCCAATACTGTATCAAATAAATTTTTCTTTCAAACTAAGCATATTGCGAAATAAATTTAAGGTACTTTTTGGGTGAGAAAAGTGCTTTAGCAGTATTGTCAAAAAATCCCTGTACGGTTACAATTATTTTTAGTAATTATTTGGGTTAAGTGAAATCTACGAAAACGACTTTTTTTTTAAATTTCGACACTTACCTCTTATTTCGCGATCGTAGAACACAATTCTGACCTTAGTTTTCCACTATTTTACCTTACTTTCCCGGAAACTCAAAAAACACTTTTATTTTTGAGGAAAACACCGAACTTACGTATTTATTTTGAATGGTACTTGATAAAACATGTTGCATGTAATATATTTCAACTATTTCTGCATAAATTTTAGGAAACAAATTTAGAAAAAACCTCTGTTTTCAACGAAAAAGTAAAAATCCGTCTCGTATACGTCTTTGACTCTTGAAATCGTGAAAACGACAAATATTCGTTACGGTGTTGCCAGATATAAAATACTTTCGTGAGATAAACTTTAAAAATTGTCCACCTCAGTCAACAACATAGTTTAATTTAATGTTAAGCGCCAAAAATTTTTGGTTAGTTCAGGTTTATCTGGTTTTGATGAGTTTCGAAAACTGAAACTAACCTGAACCAACCTAAACAGATCTTGATTTAGTAATTAGAAAATGTTATTGTCCAGCCGAGACCACGTGGAGGCGGGATATCTCTACCAGAGAAGAATAATAGGCAAAGGTTAGAGTTACTATTAAAGCGGATAGTTTAGTATCTGCTGCAAAAGCCACCTAAAAACAAATTCACATTTGGCGGAAAAATTATGCCTAATATTAATGTGATTTATAAAACCGTTATTATTTGAAGGGAAAATCGTGAGATCTCACGATTCAAAAGTCCTATTCTGGGGTAGTGTATATGGATTCCCTATGGGTAATTATTAAAGTAGAATTAGTTTGACTGATAATCTTCAAATGCTACTTCAACAGTAATGTCTTCTCTTTCATCGCTAAAGTAATAGAATCATCTTTAACATGATCGATTTTATTCCCCCGTGGTGGGCCACAAAAAGGAAACAATTTTTATGGTTCTTAGCTTTCGCAGCATCTAAACCATTTTCATGCTCAATACATGCAATAACAGCTTTTGCTACGTCATCAGAACGAATCCGAGCTACTTTCAGAATAAAATGTTTAAATGCAAGTGTAGCAACAATTTTAGGCTGAACATTTTGCGCATTTTTATTTTCACTCTTGTCATTTGCTTCACGCAAAATAAGCAATGTTTTTTAAAACATAAACCTATTCACTTGCTCGTGCTCAAGTTTGATGAACTAATCGTACATGTACTGGCTTGTTCCGTCTCGTGCTACAGCAATACTATTCTTCCAAGTGTACATTTTACGACACTGCACATGGATTTTTACACATTGCTTGTCCTTCAGGTATTCCATCATTTCTTTCAACACTTGAATCAACCAAAGTCTTTAGTTCATGACCAACAACAATTCCACTTTCAGTCAAAGGTTTACTACAAATAAAGCAGAATTGCAATGTTTCTTAAAAATTATTGTTCAATACTAAAAATACGTCCTTCAACACAAGGACAGCTATGTGACCTTCACCACTCGAACAATGGAGTAGCAGATAGATGTTGCTCAAGATTATTCAGGCAAACTGAATTAGGTACTGAGTGTACATTCATTCAGAATCATATAATTTGTACGTATTTTAGTACGTGAGTCATATTAAATGTCCGATGTAGCCTACAGACCGCGTAACACTACATATTAGTATCTTCAATGTTTGAAATCGCGATATCTCAGGAATGGTGACTTGGAAAAAAAGTATAAAAACAATTTTTGTTTACGAGAAAAATACAACAAACCGATTTTTTGACCTTTGACCTTGGATAAAATTTTTAGCAGACGGTGGACACTTTTAATATTTTATGTGTAATAGTGTATTTAAGATTTATACAAATTTTCAGCTCTATGCGAATTTTTGCGAAGTTAAATGTCTATTTTAACTGGATTTTATTGTATTTCTAAAGACATTTACAATACATTTATTGTCCGTGATAATTATTTGGTAATATTATATTAAGTAAAATTCATACAGTCTTTTTTGTTTACTATATCTTAAAAGTTTCCCCTTGTAACAAAATTTGACAAAGTTTAAAATAATTGAAACAATTCAGAAAAATAAGAACGGAAAATATAATTGCACGCAAAGTTCAAAATGAATTTACCAAACGTTAATATGTACATAAATTAAACTTTAATTAAGTGTATAATTTAAACCTATTATAAAATTTAAACTCTGTAATTTAATTAAAATTTAGAAGTTGTCGTTTTGTTCGAAATAGTCTGTTTTATTTAATTTCTTGCTGCGACATTAAAGTTCTTATATGTACCTTATTTAATTTGTTTTTTAAATTTTGCTTAAATACCTGCAACGATAATTTAAGGTTTTATAATATTTTATAACGTTGATAAATCAAATTTATGAAGCTTATATTTCGTTTCTTTTTATTATATAAAACAAATCCTGTTTCGCCAATTTTTTTTATCGAAATCGCCCAAATAACACAAAACTAATAAACTATTTTTTGTTCTTTGCAGGCGTCCCAGGGAAAAGAAACGAACTTTATTACAACTGTTGCCCCGAGCCCTACATCGATATTACATTCGTCATTATAATCCGGAGGCGAACCCTATATTATTTTTTCAATCTTATTGTGCCATGTGTTTTGATAGCCTCGATGGCAGTTTTAGGATTCACTCTACCTCCGGATTCTGGGGAGAAACTTTCTTTAGGAGTAACAATTTTGCTGTCACTTACTGTGTTCTTGAACATGGTCGCGGAAACCATGCCGGCAACTTCCGAAGCCGTACCATTACTGGGAACTTATTTTAATTGTATTATGTTCATGGTTGCTTCATCTGTAGTGTCTACTATTCTTATTCTTAATTACCATCATCGAAATGCAGATACTCATGTTATGTCACCATGGGTAAGTATCATTTAATTATTATAGTAAATTAACATTCCATGTCTAGCGAAAAAGCATAGAAAGCTAACGTAGTTTTATTACAACATAGCACGACGTGAAATTTGTATATTGAATAAGAATTCTTGTAGATTCTGGGTCGCTGAATACGAATCCAGATTTAAAATTGGTCCAGCACATAAAGTATTTTAAATATCTTAACCTAAAAGTGCAGAAAAACGCGATCTTAGCCTTTATTTGAGGTTATGTATCATCGCGACGTTTTTTCTCAAAAAACTGGACAGGATTATTCACCCTATACGGCCAAAATACGTGACTTTCAAAAAGTTTTACTTTTATAATTTTCATATTATACAGGGTGTCCCAAAAGTTCTGAAAGTATCAAAGTTGTGTTTTTTAACTGGAACTCCCTGTATATTATTGTATTTTTGGATTCTCCGATCAAAATAAGAGTCTTTTTTAATAAGGTTTATAGTACCTAAACCTTAAGCGTTTTTAAATAATTTGAATTTTGACAAAATCTAACCCAATTTTCATGTTTCAAATACTTAAGAAGTATTTCAGTTATGTACTCAAAATTTACAGTAAAGTGTAACAATAAATCATATTTTATATCCCAATTATAATAAACTTGCTGTATTATACAGGGTGTCCAAAAATTAAAACTAATCAAATAAGAACTTTAAGTGGCTATAACTTGAATAATTCAAATAGAACATAGTACTTTTTACCTTATCAGAAAATGTACCTTTTAGATACGGATCGAATGATATAAGTGTGAGCTATAGCTAAGTCTTCGCGTTTTCACAGAATACGCCAAATAATCGTTTTCTGCACCATTTTGTGTTTTTTAAATAGATATTCTTATAAATTAAAAATATTGTATAACATTGTTTTCATTTCAATTGCACATACATTATTTAATAATTTTAATAAAAACAGAAAACCTCAAATCTAAAAACTCTGTTGAGACAGAAGAGGAGCTCCGGAGATGGGAATAAAATTAAATAAAATTAAGGTGGAACAATACGCTAGGGAAGAAATTTATAAATCCATCGCCACAGAATGCAGGAATGCTTCTGGATCTCCCAAAAAGAGATACTCAATTAATAACGAATCTCTTTAATAAATACTGCCCTTTAAGACACCATCTTAAAAAATGGACAAAGCTAAGGAGAAGATATATCGAACCATGTTAGAAAAATCGATAAAAAAAAAGTTTAATCTACTTATATCACATTTATTTGAAAATTGTTTTTCTTTGGATAATAAAGCCATAATACTTTATTTTTGTCTTACATTAAAAAATATATCATTAGCGCATATATTATATCTGATATATTAATTTTAGAATGGCCTCGAAACATTACTTTGTAAAAAAAAAATTCTTGAATGAATAACACACACACATATGTTGCATTTTTTTTTGAACATACGGTATATTAACAAGTATCGAGTATAATATTTTTATAAATTAAAGTTTTAATAAAATTTTGAAGGAAAATTATATAAAAATGTTTATTCTGTGACCTTTTTTCAGGTTAAATTTATTTTTAATTTCAAAATCTGCCTATATATTTCCGTATCTTTTTCGATATTTTCTTTTAATTTTCCAATCTTCTCTACTTAAAAGTATTCTCTACGAAATATTACGTGCACAAAATAAAAAATATCTCTCCTGTTTGGTGTTGCAAGAATAAGTCATGTTTTAAATTTTTATTGTATATATATATATATATATATATATATATATATATATATATATATATATATATATATATATATGTTTATACGGCTTTCAAGGATTCCTCCGTGTGAGTTGCAATAGCAGTGGATACATCCACATTATGCCGTTGTAGTGCTAAAATCACATTCAGCAAACGTACAACTATATGCAACTCCGTGTATAAGTGAAGTAAAATGCAAACAGTAAATGCAAACTTCGTTCCATCATATCCTTTCCGTGTTAGAGGTTGCACAGTTTGAATAGATTGCTACAGAACACAATCCATCCAATTCCACCACCATCGAGATGATGGCCTACCTGTACCACCATATCGAGAAGAAAGTCAAAACTTACCCTCCCCGCTACAGTGATACGGCAGAGGCACATGTTTCGTCTCTACTAGACTCATCAGGGTACCGACATGCACCTGGCTGTGCAAAGGACAGATCGGAAGGAAGCATGCAAATACTGAACGCGGTTTCGCCGACCTCCCGTCGGATGGCGTATATATGTTTATACGGCTTTCCACCACTGCTATTGCAACTCACACGGAGGAATCCGTGAAAGCCGTATAAACATATATACGCCATCCGACGGGAGGTCGGCGAAACCGCGTTCAGTATTTGCATGCTTCCTTCCGATCTGTCCTTTGCACAGCCAGGTGCATGTCGGTACCCTGATGAGTCTAGTAGAGACGAAACATGTGCCTCTGCCGTATCACTGTAGCGGGGAGGGTAAGTTTTGACTTTCTTCTCGATATGGTGGTACAGGTAGGCCATTATCTCGATGGTGGTGGAATTGGATGGATTGTGTTCTGTAGCAATCTATTCAAACTGTGCAACCTCTAACACGGAAAGGATATGATGGAACGAAGTTTGCATTTACTGTTTGCATTTTACTTCATATATATATATATATATATATATATATATATATATATATATATATATATATATATATATATATATATATATATATAAATTTTGATGAAATTTAAGAATTATACCAAGTAAAGTCATCTAAAGAAATCCCCAAAAGCGTTCGGCCATCACTCGTTTGATTGTTGTGAAAATACTTTTAAAGTCAAACGTGTTATACGCTGACAAGTGCGAAAGACTTTTAAAAGCTCGCTTACAGCAGCCGCCGTGGCGCAACTGGCTAAGGCCTCTACCAGTGTTCGAAGAACTGAGGGTTCAATCACTAACTTATATCATCACAAATATTATAATTTACTTTAATGTTTAAATTATGTAAGGAATTTCTTATGATAAAATGAGCGAGAGAATGAATGAATTAAATGTCAACATTTTAAAAACAATTGAATATATCTGCCTACTAGATGAGTAACATCAGCATATACTAGTATATAGTTTAACGGTGCTAATTTAAAATTATTTTCAGGCAATTATAACTTTATCCAACGTGAATCGCTTATTTTGAAGTTATATTTAGAAAACTAAAAATGTTTTAAAGAGAACATTTACCCAAACTATCAAACTATGAAATATTTTTTTAAATTTAAAACAACTAATCAACCATAAGAATGATAAAAAAATTTAATAATACCAATCCTTAAATAAATGACAATTAAAAACACTAGACATTCTTTGTAAGGAATAAATTTATTTAATTTTATGTTACCTGAAAATTCTTTTTCCTTTTGGGTAAGCTCAAGTCCTTTGCTCCCCGGCTTGATGCGGATTGTTAGAAACTTTAAAGGAATTTCATCAAAACTTCAACATCGTTATTTTCTAGACAAAAGCAGGTATTCAGAAATTAATAATTCGGGAGATGTAAAGTGATCTGCATAATTATGTAAAAATATGCAAAGTATTCCATTTGAAGTAGGAAAGTTTACATTAATTTTCATTAAATTTAAAGCACTTAAGTGCAACTCGAATAGCTCAATCTTTAAATAATTAATATTTAGATAATTTACGTTGCCCAAAGCCACTTAAAACTATTTATTTCTTTAACAGAATGAGGTTAGGGAAATAATTAAAATCCTTGAGACAACCCAGATAAAATTCCTATAAAAATTACTACAATCGTTAGTGTATATAATGAAAGAAAACTTTAAACTTAATTAGTTTTTTTATTATTTTCACATACGAGTTGTTGACGAACCAGTGCGCTGCCATTGAAATTAGTTTTTTTACATATCCTAACCTAAAAATGCAAAAGACGCGAATTTGACTTATAATTGGGGTTATGTACCGGGTGAGTCAACGATTGGATGAAGTAAGTTTGTGCCTTTTCGGTGAAATTTACAAAGAAACTATATTTATTGTTTGATACAGTTTATTTTTACGCAGATTTTAAAAATATTTAGGACTCTACAGGGTGAGCCAAAAAACTAGGACAGCATAAAGTTGTATTTTTTTAAATAGAACACCCTATATACGAATCGTATTTTCGATTTAGCTTATAATTTTAAATCTTTTTTATTAAGGGTTTACTATAACAAAACTTTATAGTTTCTGAGATAATTAAGTTTAAAGAAAAAAAGTCACATTTTCAAGCATCAATTCAATCCTAAATAACGTTTTCAATTTTGTGACAAATATATTCAAATTTGGAATTTAGCAAGGCCAAGGACAAGTTAACATAATTTTTACCTAATATTTGCAATAAAAGCTACAGGGTGTTGAACACATCGGCTCAAATTTGAACAAGTTTAAATGAATAAATATCTTTTTTTTAAACGGTACACCCTGTATATTTTCATGTTATTTAATAGAGTAATAAAAACCCTAAAAGTTTTGTTCAATATATCCTATACCTATTTATAATAGTTTTTGAGATATTTCAGTTTTTCTTATTTTCCATACTTTTTTACAGAAATAGTCTTCATTATCATAGTAGCCATGGCAAAAACAATGTAAAAGAACATTTCTGTGTCAAATTTATAACCGCAATCGTTTCTTTTGGTTTTTATGTAGTGTAGTTTGGTTTTTTTTGCATTCATCTTATATTGTAAAATGAATTTTCCAAAGAATGAGTTAATAGATATGATTTATACAATAGGAGAGGCTCAAAAAAATTTCCTTCTTGCTCAAAGAATTTAAAAAATGAAGTATCCTGATCGACGCCAGCCTAATACCCATACTTTTCAAAACTTAATGCAAAGATTTGATTCTTCTGGTAATGTTGATTATCCAAAACGTAAAGTGGTCAACAAACCAGTAACTCATGAAGAAAAAGAACTACAAGTATTGTTAAATGTTCAGGAAAATCCTTATATTGGTAGCCGTCAGTTAGCAGCATTATGTGAAATATCACAATCCACCGCTAATCATACTACCAAGAAATATAGGTATCATCCATATCACATGGAATTACACCAAGAATTGCATGGACAGGATTTTGAAAGTCGTGTAAACTTTTGTCGTACAATAAATGCGGAGATTCAATTAAATTCAAATTTATTATGCAAGGTAATGTTTAGTGATGAAGCTACTTTTAGAAGTAACACTGCCGTAAATAGACGCAACATGCATTATTATGCCACAGAAAACCCATTTTGGATTAGAAAGGTGCAACATCAAAACCACTGGTCATTAAATGTTTGGTGTGGTATTCATCATAATCGAATTATTGGACCCCACTTTTTTAATGAACCACTAAATGGCCATAGTTACCTGAACTTTCTACAAGAAGAACTACCCCAACTGCTTCAAGGTCTCGATAGGGATGAGCTCGACAGTATGTGGTTCCAGCACGATGGTGCGCCTCCGCGTTACCATCGTGAAGTTCGTGAGTTTTTGGACCAACGATATCCGCAAAAATGGATTGGACGTGGGGGTTTCATTGAGTGGCCACCAAGGTCTTGCGACATTACCCCATTAGATTTCTTCCTATGGGATTATATTAAAAATAAGGTGTATGTTAATCCACCAACAGTGGAAAATATGCGAAACAGGATTAGGGATACCTGTAGAACAATAACGCCACTAATTTTGTCCAGGGTCCGAGAAAATCTGCAAAAAAGACTAAATTTGTGCATTGCACAAGAGGGTCGTTTATTCGAACACTTATTAAAAAGAAATAATTAATCTCAGTATTTAATAGGTAATTTTTTTGTTTCAATTTAGTATAAAAGTAAATATGTATTTGCCTTGTCGTTATTGTTGTGTTAATTTTTTCACATTATGTTTAATTAAACTATTGCCGTTGTAATATAACGAATAATGTATTTCATCATATTTAACCACCTTCTGTTTGTTTCTGTAGTTTCTTTTTATTATTTTACATGGCTACTATGATAATGAAGATTATGTCTGTAAAAAAGTATGGAAAATAAGAAAAACTGAAATATCTCAAAAACTATTATAAATAGGTATAGGATATATTGAACAAAACTTTTAGGGTTTTTATTACTCTATATAACATGAAAATATACAGGGTGTACCATTTAAAAAAAAAAGATATTTATTCATTTAAACTTGTTCAAATTTGAGCCGATGTGTTCAACACCCTGTAGCTTTTATTGCAAATATTAGGTAAAAATTATGTTAACTTGTCCTTGACCTTGCTAAATTCCAAATTTGAATATATTTGTCACAAAATTGAAAACGTTATTTAGGATTGAATTGATGCTTGAAAATGTGACTTTTTTTCTTTAAACTTAATTATCTCAGAAACTATAAAGTTTTGTTATAGTAAACCCTTAATAAAAAAGATTTAAAATTATAAACTAATTCGAAAATACGATTCGTATATAGGGTGTTCTATTTAAAAAAATACAACTTTATGCTGTCCTAGTTTTTTGGCACACCCTGTAGAGTCCTAAATATTTTTAAAATCTGCGTAAAAATAAACTGTATCAAACAATAAATATAGTTTCTTTGTAAATTTCACCGAAAAGGCACAAACCTACTTCAGCCAATCGTTGACTCACCCTGTACATCGCGGCATTTTTTTTCTCAAAAAACTATACATAGTATCTTAAAACAGAAGCCTTAATCTTTCAAAAACTGTTGAGTTTGTACAAATATCTTTCTTTTCTTCTCAAGATACCCTGTATATTTTGTATAATATTAGATATCACCAAAATAAATTTGACAATATAGAGGAACATATATTTTTTAAAAAAAGTCTTCTATATTTTTTGAATAATTCATGTTCAGTAATAAAATGCTTTTCATTACAGCAAATGTTTTTGACAAACATGTATCGACAGTCAGTAATCAAAAAATATAAACTTTGCTAAAAGCAAAAAGAAAATAATATTGTAGCTATCAAATCTATTGTTGGCTAAGAAAATACACGCTTCTTTGGTCGATTTTATTTGAGCTTTAGGAAATTACTTATTTTTGAAATGTCGCTTCGCTGATTAAAAGCTTGATACGTCAGAAACGTGGACAGCTACCCCAAGCTAATTTCAGTTTCTTATTTTATACATTTCTACTATTCTCCCATAACTGTTTTTAGTTTAATCCCAAATATATTTTTACAAGTTAAAGGGATGTTTTTAGAAACTAAGAGGTATTAATAAATGCTAAACTAAATATGTTTTTCGTGTTTTTGGTATTGTAAGAGTTGTGTGTTGCCTTCCTAATCATTTCTACCCAAGCAAAAATAAAACATAATACATTTAAATTATAAGGTTTTTAACAAATTATGTATGGAGTTTGCCATGTTTATGATAAAAGGCATAAGAGGAACCAATGAAGTAAAAGGTATTTTTGGTTTGATTTTTATTCAAATTGTCTTTCAGAAACATTAAACTATTAAAAGTAGTGCTACATATGAAGGTAGTTTAAAAAATTTCCGACCTCAACATGAAGATAGCAGCACTCGTCAATCAAATTGAAGAATTTATTCGCGCATGCGTTAAAATGTACTCACACCGATTTTAGCCATTTCGCACAAGCAGTTGTTCATTGACAATCATCTTAGTTAGTCAAATGAACAAAATCTAGTATCGAAATGTCATTAGAGATTTATTTTTGAAGGTCAATACGCTCAAGTAAATAAAAGAGGAGTAGGACGCTGTGTAACAGCGACTCTGCACCATCATTTATCACAATAAGATTTTGGGGGATTTTAAATGTGGCCATATCAGCTTAAGTGACGATGAACGTTTGGGAAGGCCAGAAGCTACAATCAGTGACTATAACATCGCTCGAGTTCACCACATATTGCTAGACTACCGTCAAGTTAAAGTTAGAGAGATGGCAAAGGCTATAAACATATCTAAAGGACATGTTTGTCACATACTGAATGAGAAAGATGACTGCTCGCTAGGTGTCGCAATTGATCATTCTGAACCAAAAACGTATTGATGCAGTTCAGACTCAATAAATCAGAGCCTTGGCGACGATTAATTACTGTGGACTGCGAAAGAATAATCGGTTCCAAAAAAGACAAAGATTGTTCCTTCACCGGGAAAGTGATGGCGATTGTTTGCTGAGATAATCATGGAGTTATCTTAATAGATTATCTTGAAAAAGGGAAAACTATTATTGGAGCATATTACGCGTTCATACTTGACAAATGAAAATTGCGGAAAAAGGGCCATATTTGCAGAAGAAAAAAATTTTGTTTCTTCAAGACAATACGCCATCTCACACCTTAGCGGCAACCGCTTACCACCTTACCACCTCACGCACCAGATCTAGCCACCAACGACTTTTTTTTTGTTCCCTAGGCTAAAAGTGGTGCTCGGAAAACACCAATTTTCATCGAATGAAGGGGTCATCACCGTCATAAACAACTATTTTGCAGAAAAAGACTCTAACTGTCTCTAAGTGTCTAGACCTATAAGTAGATTATGTTGAAAAATAATAATATATTTGAACAAAAAATTACCTATTTCTTTGTTAGGTTGGAAAAAATAACACCTGTAAAAAATTAATTCGTTAATTCTAATAATTATTTTCGAATCATCTTTTACCTGTTTCCCTTAGGCTTCCATCAACCCTTTGAAAGGTTTTTGGACTTGGCAATGTTCGAACTGGAAATCTTTCATTGTAAAGTCTTCTTGCCTTTGAAGAATTTGACAGCGCTTCACAATAAATTAAATGCATTCTGAAATATATTCTGCTTTTTGGCTAAATAGGTGGCTGGTAAATACACACATCTCCATCTAGCAACAACCAAATATGCTCCAGGATTGCTAATCTAAATCGGCCTGCGTTGCTTACTTGTAAAAAGCAAATGGAAAAAATTAGAAGCGCCGAAAAATTACGTTACAGGTGCTTCCCGCATATAATTTTTATTTAGGGGATTGATATCAACCTCAAAAAAGTATTTTATCTATGATATAAAATCTTTGTCAATCACAATCACGAAAAATTTTGACAATTTTATAAGACATAGATAAGAAACTTTATCTAACAATCTAAGATATTAGAGGTTTATTTATAGAAGGTTTATTTTGACGGCTGACCTGAAGTAACTCTTCCCCATTTGGTGCCTAACCAATTTTTTTTTCTAGAGTTTAAACTTGATCATTTTCTAACATATTTCTGATTGTATTAGTTCAAATCATAAGATAAAATATAATAATGCCTGTATTTCCAGAAGAAGCTTTGCAAAACATAATTTGTTCTTCTTGCAAAAAATATTTATCGGTTTTTCAGGTAAAAGTATATCCCAATGAAAAGATTGGTGTGTGGACGATGCTCTGAAAATAATAAGGACACAACTTCCCACTTTTGTTTAGCATTAGTAAGGTTTGAGTGTTTCGCATAAAAACTGATTTATCTCAAAAACCGTCACTGTTATCGAAATAAACCAAGAGTATCTTTTTGAAGAGGAATGACTAAAGTATTTAAAAAAACAGTTTTCAGCTCTGTAAAATGATACCTGTCAAAAAATTAGGTCCAACGATTATGACTGCAAGTCCGTTGCTGACTTCTCTGATGATCTAAAACCTCTACTGTAGTGTGATGCTATATATATATATATATATATATATATATATATATATATATATATATATATAGCGATTGAATTTAGAAGTAGATTAAAAAAGTAGACACAAAAAAAACTAGTGAAAACAGAACTAAAACACTAAGAAATAATTTAAAAACATTAAAAATAAAAGAAAGATAAATGAAAAATACACACAAACTTCATTATTTTAACATAAAAATAATGATACAGTAATTTTCAGTATATAACTAACCAATATAATGGTATATCATTATCCAATTTTCTAAAATTGCGTATGTAAAGCCGAAAGATGATAACACTTTGCTTATAAATGACATTACGCAGAGATTTTCTTGATATTGAAGCTTCCTGAAAACGCTACTTTATTCGAAAAATCCCCTGTCTCTATAAAGTTTACAAAGAAAGCTCCTGAGCGCTTTTTGTTGGATTTAGAGTCGACCAGTTAATTTTTCTCACTTTTACAATTCAAATAGTCGAACACCCTAAACGATTCATTTAACATAAATCACTCGCGAGGGAAGCGACTTCAAACGAAATTAAGTGCCGAATTGGATTGCTTAAAAGTTGGTCTAATTTTTTAGTTAACTGATTTTCTATTGGCATGAGCTTTTTAATCAATTTCCCTGAATGTTCAATTTAATTTTTAATTATATTTGAAACGTAGCTTCAAGTTATTAGAAAGCGAGTATTGAAAGTTTTTAATTTAAGTTATTAAAAAAATTCGGTAAGCGAATATCGTATTTATGGAAAGAGCAGTCAAGTAGCTAACAAGAAGAAAGGAAAAATTAAGCCGCTATAACATCAAAAACACCTAAAGCTGTCTTACACTTGTGTGTCATAAAGTATTCTTATAACAATTTTTTTTGTATCAGGCTGATCAACAATGCACTCAATCTCAGTAATTATATTTATTATTCATACACACCAAATTAAACACAAACAGACAGTGATACACGTTTTATGCTACTGGGAACCATCAGGGTGACTTTTAAATAGATAAAGGAGGATTAAACCACAATAAAAAGCATTATATATAAGGTTAAAGTGGCATGTGACATATTTATTTCATTTTATAAGTCAGTGGCGGCTCGTAAATGTTTAAACAGGTAGTGCCAATACGTAAGATAATATCTAGTCATAGTAAGGTGCATTTTACTGTGTTTTATATTTATCTTATCAAGCATAGAAAAGCTAAAAACATTATTCATATAAACCTTAGATATTTCGTGAGTCTTTATATTATCCCATATTTGGGGGGGGGGAAGACTTTTATCTACTTCCACTTTGTTTTTCAATTTTTAAATCAGGCAGTGATCGTCCTGATTCTTTTACTCCAAGTTTTTCCTTTAAGAGAGGGTGCTAAAAGGGTTATTTACAAAACTAACTTTGCTTATTGTCATGGTGGCAAATAAAATGACTTTTAGTAACAAAATAAAATACACATCGACGTAGAAAAATAAATATTATGTAAATGCCCGGTAAATATACAATAAATAACTGAAATTTAGTGTAATATATTTTTTTAATAACCGCCAAATGCAAATAAAACTAATGTCACCAATCACCCTGTAACAAATATGTTCTTAATGCGATTTATTTAAAATTATTGCAGTCATTTAGCGGCTGGCATAAATCTGCATACGAAAAATATTAATACATAGTTTCATCTTTCTCGCTTACATATAAACCAATTTATTTCCTCTTCTTTCCACTGTGTCGTATCAATAAATGACAGAATCCTATGTTGCCGATTATAAAAAATTTACGCTTGTGATGCTGTTGTTCTGTTGGCAGGTATCCAAATAATTATTATGGAAAAGGAAAAAGTATGTGGAAAAGTTTAAAGTAAAAATAATAATAAATGTTTTTAGAAAAAGTTAACTCAATGTCATTACCATACGAGCAGTCAGTGTTCTAATTTTAAAATAATTCTTTTATTAAATAATATTAATACATAAATAATAGAGTTTTTTGTAATCATAGTAGTCGATGCTTTATACAAAGATCTGTGCCTGCAATGTATTTTTTACATTAAAAAAATGGTTAAGATCACACCTACTTTGACATGTATCACATTTCTCAGTAGATAGAATTATTATCTTAAGAGAATGTTTAGGTAAGATAAATGCGAAAAGTGGTAGGTACTCGTGATATAACGTTTGGAAATATTTAAGTTTTTGTGAGAGTTATTTGGGATGATTTCTATTAGTATTGTTCGCTTGAATATTTCATCTATTAAAATGAGATCTCTGAAAGCACAGTTTGATTCCAGGACAACTTAAACTATTGAATGAAAGAATGATTAAGAGTGGTGATACTCGGTCCTCGATGCTTGGGCCTCGTTGTGTTCATTAAATCCCACTATAGCCGCAAGTTATTCGAAACTTATCACCTTTGCGAATCCAAGACAATAACACTCTATGACTACAGACCTTTACCGAACACTTGAGCTCCGACTCTTTCATCCTGACGAGATCCGTCTGGTAACCACTACAATACATTTCTGAGAAGGGTTTATTTACTTTTCCTCCTAATCCATTTTGCTCGGTAAGAGTATCTCAGGAGAATGGTTTGGTTTTTAAACCGACGCCGTGTTGTCAGATTGCACAGGGAGCGATGGGCTTCTTTCTACAACGCTTCCTTAGTTACAAGGGTAGCTGCCAGTTCCTACTTCGCGATGCCTCAGGCAACTAAAACAGTAAACTGCCTTCCAAGCCTCATTTTATATAAATAGTTGAAGAGGGGGGAGATGCATTATAATTTTCGACACCCTAGTGGAGGCAGTTCTCATCACACTCATTATTCCTATACAAGCCATTCTTTAAATTTTGTCAAGTTAAAAAGGGTGTACGAGGCTACCATACAATAACGGCAAAGGTAACCATGGAACGAATCGCTATAGTGTATATCCTGTATATCACTTTCGATATCAGTCCCCAAAGGCCCGCTTACAAGCCCATAAAACACATATGGTCGTCTTGGCTCGAACTTCAATATGATCATTCCAACTTAGTCGTGGGTCCAGAATTACTCCCTTCCCTTCTTTCCCGACAGCATAATTGTTAATAGTCTCTTCTTTATGGAGAACAGTAGAACTTCAGTCTTACCCGGATTTATTTCGAACGATGGTGCGGAGGAGGCCTGGCACCGTCGTTCCGCTATCCGAAGGACTTGCATTATGCATCCCTCCAGGTCCTGGACTTCGCGACCAGGACACAAGATGACCAAATTGTCGGCATAGGCTTGTATAAATATGAGCCAATTTCGTTTAACTCATTTAACAGTCTGTCCATTACAAGGCTCCATGCAGTGGTGTAAATAACGACCCTGCGGTGGGGGGGGCGCACATAATCTTAGTTACGCCACTGCTCCATAACAAGGATGAGAAAAAACTCCCGTATGGAGAGCCTTTACTTGGCATTGCTTTAACAGTCAATATTATTCTGATCCAGCCGACCTCTGTCGATTTAGAGCATTATTGTTGAAGAGCACTGCAAATCAAGTCACGTGCTATGTTGTCGAGTACCCTCTCGGTGTCGATGAAAATGCGTAACCCGACAGTGCCCTTCCAACCCTTGTAACGATTCGATGTAACGCATCGTCTGTGACCTGTCCAATGTCTTTAGTAAGAAACTAGTCATGCTGACTGGACCGATACTTAGGATTTGTATAGTCCAGTTTTTCTATCTTATGAAGAAAGACTATTTTTGTCTCCTTCTGCAGCAGTAGAATATCACAGAATCAGGCGTGAGTGGAAGGATCTCACCAGATGTTTGTTATAAAATCGGAGAAATTTTGTAGTAAGGCTGGAAAAATACCATGTTTACCAGACGACTTGAAGGCAGCAAAGGTTTTTATTGACCATTTTACCCTATCATATATGACTATTGTTTTGGATATGTTATATTCACTATGTATTTAAGAGCTTGAGCTCTTAATTTCCATTACATATTTAGGAATGTATTCATAGTATGGCACACATATTTGTTCAAAAATGCTCCTTAATAAAAAAAAAAAAGAATAGAATGATTTTTAATAATAATTCAGTTTGTCGCTAAGTTTTAATTTTAAGTGCTTAAAAATTAAAACTTTTAAAATGTTCACAATATTTATTTAAACGAAATATTTTATTATTACATTAACGTTTTGCTGGCATTTACCGAATTTCGATTTAAAAGTTTTTAATAAAATATGAATACCTTTTAAAAAATTAGACCAAAATGGACTTAAAATTTAATAATGTTAGTACCAAATTAATGGCTCCATTTAGCGGAAATTGTTTTACTTTATATTTAAAATGTTTTAAAGGTAAAACTTTGATGGTTGCTGAACCTTTTACTGTAAAGCTTAATACTTCGGTATCGTGAGGCTATTCTGGCCTCTTTTCAGTTTACGGTATGCTGTTGTATATTTTTTGTGGCTCTTGTGATCATACAATTCATTGTATAAAAGGTCAATTTTTAACTTAATTTGTATTTAAATTAAATTATACCGAATGTAAATAAATAAGAATGTTATTTTATGGGTAAAGCCTAAAAAGTGATCGCAAAATAAAACTGAAATTCGTCTGAGGAATATTTTTTCGAAAAAATTCTAAAACCACCTCTTGTTAAGGGCTGAAAATAATTATAAAAGCCAATATCTGAAAAAAATTACAAATACCGTGCTATTATTAAGAATCGTATTTGACATTAATTACTGTCAAAAAACATCCAATCAAAGAAGTCAAACTTACTGTTCACATCAAAACAGAATCCCCTAAGGGGTAGTTTTCGAAGACTACGCCAAAAATGCTTCATTATTGCCCTTTATTAATAAAACGCAGAAGTTTATAGCTACTCTTCAGTCTTAGAACCTATAGCGTGGCGGGGTATCGTTTCATTCAATAAATGGATAAATTTATCGCCCCCCCCAAGAGCTTTGAGTTCAGGAAAATAGACCCGATTTTGCCTATTATGCTATAGTTTATTCAAAAACTAGAGAGAGTAATAAATAATTTTTACCCTTTTTTTCTTCGCAAACTACCTGTGTTCTTTAGTCCGGTGTCTTTGGTAAAATCTGTTAGACACATATATTTTTGATCGGAATGGGTTAGAAATTTTATAATCAAAAATACCGGTCTATAATAATGGACTATTTGGGTTGGATAACAAGATATATTTGGAGGTGTGAAGTGTTAAAAAGGATTTTAATTCTTATCATAGGCGTCGAAACGAGGTTTATTATCACTAAGTATTTATGGCATAGAATATTATTTCGGTAATAAACTTAAAATAAAAAGTTTTTATAATATTATTTGATTTCTTATGATTTCTTAATAATTCACATACATTAGAAAAAATAGATAATTTTGACATATTTAACACAAATCACAACAGTATTTTTATTATTTTTAATTTTGGCATAGGAACCGTTTTAGGCACATTCAGACTAAAACGTAGCCATTTTCTCTCAAAAAATTCTAAGTTATAATTTAAATACTTACAAAATACCCATTGTCAAAAATACAAGAAGTTAAACATATATAAAAAAATAAATTCGTCCATAAAATATTAACTTTTTTTGGGGCTATCGGTCATTTTATTATTAATTAAAATCATTTTTAGGACATTTGACGTTTCAGTTTATTTATTTTTTAAACCATCTGCAGAATTACAATTAAAAACTAAAAAGGGCTTCAAATGTAATTAGCTTTTATATGTTACAGAAAATTTAAATAATAAATTGGGATTACGCTGGTAAACATTACGTATCTAATTCCTAATCAAAGTCAGTGAAGCTATCTTCGCCCAAATTAATTATAATTGTTTCCTCTATCTCACCGATCATGAGATCGAGTTCCACATTTTCTTTTATTCTTTTATTATATGGATTTTTCCCAATTTTCTGCAGTAACTTCATTCAAAAAAATCTTTCAAAAGTTCAGTTAAATTACTAATTTTGTAAGTTGTGTTATTTCTAGCAAGTCTATTTTTTACTTGAGAGAGATATTTGCTTCTCCAACGGACATTTGCCGGATGATCTATAAGAACAGGTTTCTTGTCTGGTTTTCCCCAGCAAAAATTACATTCTTTAAGCAATTTCCAGAGCTCAGTTCTCTTTATTTCAGGTAAATCCCGATTTTCATTGATTTTAGTTAGAATCTCTTCTTCCAACGTGGTTTTTCCTCTGCCTGTGATCGAATGCGGCTTGGGAGTACTAATAATTCCAGTCGTTTTCTTCTCCTTCAGTACTCGGTACAGATTTTCCAACTTCTGTCATGTTGGAACACATCTCAACAGAGCATTTAACATTATTATCTAGATATTGATATCTTAAGGCATCATAAACATTCATCGTAAGAAGTTTTTCTTTGAGGAAAAAATGCCCTGGTTTAACGATTTTGGAATAAATATAGATGTGGAAGCCATATATTTTGGATATCTCACTAATCTCAAATAATATATAAAAACGAGCACAAACAACATAAATCACAAGGACACACTGTAACGTATACTTTGCTCACTGACAGAAATTTTATTGTTGCAGTAAATTTATAAAACCTTATAATATTTAAATGTAATTAAATATAATTAGATTTACGGCAGTCCTCAGTTACCTGCGGCACTGGAGCAGGTACCTTGGAGGTTTCGCTAACAGTTTTATTACTCTCTCTAGTTCTTGAATAGAATATAGAAATGTGTATGCTTGCGATCGCCCTTTTATATTAGGAATATGTATGCTGCTGGCACTCCCCCCCCCCCCCCCGTTAACAATATATTTTTCTTGCGATAGCCCCCCCCCCTCCCCATCGGCAAGAGCTTCAAATTCAGAAAAATAGACCCGAACCCTGCCTTTTACACTAGAAATGGGAATGTTGCTGGTGCCCCCCCCCCGTCGACAACTTGCTTTCGCTTGCCATACTGTACTTTTGTGATATCACCCCCCTCTCCAAAGAGAGAGGCTGGATCCGCCCCTGCTCCCTTATGACTTTCTGTAAGAGTTTAAAGAATCAGTCTCTGTTTCTGCCTATTTAGTGATATGTTGTAAAACTGCGAATACGTATTTTTAGAGGGTGAAAACTACCCACAAAGTTCATCCCTAAAAACAAGTTTTCTCCAGATACGATTCAAAAGATTAATTTTTTCGTGCAGAATCCATTGCGCTTTATTAGGTTTACGAAAAGAGTTTTATAAATGTAATTTTCGCAGTAAGCGGTTGCTTTGTATTTTTTATGGGGGGTGAAACGATTTAATTCAATGAATGTGCGAATTTACTTAATTCGGTGAAAAACTCGTTAGTTGTACATGAATTGAAAACATTAAGTTGACGTATATCGGCTTTTTTCACAATAAAATTTATCGAGGGGGAAATGTTTTATTTGATTCAGATTTGAACACCCTCCGTTCAATTTTTACAATATACGCTGTCAAAAATTTCTAATTTAGCTTTTAAAAATATCCATTTTTAAAATACACCCCATACTTATTCATTAAAATACAAATAATTTCGTTTTATCCGAGCTTCCGGCTTTTAAAAAATTCCAATAAAAGGCTCAATATGCTGTGAACTGAATGATGAGTTGAAGATTACTACCGCATCATGAAAAAGCAGGATTTCATAAAAGAAATTTGTTTTTCACCACAGTTATAAACCTGGTTTTAATTTTTGCTTGAAATGTCCAGGATTATATGCATATTTTCGGGTGTATATATGCTTTTTAGGCTCGTACTAATAAGATTTTTAGACTAAAAAAAATATGTAAAGTAACATGTTTAAAATATGAAATACTTGGAGTTACCCGTCGCGGCTTCGCCCGCTCATTCGATGGGGTTTTAATTTGAATATTTGTTGTATTTACCTATTTCACGAAAACAAATGTTTAAATAAAAAATATAATATTAAATACAAGAAAAAAGCAGTCGATTCTAGACAAATAATTTTTGGTTCAGAATATATATATATATATATATATATATATATATATATATATAATTTGGAGGTTTTTCAGTCTTTTTTTTTATTAAAGATACGACAACAAAGTTTTTTTAGTTTGGAACATATATTCACTTGTCAATGTAACGTTTCGGCTGGAATTTCCCTATCCTTTTTCAAACAATTGTACATTCAAATACTGCAAAAAAATATTACGTTTGAACGCCTTGCTATTATAGATATTAATTAAAATTAATCCTACCTTAATTTGAACGCTCACAACATCAAAATAATAAAACAAGGTGGAGAGAGAACAAACACTTTAAAATTATAAATGTTTCTGAACTTGAATGCTATAAGTTTAACTTTTTTCAATAGTGTTTTTTTTTCTCTCTGTATTAATATATAAGTACAATTATACTTAAAGGTGGCAAAAGGGTAGTTGTTTGCTAAAATATATCGATAGTTTCTATTTAAATAAATTGTTGTATATTTTACTTAATTGATTAATGAATTAATACAGCGTTTTTATTTTTTTGGATTTCTATCATACAGTTCTCGTTTTTTATCATGATTTTCAGTTTTTAAAATTTTGGTTTTTTCAAAGTTAAATTTATGAGTAGTTTCCGTCATGTGGTTAGTTAGGGCTGTTTTATTTTATTTTTTTGCCAAATTTATGTCCATTGACTCTATTTTTTATATATTGGCTTGTTTGTCCTATATACACCGAACCACAGTTGTTTCATGAAATTTCATATACGACATTATTCTTTTTGTGATTTGGAATTTTTGTTTTTAATTTGGAAAAATTATTTTTCAACAAGTTACGAGTTTTATGACATATAGTAATATTTTCCTTTTTAAATATGTTTTGTATGCTATGCGAAAGCTTTCGGATGTATGGAAGGGCCAGATATTTTTGGGTATTATTTTTGTTTCTTTTTATGAAATTGTTACCTTTATTATAAAATCATAATAAACAACGAGAATTGATGAGAAATCCAAAAAAATAAAAACGCTGTAAACTCAAAAACTGACACGAGACAATTAGGTAAAATATATAATAATTTATTTAAATAGAAACTATCCACATATTTTAACAAACAGCCACCATTTTGTCACCTTTTAGAATAATTATTCTTATCTATTAATACAGAGACATCCAAGTTCAGTATAATTTATAATTTTAAAGTGTTTGTTATGTTCCGGTTTTGTTTTATTATTTTGATGTTGTGAGAGTTCAAATTAAGGTAGGAATAACTTTTAATTTATATCTATAATAGCAGGGTGTTCAAACGCAATATTTTTTGCTGTATTTGAATGTACAGTTGTTTGAAAAAGGCTAGGGAAATTCCAGCCGAAACGTTACATTGACAAGTGACTATATGTTCGAAACCAAGAAAACTTTGTTGTATTTTAATTAAAAAAAAGGACTGAAAAACCCAAGAAAACCCTCCAAATAATATATATAAACCTACAGTCCAAGAAATTAACCATATATATATATATATATATATATATATATATATATATATATAAACTTATAGTCCAAGAAATTAACCATATATATATATATATATATATATATATATATATATATATATATATATATATATATATATATATACGACGGTGGTTCAATAAATAAGGTAAAAAAGGAATGAAAACAATATTATTGTATACTATTTTTTATTTTCCCACATAGTCTCCTTGGAGCTCTGTACATTTGATCCAGAAGTATTCCAACTTCTTTATGCTTTCTGAAAAGTAGGAAGTATCCAAATTTTCAAAATAGTCTTCTACAGCACTAATAACGGCTTCATCTGATGAAAATCTCTGCCCTTCAAGCCACTTTTTTACGTTAGGAAAGAGGAAAAGGTCACTAGGTGCCAAATCTGGTAAATAAGGAGGATGGGGATTAATTCAAACCGTAATTCATTAATTTTTTTTATTGCAATTGCGCAAGTGTGAACTCGAGCATTGTTTTGATGGAAAAGAACTTTTTGCGTTGTCGTCTTGAAGGTTTTTTTCTAGTCTTCATCCAAACCGCCAAGAAGTGTTGTATAGTAAAACTAAAATTAGATAAAATTAAGTAGTGCACTACCCTACGAACCGCCACTGGTCTTACTCCTTTTTCCTTTAGAAAATCAAAAATATGATGTCTTGTTTCCTTCTGTAATCTTCAAAAATAAATTACATCAATAGAAATGACATCCAACATCAACTAACTGCACTACTGGGATTATACAACTCATAAGCTAACTCAATTATGTTGTTAAGGAACTAAAAGGCCAACCACAAAAAGCAACAATTAAAGTACAATTAACCATAAAAAGAACAACACTAATGTATGGAATTTAATTTAAACGAATAATTGTACCTTCGTTATTTTTTTCAAGCATTTATTTCATCACCAGCTAAATGGTCCAGCAAGTAGTCTGATAGGCACAAACGGCGCGAAAGGCCCAAAGGACACAAAGAGGCTTAAACGGCATAAGGGTCGAGCCCGGCACAAAAATGAGCTCAGCTATGCCCGAAATGGTCGAAGCTGAAAAATCATCGACCTATATCGTATATATCTCTGGTTTGGAGAGTATGGACAATCATTTTTTGATTAGTTAGAGTGTTTTACAGAATATTTTGAAGTTTTAAAATCACAACCCATGGTTTGAAAGCAAATAAATAATCAAAAAGAACTTTAAAAGTTGTTAATGCTTGATAGAAAGATATTTGTCAGAGAATATAAATATATTTGTCTACTAATGCTGTGGTTTTTATCAAAATTGTAATGCATCGAGCATGAACATCGTTAGAAATGTTAATAAAATTTCCATTTTTTGCGTCCAGTAAAATCTAAGATGGCACTTATAACACGATAAGCAGGATAATTTATTTTATCTCATCTTTTCGAAAATTAGTATGGGGGGTTTTCGGGGTCGCACATTAACACTATTTTTAAAAAATTCAGTTTGGTGGATGCAATAGGACGGATTAAAAATTTTACGTTTCTCGATTTTATCCAAAATTGGTATTAGTGGGTTTTTATGTGTGTATATTACGGATTTAAAATTATTTTTGAATAATTCAATATGGCTGATTCAATACGGTGTCAAAAATTTTACATTTCTCGATTTCAACCAAATTGGTATAGGGGGTTTTTGAGAGTGTAAATTAGAAATTTAAAAAATTCAAAATGGCAGCTCTAACATGGCGGACTAAAAATTTTATATCCCTCAGTTTTCTTTGAAATTGGAAGCGGGAGGTTTCTTAGAGTGCCAATAGAGAATTTACAATTATTAAAAAACACTCAATATGCGGTTTTTGGGAGTGTAAATTATGGATCCAAATTTATTTTTAAAAACTTAATATTTCGAATCCAATATAACGTCCTATAGTTTTACATTTCTCGATTTTGTACAAAATAGGTATAGGAAGTTTTTTGAGCGTGTAAATTAAGAATTTAAAATAATTTTTAAAAAGTTCAATATCGCGGCTTTAATATGGCGGGTTACAAATTTTATACTCCTCGATTTTGTTTACAATTGGAACTGGAACGTTTCTAAGGGTGTTTATAATGAATTAAAAATTGTTAAAAAAAATTGGGAGATGCAATATGGCGTTCTAAAAATGCTATATTTCTCGATTACCTCTAAAATTAGTACGGAGGAGAGGGTTCGGGGGTGTAGATTAAGATTAAATTAATTTTAAAATTATTTTTTTGAAATTTAATATGGCGGATCCAGAATTGAAGTTAATTTTTTATAATTTAATATGGCAGGTTCAATATGGGGACCACAAATTTTTTGATTTTGTCTGAAATTGATATTGAGGGTTCTTAAAGCGCATATAACATTTCTTTCAATATCCGTGTTGAGAGGTTTTGAGGGCCAAAGTTATGAACATAAAATTTTTTTTCTTAAAATTCAAGATAGCGAATTTACTATGGCAGATTAAATATTTGTTTGGTATAATTTCATTCAAAAGTGGTATTTGGAGAATACTCAAAATTAAAGAATTTTTTGGTTCGATTTCGGGTTGTTTACAACTTTGGAAAAAATGGGTACTTTTTTGGAAATATTGCGTAAACTACACTATACATTTTGCTTTGTATTTAGTTCAATAATTTATAGGATAGAATTCAAAACTAAAAATCGATAGATAAAATTTTTATACAAAATTGAACCGAGTTTTGAAAATGCGCTAAAAAGTGAAAAATAATATAATTTTTTTACGAAATTGAAATTTTTAAAGTCTTCGACAAATTAATACTGATTATGACAAAAAATTACTGACAAGCTACGATGAGAAAGCAATTACAAATAATGTATTTTTCAATATTTTTATATGGATCACATTCGGCACCGATTTCAAAAATTTTAATTTCACATTAACATTTATATTGTTATTTTTCACTTTTTAATGCATTTTTGGAAGTCAGTTCAGTTTATTTCAAAACATTTTGTTTAGAAAAGATTGTGTTATCTTATTCGAAATGGATAATTTATTTTATCGACTTACAGATTAGAATGAACTAACGTCACGATGTGAGCGGCATAATTTTGCTTTTACTTTTTACTACCTCTTCCGTTGTAAAGTAGATCTATAAAATGAAAAACATACAAGATTTCCTCCTCAAAAAGAATAATCCGGTTTAGGTGTGGGATTTTTATTATATGGGATATATTTTTTAAATATAGGAGGATAAAATTGATGGCTTCCAGGATTTTTTTATAAAGCAAAGCATTTTCTGAATTTAATTATTCCAGAGATTTTTATATCTTTGGGCCATATTATTTTTTGGCTACGCATATCATTAAAACAAATAATTCTCGTAAAAATTAACTTATAAATGACGTAAATTTTTAAATCAATAAATTTATCTTTGAGATGACATTTTGCAGGGAGACTAATTAAGGCTGACGAGGGTTTATATCTTAAAAACTACCCATACTGTGACTGAAGAAAAAAAAATTATGCATATAAAAAATTTCCTAAAAATATTTCTTAATATCACAGTCAGGAGGCGTATTTTTTATACAATGTTTGCCGAAAATAACTTTTTAAATTCCTCACAATAGATTTTGATTAAATAATTTTTATTCAGGCTGTGCTACAGGGAAACCATTCGATTTATGTATAGAAAATTATAAATAGAAAAATTCTGAAAATTTGACAGTACATTAATGTTGATGGGGGCAACCAGGCTAAAATATTTTCAAGGTGGTGGCACTTCCGTTTGTACCGGAAGTATGCGTCAGCTTGCTTATTTTATACAGAATATCCTATATATTGTTTGTTTGAAGGTCATAGACAACGATGTTTCTTGCGAAATAGTAGATATCTGTTGGACTTCCATTGTCTTTATTTTCTGTTGAATATCACGACGTTTCAGCTAGTAGTTATCTCTAGCCGTTTTCAAGTGAAACTAAATAAATCCCTTAGCTACATGACTATTTATACTAAAGGTAAATGCAGTAGAGTGTGGCTGAGATGGGTGCAGTCATGCCTGCTATGGCAAAGTCCCATTTTTTTATGCTGCATTTAGTTTTACTTCACAATTGTTAAGAAGTGTGGAAACTTCTCTTATATCTAAAGATGATTTACTAAAACAACTCGGGTTCTGATGTATAACAGCGGCTTCTTTGAATTTCCGTTTCCTCCAATGTTGTTCTCGGTGTAGTATTTTAGCTTCACTACTTGCCAAAGGTTTGAACTTCATGGTTGCTTTAAAAGAGGTTCCCATTCTCGATATAATTAGCGCCGTAGACTCAGCGAACGTCGAAGACCCTTTTGCAGATGAGTTCAGGTGTAAAGTAAGAGAAACTCTACAAAAATCTAGAAAAACCGAACCAAATATCAGCAAAGACGAGAAAACTGCCTTAGCTAACCTACAGAAGTTTTAAGGAAAGGAAATTATACATCTGTTGCTAAAGATCCCACATCTGCAATTAAAGGAAGAATTTACCGCGTTCTTAAGAAACATGAACGGTATATTCCTGAGAGGATCCGGACTCAATTGACGCCACATCATAGCAAAACCCCACATCTTTATGGACTCCCGAAAATACATAAGCAAGACATGTCCTTACGACCTATCACGAGTTCCCGGAACTCTCCGATTTCTGAACTTGCCAAATTTCTCCTTCCAATTCTGAGACCATTACAAGGAAATACATCGTCCTGGGTTAAGAACTCGCAACATTTCGTAGACATTATATGTGAAATAGAAGTACAACCACAAGACCATTTTATTAGCTTTGACGTGGAAAGCCTATACACCAACGTTCCAGTTAAGGAGTCACTAAAAATCATAAGAAAGAAACTTAAAGAAGACCAGACCTTAGCAGAAAGAACATCTTTACCACCGCACGCCATTATGGACTTGTTGGAAAGTTGTTTGACTAATTCCTATTTTCAAGAAAAGGAAAAATTCTACATTCAGGATGATGGACTACCGATGGGATCTTCACTATCAACGGTGGTCGCAAATATTTTCATGGAATGGTTCCAGACGTTTGCAATTGAATCCATAACTAAGAAACCAAAGTTATGGCTCAGATACGTTGACGATACTTTTATTATTTGGACTGGAAACGACGAAGAACTTCGAAACTTCCTTTTTCATCTCAACAGTATTAACTAACTATTAAACTCACCATGGAGAAAGAAGTAGAAAATGAATTACCTACTTTATTAGATTTTTAAAATATTTTATTAAGCAATTTATACAGGGTATTCAAAAAATAAGATTAAAAATTAAATTGAAGAAATTGTCAAAAGTCAATTTTTTGAAATGAAAACTCCCAAATTTTTAATTTTATCTTATTTGGCATTAAAAATAAGGGTAAGTTTGTGTAAGGTTGTCTATGTCGAAAATTTTTAGTTTTCGAAATATCGCCAATTTAATATCTTTATATGGCAATTTTGCTACGTTTAGTTATAATCTTAGTTGGCTATGACGTTTTACTCATAACTGGCTATGACGACATTGAAAAACAATCAAATTCTAAAGAATTGTATGAAGCTGTCTCCATTTCAAAGTTATTAATAATCATGCTGGGGCATTTAAATTATACAAATGAAGATTATTTAAACTTATTTATTGTTTAGGGAGAATGTGATAAAGTTATATCAAGAAGAATATAAAATTAGATAATTTGTGGTGACTTAATACTAAAATTGTCGTACTCCCGTTAATATTTTAAAATAAATCTGTCAAGAAACACAATATCTTCTATAATCAACTTTGTAAACAACTAAATGGTTTCCGTTATCGATGCGACTTTAAACCAAATCCAATTAGATTTTATTAAAATGATTTAAATATTTTAATTTTGGAATGTTAGATGAAATGAAAATTGTATAAAATGTGATAAATAGAATTTTATACAATAGGAAAAATAAACAAATCTTTCGTTTTCCTTGAATCTCTGTTAATTTTTTAATAGAATTAATCCTAGTAAATTAAATTACCCGCATAAACGCTGTTAATAGGTTTTCATGTTTACACAACTTAATGAGCGCAATTAATATGCATCCGCTGATTAAAATCTATCCTCTTACTTAAACTAATATTTGCCTATTAATTCTTGGAAATTGTCTGTTTGGCATTCAGTTTAAATGTATTCTAACAAAATTTGAGTATATAATACTCAAAAGAGATATTTGTTTATAGACATCTTTGCGATTATCAATCAAAGAATTCCTTCGTTTACACTAATTTCTAGTCAATTCGTTTTCACGACTTCGAAACGTGACTCGCAAAGATGTTTATATATCAAATATTTAAATACAATTAGTTCCATAAAAACGCGTTGTTGCGTATTTAAATGCCATACTTGTTTGGGCCTGTTTACTTGGTACGTCCAACACTCGAGACTCTAAATGAATACGCGCTGTGCATTGATAGTCAGTTGCTTGATGTTCGTGAAATCTGTCAGACATATTCTTAATGAGTGCGAAGCAAGATAAGGTGATTATTCAAGCGTTCCAAAAATTCACATTTCAATCTGCTACAAGGATAAAGAATTTTAGCTGGAAAGGGAATATGTGTTGGTCCAAATGCTATTTCCAGGCGACGTGATATAACGAGGCAAACACCTTTACTCTCTTAAAAGCACGTGCAAAAACCTTTAGCCTGGGCACAAGAATGCATCGATAGAGACTGGTTATATGTTGTTTTTACTGACAAATCTTCATTTTGGACCTGCAGTTGTATTAAGATAGCCACACAGAATTATTAGGCAAACAATTAAACACCAAATTCCTCCAGGAACTTTCAAAAAATTAGTTCACTCGATGCCTAGAAGAAGATGCCAGGCAGTCTTAGATGCGAAAGGGTATTCTACAAAAAACTAAAAAACTGTTAGTCGTATGTTTACAACAATGTTTTTTGATAAAATTTTGAAAGTTTCCTTACTTATTTCCAACCGTCATGTGAAAATTCCTTATAATTTAAAAATGTAAAATGTGAATCTCACGGAAAATAATTTTCTTTAAAAACTAACCAAATATTGCTTTACATTACATTATAATTATGCCTAAACTGCAATAATTTGATTTGCAGAAAGAAATACAACTCGTAATCCTCAAAGTTTACATACTTTATATATATATATATATATATATATATATATATATATATATATACATATATATATATATATATATATATATATATATATATATATATATACATATATATATATATATATATATATATATATATATATATATAAAGTATAAAAATATTTCGAACTAGGGTTATTAAGGATGCAGTCTATTTAAACTTGTGGGCCTTGATAAGGAAAAAACATTTTTTGATTCTGTCACGAAAATTTATTTATCTCTTCTTCAGGACATCTCCACAATATTATTTACAAACTTGGAGAATTAAATCTAATCTATAATTATTAAGAAACTCACCACTGTGGTTTGAATATGAAACAAGTAGATATTTGAAAAACAGGGGGAAAAACGCACCATTAAAACTTTTTAATTATATTTAAAAGCGTAATATCATTTTTAAAATTTGAAAAATTTGAAAATATAATTTAAAAGTTTTAATGGTAGCTTTTCCCCCTGTTTTTCAAAAATATCCTTGTTTCATATTCAAACCATACTGGTGAGTTTCTTAATAATTGTAGGTTAGGTTTAATATTCTAACTTTGTAATTAATATTCTAGAGATGTCCTAAAGAAGAAATAGGTAAATTCTCGAAAGCTTGATATAATCAAAAGGTTTTTTTTCGTTATCAAGGCATACAAATTTAAATAGACTGCATCCCCAATAACCCTATTTCAGAATATTGTTTCATGACTAGTCAGTCGCAAATATTTCCCCCTTAATATATATATATATATATATATATATATATATATATATATATATATATATATATATATATATTCACTTTTCCTCGCGAGCCTGTCTACTATTTCATTTCCCTCTATCCCGGTGTGTCCCGGTACCCACATGAGGGTGACTTACTCAAATCGTATAATTCCTCTAGGCATTCCCAGACCATCTTGGAGCTGATAACTTGGAAGACAATCATGTTTGGCAAGGAGTTGGACAAAAAGTTATACAAGGTTATCGGTTTTTTCTTTTTAAGTTGCGTTTTAAAATAGCAAGACTTACTTTTTGAAGAAAAATTAAAAATCGAAATATCTCAAAAACTATTACGTTTTATATTATACGTATTAGGGTCAAAGTTACTCCTTGCCACTTGAATTATCAGATCCCCGAAGAAATGTATTGAATTACCAGTAACCCCATATATATGTATATATATATATATATATATATATTTTTTTTTTTTTTTTTCAAAAATAAATTATAAATTATATATATATATATATATATATATATATATATATATATATATATATATATATATATATATGTATATATATGGAAAATTTATTTAATTCTCCTTAGTTCCGTTGAGAAAATGGGTAGACAGATATTCGTCAAAATACATATAAAAAAAGTTTGGAGGAGTCATGTCTTTTTATTGGCTATGAAAACTCACTAGGCTTCCGGACTAATGAATGAAACGAATTTTTCAAATGTTATCATCATTAGACATTTTATATTACCCAAAAACTAACGCAGATCACTTTACTTTTGTACGAATTTCTAAATAATGATAAATTAAAAATTCTGATAATTTTGATGACATGTTTTTTTAATTATACTTATTTTTATTTTAGGTTAGATTAGTTTTTCTGAAATGGCTTCCAAAATTCCTGCTGATGCATAGACCTGGAGGCAACAATGGTAGCGTTTCCTACTCTCCTCCACCTCGGCCTTCGTCGGTGCAAACAGACAGAAAGACAATAAACTTTCCGGACGTCGAGTTGAAGGAAAGGTCATCAAAAAGTCTTTTGGCGAACGTCCTGGATATCGATGACGATTTTCGACACAATTATCGTGGTGGTGGTACCCCTACACCACTCCCAGCCACCTTTTATAGAACTGTATTCAGGTAACAGACTAATTTCAAACTTTTTTTTGGTTTTCATTCAAAATTCTGAATAAAAAGGGCTTAAAGAATATTCTTCAGCGTCATGGAATACTCAAAATAACTCTGATCAAAAGTGGGTTAAAATGATAAATATAGAATCTGCGTTTTAGACATTTATGTCCGATATTATAGTTTATAATAAAGTATACGTCAACTAAGGAATATAGAGGGTGTCTATACAAAAAGTTTGCACATATTCCTGAGGCCAAAATATGAGAATTACCTTAATCCAAAAGTTGATAGTTTTTGAAATACATGATGTCAAAAGCGACCTTGTGTGAAATAATCAGGTTTAAATGTTTTATTGCGTTATAAGACACATCATAGACCCCGTTCACACATTATTCAGGATTAGGAATAATCCAAAGAATTTGGAGTGTATTTGAGGGCCAATAAGCCAACAATAATAAAAATTTGGTTAGCAATGAGCTGATAATGATAAGAATAATTTTTACTTACAAAAGCAATTCAGTCTCTCAAGTCAAACTTTTATCTTTTAATTTGCAGTCAGTGTCACAGCCGTAATCGAACATTTTCCGCTATATTACTTTCCATGATCAAAAATATTGGTTACCATCTTAAAAACGAGTTCACTTCCAAATGACCTTGGTCTTGACCACAAGATCGACGGTTGAGGTTACCCGCTTGTGCCTCGCTCTAAATTCTGCAACTTTTTTCTCTACCTCGCTTCCCAAATGAAAAAATATGCTCAATTTGTAGGCGATAATTGTTCAAATTTGAAGCGTTTTAGATCTTAGGATCACTTTAAATCGACTTTAGGCAATAAGAAATTTTATCAGCATCACTCGGAGAGTTTATGCCCAAAATTAGATATGAACCCACCGAGATCAATTTTCCGTTGGATTTGAGTGTGTTCCTTAATCATTTAATTCCTAAATTAATCGCTATAGCCGAACAGATTTACAAAAAGGCCAGTACCAAACCAACATTTGCAGCTGTTGAAAGATGTCTTCGAGAAATCAGTAGTTTCGCTTCTGCAAAGATTGAATATGAACGGAATATTACGACTAGGACAACCCAAAGTACCAGATTTAGTGCAAATGTAGCTATTATTAAGCGTAATATTTACAAAAAAGTTTTAAAGAATTATAACTTCAACACCCTGTATTTCGGGAACTATTAACTTTTGGACTAAGGTATATTATGTTTATTTATTTAGGCAAAGCCCTACAACAACCATAATTTATAGAGTTGTATCAAAATAACATCAAACACACAATATAAAAAATATACTGGCACTAACAACAAAAAAAAAAAGAAAAAAATTACAACTTTTTGACATTTAAAACCAACTTATTCAAAGTGTACCATGTTTGTACTACATCCATTATGTAGGCCTCAATTGAATTTACCAACATATATAATTTAAGATCATCAGCAAACAACTGAAGATCAACTTCCGTAACCTCACTAATGTCATTGATAAGCAGAAGAAGCAGAGAAACTTCTTGATCGAAAATCATTACACTCAAAGTACTGGGTTCGGCCATGAAAATGAAAAAAATCCGAAAAGCCGTCGACCAGTCCATAACCTTCCAATTTGTGCAATATTCTATTATGATTAATTTTATCGAAGGCCTTTGAGAAGTCAGTAAACACGAAATTAAGAATATATATATATATATATATATATATATATATATATATATATATATATATATATATATATATATATATATATATATATATATATATATATATATATTGGAGATTTGCGTTAGATTTTTATACAGACACACCGTAAAAATCCATGAATTCGATAGAAAGGAAAATTCAATTTCCTATAAAAACAATCCAATACTACTCTGGAGGCCATAGGGGTGTTTATCGCCGCTTTAATTTATATTGACATACCCAAGTTTTTTTTATGTGTTTTGAGTCCCTGTTATGGTACAAATTCGCCACAGTGGGGGTAACATTGTTAAAAACAAATAATTGTTAACATCTAAAAAATTTAATTTTCGCAAAACTATTGAGTCGTATTCTTTTGGCATTTTTAAAAAGGTCTCTATAAACTTTAACGTAGGACGCTTAGTTTCTGAGATAATTGATGTTAAACAATTAAGAAATGCGATTTTGGAGCGTCTATAACTTTTGACTAAATAAACTTTTTTTTTGATTTTTTGACAGCGATCTAAAACTCGAATCATCGTCTACAAGCTGTATTAAATTGTTATATGAAAGAGTTATGTTCTAATTGTTCATTTCGGCTATATACAAACAACTCTTGGTCGCGTATGTGCAAGCGCTATCTTGTATGTCGCTAAAATGAAAGCCCACTTGCAGGCATCCCACGGGGCCGAACACGCTTAGTTCATATACATATAATATAATCAAGTTTTCCGCATTGTATTAAAGTCAACTAATGATCAATGTGCAACCGTTGTTCTATTCTGTGCAAGTTTTAGGTTTTATGCACGTCAATGCTAATTGGTTTTCCTGATGAATAATAAAATCTGCTGAATTGTATTTTTCTAATTGTTAAAAATTATTTGTTTATTACAATATTATCCCCACTTTGGAGAACTTCTACTATATATTCTTGTTCAGGGGCTCCAAATATATAAAAAAAAGCTTGGGTAGGTCCATATGAATCAAAGTGGTGATAAACACCCCCGTAGCCCCTAAACTATACGTTAATTTTGAATTTAAAGTTGAAATATTTGATCAACTATGACTTTTCATTGATTTTTCCCTAGATCTATCAATTATTTATCGATCAGGATAATTTATTTTTAATGGAGATAATTGGATTTAAAAAAATTCCAAACTGGGAAAAAATAGAAAGCTCTAGAATGGAACTGAGACAACAATGTCCCGTTTCTAAATATGACACAGTTGATATTTAAGATAACATAGACTACAATAAGAACTACTAAAAATAATTAAAAAAAAAATTATTACTAAATGAATAATAGTTTTCAAAGTGGAAAAAGTTCTTTTATTATTCAAATATTTACCATAAAAAAAGAAGTAATTCTTGCATTATACAATTAAAATTTAATCACAGTAAACCGATTAATAATGAACTTAGAAAACAAGAGAACGTAGGCCATTTGCTAACCTAGAATAATCTTTTTATTACAAATGGCCCAAAGAGAAAATAACAAACATCAAAAACAGCTGGACAACTAAAATATTTTTTATAGTCTTTCTAAAACAATAAAAACTTCAACACTTATGGCTAATGACAAAATCGATAAGATATATTGGCACTGACACATATCTAGTTAATATGAAATTCCACAGAAACCGGAGTTTTTGCGTCATCTCCTACTGATCTGATTTCTTTAGGAAATCGACATCATTTTTTGCGACTATCATGTTTGTGTTTGATGTACGGGAACAAATTTTGTACATTATTAGAAAAAAATTATAAATTACCAAGGATGGACAAAATGGTCTCCTTTCAGTGTCGCGCCTTTTACTCATATAAGAATAAAGAAAAATTTTGAATTTTCTAAAACGTCTAATTATTTAAGACAATCTTTTTAATAGATTATTTAACTTACAAAATATTTAAATTTTAATACTAAATATAAAACTAAAAACGAATTATTTAAATTTTTGAAGAAAGCTAACTAAAATTTGGTTCTTATTATGAATAGTAGACTTCTACTTCTGTCACAGATTTAAATTTATTTCCTAAACTGCTAGAATTCTATATTCTGAAATAAATTCTGTTGCTTTGTCAAGTGTATTCTCAAATATAAATAATAAACTCTCCTGTACACTGTGAACAACATAATAGGTGTTTCGGTTAGTAATGTCGATTTTTTCGCAAAATTTGAGCATTTATTTCCAGATCAAAATGAATTCTCAATAACACAGTGTGATGTAAAATTTCTACATTGAATTACAATAGTTATTTCTCGTAGATTTTGGGTTGATGAATTCTGATCCGGCCTCAGAATTGCTCCATAATATCAGGTTTTTAAAATATCCTAAATTGCAAAAAACGCGATTTTAGCTTATTTTTCAGGTTACGTATCATCGCGGCATTTTTTTTTCTTCAAAAACTATTCATAGCATCTTACAGTGCAAGTCTTCCTCATTCAAATGCCGCTGAGTTTGCTCAAATATCATTCTTATTCTTCAAGATATTTAATTTTGCAAATTTCAGATTGCATGAATTTTTCAAGCTTTGAAAACCTTTATCATCGCTCAATTCAAATTTGTCATTAGTTTTGCAAAATAAATTATTGCAAAATTCCTTGTTTTTTAAATATAATTTACATTAATGCTTTCATTGCATTTTACAAAAGTAAATACGTTCAAAACAGCCATTATCTTTATTATAATATATATATATATATATATATATATATATATATATATATATATATATATATATAGATATATATATATATATATATATATATATATATATATATATATATATATATATATATATAAGTATTAAATGACAAATTTTCTAATTTAAATACAAACTCATTAAGGATATGCATTTGTAGACTTTATAATTGTAGAATATGGTTTTGTGAATTCTGGATACACATTCTTAATTATTTTCTAATAATTGTTTGAGGGTTTTTTAAATTGCAAAATAAATTGTTTATGATTTTGTTTACAACAAAATATATCATAATACTGATAACTACTCTTTTAAAGTTATTTATTTTTGAAAAATGCAATGGAAGCATTTTATTTAAAAAATAATGAATTTTGCAAAAATTTACTTTAATAACTCGTTTAAACAAATTTATTTTGCGAAATTAATGATAAGTTGGGATTGAGCGATAACTCTAAAACGTCCTTGATTTATCAGAATCGTGGCTTAAAAGCTTATCGATCACTAAAGGTGAAGGTTTGCAAAACTTGAAAAATTCTTGCAATCTGAAATTTGCAAAATTGAATATCTCGAACAAAAAGAAAAATATTTGTATAAACTCAACGGCATTTGAAAGAGTAAGACCTGTGCTTTAAAATGCCATGTTGGAGTTTTCTGAAAAAAAAAAATGTCACGATGATGCATAAACTCAAATTTAAGCCAAAATCGTGTTTTTTGCACTTTTAGGTTGAGATATTTAAAAAATCTGATGGGATTGAGCAATTTTAAGGACAGATTCAAATTCAGCCACCCAATCAATTTAGTAACTAAAAAGACGATGTAAAGGTTGAATTTCATTATTAATTAATAAACGAAATGTCAAGTAAGGAAAATAAACAAAAAATTTTGAAAATGCCTTAAATAAAAGGCGAAACGTCAATTGTTTGATTTTTTTTTGTTAAATAAAGAACCCTAACCCAAGAAAAGACAAAGTAATGAAAAAATGATATAATCTATGGTTCAAGAGTCAGGAAAATATAATATATCTGTATATATATATATATATATATATATATATATATATATATATATATATATATATATATATATATATATATATATATATATATATATATATATATAATAAAATATGAAATTTTCGGCTATGCGGACATAAAAACCGTTGATAAATATTACTCTCATGTTAAAGAGTGCGGTAATCTCCAAGATAATGGAAAAGCTCCGGATCCGTAAAGTGACTCATCCGGCCATCCTATAAATAGATTTCACAATTGAAAAATAGTAAATAAGACACAATGGCCACATCTCGATGGATGACTCAATTACACAAGAGCAGCACAAATTAACAATGTTATATAAAGCCGCCATGTGATGGCGCGACGATATATTAATTTTAATTTACCGTCGCGATTTTGAACATTTGCAAAAATTCAACACTACAACACTTAGTAAATTCTTTCAAAGAAAATGGTTAACATTAAGTTACTTTTACTAATTTATTAGATACAAAGAAAATTCAATCACCCATATTTCAATATGTATACGAACAAAAGACAATTTCGATATGAAATTTTACAGGCACATTATTCTAATTAACTCAATGACAGACGTACAATGGCATTTCAGAAAAACCTAACCACGCAAATAACTGCTACAGAACCCAAACATAATGCGTATTCTACACGCACTTGTCCAATTTTTTTATTATATGAGGTTAAGAATAAATGGACCGTACTACGATCCTAGGTAACACATTTGTTGTTTAGAATTTCGTATTTTGTATCAGTTTCTTTAAAATACAGAGAAAAAAAGGGCCAGATATCTTCATACTTCAATGGACAGAAAAATTCTAATGCCCTTTTGTAGGTCTTTTAGGAGAAAAATTTTTTCTACTGATTTAAATACGAGTGCTTTTAGCCGTTAAGAATTGACCTTATTTCTTAAAGATAGTACAAAGAAAATAATAATTTCTATTTTGTTGTTGGCTATTAACTTTAATCGAAACTGGTCATATAGAATTTTTTTTAAGAACTTATAATTTCAATTTATTTATTTTTTATATTTATTTAGTCATATAATAGGCACTTAACAGATTAAAAAAAAATTCAAAAACAAAATATTTTCTAAAATTATATAATAATAATTCTTTTTATAAAAGTCTAAATAGATTTACTTTAAAAGCACCGAGACAGTTCATAAACAAATCACATTCAGATTGCATTGTATTATATAAGATCTATATAAGGGTGAATTAAGGGCAATTGACAATTGTTTCCTGCGAATGTTTCTCTCAGTTCGATACAGCTCCATTGACGAGACCATAAGGTCTTCGAAACGCGTATAGAGAGAGAACCAGAGCTGTATTTCCATATTCTTTCCTTTTTTTCTGCTTGAAAGGCGAATAGATATAGGCAACTTTTTAAACATGGCAGAAAATAGATTTATTTATTTCTTATTGAAATCCTAATTTTTAAACAACTTTACGCTGTCCTCGTTTTGGGCACACCCTGTAGAGCCCAGGCGCGGATCCAAGGGGGGCGGTGGGGGCGATCGCCCCCCCCCCCCAAGAGCTTTGAGTTCAGGAAAATAGACCTAATTTTGCCTCTTATACTATAGTTTAGTCAAGAAGTAGAGAGAGTAATAAATCATTTTTTACCATTTTGTTCTTTGCAAATTACCTATGTTCTTTAGTCCGGTGTCTTTGGCAAAATCTGTTTGACACATATATTTTTCATAGGAATTAGTTAGAAATTTTATAATCAAAAATAGCGGTCTATAATAATGGACTATTTGAGTTGGATAACAATAGATATTTGGAAGTGTGAAGTGTTAAAAAGGATTTTAATCCTTGTCATAGGCGTAAGTTCTCTAAGCAATTTCCAGAGCTCAGTTCTTTTAATATCAGGTAAATCCCGATTTTCATTGATTTTAGTTAGAATTTTGTCGACGGTTGGGATCTGCTTCTCATAATAAAATGTATGTACAACTCCTTTTATTGCAGTTTACATCTCTTCTTTCAGCGAGGTTTTTCGTCTGCCTGTGATCGAATGTGGCTTGGGAGTACTAATAATTCCAGTTGTTTTCTTTCTCCTTCAGTATTCGGTCCATAGTAGATTTTCCAACTCCCGTCATGTTGGAACACATCTTAACAGAGTTTTTAACATTACTATCTAAATATTGATATCTTAAGCCATCATAAGCATTCATTGTAATAAGTTTTTCGTTGAGGAAAAAATGCCCAGGTTTAACAATTTCGGAATAAATATAGAGATGGAAGCCATATATTTTAGGTATCTCACTACTCTCAAATAATATATAAAAAGAAGCACAAATAAGATAAATTACTAAAGATTTCCTGTAAGGTGTACTTTGCTCACAAACAGAAATTAAATTGAATTATCAGAAATTTTATTGTGGCAGTAAATTTACAAAAGCTTAAAATATTTAAATATAATTAAATTTACGGCAGTCCTCAGTTACCTGCGGCACTGGAGCAGGTACGTTGGAGGTTTCGGTAACAGTTTTATTACTCTCTCTAGTTCTTGAATAGAGAATAGGAATGTGTGTGCTTGCGATCGCCTCTCCCCTTCCCAAGAGCTTTTAGTTCAGGAAAATAGAACCGATTCTGCCTTTTATATTAGGAGTGAGTATGCTGCTGGCATTCCCCCCCCCCCCGATCCCTGTTGCCACTTGTTTTTCTTGTGATAGCCTTACCACCAAGAGCTTTAAGTTCAGGAAAATAGACCCGATTCTGCCTCTTATACTAGGAATATGTAGGCTGCTCGCATCCTCTCCCCTGTCGGCAACTTATTTTTTTCTTGTTAACGCTCCTCCTCTCCAAGATCTTGAAATTCAGACAAATAGACCCGACCCTACCTTTTAAACTAGAAATGGGAATGTTGTTGGTGTCTCCCCCCCCCTTCCGCCGTCGACAACTTGCTTTCGCATGCCATACTGTACTTTTGTGATATCACCCCCCCCCCCAAAGAGAGAGGCTGGATCCGCATCTGGAAGAGCCCCAAATATTTTTAAAATGTCCGTTAACTAATTATATAATGTTATATAGTGTCTGGGTAAATTTTATCTAAAAGGCATTCACTTTAAGTACTTTAAGAGTTAACAAGAAAATTTTGTTCAGTATTTTTTCGCCAAGAACACGTTTAGGATATAATCTTGATAATAAAATCAATATATGCTAACATCTAATAACGCAGCTTAAATTTAACAAAGAGTTTCACGGAAGCTACAAAAGTTTTTATATCACCTTCTTGTCTAAAATTTCTTTCGTATTAGTAAAACTCGTTGTGCCAAGTTGGCGTCTTTGATATTACAAATTCAAATTTGTATAAAACTTTTTACACTTAGTATACAGTTAGGAAGTCATAAATTTTCGCTTTAAAGTTATAGTCACGTACATTTAACATTGGCCTATATTGAACACAGCAAATGACGCAAAAATTTCTATTATCTTCATCATAACCGCGTTTTATATCAAAAAGTTAATTAACGGAAATGGCGAAATACTCGATGGAATACATTCCCATTTATAATCGAAAATATACAAACTTGTCATATTTTATTGCAATTTAAATTAAAAATGCAAATTTCCGTATCGTAGGAATATTTGTTTAATACCTAAAAAAATGTTTATTATAAACTTATACAGTGTGTGCAATTTTTTCTACTCTACCTTAAAACTCAATGCGCAAAGAATGGCTGCAAAGTAAGCCTGGTTTTCTGGTAGTCAATTACGGATACAGCAAAGACGCAATGAAAATTCTATTTATATCATATTAATCCTTGGGCAATCCTAAAATGAGCATATTTTTTTTGTTTTTTGAAAAAATTACAGAATCACCCCTTGTTAAGATTTGAAAATAATTAAGAAAAAGTCAATATCTCAAAATATTGAATCGTATTTGACTTAAATTACTTGCTAAAATTATCCAGTGCTTGTAATAGTGTTCACATCAAAATAGTACCCACTGAGGTATAATTTTCGAAGACTACGCCAAAAATGCTTTGTTATTGTCTTTTATTAATAAAACCCAGAAGTTTATAGCTATTCTACAGTCTTACAACCTATAGCATAGTAGGGTATTGTGTAGGGGTAGTTTAACCCCCAGTTTAGGGGTATATGCCAGTTTTAGTGGATGTTAGCTTGCTATCTCCTACAATTTAAATATTTGTTATCTAAAAATCTGTATTACTCTGCTCTTGAAATTGGTTTTATTATAATTCAGAGTTAATTCCACGTTTATCCTATTTTTAGGGGTGGTTTTGTGTTATATATAATTATTTTGAGGGTGTGCGAGTTTTTTTAACCTCGGACTCAATGTCCTAAAATACATGCAAATTTCATAGCCGAACCTATGATTCTAAACATTTTTTTGTGTTTTAATCGGTTTTATGAAATTGTTGATTTTCAATCCGATCGCTGAGATTTCGGGTACTATTTGAATGAGAATAGTATTATAGGGTTGACTGGATCTTTTTTGCAAGTAATTTATGTCAACCACGATTCTTAACAATAGTATCGTGTTTCTCATTTTTTAGATATTGACCTTACTCTCACCCCTTAAAAGGGGGTGATTTTGAAATTTTTTTGGAAAAACAAAAAGTGATGCTCATTTTAGGATTGCCCAAGGATTAAAATAATATGAATAGAGTTTCAACTGCGTCTTTCCTGTATCCATCATCGCTTACCGAACAACAGACGATTTTTGCGGTCATTCTTTATATTTGTGACTAAAGCAACTTGGGTAAATCTAATTTATTTCATGAGCAAACAAATTTATTTCAAATTGATCTTTTATTTACTTATTCATTTTAGTTGGTCTTTATTTATTCATTTATTCATTTATTTATTTAGATTGGATGGAGGTTGTGCTTATAGATTGAATGTTATACAGGATGTTTCTAAAAAAAAACTATAAAAAACGCTAGAGCAATTTTTTTAAGCTAAAATATGATGATTTAGGCTCATTTACTTTAGTCTACAATTTAACAGTGTCCGAAATACAGGGTTTCAAAGTTATTATTTTTTCAAAGTTTTTTTTGGAAATATTTATCTTGATAACAGTAACGCATTCACATCACACTAAATTCATCTCAAAGCAAGAGTCCAAATGATATTACTGACGAAAGTGTTTATGTTGTCACTTTTTAAAATTATTTAATAGTATATTTATAAATATTTTTATAAAATTAATACACATAATTAGAAAGTAAAACAAATGTAATTTATTCTTATTATTTAAAATTGAAGTATCACGTGTATTCTAGGGGGAAAGGGAGATGAGAGTAAAAAATTCTGTTACATTATGTGAGGGAAGGGGGTCAAAAAATTAGATTACGCCTGCATAGTCTATTTCTCGGCTCCTAAACCTTACATTAAAAGATTAGACTCAATACACAATAAAGGCCTAGAAACTTTTTACACGAGCCCTGTATTGGGAATCAGAATTACCATCCCTTGAACGCAGAAGACAAGAACTAGCACTAAACTATGTCAGCTCCTTACTATTCCGTCTTCATATACCACATGTCCAAAAATTCTTTAACCCCATATCGTTCCCCACTTATTCAAAATTTGCAAACGTCAATATCGGTTAAACATCTCCATTTCTTCCCCCTTTGACTCCAATCAAAATCTATCCCCCCCCCATGGAACTCCTGCGCCACTATCACTAATAAAGAACTAACTTCTATAAACAATAAAGATACCAACCCCTCAATCATTTTCTCTAAATATCACACAATCATAGAATCAATGTTTCAAAGTTTTTAAAATTACCAATTAATATGATTCCAAAACTAACAACCTAACAGGAGCTTCCTTTTAAACAAAAGAAATAGAAAAAGCTTTCACTTTAAATAAAACTAATACAATCCTATCAGCTGGACTCTTTGCCATTTTGGAGGCTATAAAATACTGCCTATCGACAAACCACCCTACATGGCTGATTGTCACAGACTCACTAAACTCAATCCATCAAGTCAATTTCTACTACTCTAAACATCTCTTAGTTCAGGAAATAAAAATTCTTCTTGAACAAGCTCTCATCAAAAGACTCTTTCTGGCCTTTCTGTGGGTTCTCAGTCATGTGAAAATCCCAGATAACACAAGGGCCGACACCTTAACTAGCTCCCTTGACGTTCCAAGACTATAAAAAAATAAAATGCTCCACCGCCAAGATCTGAAAACACCTGCAAAAATCTCATCCAGCTAGAATGGGACTTACTGCAACATTCTAATAAATTTAACCTCATTAAGGAAAAATCTTTCACTAAATCTCCCCCAGTGATCCCACCAAGAATAATATCTGCCATAATGATACGATCAAGAATAGACCACACTAAGCTAACTCACGAATATCTACTAAACTAATCATCCCAACCCAATTGTGATTTTGCAATGTCCTCATCACAATAGCATATATAGTCACTCTCTGTATATGTATATATGTGAACCATTTGCTCCTTCAAGTTTATAAAAACAATTTTATAATCATCTGATAACTCAAAAAAAAATAGTTGCTTTCTTCAAAGAAATAGGCTTATATGACTTAATATAACATAAAATATATTGTAACCACAGCACAAGTTAAAAATCCAATCCCATAGTAATGGACGCTAAAAGACCTAGAAGTTGATGCGTCGTTAATACATGTCACTCACGCGCTCACTTTATTTATTGCAGAGAAATCTTAAATAAGGTCTCATATTACAATGAGTTGTACTCTGAAACCGCACCTTCTAGTTACTAAGTTGAACTTTATTCTAGATTCGTCAACTCCCTCCTATCTTTAAAGCAGTTGGCAAAAGCAGTAACACGTCAGTAAGGACCGTGAGAAAGCTTGTAATCTAAACTTCTTCAAACTCTTTCACGAAAACCATGAGGTATAACAACAAGTTTACTGTCATATTGCACCTGCCTTGAGAATGTTTGGTCAAGAATGATATTAATTGTATAGTCAAAAGCAATGGCACATTGGTGAAGTCATGAAAAGTCCTGTGATCATTATTTGTACCCTTCGGGATTATTTTACGAACACAATGAAGTAAAGAATTTACCCTCGGGTTACAGTGATCTTGAAAAAGCGTGGTCAAGGTCGATATTTAATAGTGCGGTCAAGCTCAAGGTCACCCTAGAATATTGTTTTATAATAACCGTTATATTTTGTGTAGTGATTCAAACTCCAGTTAAAGAGTTACACTTTCAAACCGTGCAGTTCATGACGCGCATAATTTTTCTTCTAGATCTCGAGAACTATAACATATCCCAGTTACACAGAAATTTACTGAGAACCAATTTCAATAAGTTGCAAGTAGGTTCTTTCTTTTGACCAGTCCTAAGCTTAAATAAGGTGTGCATGGGTGCTACGGTCACAGTGTTTCTTAAAAAGACCCTGTATAAATTTATATTCATATTATAATTCTTAATAATGATTTCTTTATAAGAAAAAATACATTTTAAATAAATGGATTTAGTATTCGAAAAATTTATATTGTAGTTTAAAAATTATCCGATCTATCTTATTGATTGGCTTATTGTATTTTTAGATCCATTAGAATTATATAATTTTCCGAATATGGCAACTTGCTATACTTTAAAACTATCTCACTTAAATATTCCATCCGTTTAGACTGTCACAATTTCTTTGAAATTTATATTATTAACTAAAACAAGAGACAACAGTAAAAACTGTTTAAAAATACATAAGGAATAAGAAAGGATTTTAAAGATAAATATTCATCTACTTGATGTCTCTAAATCAAACTGTATGCGAGAAATTTAAATAAAATTCCTCATCTAAATGCCGAAACTTTGTTTATTTAATATTTATAGGTCCCAGTGCTATATTTAACTTAAAAATGTCTTATGCCATTTAAGTCTGAATACTTTGTTTTCAACATTTTCCTTGCTTGGATATATATGGAGCTTTAGAAAAACAAATTTAAAATGCAGAGTTAAATGATTGGAAAAAATACTTCGTTGTTTTCAGTAAAACTTGTTATAAAAGAAAAGTGCCAACAATTTTATAGCAGCTGTACTGTGGGATTAGGTTAGGTGATAAACTTTTCCTACAGATAAAAGTTTAAAGTAACCAACAGATATATATTTTTTAGCTTTATTTTTTGAAAATCTTTGTATATAAAACCAATTAAACTTCTTTTTAATTTATCGCATAAAACAGGAAGAATATTTATTTTTACGTTTGAGTCAATAAGAGTTTATCTGCCCACATAAATTGTTCTTTACTTCCATTTCCGGACAAGCGATTCAAACCAAATTCCAACAGTCTTTTTGGCTTTCTTTTTAACGTTCAGTTTCAGAAGCTGTAGGTTTAAATAAATTTTCCCTAGGTAATGGACCGAGACTGATTTTGGCCGTAATGTGATTTGAAACACATGCCTAACTTGTAAAAAAAACAGGGCAAATAAAAAGTTTTGGAAAAAGTTACAAGTTAAGCCTAAGTGGGTGTTTGATAGAAGATTTAAATTTAATCAGCCGTGTAAGAAAACAGACTTTTGTATATTAATGATGATAAACGTGTTTTTATAGACATAAATACTAGTAAAGAATTTTAGTTAATTATTAGACTGGAATTTTACACTTTGTATGATGATGATTTTCTGTGCTATGAAGAGGCCTACAATGATTTTGGTGCCGCTAAAACTAAAGCAGATTTTAAATATATTCGATACCCTGACTCTAGCAATATACTCATTTTTTTTTTAATGCGACGTGTAGTTTTCGAGAAATCGAAGGTGTAAAGTAAAACGAAAATAAACCATTTTAAAATATTTTATTAAATAATTCTACAGGTTATAATTATTTTATTAAATTATTCTACAAATTAGAAACATTTTATTAAATTAATCTACAGGTTAGAAACTTCTTTTTTAAAATTTTCTACTATAAAGGTTTTTAAGGCACTCCCGTGTGATACTCCAAGAATAATCTGTCATCATATGTTCATCCCAGCGACCTTGATATCTTCCATCACTTTTAAATCTTGATGGAAACGTTCTCCTTTTTCTTCGCTATATGACCCCAGATTTTCAGTAATCTTGTCTAAATGACTGTGCAAATAGTGTACCTTTATGCTCATATTGCATCCAAGATTTTTAAAGCTAATTAAAAGGTTTTGAACTAATTTCTCGTAATTTTCAGCCTTAGGATTTCCTAAGGAATTTTTCACAATGGCAACAAAAGATTCCTAAGCCCTTGCTTCTATTTCATTCATTGCATGATTGAAATCGCTGTCTTTCATTAAAAGTCTTATTTGAGGGCCATCAAAAATACCAGCTTTTAGTTTTTCTGAACTCAAACCTGGAAACTTTCTTGAAAGAAAGGCAAAACATGAACCAGTTTTATCTAATGCCTTCACATACTGCTTCATAAATCCCAATTTGATGTGTAATGGAGGCAAAATGATCTTATCTCTAGAAACCAAAGGCGGGTTTATAACGTGTTGTTTCCCAACCAATTACTTTCTCAGACGCCAGTCTTTCTTGATCCAATGATCATGTTTTGCTCTGCTGTCCCATAAACAGATGAAACACGGAAATTTTGTGTACCCACTTTGTTGACCTAACAAGAAGTTAACCATTTTTAAATCCACGCATATAATTGGTGATCGGAGTACTTAAGTTTCTTCAAAACTAGGTCCACATTTTGATACTCCTCCTTTAATTTCGTAGAATGAGCAATAGGCACAGCTGCATGGTTATTTCCATCATCTAGTAAAACACATTCCAAACTTCGCTTTGAGCTGTCCATAAACAATCTCCATTCATCAGCTTTGTAGCTTGACAGTCCCATTTTCGTTAATTAACCACCAATATTATTACAAAAAACTAAGCTGAGCTAACGAATGGAAGAAATTCTCACCTCCTGGACGATGACATATCGGAATTACAAAGTAAGAAAAAAAATCAATTGAATATGATAACATTAAGTATGTCAAAATACATTTTTTGGTAATTATTTATAGATACAAACCGGAACCTTCAATGTTTTGACGACTCTGTACGGCCTCTCGATGCCCAGTGAACCGAATTATAACCTAGAATTCTCGACACCAAACAAAAAAATTTTTTCTGTAGACCTGTGTAATTAATTTTTTCATTCAGACAGCTGTTTTCAGAGATTCTAGAAAGCTATACATTTCTATACTTTACTGTTGTTAATTTAGACCCGTTTTTCTTGCAATCTTAAGTAAAATAAATAAGATATTACGCTATAATTTTTAACAAACAGAATTAGTTTCATTTCATTTTAATTTTAATTGATTTATACGAGGGAAGCTGCTCATATTTCGGAAATAACAAAGTAAAACCAATATTTATCATTCAAAATTGTTATATTATTTTCCAAATATTCTTCGCGATGATCAAAACATTTTTACATGCGTTTGAACCAATCCAAAAAGCATTTTGAATTTTTGAACACAACAACTGCTTCTTTAAGCGTAAAAAATCCTTGATCATGCAGGTTGTTCCTCACGTACTGGCATAAAAAGAAACTATTGGGTGTCAAGTCAGGGCTGTACGGCGGATATCCCTTCAATTCCACGTCTTAAGTACTCAAAAATCAGCTCATAGTGGAGAATGATCCGTCGTTTTGTTTTCCTCAATACACCGAAGACTCCTGTCAAACAAGTGGTTGTATACCATTTAGAATTAACCGTTCTAGGATCTTTTAAAGGCACTCTCCAGGAAAAATAGATCCAAAACGTAGCTAAAACAAATTTCGAGCATTCCAAACACACAGTGCTAATTTAAAAAATACTGACGCAACTAAAAAAGGAAAATATTGAAGACTTAAACCTTGCTAATTCCTTTTAAGCAAAGGATATTTCCGTCGCAATAAAAGATATGAAACTTGGAATGGCTCCCGGTTATGATGGAATCTACTGAGAATTATTGCTTCGTTGCTGGCCAGGTTCTATTCGGAAATCCTCCTTACCATCAAAAGTAAATGAATCGAGGACAATAGTACTCCTTAAACTAGGCAAGCATAAAGATAAGCCAGAAGACTGTGGTCCAATAGTCTTTCTCAGTTCATGTTACAAGCTGCTGGAGAAACTAATCCACAATTGCATTGTCGATATGGCAATGGAGCACGTTCCAGTAAAATAGGCAAATTTCTGGAAGAATCGAATCTGCTGCAACAAAGTTTTCTTTTTGACAACATTTATAGATGCAGGTTTCCAACAACTGAAAACTTCTTGTGGTCTGCTCCATCGGCTGTCACTTGGAATGAAAATTTGATTATTGATATTTGAGATGTTTATGCATGTGTAGCCATACGACAAATAAAAATAAGTGGTTTTGTAGGTATTTCATCACCTTTTAAAGAATTAGCTTCATCGATGCATCCTTATTAAGATAAACTAGTTCGAATGTTGTGAAAAGTTACAGCAAGAAAAATGTTAACGAGTTGATTTCATATTTTGACCGAGATGAAGTTACAATAAACAACACACATAGCGCTCATATGTCAAAATATTTTCAGTACGTATACCGTTTAAAAGGTCAAATTTAAAATGGATAAGCCAGTGTTGCCAATTGACGAAATATCAAAGGTAACCCTCGTAGAGCGATTTTTAGATTCCTGGTATTTGGAAATTTTGACTTTGGTTTTAAAAAGTTGACAGTATACTAATATCAATGGGGGCAATATATATATATATATATATATATATATATATATATATATATATATATATATATATATATACAGGACAATCCGCCTTAACCGGATCAGAGCTATGACCATAATTTGAAGCAACCAAAAAAAAAATCGACGAAGGGTTCATTTTAAAGCTTAGAGCATCTGCTTTCAAATGCAGAGTATACCTTTGAAAAACTCAATATGGCGACCGGAAGCCGAAGAAAAATGGAGTGTCTAGCAATAAAAGCTTGTAAAAATAAAAAATCGCAAACCAATCGGGTCGTTTATGGCTCAAATTTTAGCTGATGGACGTCCCAAAAAGGCTGGCATGGTAGGTTGATAAAATCCAACATGGCGGATCCAATATGGCGGTCAAAAATCCAATATGGTGGCCGCATTTTTGAAAATCAACCGATTTGCACCAAATTTGGTATACAGGGATTTTTGGAGTTGCTGATCACGAATTCGAGGTCAGGTTTGCCAGGTTCAAAATGGCGGATCCAAGATGGCGGACGACATTTTTGAAAATTAACCGATTTGTATAAAATTTGTTATAAAGAAGTGTCTGGGGTTTATAATCACGAATCTAAGGTCAGATTTTCGAAATTCAAGATGGTAAACCTAATAATAAATTCTTTATATGAGGTCCGTAATCTTATATATACAATATACGTATATATATATATATATATATATATATATATATATATATATATATATATATTGTTGAAGTAAAATAGTGTAAAGCAGATTATTGGGTTGATTATCCACATTTGTGCTATTAAATTAGTTAATTAACCACTAATACCAAAACAAGTTATTTATGCAGGCTGTAGCAGGTTGTGAAAAGCTATTGTGAGCGACGAAAGTATTTTCTATATATAATATTTAAACTGAAGTGTTAAAACAAAACGTAGTGATTTTTCACAAAACTGAACAATTTTAATCGAACTACCGTTTTTTACTTGATATGCAGTTGTAGAATCAATCTATACTTCGGTTTAAAAAAAAACATTTATTAGGCGCTGCCTGATTTCGGTATTTGCAAAATAAAATATTGATCCTAACTTTAAGATGTTTTTTGAACAGAAGACTTTTTGACACTTTCTTTGACAAAGTAATTTAGTAAGTAAAGTTCCTTTATTATAAAAATTCGTCTCACTTAAAGGTGTTTTAGTAAAGATAACTAAATACAATTGTCATAACTGCTTAAAATATAAAAACTGCTTTTTTATTAAATTTTTAACAAAGTAAATTAGTACACATAAAAGTTCCAGAATAGCCAAAAGACAAATTCCTTTGTCATTGAAAACCATCCTAAAATTTTAACGAATAGAACTCTATTCAACAGTATTTATAATTCGTGATAGTAAAGTTTCAACAATAAAGTCATGCTTAGTAGTTTATTTTAATGAAAAATAACGAGCTGCATCAGATAATTACATTTAAGGATTTGCGAAATCTTATTTACTTCTTTGAGTATAATAACTGTAACTTCATGAAAGATGATGTTGCAACTTTCCATTTATTTTAATAATCTGGAAGAAAGTACACGAGTATTCTAAATATTTAAGATGTTTTTGCTTGAAAAATCTAAAGTGTCTCAAAGCTAAAATGTTGAATTTGTTATTTAAAAAAGTACATTGCTTTATTGGCTTCATATTTATTTGAAATAAGAGAAATTCTACAAATAAAACAATATGAGTATGCCTAAAACTTACAACTTTATTCTAACTAAACGATATTGTACTTAAATAACAGTGAACAATAACATTACATTAAGAGTGATTTTTATGTCACAACTTAAAAGATGCAGACAACAAAAGTAATAAAATAAATGAGATCAAGTGAAAAGCAACTTTTTGTCCGTTCAGTTTTTCCGAAATTATAATTTTTAATTTTGCTGGATATGGATGCACTCTTTCTTTTCAATTATATTGAACCTTAGGGAGCGCCCATCTATCAGGCAAAGATGAGACACTGACGCAAAAAAGACTTAAAACAAATCTGTTCAGTGACTCGTATGCCATTTAAACTAGGTCGCGCATACTAGGGCGACGCGACACGCTCAAAAATGTGTTTTTGTCGCATGTGTGTCTTGTGTTTGTCTTATAGATGTGCGCTCGATCTTTAACCCCTATTTTTTCGCTAACGGAAGGTTTGTTTCATGCATTTCGGCCACTGAAACTGTTATTCCGCCATACTCGTCCAATTGTTTCGGAGTTACACGTTCTTCCACACTGTATTTTCACCTCATCTTGCAGTTTTGTGAGCACTTTTTTTATGATTATTGAATATTCCTATTATAATCCATCTTTCCTCACATTCCACAAAAAAACTTGTTTGGAGCTACCCTAGATTTATTCTGTGTTCAATTTTCATTACTGTTTACTTTTTTTAACCCAAAAATATATAGAAACGCATACACATATATCTTATTTATGTAAAACGACAGTGCAAAAGCAGTTGCGAAATCTTGCCATTTTGACTCAGATATAAAATTAACTCTATAAGATTGGTAAGCTTCTAAGATAAAAAATGTGTTCAATTAAAATATTGAAATACTTGCAATACTATAAGTTAGATAATTGTTTTCTAACAATTTTCCTGTACCATTCATTCTACACCTGGTGTAGAAAATTTTTACATTTTCAACAATCTGAAAATGTTTATCAAAGTATATTTCAACAGAACATGCTGAAAATCGGAAAAATGTGTTTTTTTTTCAGATTTTCACCATATAAACTATATTAAAAAAATAAGCTTACTCACAGTGAATTTACCTATTAGAATAACATTAAGAATACATACTCAAACATAAACTCAAGGTCTGGAGTAAAGCAACTTTATTGCTTTTGGTAGAGAAGGGTGATAAACTTAAGCAAAGCATCTGCATGACATAATCCCGCGAATCCGGAACCCGTAAACACAATTAGTCCAATAAACCAATAACTATTGATTTCTCATAGAACTTGATATAAAAAGGTTTTTTGTTGTTTATAACTTTAAGAGTAGAATTTTTAAACTCAGCATTGAAAACTGCAGGTGCAATATCCTGCCGACATACCTTGAAATTTATGGTTCATATATCAGTTATTTCCTGCTAATGTTGCTCTCGGTCCGATACAGCTCTACTGACGAGATCATGAGGTGATCGAAACGCGTATGGAGAGAGGACCAGAGCGATATTTGCAGGAAATAAACTATTTGTATATATATTTTTCATATTCTCTGATCTCGAGTACACGTAATTTTGGGAACTTGAGACCATTGGGATTTTTGATCAACATGCTGAAAACTATCTTTCTGTAAACTTTCAGAAAATTCGACGAGAACCTCATTTTAATAATGCGTGTAGAAAACCCCTTAACAAAAACCATTTTTAAAATATCTTCAAGTGCCTGTAGCATGGAAGCATATGCAAACCTATTCAGATTTACAAGCCAGACGGCTTCGCACTTCCTCCAGGATTTATTATCTCATACCAGGTATACAAAGACACCAAAAGTATGAAGCTCTGTGGGGACCCTTCCTATGTATGGAGTCCTAGGTGGCGCGGTCTTCTGTACTTCCTTTAAACTTTCGGACGGTCCGCGCTGCTTTCTGAATAGGTTCATACAGATGCTCACTAAAGCCCAGTCCCTTGATGTTCTGCAGGAGGTTCTTTGGTATCTCTCCAGTTATTAATAGTATTATGGGAATCGTGTGGACGCTGTTCATTGCCCATTGTCTGCGGATTTGGCGATATTCTCATTGCATTTTGGTCTTAGGTTGTTCTTATTAGGTATAGCAATGTCAATCAGTGTAGTTCGAATAGAAATTTTATCTGTTAGTATAATGTCTGGCCTATTATGAGGAACTGTTTTATCTGCTCCGATATAACTTGAACTCGTTGTTTTCAAGAATAAGCTCCAAGTTCTATTTGTAGTATGGCACTTTTCCTACCTGCAATAGTTTTAACTTATCTGCTAACTCTTGGTGGAGTATCTTAGCGGCTGAGTCGTGTCTTTCCTTATACTCGGATGTGGCAAACGCTTGGCATCCTCTAGTTATGTGCTGGATTGTCTCTGATATTCGACAGCCATATCTATATGGGTTATTTTCTATTGAGGGATCTCTGATGATGAGCTTCCGATAGTTCTTCATCGGAATAATCTGGTCTTGGATCGTTTGCGAAGCATATTGCTCGATGTAGTGAGGAAGAGCCCGCTAACCTCTGGAAATAAGAACGTAAGTTTATTAATTGTTGATCGAGCTGCTTACCAATATCGACCAATCCTCTTTCTCCTTGGTATCGTGGAAGCATTGTACGTTTAACAGCACCCCGAGGGTGATATTTGTGTGCTTTTTTAAGAGTGTTCGTACTTTCCTTTGCAGGTTTTCGATGTCCATCCTACTCAATTTTACAATTCCAAAAGAGTAGCTAAGCGCAGAGTATGCGTACGTATTGAGCGCCTTAAACAAATTTCTACTATTTAGACTAGACCTGTAATGATATAATTTTTTTTGTCATAATCATTACTGGATACTCTGTATAAACCACGTGCACAATACTTGCATTGTGATTTCTTGGATTCAATTCCAGAAATAAAAAAGTCATGTTGCTCTATGAAGTTATCTAAGTTCATTGGAAAAATCTCTGTTTTAATAAATGTTGGGAAAATGGAGTTTTGACAATAAATAATACATGTATCGTAAAACAAAAAGGTTATATTAAATTTCGGTATCGGTATTCTATAAAATCTATATTAGTTTATTTTTACTTTATTTGCTGAAATTCAGGAAATATTTCAAATGTTAGGAAAATCTTAGAAGTATTAACATCCAAAAACAATCTTCTGGAATTCAATAAAAAACACAAAATATTTATTTCCCAGAAAATATTGCAAGAAAAATTATTATCTTTAATATATTAAATTCCAAAAAAAAATACCCATAAGTAAAATCTGGTGTAAAATTGCCTAAAAAAACTGACCTCATATATAAAACAATCGTTTTGTGAAAACAGAAATTTATTATTCCAATATTTTCTTTTCGGGTATGTTAGGGGCGGCCCCTTTTTTTCTTTGGCACTTAACCTGTCCAAAAATATCGTGTTTAAGGGTAATAAAATACCCCAATTTTTTAAACGGCTGTCCGATTTCATCTTTAATCTTCTATTTAACACCCTCTTAAGCTTTTTATTTAACTTTCCTGAAGACACTGTAAATTGTTTTAGAAAATTTAAGAAGATTAAAAGTTTAGTTGCATACTAAGATTACATTTCAAATGTCATTTACTTTCCTTAACAATTTCGTTGCTTTTTCAAGTTTGACATTAGTAACTTATCAGCAACATGTAAGATACGTCAGTAAGTAATATGCAGATTAAATTTGATCTAATCAGGTTTCCAACTAACTTTACCAATTAAATTAAATCCAGTTATTAATGCATTATATAAATGAAGAGTCGTTTTTTAAAAATTAAGAATTTATTAAGAAATAAATAAATCTATTTACTGCCGTGCTTAAATAGTTGCCTCAATTTAGTCTCCTTTCGGGAAGTTAAAGAAAAGAATATATACGGCATTAAATAGATTTATTTATTTCTTATTGAAATCTTAATTTTTAAGTTTCACATTTGACTGGCCGTTCTTTTTTAGCCTGATATCGAAAAATCGGCAAGTTAAATATCCTGCCGACATGTCTCGGAATTTACGTTTTATATAGACAGTTGTTTCCTGCGAATGTTGCTCTTGGTTCGATATAGCTCCACTGACAAAACCATTAGCTGATCGAGACGCGTATGGAGACAGTTGTATTTGCAGGAAATAAACTGATTGTATATATTCTTTCCTTTAACTACTTGCAAGGAGAATAAATATAGGCAACTAATTAATCACGGCAGTAAATATATTAACCTATTTCTTTTTGAAATCTTAATTCTAAACTTGTCAGAACGTTGTAAGATAGCCAAGTGAACAATAAAAACTCAACAAAATATTTTTTATATTATTTTTTTAAACACGTCACATCTGACTGTTAGTTGAATCTAAACCATGATTTAATTTTATCAATGTTGTCGTACTTTCGACCAAAATTTCAAGGTGTAAAATATTTTTTTAATATATTTCCTTAATATGTATCTTTGTGAACAACTTGGATATTAAGAAATCAGAACATTAGTCACATTATGTTAAGTTACCAAAATTCAGGTAAAGATTAATACATATAATTAGAATTTACTCAAATAATCCTGGACGCATTAAAATACAGACGCAATCCGGCAACTATGTCTGCCTTGAAACCATCAGCTTTTATATATTTCTAATGGGAAAGGTTGGATGTTGTATAATCGTTACAATAATTTAAAATATCGACGAGAACGTATGATTAAATCACATTCAAGTCTGACAAATTTGCAATTTGGTATGCACTAAACTCGTCCATTAAAATGTACCTAAAATAGTTAACACTAAGTTATCTAATAAAATTGTATTTACTAACTTATACTAAAAATATGTTCTACATACAGGTCTTTCAATTCATTCAGAACCTATACATTACAAATCAAAGAAAAATAACTAATTTCTTGTACTAACATGGAATCAGTTTTTTTTCTGGATAAATTTAAAGAAATACGACACTTTTATTTAAAAAAAAGGGAACACCTAGTTAGGCTTTTATTTTTACTTTTTGTTAGTGAAAACATATAAGTATAATCGCGGTAATATGTCTAATTTTACAATTTCTCCCAGTGTAATAGTGGGTAGCGAGGCAAGCAAGGTCACGAAAATCGAATCTTTAGCTTCAAAAGCACCACCAAAGTTGTCTCATCTGTAAGATAATAAAACCTGTGGCGTTACTTATTTATTTAAAATATTACCTACTTTAGTATTAAATGCAATAATATTTAAGTATAAGAGGTTACCAACAAATCAATCTTTTTTTCCGTGCCCCCAAATAAAATGTTTACGTCAATATAAATTGAGGTAAACATTTTATTGGATTAAATCGAAAATTTTCTTTTTCAATCGACAGTTTTAGAAGGTCTGTTATGAAAAATTGAGAAGAAAGGGACTTAAAGCCAATAAGCATTAGAAAAATATAGGTCTAAATAATGAAAAATAAAATAATATATGATCCTCTCCCTTCATTCAAGAGGGTCTCAGATAGACAAAACAGCAATAAAAACTGATTTATTTCAATGTTCTTTTATCCAATTGAGGAAGATTTGTGATTCGACTTTGCATGTTGGAATGATATCAAAAGTAGTTGGTTTTTATGTACTTCAATTCAGTATTTGGAGATATTTTAATATTCTGAGCACAGAGGATAAATACAGAAAAAAGCTTGAGTAATGCATATTTATTGTATAAGTTTAAAATCAAATTTAAATAGGTTTAATGCTGAATTCGAATTTCAAAGATTAGGATTTTCAGTATATGACTGGCAATAGTAAAAAAAATCTTGATTTTGTTTTGAGAAACGATCGCCATTTCGTTAATTTTGAAAAATTTTCGGCTTTCAAAAATTTTGAATAAAAAAATTACTTCCATTTTTCTTCACTGCAAAAGTTTTAAAATCTCGATAACTTCCTTGAAAATAATTTTTTCGAAAAACGGGAAAATACATATACACTTTTTTGGATTCTAAAATAACACATTTGACAGAGAAATAATTTAATTTTTTTGATTATTTCCAATGCATGATTCTGAATGAAACCGGTCCAACAATTTTTTTCATGGCATGAGATATTATATGCCTGTGTTACGAATGTCCAGCGATGTCTCAATCTTACGGTATGTCACATAACGAGCTTGTATTATCAGTTTACGTACAGCATCGATGTTTTTTGCATTACACTCGATTTTGGATGATCTTCAGGCGACTTATCCGTGAGCGAACGCTAGACACGATTGAATTTACCACAAATACCTTCGAACATACCCCTGTAGAATTAGCTTCGCACTCCCTCCAGGGATTATTCACTCATATCAGGCATACAAAAGGGCTGTTCTTTTGAGTCATTATCACTTTCACTTCTATCACTTGAAGTAATCATGATCACTTCAGCCCAATGACAAGTAAATGCATATTCAAAAGAACATGAAGTTATCAGTTTCACTTTATTCACTTTGATCAATTGATAATTACTCAAAAGAATATAGCCAAAGACACCAAAAGTATGAAGCTCTGTGGGAACCCTTTCCATGTTATCGGGTCCTAGGTGACGTTGTCTGTTGTATTTCCTACGAACTTTCGGACGGTTCTCGCGGTTGCAAGGAGAACTGCTTTCTGCATAGGTTTATACAGATGCTCACTAAGGCCCAGTCCCTTGATGTTCTGCAGGAGGTTCTTTGGTATCACTCCAGTTGTTGACAGTATTATGGGAATCGTTTGGACGCTGTTCATTGCCCATTGTCTGCCTTAGGTTGTTGTTGTTAGGTACAACAATGTCGATAAGTGTCAGTATAATGTCTGGTCTATTATGACTCACTATCTGATCCGTCAGAACCGTTCGGTCCCAATATAACTTGAACTAGTTATTCTCAAGAATAAGCTCCGGTTTGTACTTGTAATAAGGCACTTTTCCTACGTGTAATAGGTTTAACTTTTCTGCTAACTCTTGGTGGAGTATCTTAGCGGCTGAGTCTGGTTGCGGCAATCGATTGGCATCCTCCACTTATGTGCTGAATTGTCTCCGATGTTCGACAGCCATATCTGCACTGGTCATTTTCTATTGAGGAATCTCTAATGATGAACTTCCGATAGTTTTTCATCGAAATAACCTGGTCTTGGATAGCCAACAAGAAGCCCTCCGTTTCCGGAAACATCTGTCCTGAAATCAACCAGTAATTCGACGCTGAGTTGTCGACATTGTCCTGATTGACCTCATTTGGATGCCGTCCATGAAGTGGCTTCTGTAGCCAGGTTTGTAACTTCTCTTGGTCTGTTTGGTGGTGAGAAGCAATATCTTGTTCCCTCAACTGTAGCGGCATTGAATCGTCTGCCTCGCATATTGCTCGATGTGATGTGGAAGAGTCCGCTAACCTGTGGAAATATGAACGTAAGTTTATTATTTGTTGGTCGAGCTGCTTACCACCAATCCTCTCTCTCCTCGGTGTTTTGGAAGCATTGTACGTTCAATAGCACTCCGTGGGTGATGTTTTTGTGCTTTTGTTAGGGAACACTCCCTACTTTATTATTACAATATTAATATCCCGTAGAGCATATAAAATTTTAAAAGTGTTAATTTCTTCCTCGAGGCAGGACTATCGTGGAAATAATTACCGCGTCCCCTGGCTTTTAGGGACCAGAGAGCTACAAAAGTGTATAAAAAATACTTCAATTTCTTTTTGTAGGAAACAGAATAATACATAATGGCCCTTTTTGTCACATTTTGTTAGATATTTCGTCTTATTGGTGTTCCGCGATATTGCTTGAAATCTAATGAATACTCTGAAAATGACAACAATTAGTTTATTATTATTAGTAGTAATTTTTTTTTATTTCAATTATTTAATAATAAAATTGTCTAATATGTGTTTCTTCCTAAGCATATTATAAGACGAGCATTAAAATTTCAGCTATTCCGAAAACATATATACATTTATTATACTGTTGACAGAAAATACTAACGAGAAATATAATTCAAATATAATCTGGTTGTGGTCACGCATTATACATTAAGTATATCCCCATTCCCATTCTAAGCCAAATATAACTCAGAGCTACAGCCTTAATACGAGAGTTTTGTTATATGCGATTTGTTAGAAACTTCTCGATAGCTCCATTTGTGGTCAAAACAATGCCTCGAACTGTTTGGAAATTACGGTACTTTGCCATATTGTTGCTTACTTCTTATTTATATACTAAGCCCATGTTATTGGAACGTATTTTACAGCCGCGAATAAGCGTTAATTTTATATCCCTGCTTGGATGCATCTATACAAATAAATCTACATTTACATTTCATTTTTTTTGATAAATTATTGTTTTTCTATGACATAAAACCAAATATTGTCTTATTGTGACTTATTTAAAAACGTAAAAATATTTCATTACATGTATTTCTCTAAAAATTACCTTTTTAATATGTTGAAGTTTGTAGAGTTATAGTATTTTTTGAAAAACAATATTCCTTGCTTCCTCCTCCCTTCATATTAAAAGTTAGAGCATAAAGTTAAATAAAAAAGTTTTAAATATAAGCAGTAAATATCAAAAACGTTTTTTCGAAATAACTTAAAAAGGTTTAGGCGATGTAAAAAATATTCGGTATGCGTAATATATTTATGAAGAAGAATATTTCGGATGTAAGTATTAAGTTATCCTGCACCAGAGATGTAACTAAAGTAACAAGTTATTATTTTTTGAAAAAAATATGTACGCCACAGACTTTTCTTCTTTGTGATATCATTTTTAATAAACATGTTAAATCTCTTTCAAAATCTACCTCTTAATGTTTTCTCGATTTTGACTCCATTTAGGAGATAAAGCCGATTGTGACCATCCACACATAAATGTTAATGATTAGCCTCGAAAAAAATTTACCCTTAATTTAACCTAACGATTATTCCTATGACTTTTTCATCTAAATTATTATAAAAAATAATTTCGCTGGTCCCATATATGTACTATTATCTTGTAATGTAGTCAAGTCATCCCTTAAGGCAAAATGTTTTCTTCTTCTTCAAATGCATATCCACTAATGGATGTATGCGATTACATTTTCCATTTCCTCCCTACTTCTCGCGGTGTGTATCAGTGTCTGAATATCTTCTTTCTTCTAATTCCTCTCTTGCCCTCGATCTTGCCTTCAATCATCAACTGAAGGAATTGGTATCTCTCATTTCGCATGATGTGCCCAAGGTAGGCCATCTTTCTTTTCTTGATTACGTTGAATAGTTCACGTTCTTTCCCAATACGTGATAGAACTTCTTCATTGGTCATTCTCGCTGTCCATGATATCTTAAGGATTCTTCTGTATATCCACATCTCGAAAGCCTCTAATTTATTGATAGCGCTTGTCTTTAATGTCCAACCCTCCACACCATTGACCATACGTAACCTTTTATGAACCTCAGTCTTAATTTCAAGTCAAAATCCGAACACGTAAGCACTCGCCTGAGTTTTACAAAAGCCTGTCGCGCCTGTTCAATGCGACATTTTACTTCATGTGTCAGAAGTCCATTCTTCGAATATCCATGTGCCCAGATATTTAAATTTGGTGACTCTTTCTATGGGTACTGCGTTGAATCTTATGTTGGCGTTTTGGAATAAATTGGGATTCCTTAAGATAATCGTGAATTTTGTTTTCCCTGTATTGATGTTCAAGCCCATTGATTTACTACGCTCTCCTATTATGTTGATGAGTTTTTGAAGGTCGTTTATATTGTCGGCGATTAGAACTGCGTCATCCGCATAACGGATGTTATTAATCCATATTCCGTTAACTTTAATTCCCATTTCAATATCTTCCAAAGCCTCCTGGAAAATTGTTTCCGAATAAAGGTTAAACAGGAGAGGGGACAGCACACACCCTTGTCGCACTCCCAGTATAAGCTTTCAATGCATCGGATGTTTTTCTGATCTATGTCGAGTTTTCTAAGAAACAGGATTTGTTTATGATTTTGAACACGATCGAATGCTTTCTCGTAATCTATGAAGCATAGACACACATCCCTTCTCTGATCGTAACAGTTCTGAACAAGCACCTGTGTAGCGACTATCGCTTCTCTCGTACCTAGGCCCCGTTATTTTACGAAAATTAAAAAAGAAAAACTAAATTAAATAGCCGTTTCTTGAATTAGACAGTTGAAACTGCATAAGTTATTATTTAAAAGCTGCAATGCCTTACGTAAAATATTCATTTAGAGAATTAACTGATAAGTTATTAGTGTATGGAGAAGCAAAGCAAAATTCATGAGAAGCTATTCGTCTATATCACAATAAATAACCTAATTGAAAGGACAGAATTTCAGGCAACAAAATCTGTGAAGGTACTAATCGGCGATAACGAGAACATGGAATAATACAACCATAGAAATTAAATTTAGGAAGAGCAAGATATCGTCAAACACCACAAGTTGAAAAACAAGTTCTAAATCCTGTTAAAAATAATCCTTCTGTTGGCACCAGAAAATTTATTTCGCCATGTATCTTCTAAACAAAGCGCCTGTCCACAAATCATCAAAGGATACAATATCCTTAGAATAGTCTAAGGAATAACTGCTTCAATTTTTGCCGTATGATTAATAAACACCCTGTAAATAATGTAAAACATAAACACAAGTTTTTGTTTAATTTCCACTCTATTTTGTAGTTTCGAAAATACATAATGCGTTTCGCTACGATGTAGCTTCTTTGGATATTTGATGTACTATATGTATGTTAGATGTTTTCTAAACTACAAAATATAGTGGAAATTAAACAAAAACTTGTGTCTATGTTTTAATTATTTATAATGGATTTTCATCAAGAAAGAGCCACTACAATTCAAAGTTTGAAACACCCTGTATATTACGCACATTAAATATTTTTTTACATCGCCTAAACCTTCTTAAGTTTTTTTAAAAAATGTGAACATTCGATTTGTCTCATTCTGTGACTTGAAATTTGGAGTCAGTTTTCAACCCCTAGAAATGCAATTTAAGACATCACAGAATGAAATATAACGGAAGCGGACCCTTGAGAACGTTCTCTTGTTAGTACTATAACGGGAAGGAAGCCACGCAGTAATAGAAATGGAAGATTGACAACTCGTACGTGTCATCCCAATAACAGCTAAGAAAGTAAATATCCTTAATTTTTATAACTTAAGATTTTCTTCTCACAAAAAATTAAAATTTGTAAAATGAACTATTCTTCCTAGAACTTAAATAACTTGATTTATAAACGATCATATTTTTAAAAAATACTCTATAAATATTTCATAATTTTCTTCATGAATTCCATACTTTTTTCCTTATTTTTAATCTTTAGGCCAAACATATAACAGTAAAAAAATTTACATATATCCTCCACTCTTAAGCACCAAACGCAACTTTTTTATAGTTTATTAGTTATCCTTAAACCATGCCATTATTTTTAACTTCACAAGCCCTTATGCTTATCGCTACAACCCAGATCCTGCCCTTCTGCCTTTGGCACGCTCAGAGTTCGAAGTCGTAAGAGACCTATAAAGATGAAAAATTTGACAATTATTGTTATTTAACATATTGTTCAGTATATTATTTTATCCATGAATTAATTGGTTTTATCAGTTTAGAAAATCAGTGAGACAAATAAGTGCAGAAATCTTCGGCTGGGGCGAAATTGAGCGAACCTACTGACTATTTTAATTCTACTGTACATCCATATTCATTTTTAAGTCGATTGTAATAGCATTGAGAAATATACAAAAATACTCTTTAATGTCAGGAAACAAAGTGTTTTTAATACACGTAATTGGTTACTTCAGTGGTACAAATGCATGCAAAGTATGCGTGTGAGGTGGCTCAATATTTGAAGTTTTTATCTCGCAAATTTTTAAATGTACATTTTGCCCGTTTATTCTAAACGGAATACTGGTAAATATTTGTGGCTTGCTTAAATAAAAGAATGGAAATATAAAACAACAAATATAAGACGATATTTTAGTCCAATAAAAAATATATTGTATTTGTAACACATATCAAATGACATCGAACTGAAGGTAATAAAAGGTCTTATAAAAATATATCGTTTTTAGGTTTCAGCTTTAGGGTAACGTTAAAACATAAATTATTAGTCAATTTAGATTTTATTTGTTTGTGGATCTTCTTTATTACAACTCACAAGCTTTTTTCAGTTGGGTTTTTCTGTCCAAAGGGTGTATTTATTGTAGAATGTAATTAAGATAAAGCATCTGTTACATCTGTAACAATAAAAAGTAAATTTGCAGCAACGTAGGTAGAAATAAATTGACAATATATGCTCCAGGCGTTCATTTGTAACACTTGTTTTATTACTAACAAAGATAATTCTGGATGATTGTAATTTCACTGTAATTATTCCTTTGAATTATCCTTACATGTGTTTTGTACCTAGATGCATTATTATTACTACGCCAACGTGTGCAACCTACTAAAATTAGAAACTCAGCAAAACTAATTTCAAATAGTTAAAACTGAAACTCCATCTACGTTCAAATGTACTGGTATTTTTTTCCATTTATAACTCTTTATTTTTAATAAAAACTTTTTGATATGATCAAAAAAATGTTAAAATTATAACTATTATTTTTGAAATATTTTTAAAATGTTATTTATGTACACTGTTAAAAATAATCTTAAATTTAATGTCCATTCATCAATTAAATTTTGTACCTTAAACCGTGAATAGATTACATGTACATTGAAATTAAAGTTTTGTACATTAAATTTAATTAAATGTTACCTTAAATTTCAATAGAGTAACTGAAAGTATACCAAATATAATGTATAATTACATTAGATTTAATGTAAAAATTTGCGTCCAGCACATTTCATTAAAAGTTTTTTTACAGTGTAGTTAGTCATCTTTTCCAAATAAAAATAAGCAAATACATGATTTTCAAAGTCCAACTACAATAGAGGCCAAAATTTCCTAAAGTGTTTTTTGCATGGATATTTGAAAATCAAATCCTAGAGGTATGAAATTAAAAAAAAATATATAGTAAAGTGTGAAAAGGTGTAAGTTATTTTTTCTCAGTACCCGTATAAGCCGTTTAAAGGGAAATAAAGATATACTGTATAAGATTAATGAGCACGAAGGGGGTGGCAGGTAACAATTCTGGTAATCAGCTCTCGTATTCTTTCGCAGAAAAACGTATTTGTAGATTTAAATTTATTTTCAGATACTTAAATCGACATTTAACTTGATTAACTTAGAAATCGGCAATAATACATTTTTTTAGTAATATTATCGGGTAATTTTGTTAACAAATTTTGTAAGGAATAATTTCAAAAATCGGAATATCAACTAATGAATAATCAATAATTCTTCTTCTTCTGCTAATGCCTATCCGTTACCGGATGTTGGTGAGCATAATGGCTATACGGACTTTATCCACTGCTGCACGAAATAAGCCCACAGTTGATGTATTAAACCATACTCGGAGATTCCTCAGCCATGAGATTCTTCGTCTTCCTACACTCCTTTTGCCTTGTATTTTGCCTTGTAGTATAAGCTGCAAAAGCCGGTACCTTTCAGGATTTCTCATGATGTGGCCCAGGTACTCAAGTTTACGCTTCTTTACTTGATACAAGATTTCTTTTTCTTTTTTCATTCTATGAAGCACCTCTTCGTTGGTAATATGATCCACCCATGAAATCCTCAGAATGCGACGGTATAGCCAAAATTCAAAAGCTTCTAATTTTTTGCATGATGTTTCAGATAGCGTCCATGATTCAACGCCGTATAGGAGGGTCGAAAATACGTAGCATCTCAATGTTCGCATTTTGGTGTTTAAGGATAGGTCTCTACTTTTGAATATTTTTGCCATTTTAAGGAATGTAGTGCGGGCCTTCTCAATAAGGCATCTTATCTCAACCGAGTGGTCCCATTCTTCATTGATATTTGTTCCCAAGTAGATATATTTGTTAACTCTTTGGATGGGTCTGTTATGTATCAGTAGTTGGCCGTGTATGCGTTTATTTTTAGAAATAATCATGAATTTGGTCTTTTTTGTATTCATCTGCAGTCCGTATCTTTCACTTACTTCTACCACTCTGTCCATCAATCCTTGGAATCCTCTTAAATCATTTGAGATAATTATCGCATCGTCTGCGTATCTTATGTTATTAATACATTCGCCATTGATAATCACCCCGTCGGAGGCATTTTCCAGGGCTTCTCGAAATATGTATTCTGAATATATGTTGAACATCAATGGCGAAAGTACACATCCCTGTCGAACTCCTCTCTTTATCATAACTTCCTCGGATTCCTCACTTTCTATTCTGACTGAAGAGGTCTGGTTCCAATAAAGATTTGCTATAATTCTTAGGTCTTGTTTTTCTAATCCAGCTGATTCAAGAACTTCCATCATCTTATTATGCTGAACCTTATCAAATGCTTTTTGATAATCAATAAAGCACGCGAAAATATCATGATTAACATCCCCCGCTCTTTGGAACAAGACTTGGGTACTAAAAAGTGCCTCCCTAGTACCTAGGGCATTTCTAAACCCAAACTGGGTACAACTAATCTATTCTTCGCAAATCCTATATATTCTTTGATGAATTAATTTCAAGATAAGTTTAAGAGAGTGACTCATAAGGCTAATCGTACGAAAGTCTTCACAGTTTTTTGCACTTGATTTTTTAGGTAGCGTTATAAATGTACTTTTGAGACATATTTCAGGTATAATTCCAGTGGAGTATATTTTATTAAATATATCTGTAAGCCATCTGATATCTTCTTCATTTAATAGTTTTAAGAATTCATTCCGGATATTATCTGGCCCTGGTGCTTTCCCACTCTTCAAACCCACTATGGTTCGAGTAACCTCATCAACGGTAATCGGCAAGAAATTTGGTACCCGGTAAGTGGGAGGATTTTCCGATCTGCTTGGGTCTTCGAACAATTGGTTTATGTATTCTTTCCAAATTTTTATTTTCCCTAAGCGATCTACAATGATATTACCTTTGTCACAATTATCAATAATTCACAAATGATCAATTACTTCATTAATTAATAATTTTGAAAATGACATTAAAATTTAGTGAAGTAATTGGTAATTTGATTCCTAGAATTATCAATTAATAAAGTAATTGGTAATTTTATTCATATAATTATCAATTAACAAAGTAATTGATAAATTTCATTTTTCAAATTACCCGTTACAAAAAGAGTTAATAATTTATTTTTCCAAATTATTGTATTATTATTGGTAATTTACCAGAATTAAATTAAGAAATTATTTTTTTATTGAAACACTAGATTTTTTTAGATATAGTAATGGAAAATTAACAGTAGGAAAAATTTGTCAAATGAATCATTTAATGCTATGCGAAAATTGCAACAAAAACGTATTTTACATTTTTTGTTCAGGTTAAAGCAAATAATAAATATTTAAAAATAAAAAAATAAAATGACACTACTTCTGCCCATTATGTTACGCTTTAGTCTCATCAATATGATCAATTACTTCGCCCCTTGATAATTGTAGGAATAAAATTACCAATTACTTTATTAATTGACAATCTTAGACATGAAATCTCCAATTACTTAATTAAGTGATAATTTGAGAAAAAAATCTCCAATTATTTCATTAATTGATAATTTTATTTTCGAAATTATTAATTGATAGAGTAATAATAACTTCGATTTGCTGATCAGTTCATTCAGTTGCCGGTCACTTGACAGCACTATCAGGAACTACCGTATAAATCTTTGTTCCTTGACTTTATGCAAGGAGGCTAAAAACTGATAAACAAATTTCTAATGAATCAACTGTTTTGAACATTATTTTTAATTGGAGTTAGATTGAAAATTGAAAAAACAAAATCAAAATTCTTTGTTAGCGAATTTTATTTGTTCTTTTTTGAGCAGAAGCTTTTTCCACATCATATAATTTCCACTTTAAACAGCTTTCATACATTCTTCTTCTGCTTCTTCTTCTTTCCTGGTCTCAGCTTCGACGGCATCCTTCCATCTTTTCCTGGGACGGCCTATTGATCTTCTACCATCTGGTCTCTCAAAGAATACTGTTTTCAATAATCTGTGGTCCCCTGATCTTACCACATGGCCTGCCCATCTTATTCTATTTGCTTTTATACAACGGACTATGTTTTCACTGCCATACAGTGTCGCCAATTCAGCATTGTGGCGTCTTCTCCAATTTCCTGTTGTTTCATCTCTTTGGGGACCAAATATCATTCTAAGAACCTTTCGTTCAAATATGAGTAATTTATTTATTTTCCGTATTAACATTATTAGAATTACCTATTTTAAAGACCAATTGAAAGTAAAAAGAATAAAATGAAATATTTTTACATAAAAACTAAACCAACGATTTAATTTTTGACTTTTTAATGCAAATCTCCTAGGTTGGTTTCCTTTTTTGGTAAAAATACTTTATTAATACTTTCAACAACAATCAAATAAGAAACTATCCAACTATCCAACCTGGCTTGTTTAAATGCGTGCAAACAAATTTATTATACCTTCAACTTAAAATGTCACAAACAAATGAAAACTAGAACACAACCTTAGCTTGAGTTCTGTTTTTTAAAAATTATACCAATATTTAAACATCTTGGTTGCAAACATTTTTCTTTTATAAGCAAAAATATTTTAAACTGATTTGCCGAATGCTTTTGTTGGTATTTCTATTTTTAAAACATTTGATAAATTCTCTACTTTCCAATCGCAGTTCAAAGGGCCTGTTTGTTGACAATTTTAATGGTTTACGATGTTGTTCCTGGCAGGAGTGAAATCAAATTGATTTTTCTATTTTTAGCTATTTCACTGACTTTTGGATTTATACACTGCTTAACACTTATATTGCATTTCCTAAATGTTAAAGATATTATAATAAAATAATAATTGAGCAAAAACTAAATTGGTTATGATAAATTACAACTTTGAAAATTGAAAGTAAAACGAAAATTTCCTTGTTACTAATTTCTTTCAAAAATTAAAATACCATTACTAGAATTGTTTTCGTCAATTAATCAAGAACAGACAGCATCGTAATACAAAAGTCACAGAAAACCCATAACTAAACTGTTGCTTCAGTCTTCCTAAAATTTATAATCCAACCGAATTTACACATCCATTTTACCAACATTTTCCAAAATAGTTGAAATCCAAATTAATAATTATGTGGCTCTACATAATATCATTCCAGAAAAACAATCTGGTTTTAGCTGCTCAACTGCCCTTTCTGAGGTGACAGATGATATCTTGGCTGCGGTCGATAATCCTCAAGCAACAGTATTTATCCTGTTAGATCATAGAAAGTCTTTCCATATGCTGGATAACGATATACTTGTTATTATTATAAAATATTTGGGGTTTAATGATCACGTTTCATCTCTTTTATTGTCGTTCTTGGCAGACAGGACACAAAGGACGATTATCGATGACCAATAGTCAGAGTCGGGCAGGATTACAGGTGGAGTGTCACGGGAAAGTATTTTAGGTCCACTTCTATATACTTTGTACACATCTAGTTTTATAAAGTCGATACAATTCTGTAAATATCATCTCTACGCAGACGATACACAAATGTATATTTCTTTTGAAGCAAATAATGTTAATATCGCTAATAATCGAATTACCCCAGATCTAAATAATTTACTTAATATTGCTAATAATCATTTGCTTAAAATTAATGCAGCTAAATCGTTTGCCTTACTATTTTGTATCAAAAATTTGTGGAATAATTTACAGAAACATACTCAATTAAATATAGATTAAGTTCCCAATAATATCAAAACGCATACGAAAAACTTAGGTCTATTAATGGATGATAAATTAAGCTTTACTGAAAATTTTATATCCTCATAGACATTGCCTTGACCACGGTACAAAAAATGGTTAATGTGACTCGTTAATAGTTTTTCATCTCAGTTTTTGCCATCATATTTATGGACCATTCCTACCTAGACTTCACTGATCGACGAAAGATTCAAAAAATGCAAACTAACTGTATTCTCTTTATTTCTAGTATCAGACGTAATTAAAGAGTTTTTAATAAACTAAACGATTTAGGCTGGCTCAGTATGTTTGACAGACATATTCTTCACTCAATTTGCTTCTTTTATAAAATAATTAAATTTAGAATACCCCCTTACTCACCCAACAGGCCTACTTATCGTACGGATATACATAATTTAAATATACGTAAGAAAAATCTGCTGTCAGTACCAACACAAAATAAAGAGTTTTATAAAAAATTATTTTCATATAACATAGCATTCCTTATAAACAAATTTCAAGTAACTAATTTGTCCTTAACAGTCAGCAGAGGGATAAAAACAAAATTAAAATGTCAATAAGAAATTTTAATCTCTGGGCAAAATATTTGTGACCTGACAATAAGTGCTGCACAGATGTCATCATCCTTGTTTTTTCTTTTAATCCCATTTCTTCTTTCTTGATTTTCTACCTTCCTTTATTTTCCTGTAATCTGTATGTTTTTAAATATTGTATTGAATATATACTTTTTTATTCATATTTGTTTTTATTTAAACAAGTTGTTTAATTTATTTAAGCTTCTACAGTCCCTACCAGCTCACAGGAAACTGAAAACCATCCTTTTAGTTCCAATTTATTTTGTAATGATGAGAAATTTTTGTTGCAAAGAGTACTGCTTTCTGAATCGGTTTATTATGTTCTGCTGGAGCTTCTTTGGTATCACTCCAGTCGTTGATAGTATTATGGGCGTCATGTAGACGCTGTTCACTGCCCACTGTCTGCGGATTTGCACCTCCAGATCTCTGTATTTGGGAATCTTCTCATTGTATGTTGATCTTAGGTTGTTGTTATTAGGTATAGGAATGTCAATCAATGTAGTTCGCCTAGAAATTTTATCTATTATTATAATGTCTGGCCTATTATGAGCAACTGTTTGATCTGTTAGAACCGTTCAGTCCCAGTATAACTTGAACTCGTTGTTTTCAAGAATAGGCTTTGGATTGTATTTGTAGTAAGGCACTTTTCCTACCTGCAATAGTTTTAACTTATCTGCTAGCTCTTGGTAAAGTATCTTAACGGCTGAGTCGTGTTTTTTCTTATACTCGGTTGCGGCAAACGCTTGCCATCCTCCAGTTATGTGTTGGATTGTCTCTGATGTTCGACACCCATATCTACATTGGTCATTTTCTATTGAGGGATCTCTGATGATGAACTTCTAATAGTTCTTGGTCGGAATAACCTGGTCTTGGATAGCTAACAAAAAGCCCTCTGTTTCCGGAAACATCTGTCCTGAAATAAACCAGCAGTTCGATGCTAAGTTGTCGACATTGTCCTGGATGACCTCATTTGGATGCCGTCTATGAAGTAGTTTCTGTAGCCAGGCTTGTATCTTCTCTTACTCTGTTCGATGGTGAGAAGCAATATCCCGTTCCCTAGCTGTAGCGGCGTTGAATCGTCTGCCTCGCATATTGCTCAATGTAGTGTGGGAGAGTCCGCTAACCTATGGAAATGAGAACGTAAGTTTATTATTTGTTGATCAAGCTGCAGAGAGCAATTCATAGAAATAATGCAGCGGTCGTTCACCAGCAGACCTAGTGAGCACTTAAATACTTATGCCAGACAATACACTGTTCACTATATCACACAAAGTTAGATTAATTATCAAGAGCAGAAAGCTCTTTTTTATTATTTGAAATTCGGCTTTATGCATCTTGTAAAAAATTGTTTAAAAATAATTTCCATATTTCTCTAAAAAAATTATTCTGATAACGCGTTTCTCAACAATACAGTCTTCAAAAATAAATTACTTTTATTTGCTACACTAAAAAGTTAATAATTAAAAAAAGAGGAAAAACTTACACTGTAGCAACTTGCCATAACCAGAGTTTCATAGTATAACCCCATTTCCATAATTACATTAAGCTCTTTCTTCTATCCACTGTGGTCTATGTGTATACTTATAAAATAGTGTTTTTGTTCATTTGCATTTTCAACGTTGACGTACACCGCTTCGTTTAATTTCTCCCTTTATTAAATTGTCAAATGGTAACGTTAATTACTGCTGCTTTATGTATGACTTTTTTGTCAATATTTGTTCTTTTCCAACTTTGTAATGGACAGCAATTTCAAAAACCTGTGTTACATTTTTAAAGGATATATTCACAATTTCATTAAACTAAAATTATTTCACCTCACAGATTCCAGAAATCTTAGTTCGAGATTTGTAAACAATGGCTACTCGTGGCTGATTAAATAAGTAGTGTCAGTACGTGTAAAACAATAATTCGCTTACCTATAATTACGGTTACCTTTTATGTTTATCTTACCCAGCACAGAGTACCTAAAAATATTATTATGTGTACCTTGAATATTTCATAAAACTTTATTTTATATCCCCCAAGATCTTTTTTCCAAATTTCGTCAACGTCAAAAAACACATACAAAACAAACCAGTTTATGTGTTTCCTTATACCCGCAGAAGTATCTATTTTTATCACAACCACAGATTATTTCATCTTACAGATGCGACAAAAGGCGTTCCCATCAAAACCAAATTTGTTGACCTTGCTTTCCTTGCGATCCACTAAATTACACTAGGAAAGAATGTTAAAATTAGAAAAAATACCGCCACAGTTTGATCAGATGCAATAAACGGCATTTCCGCCAAAAGCAAATTTGTCTGCGAATTGTTATTAGAATGCAGCTAACTTTACTGTGTACTTTTCTATTCCTACATGGTTTGTAAATAAAGTATTGGGAAAACTTTCGGAAAAATAGATTTATTTTAGATATTGCTACAAAACCTCAAAATTCTTTAAAATGCCTGCTTTGAGCGTGAACTCACTTTTGCCAGCTGCTTTTCCACGACTCGAATGCTACCTGATAGGCGGATTCCGGAAGGTCCTTAAGGGTACATGTGCAAGCCTCTTTGATGGCACTACAGGTCCCATGGTTATATCTTTGAGGGAGGATTACACTTTTGAAAATAGAAAAAATCTACTGGAGTCAAGTCAGTACTGTAAGGGGGTTGGGTCACCTTGGAGAAGGTGTGACTGGGTGCATTGTCATGATGCAATTTCCAATTTCCAGCGAAGACTGGCTTCACCCGATTCACCTTCTCTTCAGTCTTCTTAACACTTCTAGGTAAACAGGACCATTTACTGTCTGCCAGTTAGATTGTCGTCCGTTCTTGACGTCGACGGCCGTCAAGCGTGGAGCTCATCCTTCATACTCTGTCGGCCATCTTTAAAGAGTTTATGCCGCTTAAAATTGTTGTTCCTTATATGCTTTCATCCTTGAATACTTGATGAATCATGCCTAACGTCTCCGTACCGAATTTTCTCAGTCCAACACAAAATATGGTGACCTACCACTGTTTAATCGTTCGCTGTGAGCTTGTACCGAGTCACTCGATAGAGGTTCATTAAAAACTCGATATAGCCTGAACAAAGACTTGCAGGCGACTGACGCTTGACGCGTTTCGAAGGTGAACCCCCACCACCACCGTCCCTACTCGATGTGAGTGCGCTGCAACCTAAAATATTTTTGTTTTAAAATGATATAAGGAATTTACAGCGGTTGGCGTTATTGTAAGTCAAAGATGAAGAAAACATGACTTTTTAAATTCCCTTTAAGATGAGCATTTAAATATTATCAACAATAAGAAGAACAAAAACCGTGATGTGCTAGTCCAAATTAACAAAATTTAACAAATAATTAACCTATATTAAAACTAATATAACCTGTCATTCAGTAACTAGGGTGTTTTTTGTTTAATTTATTAAATCTATAACCTCTCAATTAGCACCTGAAACAAATTTCGACATTGAAAATATTAAAATATAGTTCCATCTCTCTTGCTCACATATAAGACGAATTAGATATTTGTATTTCCACTGTGCTGTATGAATAAATAGCATGTTCAATAAATTAATACGGGAAGGGAAAAGGTATTCGGAAAAGTTTAAATTAAAAACAATCGTAAAGAAAGTGTTTTGAAAAACTTAAATAGTGCCATGATAGTGTGGCACTACCCTATGAAGCATATAAATCATTAAAAACAAAACTCCTGAATTCATTAAATTGTGTATAAGATAGACCCAATGTCAATCAAGTTACCGTATTTTCCTTTGTTTTGCCTGGCCAGAAATATATTTTCACGATGAATGTCAAATTGGGTCAAACATCATTCGAGCAATGCGTAACCCATTGAATTTCCGATGCTTGCTCTAATTCTGAGGATTTATAGCCTTTTCATTTAGGAAAACAGGCTGAGAAAAAGCCCGTAGATATTATCGAGTATCGGAAATGTTTTCGCCAGAGATGAGCAACTAATAAAAACCATTTTTGAGATTTTCATTGTCCTTTTTTTGACAAGATACATGTGTGTGAGTAATAATAAAATTTTTATTATATATATATATATATATATATATATATATATATATATATATATATATATATATATATATATATATATATATATATATATATATATATATATATATATATATATATATGTTATGTCGGATATTCTCACGGGTGTGATGTGTAATCGAAGGTTTTCGGGCATCCCGTGTATGTGCTGAGTTCCCCTCTCAGGACTGTAAGGCAGCTGACGTTTCAGTGAAATCTCATTCACCATTTTCAAAGCTCACTGTATGGCATCTACGAGCGAACTGACGCCTGCGACTCCGGTGCTGTTGGTACCGTGTACGCGTCGGCCGTGTTCGTTTTCCGAATGGTTCCGGCCCATTAGGTTGCGAGACCTGCTGCGTGTCATCGGCTCTGTTACCAGTGTTTGAGGTTGCGTTGCCGAGTTGTAATCTGTTTCGTTACTAAGTGGTACTGGTTGATGTTTTGTAAGCAGATTTTTCCAAGTATTAGGCACACGTTGGCTATCATCTTTGCTATTTAAGTTGTTGGGCCTCTTTGCAATTTCAATAGCTTCCCTTATAACTCTTGTGGACAGGTTTTCACATCTCGATAGCATTTTTGTTCCCGAGAAATTTATCTTATGCTCTGTGTTTAACCAGTGTTGGGCCAGAGCAGAAGTTGTTTTTTGCTTGACAGCGTTCATATGTTCGTCTCTTCTGGCGCTTATTTTACAGTTGGTTTGGCCTACATAAGATGAGCTGCATTCTCCGCATGGAATTTCGTACACTCCCTGGTTTTCTAGAGGGATTTTTTCTTTAGGTGTTGGCAAGAAATCTTTTACTTTACGGTCTGTGGTGAAAATGGTTTCAATGTTGTGTGTCCTGAGAATTCTTGCGATCTTGTCTGTTGTGCCTCTTATATAAGGAACAAAAGCTTTGGAGCTGTTCTCTTGCTTTTCGCGATTTTTTGGGGCCAAGTATTTGTTTTTTAGAGCCTTGTCTATATGTTCTTTTTTATAACGTTCTTTGTTAGGGCGTCTTCCAGTATGTTCATCTCTTTGTGATAATTTTCTGGATCTGTAAGGGACTGGGATCGAAATGCAAGTGATTTCACTACTGCAAATAATTGGGCGGGGTGGTGATGTGAATCGGCATTGAGGTACCTGTTGGTGTGAGTGGGCTTTCTGTAAACAGTGTGCGAAAGCAAGCCATCCTCTTTTCTTTTCAGTAGGATATCCAGAAACGGTAATTCTCTTCCCTGTTCTGTCTCCATGATGAATTTAATTTTGTGATGTATACTGTTTATGTGTTCCAGGAAACTTTTGAGATTTTCTTCCCCATGTTGCCAGATAACGAATGTGTCATCTACGTAACGTAGCCACAGTCTTGGTTTGTGTGAAGAGCTCTCCAAAGCTTTTGATTCAAAGTCTTCCATAAATAAGTTACCACTCGCGCAGGCTTCAGTTCGCTCGTAGACGCCATACAGTGAGCTTTAATAATGGTGAATGAGATTTCACTGAAACGTCAGCTGTCTTACAGTCCTGAGAGGGACTCAGCACATACACGGGATGCCCGAAAACCTTCGATTACATATATATATATATATATATATATATATATATATATATATATATATATATAGATAGATAGATAGATAGATAGATATTAAAAAAAGGGGTTTTGCCATAGCAGGCATGACTGCACTCATCTCAGTCGCACTCCACTGCCTTTACTTTTAGTATAAATAGTCATGTAGCTAAGGGATTTATTTAGTTTCACTTGAAAACGGCTAGAGATAACTACTAGCCGAAACGTCGTGATATTCAACAAAAAATAAAGACAATGGAAGTGTTCTGTAGCAATTTGTTCAAACTGTGCAACCTCTAACACGGAAAGGATATGATTGGAACGAAGTTTGCATTTACTGTTCGCATTTTACTTCATCAATACTCGGAGTTGCATATAGTTGTATGTTTGCTGAATGTGATTTTAGCACTACAACCGCATAATGTGGATATATCCACTGCTATTGCATCTCACACGGAGGAATCCGTGAAAGCCACATAAACATATATATATATATATATATATATATATATATATATATATATATATATATATATATATATATATATATATAAATATATAAATATATAAATAATACTCTTTTTTTTTCATCTATATCATATATCATATATTGTCGCTTTGTATTAAACGAGTCAAATACGTGATTGCTGGTTATTCGTGTATAATCGAAGAGTATTGTAAGCAGGCTGAGCACGTTGGGCCACAAATATAGCATATTAGCCACTTTGTGAGTCGTGTAGATGACCTGTTACTGATAGGTAGTTATTGCATTAGTGCGTGATACACTGATTAGTTTTCGTCAAAGGCCAATCTATTTGTGGAACAATTGGAACAATTACGTCTGCTCTTAAATGGGCAAACTAATCATTTAAGGAATAAATCAACACCTACATATTATTGTATCCAATTTTTAAAATGATTCAAAACAATTTTATTTTAGCTTAAAAGTTTGTTGTAGCTACTCTAAAAAGTGATTATTTTCAACAATAGGACATTTTAACTTATTTTCCAAACCTTCTAAAGGCTAGTACGCACTTTGCTTCACGGCAGTGTTGCGGAGCTGTATTGCGTCGGAATCGGCACAGTTCCTGTGTACTTGAACAGCCCCACGATATTGTATACGACGTGTATTGCGGGTTTCAAATATAGTATTCTTGAGTCCCATTAAAAATGGAATTCTCTGATACAAAGTTGCGTAAAATTACACTGTGGACGCGTGTCGTGTCACTTCCCAGTCATCGTTCAACCCCCTTTAGCGGGAGGGAGGATGTCTCGTCATTATGTAGTCTACCGAATTGACATTAACACTGATTGACACACCAATACCCTTTGTTCCTCATTATTACTGAGTTGTCCCGATATAAATTCCTGTCAGGATACAGTCCCGCAACATTGACACGCAACAAAAAGTATCGGTGTGTACTAGGCTTTAAGAGTTCTGATATTTACGGCGCTCTGGTATTCTAAATTAAAACTAACAATAAACTTTTTTTAACATGTGAAAAACTCGATGTCTTGCTATTTCGTTGTCAAAGACAGTAATTAAATATTAAAATTAAGTATAAGGATCAAAAGTCATTTAAAATATTTATTTTTAATAAAAAATCTTTTGAGGGATGCAAGTCCTTGTGAGAATTTTTTTCCTTAGTTTCTCAAAACGACCCTTTTTATCTACTAGTTTGATTATTTTCGTGTTTTTAATTATTATTTTCTCAAAATATCATGTCATAAGTAATAGGTTCCAGTTGCTTGTTTATGTTGCATTTATGAACCCATTGGTTAAGACTCGGTAACCAGATATAATTGTATTTAATTTAGCAAGATGTTGTGCCATGATTCCTGTTTAATTTATTCTCTTTGGATTTAATTTTTACGAAAAAACTAATTCCAATAATTTTGAAGTAAAAAGGCTTTAAATTAGATACCGATAAAAATATATCAAAGTTACGAAACTACAATTTTATAGTTGTTCTTGGGATCTATTTTCAACGAATCTCCCTATATATACCCTTCAATGATTTTTAAAATTTGATTTTTCATTTAGTAAAGCTATTTAAATTAGCTTTCAATAGTTTTGAGTTGAAAGGTATTGAAAACCTCAAATTAAATTTTTCAAGTTCTCATTTCTATCATACCGAGTAATAGTAAAAGTTTGGATTGTTATAAAGTTTTAATAGGATTACTGAGATCAATAATAGAATGGCTAAAACCAAAGTTAGAAATTAAAGCAGTCTACCGTTTGTTCTTTTTCTGGATCTTTCTGACGTATCTTTTCTACACAAGAAACTATTTTAGTAATAGGTTTCAGTTTACCCTTAATAACAATTAAAGATACAACCTAATCAAAATGTCGTACAAACAAACAAAAATAAAGTTAATGCAATTCCGAGAAAGACATTTTAGCTAATCTTCAACACTGTTTACAACCTTAAACAAACGTTGAAATCCCGGTACGTTCCCGGTATCAGCGACAAAACTAAAGCATTCGAGAAAATCAGGATCAAACCTGCCACGGATGAAGCCAAAACACCGTCGTTCTATACCAGGTAATAGACCATGTTGTATCTTGGACAACGCTGGTAAAACACTATTACGATCACAAATAAATTATAATCGATAAAATCCCTTTTTTTGGTGAAGCAACACAGCGCTACAAAGAAATCAAAGCCGACACTCTGTTATATGATCATGAGCCAATTTTCCATAAAAAAGACAGTATATGCCACAAACTAAAAGAAAATATAGCAAGGAAATACCAGAATAAACTTGAAAAACTAGAATCACAATGGCAACCAACTTCACCGGAAACACTTTCAAGGAAAACTGTTATAAACTTGTCTCTAAGATACTCACAACAGCAGAAGAACTATTGGGTAAGAGTCTTAATTTCGTAATAGTACCTATAACATACTTGTTTTAGACATCATAAGTTCCATAGCGGACAAAGGAAATGCACCGATAAGCATGGACATCGTAACATACGACTACAAAGTCGGGGATATTCTGAAAAAAGGAAAATATAGACTGTTAGCTCGTGATCTATCAACTATTTTGTGAACAAAGACCACTGAACAGCTATAAACACATGCCTTCTTCACAATAGCGTATATTAAGGGAACCTCAAAGAAAATAAGACGTGTATTTACAAAGTACCAAGTAAGTATGGTTACGTAGCCTGAAGCGACGACAATATATATGGAACTAACATGAAAAAGGAAAAATTTATAGAAGCAGTTTATATTAAAAATAAACCGTTAACCCAGTTTTGGAATACCTAATCTTTGGTAACTACTCCTTTAATGAACTACCACTTTAATGAACCCAGTTCTTATATAAACTTAAGACAAAACATCCAATGTATACGTGATACCGATTAGAGATATAACCTAATCGAAAAGTCGTATAAAGAAACTGAAATAAAACAATGCAACTTATTTTAGTTAATATTCTCGTAATGTATTTAAAAATCTTGATTTAAAAAAATAGGATGATACTCGATACGTTATTAGATAAAAAAAAACAAATATTTCATTTTACAGATAAAATTCCTGCTCTTCTCTTAACGGAACTTTACAAAATATATTCTTCTTAAGGCAGCAGTAAATAACCGCTGAAAATGATATAATATTATCTAATTCAACGCCCTTAGATAACTTTAAATTTAGCAGGGATCTTTTTCTCGCTTATTTACTATACTCGTAAAACTGTTCATTTTATTAAGACGGAAGTCAGTAGATATGGCCTTTATATTTTTAGAAAAAAAAAGCTTAAATTAAATAGATATTTAACTTTCATTTTTGCAAGTACGGACCCTTTAAGTACAGATACCCTATTTATAAACCCTTGGACTTAGTTTTGTGATTTCCTTCAGGAAACTTTTACGACAAATGAAGAACTCCATGCTTTCAGAATGTATAAGAAAGTCAACAAAGTAAAAAATCACCTTAATGTACAACACAAAAATATCTTTTTTAATCCTCTCGTAGAGGCAGCTGTCAAACCTTAACGTATTTAAATTATTTCTAATTTTCAATCATCAGTTGTTTATTTCAAAATGCATAATATATATTTCTTCTTATGTAGGTATATAGGTTATTTTTAAAAGAGCTCTAGTCCATCTTGAATAAATATTCAAACGACTTTTAAAAATAATGTCCGACATTTTTTCTGCTTCCTACACTTGCAGTACGCCACTGAATAATTAATAAATAGACATGCTGTAAATACAGAAAGACCATCTTAAAAGAAAAAAATATTTATGACTACGCAGTGAATTTTAAATGAAACATGTCAGTTTATGCTAAAATATGGTGTTTTCGGGGAAATGCAGGTAGCCACAGACGGCATGTGTAACTGAATATTTAAAGTGCTCGGAAACAAAACAAATAACATGTTAAAACGTTACTTATATTTCAGAGGTACATTTTAAATTTTTTGGTAGTAAATTACCCTTACTTCCCCTAATAATAATACCTCAATATACACTATATTAAATTTTTTTGCTATTTGAATACGAAAAAACATGAAATGAAAAATTTTAAACTTAAAAACTATAATGTAGGTAAGAAAGAGCTCACACGCGTTATATTTTAAAATATTCTCGATCTAGAATGTGTGTTATGAAATTACATTTTGGACAGGTTTTCGTAAGAGCTTTTCTAAAAGATATCTTCTGCACCATTTAAAATGATCTATGCGCGGGGAAGTAAGTAAAGGATCCATAAATTTAAGGGAATATTAATCATTTTATTTTTATATCTGAAGAGAAATTTATTCAATAAAGTTAGGTAGAATCGATTTTCCATGATATAATATAGCATTCTCTGCGGTAACTGAAATCCTTTAATATCCCTAATTTCAAATGTATTTCTAAAATGGGAAATTTAAAACCATTGAGTTTTATATTAAAAAGCTAAAAGAATTTTCAAAAAAATTAAAAATTAAAGAATTATGCACGATGGGGTGTATTGGAATTTATTTATAAGAAGCGGTGAAATACGCAGAGGAATCTGTATTAAAATTTAAAATCTCAATTTCTATCAATCCTTTTATAGATTTGTTTTTAAATACAGTATTTATAAACTCATATTTATATGATTTGCCATCGCTAAACGGTAAAGTTTAGTTGACATTCGAAATAATCGAATCTAAGTAGAAAATTTAATGAAAATTTATCTTGCGAGGCATATTAAATTTTTACGCTACTGACAGATCCTGAAAATTAAAGTTCGAAAAAATAATAATATAAAATACAGAATAAATACTAAACGTATGAATCGTGCTATATTTGTAGCTTTAAAATCAGGTGCGTAGCTACCGCCGTATCACTGATATGGGGATCCCTGGCAATGGAGGGCCCGACGTGTGTAAGCTAAAATAGTGCATATCCCGGAAGTGTATAATAGGAACGAGTGTAATTAATCAATATATATTTATGTTATTCATTGCGAGCATTTCTTTTATGAAAAATATTTACTCTCGACTTGGGCTTCGCCGCAGTTGGGTAGAAGGGCCCAAAATTTTAATACAGAGCCGGTCTAGGACAAGCCAAATAATCGAAATTTAAAGTTACTAATAATAAACATATCAGGAGTATATCAATAAAAAATTTACACCATTGGAATAAACTTAATACATTGACAATTAACGAACTGGGAAATAAAATCCAAAAATATATCCAAACTGCAGTAAAGAAAATCTGCACTGTTAGAAAACAACAGACCAAAGACCTCATAAATAAATGAAGAAACTTGGAAAAAGGCACAGCAGACTATGTACAATAAACGAACAAATCAGAAAAAAAATTAGACACGATATCAGGAAGCATAACTCGGAAAGTTTTAGAACGACCATAGAAAACAACAAAAATATGAAGGTATTAAAATCCATAAACTCAATTGTCAAACGCAATATAAACCAACTTAAAGATAAAGAAGAAGAAACAAAAAATGGACGAAGTAAAGTGGCTAACATCATAGAAGAGTTCTCTTCAAATTTTGATACTTCAGTTAACACAAAACCAGACATAAAGCTCCCCAATGTTGGTTTAGAAGAAATACCTGACATCACAATCGAAGAGTTGAAACATGCTTTGTCACAAATGAAATCTGATCGTGCCCCAAGTGAAGATATTATATCTAAAGAAATGTTGGAACTCGGAAGGTCTGCCATCCTACATTTAATGAGTATTCTTTTGAATAAACATCTTAAAAATAGTAAAATCCCTGATATCTGGCAAAACGCCCAAGTCATTATTCTATACAAAAAAGGCGACAAATTAGACATCGAAAATTATCACTCCATAAGTCTTCTGCCACATCCGTACAAATTGCTTACAAAGATTATAACTAACAGACTTACAAATAAATTTGACACCTATCACCTCCAAAACAAGCCGGATCTCGAAAGAGCTTTGGTACAACAGAGCAGATACAGAACATCAAATTACTAATAGAAAAATATAATATTCAAATCCATCTAGCATTTGTTAATTATAGCAAGGCTTTTGACCCTGTCGAACAATAGGCCATATTTCAAGCAACAGACAATGCAAGGATTGATTACAGATACAGAAATCTTCTGAAATGTATTTACGATAAGGCCACAATGCAAGTAAAGATAACAGATGACCTAGAAACACAGACGATAAATATTGATCGATGGGTGCGACAGAGAGATACGATTTCCCCTAAACTCTTTACTTTAACACTGGAAGATGACTTTAAGCAACTGGACTAGGAACATAAGGGCATTAGCATGGATGATAGATATCTCAGCCATTTATGTTTCGCGGATGATGTGGTATTAATAAGTGAAGATTTATACAATTTACAGGAAATGCACTATGGGTTGAAAAATGCTTCAGAGAAAGTTGGATTAAGTATGAACTTAGCAAAAACCAAAATACGCTCTTAAAAACCCCGATATTCCCATTAATTTGAAAAAAAGAGTATTTGACTCGTGCGTTCACCCAGTAATGACCTATGGAATGGAGACAACCACCTTAATAGTTAAAGCAGCCAATAAACTGCGTATTACACAGCAAGCAATAGAAAGATTCATGCTGGAAATATCACTACGTGACCGAATAAGGAACGAAGACGTAAGAAGTGCTGGATATGATAAAACGCATTGCTACTTTGAAATGGAGCTGTGCAGGACACGTCGCTAGGCAAGACAATACAAAGTGGACAAAACATATATTACAATGGAGACCTAGAGCGTCAAAAAGAAGTATCGGAAGATCCTCAAAAAGAGGGATAGACGACACAAAAAGGAAATCAGGTAGAAACTGGCACCGGTTTGCCGAAAATAGGTTGGAATGGAAGAGACTAGAGCAGGCCTATCTCCAGGAGGTGCTAGAGAGACAATAGACCGATTCCATTTAAAATCATGCAGTGAAAATAGTCAAGAAAATAAAATGGCTTCTCTTTAAAATATATTATTCTAGAACCCAAAAAAGTGAGGTCACACGAGTCGTAATTTTCAAAATTAACAAAATGGCGACTATTTCTAGAAAATAAATAAAGATTTTTTTTGCGGTTTTTCTTATTTTATTATTTACCAAAAAAGGTTTCATACGATTATCAAAAAAGTAAAATAATATGAGCAAATATTTGCAAGTTTCAATTTATTTACGATGTCGATTTATTGTACAATTTCAACATGCATTCAAGAGATGAGCGATTGCGCCTGGGATGATTCCTGTATTACGAATACCTACGCGAACTTGATTCAATACCCATAATAAATTTATTCTACAAGTCGGCTTGTCGAATACGCTTCTATGTTACAGTGATTAGATTGTCTCTGAGGACATTTTTTTTTCACCACGGATGCACTTTATCGTGAGTTACTCATAGCTGTATCGTAATCAACACAAATTTGTCCCTTATCCCTTATTAAATACAATATTTAAAACAAAAGATTTCCTTTACAGTGTAATCACTGTAACATGTCGACTTGCAGAATAAATTTATTATGGGTATTGAATCAAGTCTATGTAGGTATTCGTTATAAGGAATCATCCCTAGCGTAATCTCTCATTTCTTAAATGTATTTAGAAATTGTACAATAGATCGACTTTGTAAACAAGTTGCTACTTGCAAATATTTTCTAATACTATTCTACTTTTTGACAATCCTATGAAATTTATTTGGTAAATAAAATATATAAAACATTACAAAAGTGATAATCACATAATGAAGCTGAGAAACGGCCGCCATTTTGTTATTTTGAAAATTCTACAATTTTTTTTCTTGAAGTCTATGACCCATGCGACCTCAATCAAAAGAGAAAATTAAATTACTTCCATTAGTAATAAAAATATAAAATTTTGAAGAAAACAATGGGTGTATTTTTCTTCACTGCAAAAGCACTAATTTTAATTTTAAAACTTTGTGAAAATGATTTTCTTGCAAAAGATTCTTTTTTGAAAAAATCTCATTTGAAATGGGCTCAGTCATTGAAAAAAGAAAAAAAATTATTGTGTCCCCCCCTGCATTTTAATTGAAGAAGCATATAACATGGAACCCTCGAAAGAAAAATTATCAAAAAAAAAAGAATGTAGTTTTTGAGAAAATCGCCTTTGTTTTTTTTTTCGGAAAACGACCGCTATTTTGTTACTTTTGAAAATTTTTCGATTTTCAAATTTTGATCTGTAAGTTTTTAACGCATGTGATCTTTATTAAAAGATAAAACTCAATTACATCGGTTACTCATAAAAACTTATATTTTGAATAGAAAAAATTGCTTTCATTTTTAATCACTGCAATAGCTCTAAATTCAAATTAAAAATCTCAATATCTCCCGTAAAAATGATATTTTCGCAAAACGTTTTCCGTTTTGTATACATTTTTTTGGATTTTAGAATAATGTATTTCACGAAGAAAGCATTTTATTTTTTTGACTATTTTCAATGAAATTGGGCAATTTATTACGACGAATTAAATATGGTACAAATAGTATATTTTTAATTTAATATACAATAAAATATATTACGATAGAATATATCTTGCAAAGTAAGACTTTTCTATTTATTTTAAGTAAGGCGATTTAAGGTACATGCAAGCTGCAGTATCCATGTAATTAAACCATTTATAACGCCGTTGCTAGAAAATCCGCAATTTATCACTGAAACTGGACAAGGGAACGGAAACTTCCCGAAATCGCATAGCCCTAAAGTGACTAAAGTTGACAAAGTTGAGGTTTTGGCCTTTATCTGGCTCTCCTTGTTCACTTTAAGCTTTTAGGAAGATTTTTGAGAACCAGATAGACTAGTTTTTCTTTGACTAGTTGCCAGTAAGTTAAGTTACCCAGCTTTTCTATTCTTGAGCCTTAATTATCCAAGACAACAAACTTCATTACTTAGAAATAAAGCCATTATACTTAAGGTTTGTGTTAAAGCGAAAATGTCGCAATAATTACAATATCTAACTTATACGAATAAACACTAAATATCAACCTAATTGCAGGAAAATATAAAGACCTGCTGATTAGAGCTAACAGCTTAATAGAGTGAGGTTAAAATAGAACACAATCAGTGGCGTAGTAAGGTCACATAAACAAAACTTAGGAATTAATGAGAATTTGGCGAGATCTCTTTGGAACAATGTTCTAGACTTGTGCTTGTTATGAAACATACAATGTAGATTTTGTATAAACACAAATGAAAAACATTCTTTTCCTTATTTCACTTTTTCTTAGTTTCTGATTAAACAAGAGTCTAGTCAATTTAAATAAGTACAGTTTAAAAATTTAAAAAACTCTTGTATTTCACAATTTGAAAACTAAATAATTTTAAACAATGGAAAAATAAAATTAGAGCTAATTTTAAAACTATAGAACATTAGTAATATTTTAGATAGTTTCCCGACGAATGTCCAAAGTAGCCTTAGATGTATTGTAGTCGGACGGCACCCTAAATTCATTTTACGATATACATACATACACTGACATTATTTACATGTAGGACTTCAAAATAAAAAATATGTTAACACCTATAATTCAAAAATTTGCCTAATAACATTTTTAAATTGCTAAGTTTACCTCTTGATAGCGTATTTGTTAGGTTGCTACTAAAAATTGTTTATATATATATATATATATATATATATATATATATATATATATATATATATATATGTTTATGCGGCTTTCACGGATTCCTCCGTGTGAGATGCAATAGCAGTGGATATATCCACACTACGTCGTTGTAGTGCTGAAATCACATTCAGCAAACGTACAACTATATGCCAGCTTCGTTCCAGCCATATCCTTTCCGTGTTAGAGGTTGCACAGTTTGAAAAAATTGCTAAGGAACACAATTTATCCTATTCCACCAGCATCGAGATGATGGCCTACCTGTACCACCATACCGAGAAGAAAGTCAAAACTTACTAGCCCCGCCACAGTGACACGGCAGAGGTACATGTTTCGTCTCTACTAGACTCATCAGGGTACCGACATGCACCTGGCGCATTTTATTTCATTCCTACACGGAGCTGCATATAGTTGTACGTTTGCTGAATGTGATTTCAGCACTACAACGGCATAATGTAGATATATCCACTACTATTGCATCTCACACGGAGGGATCCGTGAAAGCCGCATAAACATATATACGTCATCCGGCGGGAGGTCGGCGAAGCCGCGTTCAGTATTTGCATGGTTCCTTCCAATCTGTCCTTTGCACTGCCAGGTGCACGTCGGTACCCTGATGAGACGAAACATGTACCTCTGCCGTATCACTGTGGCGGGGAAGGTAAGTTTTGACTTTCTTCTCGGTATGGTGGTACAGGTAGGCCATCATCTCGATGGTGGTGGAATAGGATAAATTCCGTTTTATAACAATTTATTCTAACTGTGCAACCTCTAACATAGAAAGGATATGATGGAGAGAAGTTTGCATTTACTGTTCGCATTTTACTTCATATATATATATATATATATATATATATATATATATATATATATATATATATATATATATATGTTTATGCGGATTTCACGGATTCCTCCGTGTGAGATGCAATAGCAGTGGATATATCCACATTATGCCGTTGTAGTACTGAAATCACATTCAGCAAACGTACAACTATATGCAGCTCCGCGTATGAATGAAGTAAAATGCGCATTTTACTTCATATATAAATATATATATATATATATATATATATATATATATATATATATATATATATATATATATATATATATATATATATATATACATATATCCCAGGTCAAATGATGAATGTTGATTTTTAATATTAATTATTTTCAACCCTTTGTAAACAGAAAATAACGGCAGACTCTCTGACAGTACCCTACTTCTTTTACAATAAATTTTGAAGTGGAACTTCCGGTATCAAGATTAGTTTTTCAATTGGTGACATTATTAGGTAATTAAAAATAGCAAGCCCTTTCATTTATTGTAAAAATGAACTTTAAAATTGTTTATAATAAAATGTAATCAAAAAATGACTAAGAGTTTGTTAGATTTGATTCAAGTAAACCGAAATTATGATATTTACAATTTTTGGCTTTCGCCATGTAGTACATACTTTAAAATTGTTCTGACAAAATGTGAAAAGGAAATAACGAAGTTTTTATAAAGTATTTTTTATCTACATACAGACCTATTTATAGATATTAATTATTTCTTTAAGACCATCACAGATACGCTCCCTAACGGTGGAATTATGAATTTAAAAATATTTTCAAACGATTTTTTTAAACATATTTGTTAAAAATTTTTGTATATTAAAGTTGTATAGTTTTTGAAATATAGCCTTTCTCCCTCCCGGCTTGAATTAATCACATTGTATATCCCTTAAAACCCTGTAAGCTTATTAATTACAGCGGGCTGGCTTCCTGACTGACCAGCCTTAATTTCTTCTATATGTGGGGATTTCTAAGCTTTACCTTTATTTTAATATTCATCAATTATTTCTTCATTTGTCCTGATCCTATTTTAACCAGAATTTTAAATGCTTATTATATTATTTTGGATGTGTATAAATTTCCAAAATATCTTTAATTTCAATTATTTTTAACGGTGTTTATACATTTTTGAGTTAACTATATCAATGGTCTGGTAATATTATTATAAAATCTCCAACATTTGCCTAAATAGGAATCATTGATTTTTAACTGTGAATTTGTGTTTGTACAATTCTCTGTAAATTTTATCCGTAATGAGACATTGATATATTTTATTCTATTATTAAATTAACGTATTTTTCAGAAATAATGAGGAGAGCAACAATGGAAGCGGACCGAGGCTACAAGAACAGGGCATCGTATCAAGTCACACCTGCATCAGCGCAGACTACGAATTGGCCATGATTCTCAAAGAAATCCGTTTCATTACCGATCAGATGCGTAAGGAGGACGAGGCTCACAGCATAACGAGAGACTGGCAGTTTGCTGCCATGGTAGTCGACAGACTGTGCCTTATAATATTCACTTTATTCACCATTATCGCCACATTAGCGGTGTTGTTTTCTGCACCCCATATCATCGTCTCGTAGCTGTAACTCCCCGTCCCTCCAACGCTAAGAACTCTTCCGTACGATATGAGTTTGCTACTGTGCGCGAAAATTCCATTACTGATGCTTTTGCGCATCGACAAGTTGAATGGGTATGCCCGTAAGTAAACTGTAGTTAGTATTTGTTAAATTTGGTTAATACAGAGGCTTTTCAAAAATCAAGATGCTGCTGTACAATGTCTACTGTAATACAGGGTAAAATTTTTGATGAAGTAGACCACTTTACACTGGACTTTAAAAATCAAGTCTTTAAAATCAAAATTAAATGTATATATACCTTCACAATATGTTATATTTGTGATACTAAATAATCTGCTTACATATATATATATATATATATATATATATATATATATATATATATATATATATATATATGTATTGATTTTCTTGGACCGTTAATTTTCATTTTTATTCTTGATTTTTTCTTGGGATTAGGTTCATATTTAAAATACAGTTTTCATTGCTCTGACGTTTCGTTCTTTATTTAGAACATTTTCAAAAATAATCGTCTAAAATTTAAAACGAATTATGAATTTGATATAAATACACCTATAATACAGACTTAAAATTCAACATTCAAGACAACAACATTTAAAACAATATTAGAAATTAAAATGATGATTATTTAAAAGGATTATTTTTAGTGAAATTTTACGTACCTTGAGATTTCGTCAAAACTATCGCTAACACCGACAAACCACCAAGATTTGTATTTTATATTCGGGGACATGATAAATAAAAAATTAAAGGAATTTGTTTTTGCTTTTAAGGTGATATAGATATTTTTGATGTTATTAAGGGAATATCTGTGTCTAAATTATATTGTTCTAAATTTGACTTAGATTGTTTATGTCAGTTCTATCATTTACTGTATGTGTTTCCTTTTTGATGGATATCATTTTTTTTATTATTAATTTATGATCATTTTTGCCCCTATCGACTATTTTGGTATTTTCAAAGTTAAAAAATTGTTTTTCATTCTTTTCATGTTTTGTCAATGCTGTAGTAGCATTTTTGGTATATTTATGTCCATTTAGTCAATTTTTTAGTAATTGGCTTGTCATTCCTATTGTTTGGGCAGTTTACACACGGAACTGAATATACAATAATGGAAATTTTCATAGTTGGCGTTTGCTTTTCAATTTTGTAAAAATTGAGTTTAGTTGGTTGTAACTCTTGTGGCATGCTACAATATTGTGTTTTTTTAAAATGTATTTTAATTTTTCTGAAAGGTCTGTTGTATAAGGTAATGCTATGTATTGTTTTTGTATTTCTTGTTGTGAATCATCCTTGTTTTTGGTTCTTAGGTTGTTGTAGTGTTTGTATGTTCTTTTTTTAATAATTTCGTCAATATCTTTAATATTAAAATTATTCTGTATAAGTGTGTCTTTAACTTGTACGTTGTACAACAATTTAATAATTTCCATAACAAATTAAAATTTACATCAGAATCTGAAGTAAACGGAAAAATAAATTTTCTGGATATGCCTCTAATACGCCAGAATGATAAAATTCAAACGCACTAGTATACAAAATCAACCCGGTCCGGAAGATATTTGAACAACTTTTCAAACCATTCAAAAAACCAAAAAAGGAGTGTAATCGTCAACTTGGTTGACAGAGCCATTTTATTAACGTCCCCTACATTCAGACCCTCGATTCTAAGAAAAGTTAAAGACACATTTATACCGAATAATTTTAATATTAAAGATATTGACGAAATTATTGAAAAAAAAACATACAAACACTACAACAACCTAAGAACCAAAACCAAGGATGATTCACAACCAGAAATACAAAAACAATACATAGCATTACCTTATACAACAGACCTGTCAGAAAAATTAAAATACATTTAAAAAAACACAATATTGTAGCATGCCACAAGAGTTACAACCAACTAAACTCAATCTTTACAAAGTTGAAAAGCAAAACACCCACTATGAAAACTTCCAATATTGTATATTCAGTTCCGTGTGCAAACTGTCCAAAACAGTATATAGGAATGACAAGCCAATTACTAAAAAATCGACTAAATGGACATAAATATACCAAAAATGCTACTACAGCATTGACAAAATATGAAAAGAATGAAAAACACTCTTTTAACTTTGAAAATACCAAAATAGTCGATAGGGACAAAAATTATCATAAATTAATAATAAAAGAAATGATAGCCATCAAAAAGGAAACACATACAGTAAATGACAGAACTGACATAAACAATCTAAGTCAAATTTACAACAATATAATTTAGACACAGATATTCCCTTAATAACATCAAAAATATCTATATCACCTTAAAAGAAAAACAAATTCCTTTAATTTTTTATTTATCATGTCCCCTAATATAAAATACAAATCCTTGGTGGTTTGTTGGTGTTAGCGATAGTTTTGATGAAATCTCAAGGTACGTAGAAGTTTACTAAAAATAATCCTTTTAAATAATCATCATTTTAATTTCTGATATAGTTTTAAATGTTATTGTCGTGAATGTTGAATTTTAAGTCTGTATTATAGGTGTATTTATATCAAATTCATAATTCGTTTTAAATTTTAGACGATTATTTTTGAAAATGTTCTTAATAAAGAACGAAACGTCAGAGCAATGAAAACTGTATTTTAAATATGAACCTATTCCCAAAAAAAAAATCAAGAATACATATATATATATATATATATATATATATATATATATATATATATATATATATATATATATATATATATATATATATATATATATATATAAGCAAAACAAACATATTCAATTTTTATATCAGGTGTCACTAAATCAAAACCTCTTGAAGACTTGTGCTTAGTAAATTTAGTTAAAAAATTTTGCTGTTGTTTTACGATTTCTTAATTCTTCAATTTCAATATTTCTTTTCAAAGGTAAGTCTGTGGTCAGGATTTTATTTTATTCTAGACAACAATTTTAGAAAAAAAAGTAGGCACCAACCGATAGCGCAAACTGTAAGGTAACGATTATGCCCTTATAGGTCCAAAACCTGTCCAGAATTTTAAATTTTAATCGGTTATATTTTAAAATCCTTTTCCACTGCTCTTCACGCTCAAATTAATAGCAAAAATGTGACTGCGAAAAATAAAGTGGAATTAATATATTCATGAATAAAATGAATAAATTTCACTTAATTTACCTTATCAATATAAAAAATACGCATTTTTAATCCCTCTAAATCGGTATTTAAATTGATACATCTTTTGTGACACCAAAAAGTGGCCATCGGTATTTAAAAAATGAAAAATAAGAAAGAACGTATAAACTAATAATCTGAAAACGAATTTTAATTATTTCATTCTAAGGAATGGGGAGATAATAAAACAACCATTATTATGTTCTACTACCTATTGTCGATTTTGTTTTAGCAAGTGGTCTTTCAGTTTTGAAAAGTCCCTGTATTTTGTGTGCTTAGTGTTAAAGCGATAGATAGATCCGTTACAGTGTTACGGATCGACATAACGAAAACGAATATATTTGTAATAGAGCTTAAAAATAATAATAATAAATTACTAACTATAATATTGTAATTATTAAAAACGCAACAACAAAATGCATTTTCTAATTATCAAGCTTACAAAAACTAATAGTTTAAGTTATCACATATTAAAGAAGTACGTACAATAGTGACTATGAAATATATTTTTAAAATAAGATGAGGTTATAAAGTTTACTGTTAATTTGAAATTATTTTTTATTTTAATCGTTTAAAGTTAATGCTTCTTTAAAACAATATATTCATGTATAAAGCAGATTGATTCTTCAGTCTGTCGTTTTAATTTTGCTGGGTCTGTAAAACTACATAGGATTTTATTTTGATAAGTCGTGCTGAAAAGGTATTGTTAAAAATGACATGTAGAAGTGTAAATGAAATATCAGTTATTAATTGTCTTTTTGGTCGTTTAGTACTTATTATTGGCAAGTAGTATTCACTACGGACATTCCGTAAGAATATCGTGTCATTTACATGTGATGAAACTAAGAACGTGCACAACGTAACAAGCTATGATGCTCAAATATTCATTGGCATCAAAGACATGTTTCTTTTAGTATTTAAATTGATGGTAAAAAATATTTATATCGCAAGTTTTTCCTACTTCTAATACAAATGTAGATATAAAAAATGTTTACAGCTTTTAAACAATGATAATTTTTTTAATGAATATTATAAAATTGATATGTAAAAAGCTTTAAATAGAGATTTTGTTTCTATGACAAAATCATCTCCTCGATATATTAATATCTAAGAAAAAATTATGCGTATAGTATTAGACCATAAACAAGAAAAGCTAATGCATCTTTAACGCTAGAATAAATACTTTTATGACGAAGTAAAGTGAGAGCTAGTGTATATTTCTAAAAGTACGTACAAACTGAAAATCAATGATACCATGTAACTGTATCAATCATTTATATTTTCTTTTAGAAATAAAAAAATGTAAAAAGTCATCAAAAACGAAATCGTTTAAAAACAATTTTAATTAACTGAAGATACTTACTGATATTAAATACTCTATAAACATATGAGATGAAAATAGTTAATCTATAAGGTCAATTTTAGGTCTATACGAACACAAAGATCCCCACGCTTTTGAATACCATATTAAATGATGAAATTTTTTCATGAAATTTATGATTTCAAGATCTCAAAAGTTTTACGGACTTTAACTATAAAATATTTCTGTTGCAATATGAAATTTAATTTAATATATAAATATCTAATTACTTATCCTAAAAAAAAAATATTTTTGAAGTTGAAGACTATTTAAATATTTCTTCATTTCGTTTGAAAAGGATAAAGTAGTATTAAAGGAGACAATACCAAATTTTACTAAACTTATTTACTGCTATGCTAAACTTTAGCTTACAAAAAAGACGATTAATTAGACATTAGTTAAAAATTGCGCCAAATTTTAAATTGTGTTTAATTCCTTTTGTAGGAAAAAGCTACTTGGGTACCCGAAAGGTATTATTTGGCTAATCCCTCAAAAATTATGCATAATGCAGGTTAATATAAACACTTTCTGAAAGGCTATTAAGGAGAAATGATTGAATCATTAGACACATTTTTGAAAAACATTTCGTATTATAGTGGAAAGTAATATTTTGGTGTAATGGTTAATTTTGGAGCTGACATTTTTAGAAAGAAAATAAGAAAAACTAAAGACGATATGTAATGTACTTTAACAATTTGATTTTGTTAGTAGTTACAACACAATTTTACTTAAATTTTCATTGCATTTTTTGACTCTTCGACATGTTTTATGAACGATAGCTTCTTCAGGTATTGTATATAATATTGTGTTGCTATGGTATTTAAACTGTCAATTACAAAAAGGACCTAATGATATGTGTAAACATTGCGTCTTCAAATTTTATCATTTTACAATTTAGGAAATTCAAATGAACTATATTATATTTTGACAAAGGTACTCTTACTTAAAATCGGTTCAATAAAGGTGAATTATATGAATCTATTTGGTTGTTTAATAATACATTTTTTATTTTTAAGTTTTTTTTCCAGTGATTTAAGCAGATTTAAACTGGATCATTTGGTTTTGATATGTAAAATTTTAGAAACTTCTACCTGATTTACCTACGAAGATTTTTGGACAGACCCTACAAATTAGCTTATGAAGATCTAATTTATCATTTGCGCTAAATTTAGTTTTGGTGTTTTTTATTCTTTTTCTTATGGAAATTTGTGTTTTGAAAGCTGTGTTACTATTGACATTTCTTAAAATTTACTCATTTTTGTATTAATATTTCCTAATTTTTGAACAAAAAATTTATGAAAAAAACAATATAAAAAGTCCTACCCAATAGAAAAAGGAAAATCGAATAGTTGTAAAATAATTTCATATATAGGAAATATTACTACAAAAATAAGTAATTTTTTTAAAAATCTCAATATTATCACAGCTCAAAACACAAAATTCCATAATGAAATTAAAAACAAATAGCATAATTAAATTTATCAGGTGTTTATGAGCTAACTTATAGGGACTATCCAAAAACCTAGGTCAATTAGGAAGAAGTTTTTCAAAATATTTATTAACGGTAAAAATATGCCAACCATAGACAGAGTCAAATTATATCTTTAACCAAGATTTTAAAATTTTATATATCGAAATAAAACATCCAAATTAAATCTGCTTGAATCGCTGGGAAGAAACACAGTTAAAAATGAAGATGTATTATTAAATAATCAAATTGATTTAAATAATTCATCTTAATTGAACCCATTTTAAGTAATAGTACCTTTATCAAAATATAACATAAATTTCCCAAATTGTAAAATGATCAAATTTAAGGACCCAGTGTATAGATATACCATTACGTTATTTTTATAATTGACAGTTCAAATAACACAGCATCACAATATTGTACACAGTACCTGAAGAAGTTGCCTTGCAGTGAAACGTCGTACACTTAAAAATACAGTGGAAATTTAAGTAAAAATGTGTTTAACTTATCACAATCATAAATAAATGGATTTGATGGAAATAAAATGCCATAAATTAAGTGTTAAAGCTTTTTAAAGTGACAAAAATGTAATTTTTTAAGTAAACATATCACAAAAAAGATTGAATTTATACCTATAATAGTTATAGTGTAGGGACCATACCGGTTCTAATTGCTTCTTTGATTTAGATAGACCCATCAAAATTTATTAATGTATTTACTGCGAGTGAATGCGATTTTTTAGGGTGGAAATTTGCCTTAGTGGAAATAAGATTGTTATAAACAAATAATTTTTGAAACATTAGAAAAATTGATAAGATTTTGGATCATATTCTTTGAGTGATATTAAACAAAAATGTTTCTTTCTATAATTGTTTTCTACCCCGCTTAGTTTCTGAGTTAAGCAAAAAGTATGTTTTTACGTTTTTCGGTTATAAACAAATAGGGTTTGGTCCCTTATGTATAAACGCCACCAAGCTGTCGACAGCTTGTAGGTCTTGATTCAAACTTTTGATGATTCAGAGCAGAATTAGTAAATGCTCATTCAATCACAATGTAATAACTTTCAGATATCATGTTTTTAAATGTTTTTCCCGAAAACTAAGCATCGCACGAAAAAATTTATTTTGTTTATAATCATTTAAAAAATACGATCCATTTACACAAATCGAAACAATTATTTGTTAGTAACAATATTATTGCCACTCGAGTGAACTTCCTCCCTAAAAAATATGTTTAGACGCTCAAAATACATAAATAAAACTTTGGACCCTGCACTAATAATATGAAATATGTATCGATAATTTTAAATAAAATTAAAAATGAAACAACCATATCAAAGTTTAGTTCAATATTTTTTTACACTTTTCCATGAGGCGATATGTTTTTAAAGTGCATTAGTGATCAATATAATCTTCTCTTTCCTAGTATTGCAGGAAGTTTTTTATTTAATCGCAATATTCCACACTTTCCTGGTTGAATCACCTGCCATACAATATTTTCCTCTACAATATAGTATATATTTCATAACTTAAAGATATGTGAGTATAATATATCATTTTTAGAATTTGGTAGAAATAAAAAGACACCTTTTTCTTGGTGTCATAAAATTATTTACTTACGAAATGATATAATTATTTTCACTCACTGCTCTTGATGAAACAAATGATATAAAACAATATATAACCGCAATATAAAATTGTTAATAATTTTTTAAACTATTTTTTACTTTAATTACTAAAAACTGCCTAATAATATTAAATTTAAAAATACTCTATTATAATAAATAAAAGTAATAAAAAAGATATTTCTGTACAGATTATTATTTAGGCATATTTAGTAATTTCAGTAAGAAACACTTTTATGAGGGAAATCATGTGTTCCCAAATAGCTTTATTTAGTACGGTTTTAATATTGACATTTAGGTCCGTGAATTCAACTTGTTATTGTGATGACAACAATGTTAAGTGAACTTGCGTGTAGCCATAATTACCATTACGGTTGGTGGTTTTTTATATCCATTTTTTTTTGTTTTTCGTATCCAAATTACTAGGAGTATGACACAATCATTCTGTGATATATCAGGTTATTGGGTTAGTCAGCGATCATGTATTTGATTTCCGTTTTTAAAAATCCTTGCAAGACTTGGTATAATTGTTATAAATAATGAGGTAAAAAAATCTTATAATGTGACACTAAGATAGTACAAGTTTAATGTCCACCACCACATCTTAATATCTCACGCACTTATTTTATAATTGTTGCGCATTTAAGAGATATATGATACTCCACGAGAAAAATTCTTACTACGGTGATCTTTTAAATAATTTTTAAAAAATTATAATTTACTTCTAAGTATGTGTCACGATAAAAATAATTTTAATTCTTAAGAACAATTGGTGTATAAAATGAAACAAAACATTAATCGTGGGCTCTAAACTCGTATTCTTCTATATAACAAAAGTTTCTGCTTCGCATAATTTAATTGCTTCTTATTAATTCCACGAACTTATAAAAAAACTTCTTCTTTAGCCATTTTTCTGTATGTTTTATAACTTGTTAATAATCCATTTTTAAATCTGGATAGGATTGCATGAAATTAAATTTAAATTATTGGAATTATTACATTTCTAAAATATAAACAACTTGATTTGTTGAAAAATATTGTAACATTTATATGTAATACTTGTCAAGGCTGTTTGCTAAACCTTATAATTTGTTATAGTAGTTTTAACATGCATATCTGTGATTGGCAATGTCATTATTTTAACTTTTAACAACAGTATTTTAGTTCATTTAAATATAAAAATTACCCAATTAAAATATACATAATTCTGACTATACCACATAAATTAATATTTCTACATATATGCAACCAATACTATCTCAAAGCAAACAACCAACTAAATTTCTTTAATAACAATAAATTACATCAAATAATTTTTAAAAAGTAACACAAAATTTATACTTATTAATTATAAGATTGCAGTTCCTTAGACCTATAATTATTTTACAATACTTATGAATTATATCTTATTTTAATTAAATACCGCGACTTTTCATTCATTATTGATCTCTTATGATTATATATATATATATATATATATATATATATATATATATATATATATATTTATATAATTTGTCTTACCTTAAAAAATTGAAAAAATTAGTTAAAATTTGTTACTGCGCTATTTTAAATAGTTTTAAAAATCTTTTGAAAAATAAAAATAATAGCAGTTATTGTCCATGCATTTCTAGCTCATTTGAAGGTCAACTTCAGAATTTTAAATGGGATCTTCCAATTTCGACCCCGGGGAATGAAAAAGACGGAAATTTTACCATCGGATATGACCTTAACGTTAAAACAAAGGTCAAATATAAGGTCTTTTCAAGGTTAAAACAAGTAAATTGCAGTATTTCGTGAAATGTTTCGTACAAACTTTGTTGAGTGACACGAGAGTTAAGTGCCAGTGACCTTGAAAATAGTTTTGACCTTGGAACTCAAGGGCTTTTGAAGCTCAATACCAAAATTTAAAAAGAAAGCTCCCAGTTTGATCCCCGAAAATGGAAAGATCGATCAATTTCAAAGTAATTTGATCACGAGATATGTCCATGACCTCAAGGACAATATCAAGTTATCATGTTCAGTTTGCAAATTGAACATAAAAAAATTAATCAAGGCTTTCTTTTTACATACTTACTGATGTTTTTAAGTGGTAATAAATGTTAAAGAAAATGTCAGCGGTAAACTCTTATCACTTTTCAAATAATCTTTTTATTAATTATTCACATCAATAGTTGCTTATTCATTAATTTTTGCAAATGATGTACATCAGATGACCAATTACTTACTGTGCGTGTTAAAAAAACATTAATTTTTAATATAAACTTTTCTAACTTATTTATTTTACGAATCCTTTCCAAAATTATTGTAAGCTAAAACTATGTTTCATGTGTATGTCTGTAAAACATTGAATTAGCATTATTTATCATTTTAGCTAAACGATTTTTTTAATTTAATTGAATTAAATTTAACTTAAATTTAAAGGTGCATCATTATTTTTTTTTTGCGTTTACTTAATGATACCTATAGGGAAATACCCTGATTCTCCTATATAACGTGTATATACTCCTAAAATACTTTTCCATAAACCTCTAGACCCAAAATTAGTCTTTATAGCACTAAATCCATAATTTATTTTTGTTATTTCGAAGGACCATTTGTTGCCTATAAAGGGAAAAAACAACAGAAAAATTTTTCCTTTATAAATATTTCATAAAATAATTAAACTTTAAAAACTAAAATATACAACAAACATCTTCTTCCAAACGTTACAAAACTTAATAACAACAACTAATTTAAGAACCATTAAAATAAAGCTTTTGATAGACCCACAATTAGGGTGAGAAAAATCAAAATATTTCGCAAGAAATAATTGCGAGAATATGATAGTAAAATCTCAAAATTAGTGTTATTGGATAAGAGATCAAACGGAAATTCTCCAGTAATTTGGCACATTGCCAACAAATCGCAGCAATTGCCGCTTTCGGAAGCATGGTGATTGGTTACTCATTTCATATTACCTCTCGGACGGTTCAAACTTGAAAGTCAAGGTCAAGGTTATCTTCAAGGTCACTGCTGTTTAGCCCCCGTGCCACCCAACACTTTTTTACGAAACAGTTCACGAAATACGGCGATCTTTTAGTTTCGATCTTAAAATGACCTTTACCTTAAGGTCAAGGTCATATGCAATGGTAAAATTTCCCACTTTTAGCATTTCTGGGGTTTCTATTTAAAATTCTGAAGTTGATTTTCAAATGACGTTGAAAGGCAAGGGTAAGGTCATTTTCAAGTTTACTATCAGTGAGTCCCTTTGCCACCCTATACTTTTTGTATAAATCATTTTTCGGAAAAATGTGATCCCACCGAGATATTCCGTTGTCTCAAAATAAATGCCCCACCCTGTATATTCATAGTTATGTTGCTATTTTTTATCATACTGCATTATTTGCGATAAAACGTCATTAAATTATTTTTTAATTTAAAACAGAAAAAAATACCAATTAATAATCCAATCCAATAATTTGGAAAATTAAATTGTTAATTACTGTTGTAATGGGTAGATGAAAAAATAAAATTTTCAGTTATTTTGGTAATGGGTAAAGGAAGAAAATCTTCAATTAATTCATTAACTGATAATTTTAGTTTCGAAGTTATTAATTGATAGAATAATTGATAATTTCGATTTGTTGATTAATAATTTTCCAGTAATTGAATAATTTGTTTTGTCAATCACTGTATAGAACTATATCTAGTTGTATTTATTTCTTATTTTAATCTTTTATTTTTACTATTATTGCAATCGTGACATTCTTTCTAATTTTTACAATTTGATCGCACTGTAATAGTTGGTCGAGAGACACGAAAATGGAAATTTCTACTTCAAGGTCACCACCAAAGCTGTTTCATCTGTAAGATGAAATAATCCGTAACTGGGGGCATTAGTTTTACAGAATATCTTTGTAAAATCATATTGATTACATTTGTATCAAAAAATCAAAAATATATTTCTATAAGTTTACGCATTAAGCAAAAAACTTATCCCTAAATAATAAAAAAATATTAAGCATACTTTTTTTCTAGTTTAAGATATTTTATTTCATACTATTATTGCAAACATAACAAAGAATTCTAGAAGTTATTTTTAAATTAAAGCAGTTTAAAGAACCTTGCAAAGTAGAAAGAAAACACGGGTGTAAAGTAAGATGAGAATTTAATAGTATCCTTGGGATCTAACTAAATCGAAAATTCATTCAAGTCATAAAATTTTTCATTAAAATGCTGGTAGCTTTGTAACCTATCGCGAAGCTTAACTTTCCACTGTTAATGTCGCAAAATTAAATTTTGTCGATCCCAGCTTGTTCTTTATGACCAAACAATTCATATGGATGCCGGTAATTTAACTATTTAAAAAAAGGGGAGAATTTTATTCGTATATTAAATATAAACCCTACAATCCTTATAAATGTTAAACGAGGTGAATAATTCAAAGTAGTTGCAGAAATATTTTATTATTATTTGATAGAACTCAATAAAGTCGACGTTATTAGGGTAAATTATGAAAACGATTATCATATTCTAATTCGGAGACATTTGAAATAAAAAAAGGTTTTTCTGAGGATATTTTCTTTCCTATAATTTATTCGATCTGCAAATTATATTTATGCTCTTGGTAAAAGACTAAATATTGACATTTTACCATTTTACTTATTAGAGATCTTATTTTCTTTGACTAGGAATTTTGTTCAAGTAGTTGTTTACAGTTTGGCACGTTTCTACCACCAATTTTTTAAAAATCTCTTAATTGCTTCATTATTTTTCCCGTGAGCTCATAAAGCTTAATTAAAAAAGAAGTAGCTCTTGTTAAAAGCAAATTAGCCTTTGTGGCGACGTAGCAACATATCAATGTTCTGGAAGCTGTTTCTGGCCCGTGTGACATTATCCGTACTTTCTTTAAAAAAATATTGATAATTTACTTTTGAGAACATGAAACTAAAGTAGGTTAATGTGCTTTTAAGTGGTTAAAATATGGCCAAATAAAGAATTTAATTCTTCTGGTGTTCATTAACGTATAATTAATAATATAGAATAAAATGTTTAGTGCTTAAGTTTTTAGATGGGCGTAGCGTTGATGTAGTGATTTAGCAATCGCTTCCTCGCCGGTTCAGAGCAGGTTCGATTCCCGCAGTTACCATTGGTGTTTATGTGTCGTAATAACAAAGTGTAGTGTTCGTTCTGAAAATCTTAAAATAATTTCCGAATTTTAGATTATAAGTGCCACAGGGCAAAGCCGCCGAGGGGGAGGGGGGAGAATTTGAGTACTTTTTAATCTGATTGAGTTCGATTCGAAAGGTACTCAAATAAAGAAAAAGTTGAATTAGTCTAATGTAACACTGTTTTCTGTATATTCAGTAAATATGCACACAAACACTTCAAGTTCAATAAAGAAATTAATTATTTTTTTTGCATATTTTCGTAAAATATTTGGAAAATATCTTTGAAGTTATTTTTGTTTTAATTTATTCATGCTTCAAAGCATTTTTTTGTTTAAAGTCACTTTAAAATATTTATTAAGCTTTATGAGAACATTTTTTTTATTTATTTATCAAAGTATATTAAAAATATTATCGATTAAAAAAAATATTTTTTTTTTCAGTAACCATTTTGAATTCGGTACTTTGTAAAGTGATGCCATTACATTTTTGTCTCATTATATAACTTTTTGTTTAACAATAAATATTAAAAATTTAATTAAGCACCAAACAAGCAAATTACAAATCTATTGATCCAAGTTTTAGTAACAACAACCGTTGATTATAATGAAGAATTACATCTAATATTGTATCTATTACTTTTGCTGAATTTCATTTCATGAGGTAAACTGTTAATATAATGAAATATACATATAACTTAATGAAACATTGTCATGGATAGTAAGAAACGGCAACATTAACGTGATGCTCCTCACTCCTTCAAAGAATAGCAAATATTATTTTTTGCGTCTATTTTAAGTTTTAGTATATTTTCTACCAAAATTTACTAACAATTCCTTGTGGATATCGCGTTAAAAAATATTTATCCTGAGAAGACCACAAAGATCACTGATTCAATTATTATTTTTGATTCAATATAAGTATTTTATTATGAATTTCTGTTAAATCGAAATGAAATTACAAACATGTATTCACACCACACAACTCCACATATCAGAGACGTATTTTTATTAGAAAATAGGAAGTTTGGTGAGTCTCATCAGAAACGCAAAACATGTATCTATCTACAACAAATTGCATTATTATTATGAATGATCCAACAAATATCAATATCACAGAGTAAAAAATTTAAACAGGAATAAAATTTTTTAATCTTCCCAAGTGGAACAGAGGGGGAATTCATTTTAAGTTTTCGAAAATTGAAGACTCTAAGTCACTTGGTGCTTAGCGATTTCACTTACCAGAAAAACCGGAATGTTTTCATCAATGATGTTAGTAATTTACAAGATATTATCGCCATTTCAAAAAAGTTTGTTGTCTCTTCTTCAAACCGGAGATAAGTTTTGAATAATAATCGTCCTACTAACTACATGTTCGGGAGGATGCATTCTTGATTCCCTTTTTCCATTCTATTAAAACCACAGTCTCATTCTAATTCTTATCTCACTTTTAGGGAAAAAATCCCATTATTATATGATTTATTTTCGTATTTATTTTTGAAGTAAACTGCAGATAATTCCATCTTTAATTATTTTTAATGTATGTATTATTTATTGCACATCTGATACTTGCAAAAATTTTTAATTTTAAGCAAAAAGAAAACATATAACTTTACATGAGATATTTCTATAAAAGTAGGACATATGAAAAATCAGCCTTATTTTAAATCTAAGAATATATCACGAACTTCTATATGAAGTCTCGAAGCGAAGGCAAATTTTAATATCATAAGGAAATATTAACATAAAAGTGGTATTAAAATTTCTATTTAATAAAAATTTCAATATCATAATACGTTACGCTTACTTATTTTATCTAGGCGCTTCCGGTATTTTAATTTTAAATATTCTAAAAATATTTTATTGAAATTTTCGAAATTGTGTTTTCTTTAGCTCTTCTCTACAAGAAAAATTTCTAAAGAAAAGAATCAAACATTTTACTTTTTTTTTTAAATTTAATAATTTAATTCCTTTTACGAAGCAATAAAATAGGGTATTAAGGTTCTTCTTACTTGATAATAATCATAACGTTTCTTTTCTCAAAGATCCAACGTTACTTTGTAAAATACAACGTAATTACTAAATGCTTCTCCTGAGCTATAGGACAGATTTTTAATTTTCCGGAAACCACAAAAATCCCTTTGCACTGACTCTTGTAATATAAGGATGCTCGTAAATTATACAAAATATGGTTGTTCAACGTCTCAACCTCTCTAATATTATTTTAATCTGCAGCAGGCTCTCATTAAAAACTTTCTCCTTACAAATATGAGACATTTTAAAGTGATTTAACTGTTTCCGAGTGCTCAACTTATACAAATATGCAACATTAGTTGATGTCTGAATGATAATGAAATTTTATATTTATTGCTCATTAAAATTTTTGGTGAAATTAATATAAACCACCCATTTTTTTTGAAAAATATTTCTATTTATTAATAAAGAACGAAAGCTTTCAAATCAAGTCAAGAAAATCATGGTTTTTGGGTTGAGACCGTGTCAAATTGGAATTATTATCCGACGTTTCGCTTACGATTGCACGAGACATCTTCAGTGATCTTTACTCCACGAAATTAGAACACTGAATGACTATCGAGGAGCAACAGCCCGGTATTTATATCCTACTGGTGCTCAACGAACTGTGATCCAGCGTTATAATCAGTTTCCATGTGTAATGTATACTGTAACCTGCATCTCTATTAATATTATTTGGATATTTACAAATCTCGATTGATTTTCTAATTTTACGTTTAAAGAAACCAGACATTGATGCTGGTACCTTAGTTTCTTTTACATTAAAAGTGTAACCTGAGTAATGCTGGTGTTCAGCTAGTGCAGACTGTACAATTGGTTTCTTTTTTACACATCTTTCATGGTCCTTAAGCCTAGTGGATATAGACTGACCTGTTTCACCTACATACACTTTACTACAAGAGCAAGGTAGCTTGTATTCGCCTTCTGTTTGAAATGGAATTGCGTCCTTTGGAGACTTTCAACATTGTCCAACTTTCTTACATGTGTTGCAAACTGTCCGAATGTTTGGTTGCCGGAGCAATCTGGCAATCTTGTCGGTGGTTCCGTGTATGTAAGGTAAGACAACACTGTCCATAGGAGGTACATTTATGACATTTTGTTGCGGAGTTGTGTTTTTATATTTATTAGTAAAACGTCTTATATCTTCAGCGCATGGTGCAGATAACCTCCATAATTTTCTGGATCATCTAAATCAACAACACCCTAGCATAAAATTCACTATGGAAAGTGAATCAAATGGTGTTCTTCCCTTTCTTGATGTACTAGTACAAAGGAAAGAGAATGACGAACTAGAATATTCTGTATACAAAAAATCAACACATACAAATCGAGATCTCAATGCAACGCAACACCATCATTCTTCTTAAAAACAATCTGTCATAAACACTGTGGTGCATAGAGCACTTTTAATATGTGACGAACAATCACTGAAATCAGAAACAGAAAAACTGACTAATGCTCTGAGAGGCGACGGATATTGCGCTGAAGATATAAGACGTTCTATTAATAAATATAAAAACTCCTCAACAAAATGTCATAAATGTATCTTCTATGGACAGTGTTGCCTTACTTTACATACACGGAACTAGCTACAAGATTGCCAGATTGCTCCGAAAATCAAAGATTCGGACAATATTCAACCCATCTAAGAAAGTTGGACAATGGTTGAAGTCTCCAAAGGACGCAATTCCATTTCAAACAGAAGGCGTTTACAAGATACAGTGCTCTTGTGGTAGAGTGTATGTGGGTAAAACATAACCGTCTATATCCACTAGGCTTCATCAATCAGCCCAATCCTGTCAACTGCTGAACATAGGCCTCTCGTAAGTTTTGCCACTTATTTCTGTCCCGTGCCGCTTGCATCCAGTTTGATTCTATGCGTCTTATATCGTCAGTCCATCTGGCGGCCTCTTCCTCGGTAAGCCTCCTGTCTTGGTCTCCATTCCAAGATTTTTCTCGTCCATCGAATGTCCGTATTCCTAGTGACATGTCCAGCCCGTTCTTCGTCATATTTCTGTATTCGATATTCTATCTCTGATGCTAATTCCCAGCATAGATCTCTCCATGGCCAATTGTGTCACTCTCAACTCCATTTACGCGTTTCTTTGTTAGTGTTAGCGTCTCTGCTCTATATGTCAAAACGGGGGAGATACACTGGTCAAACACCTTTCTCTTCAAGCAAACAGGGATGTTCGTTCTAAGTATATTTTTCAGTTTTCTAAAAGCTGTCCACGTCAGCCCAATTCTTCTTAGTATTTCGCATGTTTGGTTATCTAGGCCTAAACGGATTTCATGTCCTAGGTATTTGTAGGTGGTGACTTGTTCGATCTTGTGGTCTCCTACTGAGATATTGTCGTTTAGTACAAGGTTAGTGACAAATTTAGTTTTCTCACAATTTATTTTTAGACCAACATCACTTGACATTCTTGCTGCTTTATCCGTGCTATCTGATATGAGGACAATGTCATCGGCGAATCTTAGGTGATTAAGGTCCTCCCCGTTTATGTTTACTCCCATATTTCCTTCAAAAGAAATCTGCTTGTACATATATTCCAAGACAGTGGTAAACAATTTCGGTGAGATTGTATCTCCTTGCCGAACTCCACGTTCTATTCTGAAGGTATTTGTGTCTTTGTGGAGTCTGACACAGGTTGTGGCTGTATCGTATATGTTCTTGATTAACGAAATGTAGCGGTGGTCGATTCGACTGTCTACAAGCGCCCTCAGCATTTTATATTGGTATATGGTATCAAATGCTTATTCATAATCAATAAATATAAGAATAAGTGGCTTATTGTATTCTATGCACTTTTCTATCAGGGAGTTAAGAACTTGTAGGTGGTCATTCGTTCCATAACCAGAGCGAAACCCAGCCTGTTGGCAAGGTTGATAACTATCTAATTTATTTGTGAGTCGATTTGTTATTATCTTTAGGAATAACTAATACATGTGTGAGAACAAACTGATTGAGCGATAGTTTTTCAGATCTGAAATGTCCTCTTTCTTATGCATTATTACAATAAGAACCGTATGCCACGTGGAGTTATGCCCTTTGTCGGGCACACGTTAAATAACTTCTGTAAAATGCGGGTTAATGTTGGTTCCCCTTCTTTTATGGTTTCAATTACCACTTCATCCTCCCCAGGCGCCTTGTTTTTCTTCATGCCAGCAATAGCACTTGCCATTTCATCATCTGTGATGTCTGGTATATCTTCGGATCCGACATTTCGGATTTCTGGCCTTTTTGTCACTAGGCTTAAGGAACATGAAAGTGTATAAAAAAGAAACAAATTTTACAATCTGCAGTAGCTGAACACCAGCGTTGCTCAGGTCACACTTTTAATGTAAAAGAAACTAAGGTGCTAGCATCAGTGTCTGGTGTCTTTAAACATAAAATTAGTAAATATCCAAATAATATAAATAGAGATGCAGGTTACATCACACGTAGAACAGATTATAACGCTGGACTACGGTTCGCTGAGCCTCGTGCAATCATAGGCGAAAGATCGGATAATAATTCTAATTTGAGACGGACCCAAGAACCATGATTTTCATTCCTATTTATTGTTTTTTACATAATCTGATGCTTAAATAAGCGACTAAAACAATATACTAACAAACAAAGTAGTTGTTAGTAACGTATTTATAAAGGCGTTAAAATTTTGTGCAGTAGTAAAACGTCCGAACTTTACGCGTCATTTAAAATTTATGATGCGTAGACTAATGCATCAAAAAGAGATTAAATGGAGGAAAATTTAGTATGTGGAATGAAAATCAGGGGCTTAATATGAAGTAAAATATATTGTTTCACTAATGTTTTGAACTCAGTCTGCTTTAAATTAAAAATTATATCCAGCAATGGTGCCATACGAGATTCTTCATATTTTAGTTATTTTCTAATTAAAATAAATTTAAAATCATAAATTTATTTTATTATTTACACATAAAATGACGAAATGTAAAAATTATAAAGTTCTACGGATATCTGTAATAAATTACATTTCGTTTTCTTTTCTCATTAGGCAAATAGTCCAGGAAACAGAGTGTTAAAAAATACTGCCTGCGATCTGATTGCAGAAATGGGTAGGGAAAGGTAGTAGAAATGACGTCTCATCTCGTGTCTCAACAAATTTTGGTTGGAACATTGTTTTTTTTTAACAAATAGGTCGAAAAATGATTTTTTCCTGGTTTTTTTGGATTTTACGGAAAATCTAAGATTTAGAGAAAAATGTTCCAAAGATGAATTGTACAGCTTGAAAATATCTTCAAAATGAGTTTTTGTTTGCCCAAATCGATCTGTAAACAAAAAAGTTATTGCAAATTAAACATTAAAAATGGCTTATTTTTCAATTGTTAATAACTTTCTTAATATGTATTGAATTGTTTTCAACTTTTACCAGAATGTGAGTTTTAAAGTGCTTAAAAAGTGTGCGGAAATGGGGCGCTGTCGGTCTAATAGTTTTTGTAAAATTGCAATTGATTATTGGAAAAACGAACAAAGTGACTATTTTTGATTGGCTGTACCGTCGTCTACGAAAAGCTACAGAGTTCTTTCAGTGCTCATTCTCTTCGTAAAGACTTAAGCTATCAAGTAGTAAAAAAAGTGGATATTTTTCATATTTTGTTTATGCAAAATCGTCATGAAGATATGGGTAGTTTTTCACTTGTAAATAAATTAATTAACAACCGCATTTTTTGTCCGATTTGTTAATGAAGCATATCATTGGAAAGCTGGTAAAAAATACGAATTTTCAAAAAAAAAAAGTCTTACAACCAACAGGAGCCGAGTTAGCAATTTTATGAACAATTATATTCGGCCCCCTCCTACCTTCCCAAAAGTTATATTTTTCAAGATTTCGCATTGTATTGAAATAACATTTCTTGAATAATGTTATTGTTATAAAATAAGGTTATATTAAAAGTTATACAATAATCCATTAAATCATAATTATTGTTAAATAACGCATATTTTATGAATGTAGTAAAAATGAAGAAAAATTTTTGAATTTACTGATATAAAAACATATAAATAGTAAATATTCTTGCATAATATATTCAATAGCATATACAGATGATCAATTATACAAATTACTACAATATTTTTCAGGAGTCTGGGAATTTTTGAAATTATATTACACAAGACAACGAAATTTTAAATAATTAGTCACATATGTATTAATATTTATTGTCTATTATTATACAAAAAGAAAAAAATCATTATAAATACCTAAATAATGCACCTTAAATTATCTCATCTTTTATAAATATAAAACAATTAAGAAATCTTCTTTTTTTTTGTTTGTACAATGTCATTTTCATCAACGTCACAATCATCTTTGCTTTCCGATTCATTTCTTCTTCGTTAGAGTCGTCATCGCTATATGTATCGCTATGATCATCGATGTCAGTACATACGAATTGGTTTACTTGAGTATCCTTAAACATATTATCTAAATTTAATATATGTTCAGCTATGTTCCCATTGTCGTTATCATCATCATCATCATCAATTACTGTGTCAATCATTTCTCTATTTACACAAATGTCGGAATCGCAGTTTGCGCACGCAGTAGTACACTTCATAACATTTTTCCTACAAGTTTTGTCTTGCACCCCTTCCTGCATTTACACTGAACCTGCTTTTTCAAAATTCGTGTTTTTTACCAGCTTTCCAAAGATATGCTTCATTAAAAAATCGGACAAAAAATGCGGTTGTTAATTAATTTATTTATAAGCGAAAAACTACCCATATCTTCATGACGATTTTGCATAAACAAAATATGAAAAATATCCACTTTTTTTACTATATGATAGCTTAAATCTTTACAAAGAGAATGAGCACTGACAGAACTCTGTAACAGTTTCCTAGACGACGATACAGCCAATCAAAAATAGCCACTTTTTTCGTTTTTCTAATAAACAATTGTAATTTTACAAAAACTATTGGACCGGCAGTACCCAACTTCCGCACACTTTTTAAGCATGTTAAAACTCACATTCTGGTAAAGTTGAAAACAATTCAATAAATATTAAGAAAGTTATTAACAATTGAAAAATAAGTCATTTTTAAAGTTTAATTTGCAATAACTTTTTTGTTTACAGACTGATTTTGACAAACAAAAACTCATTTTGAAGATATTTTCAAGACGTACAATTCGTTTCTGGAACATTTTTCTCTAAATCCCTTAGATTTTCCGTGAAATCCAAAAAACCGGGAAAAAATCATTATTCGACCTATTTGTTAAAAAAAAAAAACAATGTTTCAACCAAAATTTGTTGAGACACGAGATGAGACATCATTTCTACCACCTTCCCCTATCCATTTCTGCAATCAGATCGCAGCCAGTATTTGAGTCATTTTTACCTCCCAAAAATCGCTTCGTTTCATGGCCTAAAAGTACAAGGTCTCTTCTTTCCAATAATTGTTTCGTTGAAAATTTTAGTTCTTAGACTTTTTACAAAGCTTATATGACGATATTTTAAACCCCATTTTAATATAATGGACCTATGTTCAAACTGTAAAACTTCATCTGCTTATTACACATGTTTATCATTTTTATTATTCAACTGCTTCAGTTTTAATTTTATGTCTAGAAAAACTTTTATACCTTCTACGTCCTGACACTAGATTTTGTAGCTATAAAACTTATCTATCTACATTATTACTATTTCTTCTAGTTTAATAATTATTTCCATTTTGCTCTAAGCTAGAAAGTCTGTTCTAAAAGTCCAGAATCTTTTGTTTTACACTCCTTTATCTAACTTTGTCTTAGGACATCGACCGTTAATATTACCCAGGGTTAATGCCCCGCAAGTACTTTAATATCAGCTTTTTGGTGTATTTTCTCTGTTTTATTTACTATCGTATTTAAGATCACTATAATTTTAAACTTTTCTTATAATATTGTAATAATTTTAATTGCTAGTGATTTTTATTTTTATGCAATTATAGCAATACCTGCAGCCATTTTTCACAAGTTGGACTTTTTTATTTGCCAAGATAATATTAAATGATCGATTCTTTCAAAGCTTCGAATTCTGGGTTCTGTAGTAGGTACAGGGGTGTAATAATAAGAAAGGCAAATACTAACTTTCTTGTATTGATAAAATATTTTTTTAAGTTCCACCAATAAAAGTTTTGTATTATTAGATGAAAAAATAAGCAAATGTAATACAATCCACAATTTAAAGTTATGACATATACTGACGTGATGAACAAAATGATTCTTAGTGAAAGTCATATTTTAAGCATCAAATTAAATCAAAATACATTTAATAGGCATGTAGACTGTGACCATCCGAAACGATTTCACAGACCTACAAAGGTATTCTTTTTTCATGACGTACTTTGATGCGCTGAATCCATCGTTCATCCAAATTGAGATATTTTAACCCGAAAGTGAATATCTAAAAACACCAGGAGTTTTTGAGCATGTTGGTGAGCAGACTTAAAATCAACAAGAAAAAATTTATGAAATATAACCTGGATTCATAACCTGAATATATAGACACAAAATCTGTGCATTCGGAAACTAAAAACTTGATTTTAGTCCTTTTGTGAATGAACCTTAAATTCAGTGTGGCAGTAGTCAAATGCAAGATAAAACACAAGAGACAAAAACCAGAGATGATAAAAAAAAATATGAAAGAATTTTAATTCTACATCAAAAAGTCACAACTAGATGTTAAATTTGAAATTGATTTTCTTGAGTACTCCATTAATTATTTCTGCGATGAATGCTATTGAGAGCTGGTTTTAGTTACTAAAGGGTTAACATCATATTTTAAGTTTTCGAATATACGCAACATATGACTATATATTCAGGTTATATGTCTATTTTCGAAGGTTTTTTCGTAGAATGAAAATCTAATCACCAACATGCTCTACCGCCTCTGGTTTTTGAGACAGCCAATTAGGTAAACGAATTTGGTTTTAACAAATCACTCTCGTCATCAAAGATGGATTCGAGACACTTATATTTGTAGCTCTGTGTTACGGTTATATACACAAACTGATTGACATTATTTTATCATGAATTTCAATATGATTTTTTCGACTTAATACAAGTCTAAATTTCGCTCAATTGCCTCAAATATATAAAATAAACACTCGTCGTTTTAAATTCGATTTTTCGAGAAGTTTGAATAAAAGAAGAATTTAATGAATTTAACGCAATGCTGCTGGGCTGGATAAAAATAACACACACTCCCCTTGGATGGAGTTTATAATATGCAAAATAATTTTAAAGCTACATTCAACTTTCTAAAATATATTGAGATGAAGCTAGAGGTTAAACTCAGTTTTCAACGTAAACAAACTAAATATCGTACAAAGGGAGATTTATTGTAGCCTATTTATTGAACTTGTTGCCATCAAACAATATAATACAAAGTTGCGTAGGTACCTATGAGCAATTCTAAATTAATTTCAAGAGAACTTAGTCATGTGTATGAGACATTTCCAAAATAAACTACAACTTCCTTTGAACAGATCCAACATAAAAGAGAATCTAGAGCAAGTCAATTGTTTTCTAGAGTATAGTGGCAAAAACAAGGAATATCTTGGATGACAACATACATTGTTTTTTACAATTATATATTCCTCAGTATAAATATTTAATTAACAACCCTAAGTACTTCAGTTAAGCGTAACGTAAACTAAATTAAAGACGTACTTTAAAGGCCTAGGCCTAAATATATGCAAAATAAGGAAAACTTTTTGAAGGCAATACCACAAAGCAAAGTTTAAATTAAAAAATAAACTTGAAAGGGGTGACTATAATTCTCTGCTTTTTGAACTAAAAATAATTTAAAATATTATGTTAATTTCTAACAAAGTTTTAATTTGTTTTATAACAAATAATAATATGTTTTCATACTTCCAAGGGAATGGTTGTACAACTAGATCGCGGTTAAATTTTAAATATAAAGCCTCGCTAAACGAGCATTCTGTTTAAAATTCAGAGCATAAAATTACATAGTATATTTTTAAATTGAAATATTTTAAGTTAACGATATTATGTTTTCACTGTTTGTCAACAATCTGCAATGTTATAAAACTCGCAGTAATAAAATTAAATAAAACATTTAATCATCTTTAAATTATTATTCATTGCATCTTACAGTGAAATTTCATAAAATTTTGGCTACTAAATTTAAATTTCTGATTGTATTATTATCGTTTTAGTAAGCACATATACAGATTCTAACTCTCTTTCAAAACTTTTTGTAGCACTTTTATTATTGCTTGTAAAATTACATACCATATATTTAAATGAAATAATTCTATTCACGATCCACGTTTTAACATTTTAAAATATATATAATTGTAAATTTCAAGCCAGAAAGGCGTAAATACACTCATTCATGGTTATTATTAATTAAAGTTAATACTTTACAGCTTTTAAACAATTATATACTGGATGAGTCATTTTAATTGATTCACTCAAATATCTCGCATTTAGTAGTGACCCTTGAGAGTTACCTTACAATTTATTTCAAAGTAAAGTCGATTTTTAAATTGGGAATATCTATTTGCAACAGTAATGTGCGCGATTCGGTGTCATCTGGCGTATAAAAAAAACGACTTGATTTTAAAATAACCCCCAATATCACTGTTAAGATCAAATCCAAGGTCACGGCTAAATGCTCCCCTTCGAACCCTACAACATTTGTTTGATACCTTTTTATCGAAAATGCGTTCCTGGCGAGATAGTTGAGTGGATCAATAATAATTTTACCGTCAAATGATCTCCAAATGACACTTAAACCCCAGATTATTTATACCGTTAAATGCAGAATTTTCTCCGCTTTACATTTTTTTGAATAGGTTTCAAATAACTCTCAAAATAAATCTCAGGGTAAAATTTTATATTTTTTTCGAAAATGCATTCCTAGCGAGATATTTGAGTGGATCAATTAAAAAAACTCACCCAGTAAATATTACAAAAACAGTTCTCCTTTTCTTTTTCTTTCATGGTAAAACATAATAAAGCTAAGAATGAGCGTGATACAGGATTTTTGAATATTTTTTTTGGAAATTGGTAATTTATGAAACACAAATAGATATTTTTCCACAATTGTAGCTTTTTTTTTCATTTATGATACATACTGTACATAAAACATTTTTATTTTTCACATTATTTATAAGTATTTGATTTACACTTTATACACTTCCTGAATGCGCGTTTTCTGCAATCACATTTTTCTAAATCCTCCTTTATTTGGCTTGTGTGTTGATATTTGAAACATGAACTGCATATTTCTCGGAAATGTATAAGACTTTGTATTGCCTGATCTCGAAAGCAATAATGTGAATAGAACCCCATTTTGTCTATCAAAAGCAATACTTAGTAATGGGAGTAGATCCCGTAATACAAACAGGATCTGAGAAAACAGGTCAGTGGTCAGTGTACTCGACTGAGTGTAAAAAGCGAACATTTTATACTTTATTGTCCTCCATTTTAGTTTGCCAATTGATTGGTTTTACTTTCGAAAAACGGATATTAAAATGGTAACCGATGATAGACAAATCAGGCCGATACAAATCAAAAGTAAATTAACAAATAATGGCATTTTATTAGCTTCACGTTTACATTTGATATATAACACAGTTTAGCTTAAAAACGAATTTAATTTGTTACTAACCCCTTTTTTGGGCGATTTATTCACTTCCATAAAAAATATTGATGGGCAGTTTCAAATTTTAAGTAAAGATTATGTAAATATATTGGCGTATCACATCCATTCATCGCTTTCCATGCCATCGATGAAAATAGTCACGCTTCTGTAAAATTTTTAATGTAACCAAAATACTACACAAACTATTTGGGCTTCAATTTGTATTCAAGGAAATGATTAAATTCCCATAGACCTCTACTAGAAATTTATGTACCCCAAGTTACTGATTATACAAATAACCACTAATATTCTTAGCTTTTTGGCTTCTTTGCATGTATTACTTATTGCATACGATATTTAATTTTGTGTTATTTTATACGAAAGCAACGCGTTATTGTTAAGTTTCTGAAATAACTTTGGAAGTTTATGTTAAACTAATTCTGAACTAATGGAAACGTAATGTTGCCGTTTGCTAGGCTAGTAAAACTATTATAAACCGCAAAATACCAGTTTTTTGTACTCTATTATGATCAAGCGACATAATGAAAGTACAAAATTTTTTAAAAAGTACCCGACATTTTGCGTTACAGAATTTCTATTTTGTTCTAAAGTACTATTACTTTACTCTAGATTACTAGAATCAATATAATGTCTTATAATGTAATAATGAGAGTTTAAATAATGCTTGATATGATTATTATTTCATTTAAAAATTTATTTGTCTAAAATTATTACTGAGATGTTAAAGCGATGAAAAGTGTGACACACTATACATAAATCTGTAATCCAGTTTTGGAATAAAGTTCGTTCAATATCGAGACCGAAATACACGTTCCAAACAAGTTGCATATAGACGCATAGAACAAGGAATGTTTGTGATAAATCACAGAGTTTATACCACAATTCTACCGATGCATTGCTAACATTCCTGCAGACAACATAAGACTTTGTCATATTCCAATTCGCTAAGTCTATATTGTTGCATTAAAAAATGTATAAGGAGTTTTACGTCTACCTACCTTTCACCTCATTGAAAATGATAAAAATAATAATAAAAATTATTTAATTTTTTAGGTGAAAATTCAAAAAGAAAATTCCTTTTTCATTTTTCTCGAAAATGGTATTTTCAGTTGACAGCTGAGATTTTTGTTCGTCGAAATCATTAATAAAAAAAGGAATTTTTGATGTCCTCGAGATAAAATGAGCTAAAGATTGCGCATCCATCGCCAATAGACAGCGAACATAGTAAAAGAGCAGTTCCTTAGTTTATTCGGGGTGTCCCATTTTAAAAACCTGATCTAAATATTCCCAGAGTTCATGAGATAGAAAAAAATATTCATTGCAACAATTGCACCGTTCGAAGAAAGAGACTTTGAGATATTCAGGACTATTTTAAGGTCAAGTTTTTTCTCAAACTGTAATGTAATATCTTCCGTACTTCCCATTTAAAAAAAGACTTGACCTTGGAACTGTCTTTTCGATTGCGTTATTTTAAAATAAATCCCTTAATGGTTAGAGATTAAAGGAATTTACCTTAGAACAACGTATTTATTTATTGCGTGTGGAAACGAATTATTAACAATAAAGATTAAATTTTATAAGAGTTATAATAATCAGACGAGATAAATTTCATTTTAAAAACTGACTGAAAAAAGTATGTCATAGTCTATTTAGTTGTGAAGTAAAATAACAAACGACAAATAAAATATTGTTCTGAATTAATGAAAAATTTTCATTTGTCACATTTAAATCATAACTAATAATTTATTTAGCCACATAAAATTTACTACAATCAAAGTATTAATATATATAGAGCATATCGTTGAAAACGCAGTAATTTACAATAAAAAAGACTTATTAATAAACTGCTAATCAAAAATGTAAAGCACACAACCAAAACATACAAAAAGTAAAATACACTGGCATTACTGTGTATTATTTGAGAGAATGGTATTTTTAAAATATCGTAGTTCATGTTGTTAATTTGGTTTGTGTGGTCTAAAATACAGGTACGCGTTTGATAAATACTGACATTGCCATAAACAACTTTATTAAAATCGATTCATAGTCCTTGCGTAAATAGTAAATGTCAACATATTGCATTTTAAAACAAATGGAATCTATACCAAAAGAGTAGATGCCATTTATTAAAAGTAGCACTTAAGGGACTTGAAATATGTTTATCATTAGAGGATGCATATTGAAAATTTTCAGAAATAAAAACGGAGTCGGGTATACTAAATACCAAACTAAAAGTTTCATAATTTCTTGGTGTATAAATACCTATACAACTTACATTTTTAATTAGTAAAAACGTAATTATACTTATATTATTCTTAATTTCATCAAGTTATTATTTACACGCGGACTATAAACCCTATTTTCTGCATATACAAAGTGTTTCAACAATAATGACCCAACTTTTTACCCTCCCGCTCACTTATGTAATAAGTTCGTAGATGATTAAAAAATGTTGATACACTGTGTATAATAAACGACTATGTAAATATTAAGCAAAGCTGAATTCTTTAACATATATACCCATTAAATTATTTGTAGGTGTGAAAAGTGGGTTTCGAAACAGAATGATCTTACATAAAGAATTGTTAACTTTATTAATAAATAACTTTAAAACTAGTTTAGAAAGTAGCATTTTAAAGAACTGTTGTTAATTATATTATTATTGGTAGTTCTTTTTTTGATTTGCTAGTCAAAGACGGCTCCGCAAAATAATGTTAAGGATTTGAATAAAACATTTAATTTTAACGAGTAATTAATATACGGGTAAATTATTTAAAGTTATTGGTAAATTATAGAAAATAGTATAAATCTAATGCCATAATGATTCAAATAATCTAATCCAGTACTGTATAAAGCAAAAATTCCATTTAGAGCCTTACTTCTTCGTATTAAAGATATATATGAAATCACATATTTTCATTTTTAGGTATTTGTTGTAAAAAGTAACAAAGTGTAATCGGTGCTTTGTCACTTATTTCACAACGGCTTATTAACTCAATCAAATTTTACTTTATTCATTAAATTGTACCTTCGAAAAAATATATTTAAATCTAAATTCTTTATAATCTATTTTACAGCATAGATAATTTCGGAGTTATACCAGATTTAATAAAACTGGAAACATTTAAAAAAAAAGTCGAAGGGTATTTCATTGAAACTATTAAATCCTAGATCCGGTTTTAATAATGTTAATGTACTTACACCAAAATTATTATTAAGGCATTAAAAATTATATTTAAGTAGGCAATTGTGTCCACCGTACTTAAGTATTTTAAATATTTAATGTCTGAAGTATTGATAGTCTGATGTAGCGCCCTGATAATTTTCGTGGACGATCAAGATGTTTGAGCATGAATGTTTTTCCTACTTACTTTGACAAATATTGGAGGTGTTTACCTAATAAATGATCGAGAAATATGTTATTAATAATTTAAATGTTTATTACGCCATAAAATTGTCAATAGGGATACTATCGACCTCAAACCTATGCCATTTTGTTCAAATTTATTGACAAAGGCGTCACTTTAAAATTGGAAAAATGAATTGGAAAATTACATCATCTACGCATGCCACCTTAAGGTGAGCTCATGGTATATTTTATATATAGCCAACTAATCCGAATTTTGTATACACCGTTATTATTATAGGGTAATGTTATTGGTATTAGTTAAAGTTAGGTAGACCACCATACTAACAACTAAAAGCAACTAATTTTTTCTCTAAAAGTGAAACTTTATGTCTTTAAAAGCCTTTTAAATCGTATAACTTGCTTCACACTTATATAAGTCGTTGCATATTTTTATAGGAAAAAATTTTTGAAAAAGCTAATTAGAAACAAAGATATTGCAAAATTGGTAAGCTTGGATAATTAAATTTTTGCAATTTTTAAAAAAGTGGCATCTTTTCTATCAAAAAAACTCATCAATTAATGTAGTGGAGTAGATTATAAGAATTGAAATCCACTTAAGAAGATACAATTTCTGCCATGCTCAATAGAAAATATTAGAGCATAATGAAAATCAACTATTTTAAAAATGCAAAAATTTGTACTGAATCTTATGGGAAATCAGGATCTTGGTACTACAATTTGTCGATTAGATGAGATTGAAGAAAATTAAAAAGAGGCTTTTTGGTACAGTTTTCTTTTTTGGCAGTAAATATTTAGCTTAACGTAGAGTTTACTGAAATATCAATTTAAAGAAATGACAGAAAATGTAAGGTTAACCCACATTAAAATGAAGGCGAAGTATTTGGCAACGTTGCATGAGCGCGCACTTCAGATTTTTGAATATATTCAATATGAAAACTTTTATGCGTTGATATTTTAAAATTATACAGATTAATTAATTATTCTGAGATATAAATATATATATATATATATATATATATATATATATATATATATATATATATATAATCTGAAGTTATGATGTGTATTATCTTCTTTATATTGTATAAGTTTATACTATTACATTTTATGCATTTTACATGAAAAATACTAACTCCATTAAAAATTTTCTCTTTAACGACATGTTTTGAAGATACTGTGGTAAATCACAATTTTTACACCACAAATTGTCAGTAATACATTTTATTTCTATCGTTCGGTTATTGATGTGGACGTAAACATCTTGTGTAGCGAAATTTTCCTTTAATTTACGTTGTTTTGCATTCATTATATTCTAACGCCATTGTTTACATTTGAGACTTACAAATTTACCAGCACCTTTGCCATAAGACATTCGATATTATGAGTAAACACTTTACTATTTTGTAAACTTATTAATTATGTAAGTAATGCCTAGACTGTCTCGGGCATAAACATAAACAGTAAAAACAATACGTTGCCAACTCGCACACTAGTTCCGACTAGCTGATTTAATAATTTTTTTAAAACACTTGCTATTTCAATGATAAATGCCGTGCAAAGTATTTAATTTTAAATTATTGTATTTTTTATTAGTATTTTAATTCAATCTGTTAAATATTGGATACTATACTTCATCTGACTCACGTAGTAGCGAATGGACTTCGGTCAAAGGCTTCTAGATAAATGTAGTTTCATTTTTTTTGTTTTTTTTTCTTGCGTTAGCACACTAATATGATGCTCTACATCACTTTTACTACTATCCAGTAGTAAAACTCCTTTAAAATGAACATAATGATTAATACAAAATTCGGTTTAATTGCCCAGTTATGAGAGATACCGTGCGACTACCACAGCGGCGTCCGCTTGGATGCTGTAATTTTGTACTAATTTTGCAATATCTCGTGTTTTTATTAACTTTTTTCAATTTTGAAAAAAGTGTAATCTTTATTATTAAATTTGAAATAAAACTGCATGGATTTAAGGTTGATAGTATAATTAGTAACAATTTAACTACATTATAAACATTAAAATTGTTTTTAACAAATTTCCAGATCATTTCTCGGAAAAACACCATCAATATTCATACTCAGCGGGTCAGAATAAATAAGAAAATCTTTGGTTTGTTCAAACATCTTGATCAGCTACGAAAACCTCTTGTGAGTGCACAGAATGTAACACTGTTTTTAAAAAATTCAATCAATACTCGTCTTTAAAACAAAGTTTTGAGACTCTAATAGAGATGGATTTTGGCCAAACCCAGTATATATTTGATATAAGAATTCATAATTAATACATCTTATTTAATACTAAGTATAGAATTCACATTATTTTGTGGTACGAGTCTAAAACTTTTATGGCCTCATTACGGGTCATTTGACAGACTGCTGCTCAAAAAAGTATCTCCTTAGAAAAGTCGTTTAAATAGTCTGATAATATAGTTTTAAACATTTGTTCATATGTAAATAATTTTTAAACTATTTAAACATGATTTTAAATTACTCAAATGAAATTTTCACCTAGTGCAAATAACCAACTGATGTGTTACGGGTTAATTAACTTCCTATTTAATATAATTGCTAAATATTACAATTCACACTGACATGTATTAATACTATTTTAATTTATTTGTGTCAGGACATGTTGTATAAACTGAAAATTAATTTGTCAATAATTATCTATTGTTAAATATAACTTAATTTTATTTAACTTTTAAAAATTATTTTATAACTTCCATATATTATTTAATTTTTCTATAGAATATTACTACTAGCGAACAATTTTTTCATGAGAATTAAAGGTAAGTATCTGAACAGTTAAATAAACGATAAAATGGCTTAGATAGGGAGTTATAGGATTATTATTTTATTGCCCTATAAACTCATTTTTAGTAAAGTCTTAAACTGCAGATGTACTTTAAAAGATAGGAACATAATCTCAACCACTAAATAAAAACCACAAAGTTTGACAAATTCTAATTGGCCAACAAATGGTTTTATTTTATAATTTCCTGTGAATATTTATCGCAAAGAAATCAAATAATCATTTTTTTTTATTAAGAAAAAACATCTTTCATGCTTTTTATGAATTTATTTTATATGAATTTATGGTATTGTTAATTTCATACACGAAACTAAAATAATAATGAATACTGCATTTCCTAGCAAAATTGTTGTGAAATAACTTTTATGACCAGGCTCGATGTTCCGTGCTTCCCAATAAGAATATGTACAGGGAATCGCAAAATCGATATTTTTATGAGGTTGCTCGTTAACTATTAACGTAAGCAAAAAACTAATAAAGTACTTATGACCTGTTGTTTGGAAAAACCAAAAAAGTAGCAAACAGAACTGGAAAATTTACGTTTGTTTTAAGATATAGGGTGAAATTGAAAAGTTGTCAATTTTTATGATGTACTGTAACTTTCTTATTTAAAAAGAGTTAAGGAATTTTTTTCAGTATGTTTCAAACATAATCTAATAATTTGATACAGAGTGTGTGGATAATAGAACACTCTATTTATTTTTATGTGATATAATAAAGGTTTTATCTCTCTATATAACCACATAACAGACGCCGTATTAAAATAAAATATAAGCTAGATTTTGCCAGAGTAATATGGCACTTAAAGGAAAATACAAAAATAGCACAAAGCTTGAACAAAAAAACATAATTTGTTCTACATAAAAAGGTACGTAATTTTGGAAAATATGCTAAAGAGAAAGGAACTCGAAAAGACCCCTATTATCGACAGCCCTTTCTTACCGATTTTACGGCGTTCAAAATATAGACTCTTCTTACTTTGTTACACCCGTTATGAATTACTTCAAGAAGTTATTCTTGCGTGTTAATTTTTTAATCCTGCATTTTATTCAAGTATTCAACCATCTATCAAGGGACATTCGATTTAAATACTTATAAGAATAGTAGTGGATCAGACAATGGCAGTCCTGATTCTTCCCATTAAAGAGAACGCACTAAAAGAGTTTTTTCGTAGTCATAGCTGTTATAAAAACGACTTTTAGTACCAAAATAAAAATCTGCACCGACGCAGAAAAATAAAAACTATATAAATACCTTACTAATCAAACCAAACTTAAAATAAAATATTTTTTGGAACTGCCAGGTACAAACAAAATCCACACGAACACCAAAATAAAGAACTAATGTGTCAAGTCTTATGCGATAATAAGAGTATTCGTAGAATATTTATGTAATAGCGTTTCAGTCATTTAATGCCTGGGTACCTATTCTCGTTCTTGAGAGAACGATCACTTGATGGAAAGTGACCGTGGTTCTCACGAAAAAGTAAAAAACCGTATTCTGAATACGTTTTCGTACTTTTTCGTGAGAACCACGCCCACTTTCCATCAAGATGATCATTCTCTCAATAAGCCCGGTTAGATCTTCGTTTTTCAATGAATGGCACAATCCTACGTTGCGGATTATAGAAAATCAGCGCGTTGCGCTGTTGTCAGACATCTTAGTTAATATGGATAACGAAAAAATAATCGGAAAAGTTTCAAGTAAGAATAATAATAAAAATATTGCCGTGGCATTGTGGTAAGAGCTGCCACTGATCGACAAACAAAAAGAATGTGTCATTTTTATCATATCAGACAGATATATCTATATATAGCAATTGAGATGTCACGTTCTGCTTTTGGGGATCAAAATATATTGATATATGGTCTGATCTGGTTAACAGAGCAGGCGCACACAAAAAATGCTCTTAGATCAGAGACTCCAAAAAATTGAATCTGGCGTGAGAATTACTATATCGCTCCAATAATTTACAAAATCTTTGAGATTATATCCTAATACATATACGACTAAAAACATTGAAAACTGCGTAATCAATCAGGCCTTAAAATGCCTACACAGTTCTTCCTAACAGCTTATATATATTTAAATATACTACAAAGCTAGCTTTACGTAAAGCCTTTTCTTTTAGCTTAAATAAGATACAAATTCAACATTTTTTGTATAATATATGGACAATATTTAAGTCCAGGATTCAGACATCATCATTATATTTCACATCAAATAACTTTGTGAAAGTAAAGCCGGGAAAAGTAACCTTAAAAATCCGATTAAATTATTGTATACTATGCCTTTATCCATGACAGAAAATTTTTATTTAGCCGGAATACAGAAAAGCCAGATCAACTTTAGCAAGATAAATCGGTGTATTAAAAACAAAGCTCATAAAATATGATCTTCATAGGCAAAATGTTTCACTCAAATGGTAATTTTGTAGATAACAGCATTTTTATGCTACGTGATCAACTAAATTGAGGATTATGGGTAGCTTGACTCATATCGTTTATTTTTGCGACATCCGTTGGAGAGTTTACAGTTTTTTATTAGCGGGATTTTTAAAACAAGATGCTTGTTGTAATTAAAAATGTGTAATATTTAAAAATCAATAAAACACATGAAGACAGTAATATACTAACATATTTTTTACATATTTATATATTTTTTAAAAATTTTAAGTACTAGGCAAAATGTTTTGCGACCAAATTGGAGTAAAGTTGCCCGCTATTGCCACCTCGATTTTGCGTTGCAAAAAGTTTTATACTTAAATATAATTTCTTAGTTTTAAGTAATATTCCGAAAATAACATCCCTTAGTAATTTGTAAGACGATTTAAGGATTAAAAAAAACCGGTAATAGTGAATAGATGCGGTCGCCCACCAGCGATCTGTTTATTACATTAATATGTATAATCGTAAAGTATACCTACAAACTACAGCCACATTAGACTTAATGCCAAAGTCACTTCATTACCGTAAAGATCAATATTTGACGAAATATACTTGGTTGCCGTTATCCTATCAGGCTTAGCTCGTTATGTTGTACTATAGCTTTAGCTTCCCATTATAATGGGGTAAGCCTTTAGCGAGAATAGCATATTAACGAATATCTTCGTCTTGTATTCCATTACGTTAACCAAGAATTGAAAATTGTTGTTCAGTAAATTTAATTCATTGCAAGTGTGCACGTTTCAAAGAGCTTTTAGTGTTTAATTCCAGTTTGAGAAGGTCGATGTAATATGGCTAATTAAAAAAGTTTCATGATTAAATAAAGCTTTCCTGGATTGAATTAATTTTTTACTCTGTATAGTGATTAGTTTCCAACAAAAGGAAATTTTCTACAAAGAAAAAAAAAATTTATCTGTGTGAGTAAAGAAAACTAAAAAGTAATCGATGAATAAGAGTGGTAATGATACTCGACCTTCGATGCCGATGCGAATCCAAGCAGCGCCGTCGCCTAACTATCTCCGAAATATCTCTGTCTCAGTCCGTTCAGTGCCGGGCATCCTTTGAGAACATGGTCAACAGTTTCATCTTCGTGCAGGCACCATCTGCATACCGGCTCATCCGCGACGTAAATGCTGCAAGGATGACAATGTTCCGTCAGCAATCTCACGATGATCCGCAGTTCTTTCTTCTGTTTATTTATTTTTATTTTATTTATTCAAACAGTACACTACAGAATAAATCATTCCTAATGGTACAAAAGAGAAAAAAAAATGACACTGCAAGTACCACACAACTTAGAAATAAATTCAAATAAATACGTATAAATATAATTATTGCAAAACAAAACAATACTAACAGTTATTGACACCTATTACTTAACAGGCATAAAATTATTACATATTTATCCAAAATTAAGCATTTGTTTTAAATTACATAAGTTTGCTGAAAGTTTGAATTGTAGCTTATTAAAAGGTTGTCCACAACATTGCTCTTACCATAATTAGGTGATTTCTTATAGAGAAGAGTTGTATGCTTCTCACATTTCTCTGTGGAACCCGGATTGATACCAAGCCAACAATATCCTGGCAATCTATAATACCATTAATGACTTTGTATAAAAATATAAACATAGCGTTTTCTCTACGAGTTTTAAGCAATTTTAGACCCCATAATCACAGTCTAGGGTTATAATTGATGTTTTTGCAAGGAAAATGGTGCTTAAAAAGCAGATATATTAAAAATCTGTTCTGAACATTTTCCAAACGATCTACGTAACATTGATAAAATGGGCTTCATATTATAGAGCAATACTCGAGCAAACTGCGGACCAAAGAGTAGAACAATGTTGTAATGACCTTGGTATCTCTTATATATTTGGTGTTTTGCTTAATGAATCCTGTCAACTTGCAACTTTTTAAGACAATACTGTTTATTTGCCTATCGAACAATAGATTGTTCTGAAAAATTAGACCCAAATCTTTAAACTGAGTTACAGCATCGAGAGGGACATAATTTACATGATATTGAGAAAGATTTGAGATTTTGTAAAAATTTAACGATGTACACTTAATAACATTTAAGGATAACAAATTTCTTTTACACCATTCCACTACCCGATCTAGATATGGTTGAAAATTTAACTGGTTGAAAATTTAAAGAACAATTCACACTGTTATATAACTTTAGATCGTCTGCATAAAGAAGGAAAGATCATAACTGGAAACAGGTCCCAATGTTATTGAGAAATAGAAAACATGATACAGGTCCGAGATGAAATCCTTGCGAGATTTCAAACTTCACTGTTATGATTTTTGAGGTAACACTATTCATATTAACAACCTGCGTCCTGTCTCTCAGCGAGCCATGACAAGTAAACACCCGACACACCCATCACAGATAACTTTTTAGCAGTAGAGAGTGGCAAACAATGTCGAAAGCCTTGCTTAAATCTATGTAGATGATGTCAACCTGTTGTCTGTTCTCCACCGCGCTAACTATGTAGTTAGTAACTAGATTGATAGTAGTTGATTTTCCTTTATAAAAGTCATGTTGCTATTTGAATATTTTTCTTTTAAACGTCTCAAAAATTTCGTCTGTTATAATAGCTTCAAATAACTTGGGAAGGGCGGATATAATAGAAATGCTTCTATACTTGGAAATATTGGATTTATCTCCAGACTTACAGTTTGGATGCATAGAGGATTCTTTCCAATTTTTTGAGAATTCTCCAATGTTAAAGAATAGCTGAAAAAGGTTACATAGGGGAGTAGCTAGTGATTTGCAGCAACGTTTTTTTAAAGCAAAAGGTATGTTATTCAATCCGGCAATTTTATGCTCATCTAGACTTTTTATTTTATTTAGAATTTCGTCTGTGGTAAAAGTGTGGTTGCAAAGGTTTCAATGAATTCAACTTTTGAGGTATCAACCTGTGATAGATCCAAATCCGAATGATCGACGAAACAGGTTTGAAACTAATCAGCGAAAGCTGTAGTGTCGAAAACGATTGATCTTCATAATTCCCTTTGCACGGAATTCCGGCATTCTTGCTTAAAAAATGACCATAAGAACAAAAATATTTTATACTTTCCGGACTTATAAGTCCTGTCCTCGATGGAAAAAGCAATCAATTTGCAGCTTACACTCTTTATTCAGGAATAAATATTCATCATAATTCTCATTACACCTTTTTAGGGAAAGAAACTTCTTAGTAAACAGTGCATAGGTCCAGTTATATGTTCCTTGGCTCATCTCATTCTAGGGGCATAAATTTACTTTCCTGCAATAGTTTCAGTCCTATTTTATCAACATAAATTGGAACAGATATAATGGGTTGGGGTCATATGGCTCAGCCGTGGAACCCATCTCTGCCAAACGGTCTGCTTGTTCTAGAAAGTAATTTATTACAATTAAATATAGTTAATTAAAAAAAAAAAGAGTAAAAATTAAATTGCCTACTGCTAACTTTTAGGTGATGCTTTTCTTTCAATTATCTAAAAATAAACCATATTTATCATTGACATATTGACTTACTAATTTGGAGACCGAATGTTCTAGACCATAGATTCTAAAATCAAGATATCCTTTATACTACTATCTTAGAATTCTGTTGTATATATTATTATTTTCTTAAGTATATACATTAGCAATTCGATTTCACGATAATATTATTGTAGTTGTTTATATAAATTATCCTGTCAAGCAGAGAAAAGGAAATAATATATACAAACAGTTTGTTTCGTGCAAATACAATTCTGGTCCTCTCTCTATACGCGTTTCGACCACCTTATGGTCTCGCCAGTGAAGCTGAATCGAACCCAGAGCAAAATTTGCAGGAAATAACTGCTATATAAAATATAAAGTCCAAAGTATATCGGTAGGATATTAAAAAATTTCCGACTTCTATGCCAGAATGAAAAATATCGCCAAACATCTATACACTCACTGGAGTAGTGTGAAATTTTAAGAAAATCAAAATTTTAGGAAGAAATTTCTTACTGAAATGTTAATTTTTTTAAAATTCAGTAAGAAATTTCTGAAAAGTTTATTTTTCAAAAACACTATTGTAGGTCCATATTTCGATGTTAAATTGTTAAGCTTAAATTAATGTTTTTATCATTTATTATAGTCTCATACCAAGGCCAAAGTCAATCCATTTTGACTATTGATTATTCAACAAAATTCGAATGATATTGTAGAACACACATGCAACTTCAAACATGCACTTTTAGTATTTGCCGAGTATAATAATAAAGCGAATAGAGGGCCTTTCATGGTAGCATTAAATGTATTAAAGTATCCCACTCGTAAATCCAATGTTTGTAAAACTAAAAACGGATATTTTTAGTTCTGCAGGATAAACATACCGGTTAAAAGTTCCTTTCATATTTACCATAAAGAAATCTGCTTCACTTAAAAATAAATCGTACAAAAATCAAATCAAAAACATATTGGAATTATATGGAAAACTTCTATTACTAAAAAAAGCTGGTCTTCGAACTTCTAATGCCCTTATTTAAAAAAATTATATGATTTTTATAGTTATAACGGAGGAAAATTACCTGAAGAAGTTTTTACGCCATTCCTAATCACAAAAATAATAGTTGCTAATTTATCTTGCCCTAAACAAAAATCCATGCTTCATATTTTATGACATAGAGCAAAAGATGAAAAATTACCATACTGTTAAAATAAATCGATTAAAGTGAAAAGGAAGGTAATTTTAATTGAGGGTCAACCTGGAACTAGGATGACTGTTTAATGTAACTCGGAAATGCATTCGATTAGAGTAAAAACCATTATTAAGGCATTATTAGATTCATTTCCGAAGCAATTATGTTTGCATCTGTTTCGAAACATTTTCATTTTACTATACGGAAATAGGGAAAAATATTAAAGTTCTATTATTTTCTTTATGTTTATTAGAATGCTAAAAATATTACTGACATTTTTGTTGTAAAGATGTTATTTGAGAAAAAAATATACGAAGTATAAACTGTTTATTTGAAGAATCGAAAAATACCAACAATTTTAATTACTTTGTTTTTCTGGTAAATGTTCACTGAAGTATTTCAAAAATAACAAGAGATGGGCTTAAATGAAAAATAAAAATCAATACTTACCTAACACTTCCATAACTTTTTGTATTAACTTAAACGGTACCAAATATAGATACTATTGATACTTCTACATTACGTAATAATTTATCAATATTAAGAGTAGAATTTAAAAAGTTATAATGACAAATTAGTTCACAAATTATTATTTTACCGAAAAAAGTAACAAACTAGTTTTTTGTCTGAAACCTTTACGCAATCTATATGATACAAGTTTCTTTTAAAAATAAACGCGAAACTTTTTCTTATAATTAATTCTACACGTGCCGAAGTTTTCTCAAGTTAGTGGTAAATTTCTCTTATTCCCGAAATGAATTCCGCCTCATCTCTATACTCTGAAAACTTGCTTCACGACCGTCTTGCTCCACAAATACAAGATATATATTCTAAAAGTCTTACGTATCCATATTTCAAGAATCTGTGTATTTTTAGTGAATATTTTTAACATTTGTCAAGCGACGACTTGGTGGCAAATTTAAAGGGCTTTTTTATTTTCCAGACTGCTTTCTGGCTGTTTTCTGTATAACAAAGTTGTGGCTTCTATATTTTATTTTACACAATTGTATTTTTTGTATTTATTTATTTTTTTTTGCCAAAAATAACTAATAACACTAGTTTACAGTACATCTGTTGACTACATATGATATGCTAATTTCAAATATATGAGTAGAATTTTTTTATCAGCTCTAGTTTCTGAGTTTCAGCTATGTAGGTATAAAACAGAAAAAAAATGTATATTTACTAAGAAAAAATTCATTAAAAATCAAGTTAATCATTGAACTCTTCTCTGATGTGTAGACTTAAGAAAATGACGTGTCAGAGACCAACAATAGTCAGACATCATATTCGTATCCCAGAAACCCTAATAGCGCTCTTTCAGGACGCGTAAGTCCTGATGCATACGCCCTCCCTGCTCTTCGCTCATATCTCCTAAATTGTCCGGAAACTTGTCTAGGTGACTATGGAGGAAGTGGAGTTTTATGCTCATATTGCACCCCAAATTTTTTAATTGTAACAGAAGGTCTTCTACAAGTTCAATATAATTTTCTGATTTTTTATTTCCGAGAAAATTCTGCATCACAGAGACGAAAGCTGTCCAAGCCCTTAGTTCTAACTCAGTCATAAAATTTCTAAATTGAGTATATTTCGTAAGTTGTCTAATTTGGGGGCCATCAAAAATACCGGCTTTAATCTTTTTCAGCAGTCCCCGTCTTTATCTAATGATTTAACAAACTGTTTCATGATGCCCACTTTTATATGTAATGGTGGTGAATTTTGGACTATATTTTGCTTTCCAGGCTTCATATTTTTTCGGAAGGGCCAATTTCTTCTTACCCAATGCTCTTGTTTAGCTCTACTGTCCCAAAGACATATAAAACGAGGAAACTTAGTGTAACCACTTTATTGACCGAGAAGAATGGTCACCATTTTTAAATCAACACAAATTTGCCCCAGATGATCATTGTACTGTATTTTATTTAAGACTAGCGAGATGTTACAATATTCTTCCTGTAACTTTATACAGTGGGCAATAGGTACCCCAGCGTATTTATTTCCATTATGTAATAGAATACATTTTAGGCTACGTTTTGAGCTGTCAATGAATAAACGCCAGTCGTTTGGTTCGTATTGTTTCAAGCCCATTTTTATCAACAAGTTTTTAATGTCTGAACAAAAGGTAATACCGTTTTCTTCGGAAAAATAACGCCGTAATTCTTTATCTCTTTCACAATAAAAAGTTATTTTAGTATTTGAGGAAATTATTTTTTTTTTCTTTCAGTCTTGATGCCAATAATTCTGAAGCTTGTTTAGAAAGATTTAAATCTCTTAAAAGATCATCTAACTTATTTTGGGAAAAGCATTTTGGCTCATTTGATATACCTTCAAAATCAGCATCATTTTGTAATGAGCTTGATCAGATATATTTTTAGGCACTGAAAAGTCACGTGAATGGTGCACTGGAAGCTGAACACAACTAGTACTTGGATTCTACCATTTAGCTCGATTTTTAGTGTTTAGACCGTTTACGTTCACGCTACAAAAGTAACAGTCTTCGAGATGATTTTGTGGTTCTCGCCAAATAGTCGGTGTTCCAAATTTAAAGGCACTTCTTTTACCACTTTTCCATAACCTTAAATATTCCACACACGATTTACAAACACAATTAGGAGCCCAAGACTTTTCATTTTTATCTAAGAGCATCCAAAAATACTCAAAATAAAACAGGTCATAAGTGAATATTACTAAACATAAAATTCACGGCAACAGAGACAAAAAGTTAAATTTTGTAAACTAGTGTAATTCTTGTTGATATTTTACGTTAAATACAAATTTAAGAGGCCAGATATAATATGGATTTATAAAAAAAAAGATGTATAAAATTACGGTATTTTATAGAAATCAAGAAAATAGATATTTAATTTTAAAAGAGGAGTTATATATTTGATGCAGCTGCCCAGAAACTTACCATTTTGTTAACCCGACCTAACTGTACTTTAAAAGTACTTAACTTAAATTTAGCGTCTGTTATTTTCAATTTAAGTTCAAAACATGATTTTAACGATACTATTATTCAATCTGAGCTTTGTTTTGACAGTACGAATACATTATCGTAGAGTCGCATATTTAACAGAGTTAATAATAAAATACCACTTGCAATATCTGCATTGGTTTATGTTTTATTAATGTACTTGAGAGTCGGTTGTAAAAGTAATGGATAAAGTTTGTTACGTGCATAACTAACGAAGTTTTATTCAAATTATGGTACCTTGAATAATAAATCCGTTTGTTGATTTGGCCATTACTGCCATCTCGTCCATTTGTTTGGTTAGTAATGTAGTAAGTAGTGTCGTGTTTAATCAGTTGGTACAGAGAGAAATTGCGCTGTGCATTACTGTCAAATAAATTGCGAGGGAAAATATTGACTTTTGAGATATTATAGAAAAAGTAGTTTTATCTCATATTTAGTATACATATGATAGTTGAAAATAAATATGATGATATTCTAGAAATTTAGAAGTACCTAGTAAAGTAACAGACATGTTTCTCCCAATTATCTCTCTAATTTAAATTTATCTACGAAAGTTTCTTTATGCATTTTTGAGCTCCTCAATCCAATTTTTTAATTTGCAGTTACTTGATAATTTAAAATAAACTTGTGCTGAACAAGAAATAAAATCCAATATCCAAACTACGTCATATCAAAAAATGTTTAAGAGTTGAAAAAATTATTTCATAAAATTTTGGATTAGAAACATTTTTTTTACAAAAACAAAAGTTGTCATTTGAAAATTAAGATCACATTTTAAGATATAATTTAAAATTTGGAAAACAATAAATGTCAATCTTTTTGTTTTAGTTATTAATAAAGAAATTTCAATATCATAACATATAGAGGTACAAAGATGTGCAGATGTCAAATTTAAAAATTTATATTTAATTAAAACAATCTTTTTTTTTGATTTAATAGAGTTAATTAAAATATCGAGGTAAAAGGAGAGAATATTTACAGCCATCTACCACACTTTTTTAATAAGAAAATATTTATAGATCAAAGCAATTTTCGAAAATTCATCTAATATATTAGTAATTCGTAGACATTAAACAAACTCTGCCATATATGAAATTAAATAGCATAAAATAGTTTAGTAGCTATAAACATATAAATCAGTTAGTTGAGTTTATGTAGTAATAGGCAATATCATGATAAGAAATAAATCTATTAAAAAAGGTATTTTAATTTCTACCTAAATAACTTAAATATACAAAATGTCGCAGTGCATAATATCTGTGTAATATATTTATGTCTGCTGCATTTTAGTTTTTTTAAATATTCTTCTGAACAAATAATTTATAGTTAACAATACATATTTGTAAATTGTAATATTAAATAAATTTTATTAGTAATGTTTCCTGGAATAGATTTAACAAACTCTTGTTGTTAGTTATATATTAAGACGTATTTATATATTTAATATGTACTTAACTAGCCATAACTGCATCGTAAATATTGTAATATAATATGATATTATTTGCACTAGGCTAAATATTATCTGGTAATGTTAAAAATTAAGTAAATTTTAGATATTAGGAACAAGATATAATAAATAATTATAATTCAAACACAAATGTTTGTGTGATCTATCTCTCTTAACAACTTATGTGATGAAACTAAAAAAATGTATTGTATAAAGTTTAAAATGTAAATCTTTCAAAATATTAAATATAAGTAAAAAGACTATCTTGTTCGATTGTTATGTAAAATAAGAACTTTTCCATCATTTAAAAATGTTAATTCCATATTATACATGTAAAAAACTGACAATCTATTTTGTCACTGATAGTCACAGTTAGCATTTCTCTTCTTTGGGTTGCCATAGAGATGGCTGTTAAAAATAATATTCGTTTGACACTTCTATCGCATCCCAATGCCACATTTTAGTAGTGCTGTTTTGTATCCTAAGCTGTTGTAAAATTTTACTACAATGGATTGTAACTTTGTTAAAAGAATTTCAATTAAACTTAAAAAATAATAGGTTTGTTTGTCTATAACATCAAGCTCCTTCCCCAAAATCCTCACCTTACCACCACATCTGTTTTGAAATTATTTTAACTAACTAAACTATCTTTTCAGGTATCCATATGATACAATAAAGGTAGTAAATAATTCAAAAAATGTCAATATATCACTAGTTTTCAAGGTACAAGCAAATAAGATTAATTTTTGTTTTGTTTTTAAGGCATTAAAATGACTGACGCACAGATTCAGAACTCAGTATAAAGAATATATTGGGGTGTGCAGCAAGTGAAAGAATATGCTCTAAAGTTAATCTAAGTTTTCGAAAATCTTTATTATCATTTCCATCTTCAGGGAGACCACAAATACTTTCAAAAAAAGAAAAATTAACTAGTCAGCAACGACTGCCCTCTCTCTCTCTCTCTCTCTCTCTCTCTCTCTCTCTCTCTCTCTATATATATATATATATATATATATATATATATATATATATATATATATATATATATATATATCTATATTTACCTGTAACTAAGAAACCATTGAGCTTTTGACATTTTTTTTTAAATTATTGACAACCTTTATTTTATTATATAGAATCACCTCCTTAAGTTTTCTGACATTGTTTCTAGACACCCTGTATAAATAATAGGTTTCAAACTTTCTTAATCAAAATATATCGAAGTCTAATTTTGAAAATAGTAATCATAAAATAATTCTGTACTTATATTCTAGTAAAACATATTTTTTTCTAAAATGCACAAATTCTTTTAATACGACAAATCAGTTTTTGTAAAATATGTAACTAAAAATAACAGAGTATTTATTTTCTTTAAATAATTAAAAACAAACCGCAAAAAATTAAATGGTGAATGTGAGATATATGTCCTGAAACTTAAAATAACTAAATATCTCATTTAGAAATGTACAGAGTACGACTTCCTTCGTTTTTTTGTGACCGAAATTTCGAGGAGTTTCTCTATTACGTCAAGATTTAATTTTAAAAAGCTTAAGGCGAGTTTGTATAATGTGGTTTGGTTTGACTTCCAAGCTAGCGGCTTATACTTTAAGACCCTTCCTTTACAATTAATTTGAATATTTCCCACTTATCTGGATTGCAGCATTTTTTATAAAATGCGTATCGCCTCCTAATAGGTTGTTAATTTAGTTTTGCAGTTCAAAATTACCTAATAAATAAAATATTTAAGTAAAATGTGTGTATTTTTTTCATAAGTAATGCATAACAAAACTGGAAGGGATATCAAAAAATATCCAAAAAATATTAAACTGTGCAGTTTTGTTTCGGTAAGAGATTAAAAATAAAATAATAGGATAGAAGTTTTGCATTTTCATCTACATTTAAACTTAATTTGAAAGCTGGGAAAAAATACACTATTTTAAATATTCTAAGTATGATATTAGTTTAACTAATTAAATATTTAACTTAGAAAGCACGCATCTGTAGTTTAGAATGGTTAAAATATTATTCAAAAATAAAATCAAAAATTCCAGCTTATTCTAGAATAATTCTGAACCTAAAAAAGGATATTTATAATATGCATACCTACTTTGAATCTACTAGTTGACTCTAGAACATGTTATTAAATAACTAATTTAATTAAATTCTTTAGTTATCTTATAAATAGTGTGTTCTTTAATTCTATCCCTTTTTATCTCTTTTAATAAATTCAGTAGTTAGTTCAGCCTAGTTAAATTAATATTTTCAATAAATTCTGTATTCTCTCTGTTATAATCACCTTACAATCCCATCAGTACAGTTTCAACCAATTTTTAATACTGCCCAGTATATTTCGAATGTTATCCAACTTTATTATCAAAACATTAGAAGTAATATTCCATAATAGAAACTACTGAATGCAACCAAAAGCAGTGTAAAATTAAAGACAAGAAGAAATCCAAAAAAATAATCAAAATATTTTCCTTAAAGTTAACCAAAAGTATCATATTCAACTATTATCTTTGGGATGACAATACAAATATTTTTATCTAATATAATTGTCACTTAGAAGCGACATTTGTCATTTCAAGATGTTAATTGTCACTTAAAAATTATAACCTCAAAAGCACAAAAGTCAACTCGAAATGACAATTCTGTCCTCAAAGGCATAACTGTCAACCTGAAGTAATATTGTCACTTCTAAAATGACTATTTTTAGTTTAAAGTAGACGTGCCTTTTGCGACATAACAATTGGCGTTTCAAACTGATCATTATCGTTTTAAAATAACACTGCTACTTGGAGGTAAAAATAATTAGTGAAAACAGTCAAGTACCAACTGTCACCTATCTCGGTGAGTGAGAATTGTCATCCCCTAAGAGACAACTATAAGCTAAAGGCGACAATTTAAGTATACGTTTTTTCAAAATAAGAAAATAACTTGAAAAAATGTCCTGTCTTGTAAAAATCAAAAACCTAACTTTTAAATATATTTTTTTAAATTTTGATTCTAATATCACTTAGTATATCATAAAAAAATGCTACATTCAATAAAATTAGTGAAAATATGCATTTGAGTAATCCTAATTCAAAGTTTTATCCACAACTTTAATATCTTTATTACTAGATCTAGGTACTAAAACTTATTTTCGTTCAAATTAAAATTCTATAATTATCCTTTATGTAAACTTTCAGATTTGTTTCAGTTTTACGACATTATTAACTACACTTTACCACAAATTTATATTCCTACTTTTATTAGTAGTATTATAAAACAAATTCCTGAATCACTAATTGCATTCTTTATATAAACAATCAACTTTAGTAATTTTAAACTAGGTCAGTATTTTAATCAATATAATAAAATTTGTCAAAGCCTTTAATTAATCAACTTTCATTACTCAGTTGAGTAATTAAAATAAAACACAAAAGAAAACAGTGAATTAAAAAATGGTGAATGCCATATTTAGATATCTCGTGTATAAATATAAATATAAAGAAGAAAATAACGAATAAGTCGAGGGAAGAAGGAAAAAGAATAACTTGCTAGGGTTAATCAGTTAAACTGGAAAAATAAATAAGAGGTAATTAAATTTAATGAGGTCATAAGAAAACTCTATTAGGGAAAGTCTCTATTTTTTGCCGACCAAAATGCTTTAAACAATAAACTTTCTGAATAAATTTATTTGGCCAAGTTGGAAGATATCGACCGTGAATTTAATTACAATAATGTAAGTGAATTTATACGTAGGTACAAAAAGCTTAAACTTACATTTTTAGCCTCGCCATTTTGTAGGATTTAATAGCCGTTATTTTTGTTGATTCAGCGCCTTTTCAAAGTATTATAAAATGGTCACATTTAAATTTAAATTCTAATTCGAGATCGCTAAATATCAAGTTTCAAAAATTTTTTATTTCTAAGATATTAAATACATAACAGATAAAGTAAAGCAACTATAGGAAAATGCAACACTACGGAGTAAGTATCTGATATTATAAAGAATTTATTTGGAAGGTTTCTTACTTCTTCCCACTTTGATAAAAATTTGGTTGTTATAGCTTCGTAGGTTTCAAGTTTGCACAATACAAAAAAAAACGCGAAAATATATTCTTTTTTAGTAATTTACTACCTACGCAAAAATTACGAATTTTTAGTGACAAGCGCACGGTTATAATATTCATTAAAATTAAATAATTGTTGTACAAACAACCTTATATAAACACATTTTTATATAAAATTACCTTAAAGGCTCACTTTTAAATGTTTACACCCGATAACTGTTCTGACAAGAACAAAGAAATAAAAACCCTTTAATTTAATGTAATAGCTATTGGCAATTTAAAAGAAAACTCTTTGAGTATTTTTAATGTAATCAACAACACTGATTTTAATAAATTTTTAAAGGGGACTCAACGCAAATAAATACTGACTGAAATTTCTTTTCTTTCATAAATTTTTATAATTATCTTTTTTTTTAAATAATAATTTTAACAATAGATGAAAATAAAGCTAGTGAAAGTAATGAATATGTTATTAATTTAAGTTAAAAAATTTTTAATCTATCGAATATATCGTTTATATGATAATATAAAATATTTTAAAGCCTACTCTGTGCATTATCGTTCAAAACTTCATTCATAGCTTTCATTGACAAGTTAACGTAAGACTAATACATTAGCTTTTTAATGTTGCATTATATTTATTCAAAACCACTTAAACTGAATGCGAGTTTGGTGATCCGTCATTGGAAACAAAAGGCATCTGAGAACTGATGAATGTAGTAAGCGTATTAAGGAAATTCCTTTTAAAGTAAAGATAAATAGGCCAATACATCTCTGGAGAAAGTTTGGTAAAGCGTTTCCCTCTGTTAAAATGGCGCAAACTCTTCGGTTTCAAATTGAATCGATAGTAGACAGAAAACCAAGTTGCGGCAGGATTTTGCTCGGAAGCACTCGATATTATTCTGTGCAAAATCTAACCCTTCGTAGTTATAACATTGCTGAACGTTACACATAAACGGTTGCGAAAATTCCACCAATAAGCGAAAACCGTTAAGGATTATGAGAGTGACGTGACTTATCTAGTTCCGTTTTAATTTCTGGATTTAACAGAAATTTTAATGTAGCTACATACTTTCTATTAAAATTTAAATTGCTTGGATTTAAGCTGGATTATCGTAACAATGATCGGTTTTAGTAAAATTTTGTAACATAGAATAGTATTATAAGAATATTTATGAAGCAGAATCAACGCTTATTTATTAATTTTTTAATTGTTTATGACTTTTAAAATTTAAAACTAAGAAAAATACAACGATGATTGTTATGAAATCTTTAAAAAACATTTTTGGCCAATTTGTTTGAATTTTTAAAAACCTAATTTTGTTTAAAATTAAAAATGTTTACTGCCAAATAATTTGGAAATATTTCCCACCACTTGTGTATATACAGTTCCTTGGTATTACTTACACATGTACTTTATATTTCTATGGACATTAGTTTTGAATTAAAAACAATATATTAAAAGCACATACTGTCATTTAATTTTAACTAAAAATATTTGATTTTAGCTTCAATAACTATACAATATTTAATTTTATTAGAAATAAGAAAATTGTAAAATAAATCTTGATATCTTGTTGTCCCAAAAAACAATGATTTCAATTTAAAAAATAATTTTAATGTCATTAAGAAAGTGACATTATTTAATTTGTATCTTATGTAAGTTATACTTTTCAAATATCTTCTGTCATAACCAAAACGTCAATGACGTTTGGCGCGCTTGTTCAAAAATTGAATTACATAATTTTTGTACAATAATTTTAAAACAATATTTATAGAGAAATTAATATTAACAAATCCTAATTCTTAAAGCAAACAGGGAAAAATACGTTCCTTGAAGCACTATTTACTGGTTTTTTGACTTTTCCTATAATCTGTTACGGTTTGGGTATGTTACATTTAGGTCAAAATGTCGGAGCTAGCCGACAATTTCACACCCGAAATATTCAAGCCCCGCAAAGCGATGTTGTCAGTCAAATTTGAAAAACACGCGCCAAATTTTGAATTTTAATTCGCTTTTAATGTTTTACCTTTCTTTTTCAACTCAGCTTCGCATCAAACAAAATAAATTTGTTTTAAGAATGTTTCAAAATTTATTACTAGTTAGAATCTAGTCTGTTATTGTACAAGCGCGAAAATAAGAGATTAGACGCTCCCTGCTGGCAACGTGGCTCTAAAGCATGATTAGAATTGAACAACGCCATCTCGCGCGCTCTTCCAAGAGCATATGAGTGGGGATAAGGGGTTTGGGGGTTAACCCGCCCTGTTGAAAACGCTCCTTGAACACTCGGCGTATTTCGTTACGCGCTTGCATTCGTTGCTTTATACTCCGGTCCTGAGTTGCGACGATGTTTTGTCCCCGTAAACATGTTTGGACCCCATAAGAGTGAATTTTTGATGTGAGTGGAACGCGCGTTTTTTTTTTTCAAAATTTTTCCCTACACATTTCTATTTTGGCTTTCTTCTAAATAACCATGGAAGAAGCCAAAGCCGGTTGTTTTTTATATCGATGATATTTAGTATAATTTTAATATTTTTGCTTAAAAAACAGTCATGTGGACAACAATAAAACGTATAGTGTTTCCTTGGGTACTGCTTTTTCTTCACTTTATTGTCTTGGGTAAGTCTTAGTCTTATACCGGCACACCCACTACTTCTTTTTCCACCATGCCGAAGATGTAAACACAGCCCCTCCCCTTTAACAAACAAAGACATACCATTTATTTTACTAAACATTACCGAAAATGTCTAAAAATGACTTTTTATTTTTTAGGAAATTGCTCAGAAGATGAAGAACGACTGGTACGAGATCTTTTCAGAGGGTACAACAAACTTATACGCCCCGTTCAGAATATGACTGAAAAACTGGACGTTAGATTTGGTTTGGCTTTCGTTCAACTTATCAATGTTGTAAGTATTTTTACCAACTATTTCTTTAATTAATAACACAAGAATTTATGTAAACAATTGCTTTGTTGTCATTAAAATATGACTTAAGAATTGAGTTTAAAATAGCTCCTAAAAAGATTTAAGAAATATCCTCTTATAATAACAAATATTAGCTTAAACTTATCTATTTCATGAAGTAATTTTACAAATTAATTATCGTAAAAGCGCTAACCTAACCTATAAAACATTGATTTTAAATAAAAATGTTTAAAGTCAGTAAAGACGACACAAATATTGCTAAAAGAAAGTAAATATTTTTACTAAAACCGTAAACGCAATAGATTTGAAAACTAAGATTTCAAAGTCAGGGGTAACCTATAAAGTAAAAGGGTGTGTTTATGTCATTTTGTAACAGGGATAGTCTGTTTGATAAACTGGTCTAGTAAAAAGATTTTGTTAGAGGAAATTAAATATTAAAAACCATGAAACCAATTTATGGCATTAAAAAAAAAAGTAAATTTTCTTTACATGTGACTGTTATCAATGATACACTATAATACTAACAATTAATAGGTAATTTCTATATATCACTTATAACAGTGATCGTGTTCTTGCTATACTAAAATATATTAAATGACCAAAATTCGAATTCAAAAAGATATTCACGAATTTTACTAATGCATGAATTAAAACAGAAAAATTAATGTATTAAAAATTAGTATTTTATCAATATGTTCCCTATTTTAATTTTATAATTATAAAATTTTTTGGATCAAAAGCTCACATAAATTTTAAATTTTTTGGTATTTATTTACTATTTCCATAACCAGCTTGTTTATTATTCTTTTTTATGAAAGAAGTACTTATTTATTTAAATTTTTTGAAATGATAGATAGCTTTAATAGAGGGGTTTATTGCCTAAACACTTTCAATTAAGCTGTTTTTATGAAAACGTGTTTATGTCAGTTATTATTTCTCTTCTGCAACTTCGTTTTAGAACTTAACAGATGTTAGAACAGTAAGTAATGAATAGTCTATTGTAATTACTTGATAAAAATTTGTGCTTTAATCATTACTAATAAATATTCTACTTATGTAGCAAGAAGAAGCGGAAGGGGAATATAAGTTAACTCATGTTCAGATTTAACTAAGGGGAAGGTGTTAGACATTATCTCGTGCCATTTTCTGAAAACAATGCATATTATTTAGTAAATCTAAAATTACTAGTGAAGAGGTAAATTGCTCTCGTGCTTTGCATATAATATACATATAGAATAGCTCGGAAAATTGGAAAAAGTTAAATGGAAAATAATAACAAGTTTCAACTTATGCATCATATGAAATAAATTAAATTTTTTCATGGGGTTAGCAGTATAAAGTGGTGACAAATTACCTCAATTAAGGCTTATAAATAAAACAGTCACAAAAAGCATCTATTTTTTTTTAATTATTCTAAATTAACAGCATAAATCCTCATTTCATCAAAAAACTTGAGTTTTTTTGAACAATTGGCTTCCCTTCTGTAGCCACTCCTTTCAGTATCCCTCTGAAGACGTCATATTTTCCGGATAAAAACTTAAATAGGAATGTAGATAAAATTTCTATAAAAAAATTGAACCGACTTCTAAAAAAGTGTTAAAAGGCGAAAAATAACAATATAAATTTTATATCAAATTGAAATTTTTGAAGTCGGCGCCCAATTCATACCTGACACAATATGACTCATATAATAAGATTGAGAAATACTTTATTTATAATGGCTTTCTTGCCGTAGCTTGTATATATCTCATATTATTAGTTATTTGTTTCATTTAGTAATAATTTGGCGCGGTTATTTTTCGCTTTTTAGCGCTTTTTATGAAGTCAGTTCAATGCTTTTATAAAAATTTTATTTTCGATTTTTAGTTTTGAATTGAGTTGAGTTTCTAAAGTCGCAAAGAAGTACTCAATTTATCCAGAGTTGCAGCCATACGTAACTGAACAACAGTAGTTTTAAATCTGCTCTTTTGAATTTTTAGAAATTACTTTTAGATTCCTAAGCTTCGTCAACAAAACCCCCCAACAATGATATTGAAAGTACTTAAGACATGTAAATTTTTTATTCCGCCAGATCCGTAATATACGTCCCAAGAATCCTCAAAATTAGTCTGAACAAAATCGGAAAAATGTTAAATTTTTAGTCCCCCATATTGTACCTGCAATATTAAATTATAAAAGATTAATTTCAGCTTCGTAAAATTTTCAACCCACTATACTGAATTTCAAAAAAATAATTTTAAACTTTTAATCTAATCCCTCTAAAAAATCTCGCAGTACCGATATTTTACATAATTCGGAAATATTAAATTTTTAGACCGCCATATTCCATCTGCCAAATTAAAATTTTTTAACATTATTTACACTCTCAGCACCAATTTTGAACAAATTTTTAATCCGGCACAATAGATCTGCCATATTAAATTATTAAGCAATAATTTTAAATTGGTTATTTACATCCTCAAAAACTCTTTAGTACAAATTATGGAGAAAATCACGACATGTTAAATTTTTAATCCGCCATATTGGATCCACATATTGAATTTTTAAAAAATAATTTAAATTCGTAAATTACACCCTCCTATATCAATTTTAGATAAAATGGAGAGATGTAAATTTTACGACCCCGAAAACGCCCCCATACCAAAGTTGGAGTTAATTTTTTTGTGTGCCATCTTCGATTTTACTGAACCATTTTCGTCCAAAATAATGTGGGACCACCACAGCAGCTTCTTAAATAAAATGTAAAAAGATTTCATTCAAATCGGTGCTGCCATTCCGGAGTAATCAACCTATATACATAAAAAAAACGGCCGAATTAAAAAGTCAGTTAAAAATAGATTTTCAATGACATATTGCATCCTACTTTATGATAGACATTCATTATGATTTTGATTTTTACTGGACGTCTGATGCCTTGCGGTTGTCGAAGAAATTTTTTGTACCATCGAAAAAAGCCAACCATGTCTTTTTTTTTGTAGAACTGAGGCTGGATAAAACAGAGGGATAATCAAATAATCTTTTTATATCAGGCCCTACAAAAATTCCTTCTTTCTTTCTGGCATCACTTAGTGTGGAATTTTTTTTTGAAAAACTGAAATCCAGACAGGTCTTTACGTAGTGCTTTAATAAAATTCTTAGTTAGATCGGGTTCGATATGAAATGGTGGTAAAATGATTTTCTCAGGTGTCCCTTAACATTTTTCTGACCAAGAACGTATCCACTACGTAGTGTTTTGAATGAGCTCTGCTGCTCCATTCACACTTTAAAATTACCACATACTTCTCATTTCTACCCTATATATTTGATCTTTTCCAGAAAAAATTTTTAAATATTATAAATTTCTTTTACCTGAACGCGGTAAGCTACAGACCAAAATGGAACTATGTTCCCGTTATGGAGTAAAACTGTTGAATCTTTTGGTGAATAGTGGTAGCCTAGTGTCGACACTAAACCATCAATATTGTTACAGAAAACTAAACTATTCTTTTTTGCATAAAAGGGGATCAAAAGCTGTGACTCTTCTGGTGTGCTGTAGTTTTAACGTAAGGCCTTAAAAAATCCCACTGCTTTAATCTCCCTCCTAATATTTCAATCCTGGTAAGATCATTTAGACCTGATTTACCAATGAAATGTGATTCTTTAAGTGTTGGATCTTAAAATACCTCTCTATTAGAAGAGCCGTTGTCTTCTTCCAAAGAACTCGATGAATTTGAAGATAGTTTTGGTACTGGAATATCCGTATCTATTCCGCTACACTATGGAAGTAGCATTGAAACACATAATACAATAGTTATTTTGCTGAGCTTTTTGATTTGTAGTTTTTTGGTTCACGCCAAACTGTGCAAAAATATGCATTTTTTGACATTTAATTATTAGTAACTTAAAAACCACTCATAATCCGCTGAAGAAAAATTTACCTAAAAATCGGGTCCAGTTGCTAGATGATTGAGTATCCCCAACTGGCTATTTATTTGCCTTATATCCCCTGAGTATGAGTAATTTAAATGTTTTGATGACTTTTGTAAATAAAAACAGATATTCTTGTGACTACACTCAAAAAAGGGTTGCAATGAGTAAAGAAAACAAAATAGCACTTATTTAGGTTTTAAGGTCACTATAGGAAGAATTGGTGAATTTTTTAGTGTTACTATTAAGTAGGTCCAATCGTTGCCAATGTTAAATAAAACTTATTAGATCATAACGAAAATCAATTTTTTTATAATATATTAAATGGTAACTATTTCGATTAACTTTACCATGCATATTTTTGGAAATTCAATTTTTAAAAATTTCAAAAATGAGAAATCAGAATGTTGGAACTTTCTTTTTGAATTATTCTATAATTTGTCGGTTGGATCATGAAAAAAATTTAAAATTAACTTTTTGAAACATACAGATTCTTTTTATTGCAATAAATTATTAAGCTTACCATGGAGTTTATTAAGATATCAATTCAAAGAAATGACATAAAATTTAAGATTAATCTGCAGTAATATGGAGCCGAACCGTTTGGCAACATTGCATAAGCGTTGAATACATTCAATATGAAAACTTTTACCCATCGATATTTTGAAATAGTACAAATTAATTAATTTTTGTGGGATATATATATATATATATATATATATATATATATATATATATATATATATATATATATATATATATATATATATATATATATATATATATGTTTTAAAGACGTCCAAATTTTAATAGTGAAAATATTTCTTGATTATTTTGAAAGTAATCTAACTCTCTTAAGCGTCTTTCAATTTCAATTTATCCCAATAGTTACCGGACCGTTTAAACTTCGATTCGGGTTTTCCAATTAGTCATAATTTAAGGGCATGTCTATCTTTGGTTTAAAATTATCGTCTATTCCAAACTTTAAAGAAGTGCTTTGATACTTTTCTGTCTTTGTAAATTTAAAGACATTATTAAAAAGATCCTGCTTTTGACTTATCTGACCATTTTATAATACTGTTTTTTTCTATTTTATGAATTAATTCAAATTATTACAATATTATAATGTTACTTCTTGTATATTTGATTTATCAGTTTTTCATTTAATTTTATATTTTGAAACTTGCTTACCTGCTTTTTGTATATATTTAACCAAGTCGAAAATCTTTTGAAAATAAAGTTAATATAAAAAAATTTTCCTGTTGAATTGGGATTAAGTAGTAAATATGGTGTACATAGAAAGTCTCTATGAGCACAAAACGCGAAGACTTTTAATCTACATTACATTTTCTACTCAATCCCAAGGTTTTAGGTCTCTAGAGGACGAGTCCCTGATAACCCTGCTTTGATCATACTTTTCATTTTCGAACATCGTGACCATGGAGACTTTGTATTTACATCACATTTATTTCTTAATCCCAAAGCGTGAGCAAATTCGATTCAAAGATTTTTTTCAATAAGATTTATCCGGGATCTTTTCAAAACTTACTGGTTCTAACACCAAAGAAGTATGTTACTGAATGCGCATATATAAAAGTATCAAAAAGTTTGTTGGTGTAAAGTGATCCTGATGGATCCAAATACCTTCATTATATACTTATCTCAAAATTTTCTATTTAACAAATTTCCTGCTTTTAAAATTACCTGATAATTTTACCTTTATTTTCTAATTTATTGTATCACAAAAGTTATCTTGTTCTTAACTTCCTACTTCATCAATACCCCAATATTACTTGATCAAGAAGTTTCTAACGAATAAAATATCAAGCTCCCTCACCAGATACCCTGCTATTACTTTTTTGCGATTAACTTTCTTTTGTTCTTTATAAGAAGTGCGCTTCATTTTGATTTCCTCCGTTGCCTTTCTAAAATTGACTTAAAATATTTCTTAAAGCAAAAATGGGTCGATTTTTTTAATAGCACTTTTTGATATTTTTCATGTTAATTAAGAATTATTAGGTTTTTGTGATAAATTGTTATTTTAAAGTGAGAAAAGGATAACATTTATTATTTCTGTTTTTAATGGAATGAAACAAAAGGATACAAAGTCATTATTTTACCGGAAATACATTATTTACTCGACGCTTTTTCATTGCTTTGCTGCATTTTAGAGATCGAAAAATGGTCATTTGTCAGTGTCAACAATGAGAGACTATTTTTTAAAAACTTTGTTTTTCATTTCCTTATTATTATTATTATTACCGTATAACTCATAACACATTTATTTTTTAACAAGAAAAGAAATAATATAAAGATTATAAACATTCTCTAAATTGAACTTTACTTTTTTTTAACTTAATTAAAAAAATATTTGCATGTGATCCACTGTTATGTAATTATAAGACATGTAAAGGAAAAATCCCAGATAGCATGAAAGGTTGCAGCAAGCTTTTGAGAAAGTTTTGAAACCTTACAAAAAGCTTTCGTGGAATCCTGCGGTAATTATCAAAGGTCCGCAACAAATACTAACCTAAAGATTACGTCTAAGATTACTATAACCTTTCAGGAAAGCATTTTGTAAGCTTACTTCAAGATTCCACGTCAATTTCTGAAATTTTCCACTTATACGAAAGCTTCCTATAATCTTTCAACCAATATTTCTGAAAGCTTTCGTAGAATCTTCTAGTAATTACCTAATGTCCGTGTCAAATACTAACGGAAAGATTACATCTTAACTTACGATAACCTTTCAGGAAAGTATACTGTAAGACTCTTTGTAAGCGTAAGACAAGACTCATATAAGGGTCTTCTAAGTTTCTAATTGGTATTTATTACCTTACACGAAAGTATTCTGGAATCTTATAGCCAATATTTATGAAAACTTTCATAGAATCTTCCAATAATTATCTAATGTCCATCATAGATATTATGTGAAAGGTTCCGTCTAAGCTTACGATATCCTTTCAGAAAAGCGTAAGTTTCTTTGTAAGTTTACAGTTAGTACACAGAGACTTACGTTAGGGTTTCCTCAAAGGTTATTTTAAGCGTAGACGCAACCTTTCCAATAATATTTGTCGCCGACAGGTAAATACTGGAAGCTTTTATGAAATCTTTCACAGCGCTGTTTCGTCCTAGCATGGGACTCATCATGTCATTCCAAAATTAAAAGCAGTAAACAAGACACAGTGCCGACATCTCGATGGATCACTCAATAACAGTTTCAAGAAAGATATAAAAGGCTTTAGACGATAATTTCACGAATTCTCAATGGAAGCTTCTATTTGAGTTTGCAGGAAAGAGTCCGTCAAGATTCTAAGCAAGTTATAGAATAATTTAAGAAAGCTTTCTTGGAGGAATGGATCTGGAATGACGGAAAGTTTCCTTCAAACCTTACTGCAAAAATACACTACACTTCAAAGTTTGTTTATTTGATAGATTGCTACTTTTTTTAATGATTGTATGGTATCTTCCAAAAACTTGCGAAAAGGTTTCACAAAACGTTATAAAAATATAGAAATACATCTTAGATGTTACCTTCCATAACGTTTACAGTAAGGAAAATATATAACAGACTCACACGTTGCTTTCATGAATTTTTAATAGAAGATTACATTCGAGTTTGCAGTAAATTGCAAGAATTTAAGAAGATTATTGCACGATTACAGAACGTTTTCTTGGGAGTATCAGTTTAGAATAAGAGAAAGATTTCGTGAAATCTTGCTGGAGAGTTACACTAAGCTTCTCAGTTTGCTTACTTGTTAGATTACATTTTCCTTTTCTACGAAGATTGCATATTATCTTTCAGAAAATTGAAAGAAAGTTTCACAAAACTTTCCGAAAATATAAAAATAAATCTTAGGTTTCATAAAGTTTGCTTTAGGCTTTCAAGGAAAATATATAAGAGACTTATATGATGATTTAATAAATTCTTAATGGAATCTTCCACTCAAGTTTGCAGCAAATTACCCGTCAAGGCTTTAAGAAAGTTGCTGGATGATTACAGATTACAAATTACCCGTCAAGGTTTAAGAAAGTTGCTGTATGATTACAGAAAGCTTTCTTGAAACTATCAATATTGAATAATCACTCTTTTCTTGAAATCTTACTGAAAAGTTACGCTAAGGTACCCACTTCGCTTACTTGGTAAATTTAAATATCTTTTCTTGGAAGACTGCATGTTATTTTTCAAAAACTTGCAGGAAGGTTTCACGAAACTTTCACAGTTAGTTTTACGTTAATCTTCCATGTAACATTTTTTTATGTTTCTCGGAATCTTTCATGAAAGATTACGTAGGATCCTTTACAAAATGTATTCATAAACTTCCTGGAAAGCTCTTGGAACATTTCTTAGAAAACTTACATGAAACTTGTATCGGAAAGCTTTCCTGCTATAGAGCAATAATATATCAGAAGTTGCTTGAATAATCATAAGACGCATAATACAACCTATATTGCATAGTACAACCTATATAAGTCGAGCTGCAGCAAAAATAGTGACCCCCGTTATTAAGATGGCGTTATTTAGTATTTTACTTCAAAATTTAATTAAATTAGTCTTTACAAGTCTTCATCCTACTCCTAAGTATATGAGCTATCATAAATTAACCTAAACTAGCCTAATCTTCCTTTTCACTTATCTAACAATTTTATAAAACTTTTTTTCTATATTGCGAATTAATTTAAAGAGCATTCTGATAGGGGGCGGTTTGAATTATTTATCTTTATTTTTTTTTACATGACAAATTTTACCTAATAATTATATTTCCGTAAAACTATTTATATAATAAAGATATTCTTGTAAACCAGTGTTTTTCAATCTGTGGGTCGCGACCCCTAGGGGGGTCGCGGAGCCTTACTCGGGGGGTCGCCGGCAAAAGGAAAAAATCAAGGTTCTACATGTTTCACTACAGTAAAACACAATTTTACTGAGAAGGATGGGCTTGTTTATTTTTCAAAAAAAAAGTCAAATCGTGGTGCTATTTTTGAAATGTTAATAATCAAATCATTTTCTAATTGAAGCCTATTTCTTTTTTTAGTTTTAATGTCCACCATTGAAGAGAATGCCAATTCACATAAGTATGAAGTGGCGAATGGCACTAATAATTTAAGAGCTTCCCTTGCCAGCTCAGGATATTCTTGTTTCGTTTTCATCCAAAACACGTCAACAGTTTGTGAATAAAATTCCATTTTAAGCATGCCGTCAGCAGTTAAATCTATAAGATTTTCCTTCATATTTGTAGTGAGATCAGCTAGTTCTATTGACTTATCCAAAAAAGGGTTAAGAATCCATCTGCGCCCATTGTCAGCTTCAGAGTGCAAGTCTGGAAAGTATGCTAATAGTTTCTGTTGCAGATTATGCAAGCTCTGTATCATGCAGGGAATGTGAGCTCAGACTACAAGCGATTGATCTGTTGCATTGTCTTCAACAGTCCACTGAAGACATGGAAATGATTTAAAAATATTGTTTTGCAGAGAGGTTAACCATAAATGAAGTTTTGCATGGAATGCTTTCACTTTATCTTTCGCTGTTAAAATATTTTCATCTCTAACTTGGAGATTCTTGTTCAAATTATTGAGATGACTAAAAAAATCTGCCAGAAATGATAATTTCAAGAGCCAAACAGGCTCAGAAAAGTGATTAGCATATTCAGATTTAGCATCTCGTAAGAACATTAGCAATTCAGCTTTAAGTTCTAGAACTCTTGTCAATACCTTTCCTTTGGATAGCCACCTGACCTATGTGTGATAAAGGAGATTGTGATGAAGCGCACCCATATCTTCACAAACGATTCGGAATAGTCGGGTTTGCAAGGCTTTACCTTTGATAGAATTCACAATTTTTATTACCTCTTTCCAGTAACTCATTTAAATCAGACGTTTGGCATTACTGATTTTAACTTCGCAACAAGTACGCTATTTTTGCCAGACATACTTTTAGCGCCATCGCTACAAATAGCGATACATTTTGTCCAATCAATGTCGTAGTCGCACGTGCTTTTTAAAAATATATCGTACAAACACTGGCCAGAAGTGTTTGCTGGAAGCGCTTTGCAAAACAACATTTCTTCCGCGATACTGTCATCTGCTTCAAATCGCACAAATACTACAAACTTAGCACAATCTGAAACATCTGTAGATTCGTCAAACTGCAAAGCAAAATGTGGACTCTTCTTTAATTTTTCGACTACTTAATCTCGAATATCATCGGACATATCGTCTATTCTGCGTGAAATAGTGTTATCAGAAAGCGGTATGCTTTTTAACTTGTTTGCCTCCTGCTTGCTGACCATAATTTCAACCATACCTAGAGCTGCTGGCAAAATAAGGTTTTCGGCAATTGTGTGCAGCTTCCCTGCTTTAGCGACTTTGTAGCTAGCCAATAATGATGACTCGTGGACACTAGATATCTAAAAACAAACAAATCAATATAAAAACAAATAAATGATTGACAAATAAAAAAAATAAAATGCACACCAAAATTAATTTTAATTAAGTTGTATGCAAACATAAGCACTAAAAACAACAACAATTTAAATAAACTCGGCTTGAGCTCGAGCGCTTAAACACTGACCTGACGATTTTTACAACACTATGTGAAGACTAGGATAACACTATTACCTGAATCATAGTATTTCGCTGCTGGTTAAGAGCTTTCAATTTTCGTTCAAAGAAATCCAACGGCTTATCAGCTTCTTTTTGATGCTTGGTTGTGAGATGTCGCATAAGCTTTGACAGTTTCATACTCTCACGTGACAAAACATTGCCGCAAATTACACATTGAGGGTTATTATTTAGGACTGTAAACCCATATTTCAAGTAATTGTCGTCATAGTGTCTATTTTTTTTCGAGTGTGATTCACCTCAGCTACTGGCATCCGTACCAGATGTTGAAGGGTGCGATTTCTTGAGAAACTTATCCATTTTTCAATCGCGCGGAGCAAGTGAAAAATGAAAACAATCACAAAAGAACCTACTAGCGCGGGCGGCGGCGAGCGGTGTGGGACGCCCCGCCGCCTCTCGCCCGCAACAGCAATGTGGTGTAGCAACGCCGCAAAGTCAGACCCGCGCAAGCTGGCTTCCAAATCAGTCCAAGCTCTCGCGGCATCTTGCAGAGTGTAGGTTTTAATAATGAATATAGGTACCTAAATAAAGAATGTCATAAATGTCTTTTAATAATTATATTACTAATTTTTTGCCTTTCTATGGCCCAAGGGGGTCGCCAGACTTTTTTTAACCTGAAAATGGGCCGTGTATTCAAAAAGTTGCAAAAACACTGTTGTAAACAATCACTACACTGATAGTTTAGAAAAAACAAATTTTTTGGCAACAATATATGATATTATTTATGTACAGTGGATGGATAGGCAGAGGTGAGCCCTTTGCTTAGCCTCCCTGTTTACCGGATCTAAATCCCCTAAACTACTTTTTTAAGAGTTATTTAAAGTTTCTAGTTTATTCAGTATCTGTTGAAAATGTATAATAGATAGAAGGTGTCATGCATTGTTGCCAAAAAATTCGTTTCTTCTAAACTATTCGTGTAGTGACTGTTTACAAGAATCTCTTTATTATGTAAATAGTTTTACGAAACCATAATTCTTAGGTAAAATTTTAAAAAAGTGTCATGTAAAAAAATAGGGATAAATAAATCAAACCGCTCCCTATCAGTTAGTTCGAACTAACATAAAAAAAAGCATTTATTGATGTTAGTTCGAACACTAGAAAATACATCGGTGCTTCAAACAGTTCCAAAAATATTAAGTAAAAACCTACGTTTGAGGGCCACCTTTAAACGGCCTTAGGTCCCTTATGATGCATTTGCGGACCTATGTTCCTTGAAATTGGTTTCATCTTGTCATATGTAGTAGAATCTCCCTTTAAAGTATACGGATGGAATTTGTGCGCTCCCTATATATCTTACTTGTCAGTTTTCATCTAATATTTTGCAACTTATTTACCCACTTCCTACATATATTTAATCAAATCAGCAACCTTTTGAAAATAAAGTTAGTATAATTTTTACCCTGTTCCGCGGTACCTTGTTTGTAACCTTTTAATAATTAAATTTCGAACTTCTTGTTTTATTCGTTTTAAAAAAATGAATGGTAATCTAAAAATAGACTTTTGTGTTTAATATTCAACAATTTTGCCAACCATTCTATTCAGAATTACGCCATTTTGAAATGACTAATCTGAGTTTGGAATAAAATTAAACGATAGACTTTAATATGAAACAGATTACGTTAAAACGAATCCCTAGCCTGCTTTCCACTTTACTTTATGATTAATGCCAGTTAAATAATTTAAAATGTCATTGAAAATAACGTAAGTTGGAAGACTGAAGTTAGCGGTAATTTTTGTTTTCATTGTCAATTCTGACGAGCAATGGAGAAGGTAACAATATATTGTAATTTAAGTCGATAATACCACAAATTTGTGACGAAAAAGTTGCTTAAGTAATTTTATGAAGTTATTGAAGACTTTTGGTAGATTAATAAAAAGAGACCCAGAAAGTTAAACCTCTTAAGGTATGTTTGGTTGAAAAAAATTTAAAACAAAAAAACAGTATATATATTTTTTTTATAATTGATTCTCCCCTTATATCCAATTCTTAGTATTGCATTCTAAAGTCTTTTTTATGGTATTTATTCCGAGTATGAGAAAAACCGAATTTTTCTCTAGTTTTTTGCATATTCCCACTTTTTGGGGTAGTAAAACAAGAATCTGATTTTTCTGGCGGTTCAGAATGTTTCGTTTTCCCGGTATCGTTGCCAAAAATGCCCAAATCAAAAGTCCCCATTTTGATTTTTTTTCCATTCGGATATTGTAGAGGGGACGTAAAAATCCGAAGGACAGGTTCTTAGGTTTATTATTTGATGGTTGCAAGCCTTCCGACGGAGCAGTATTTTGAAGCAGATATTTTTATAACTACTTAATTTTTATTACAATTTTCTTTTTGACATAGTTCCTAAAGGTATGTAGATATTTGTGATTTTTAAGTAATGAATGCACATTAGAATCTAGTCGGGTGAAATCGCATTTTATATGAGTTTGATTAATTTGCAGACAGGCTGATAGTAAAACCTATCCGACTTTCATCTTGAGAATGAAAACGAAGCAATAGCCTTTCAATATATTTAAAAGTTGGCTGCTGAAAAGTACTGTAGCCAGCGTTGCCACGCCTCGCCTGATTGAGCAAGATCTCGATTTTTTTCTTCCTGATTCATTCTCTTACTCCTCTTTGTGAAATCTCGCTAAGTTTAATACTTTTGCCACGGCTGTGCAGAGAATCATAGCGACAGATTTTCGATATACTTAACGTTTTGTCATTTTCGTATACATTAAATACATTTTCGAACATTTAACAAAAGAGTCCTAGACACTGAAAGCTAAGGCCTCATCTAAGGTACGTCGGTTGAGTAATCCATACGACCAAAGCTTAGAGAATGCAGTACTGGAGGCAGTATACAATCCTTTCCTCGCGCTATACGACAAAGAGAGAGATAGCGAATACGGTGTCGTAGTAATCTCTCTCGTTCCCAGGGCTGTCAATTTGCCAGTAATTCCTGGCATTTGCCAGGAATAATTAGCTGTGCCAGTAATTTTGCCAGGAATCCTATCATACCAGGAATTTGCCAGGAATAGATGTTTTGTACTCAGATATTGATAAAATATTAAGGTGAAATGTACATACAATTGATGGCAAGTGTATGAAAATCGATAAGATGGCCCATCTTTAAAATTAAATCTCTCTACGATCTCTTTTTGCTTCTCACATGTAGTTATTTTTTTCTTTATTTTATGGTTTTCCAGTCTAAAATTCAAAGGATGGACAATCTTATTATCATCTTTCTTTAATATTCAGTTTAATTGAGCAATATCAGCTTTTTCTTAACACACGCATTTTGTCAGGAATTGCCAGGAATAAATATAAAACTTGCAAGTATTTTTCAGTGGAACATTTGACAGCACTGCTCGTTCCGTTTAGTTTGGTTCTCTACCCTCATCGAAGAGTGCGCTGGCCAATCGCGATTTGGATCATGAGAAGTAGCATGACTCCGTATTTTCCCTTTCTCGCTTTCTTTAGAGTGTAATCATACCAGTTAATTATTAGTTATTATTAATTAAATTCAATTTAATAGATATGTAAAAACCTTTTTTTTATCCGCAATTTTGAAGACCAAAAATGCAATTTTATTATTGCAGTCAAGACTTATTAGCAAGCACAAGTTGTACAATTTTTATAATAGACAATTTTTTAACAAACATGTCCATCGTTTTGGGTTCGCCATTTCGAATTTTAATACACTAATTGTATTTTCAAAATCAGCTACCCAGAAAATCCAGTATGCTAATTTTCATCACATTTCAATATCAAAAAGTATTTTTGGCCACGAAATAGGTCCCAAAATATTTTTTTAACTTTCACACCATATTTGTCGCATAATCCTTTAAATGTTGCCATTTATGAACATTTTGAAATATTGTATATTTTGGAAAAAATTGTACCTAAAATTTTTTTCAGATATAACAGAAAACGTTAAAAATCGAGCCGAAGGAAAACTTAAAGACCTTTAAACATGGCGGGAAAATTCGTACATTGTTGCCGCTTCTTCAACGACTATAAAATTGTAATTTTTCTAATAGAAATACAATAATTCACTCTATTTATTCTTGTTATCTTAAAATTGAATATTAAATAACGGACAGACTTATTTTTGGAACAACATTACTCGAAATAAAATATCGATGACATCAAGTTGAAATTGGTAAAAGTGTTGGGAAATTTGATCCGAGTAAACAATATTTCCCAGATACAAAGATATGTATCATACATTTTTAAGTATAAGCCAGGTTAGTTCGGGTTTATACAGTATATATCTACGTATAATGAAGACGTAAAGTTTGGAATAAATCAATGTAAGCGACTAAATTTGACGTGTTGCACGGTTTCTGAAAAAACTCACTCCAAATCCTTTTCTTTTTTTAATTTCAAGTTCTAATCAAGATATCTTAACAAAAAAAGAGAAAATAACGTGTTTTTTGAAACGAAATAAAACTATGATAGTTTCACCATGTATTTCAATTTTAAAAATTATTAGATTAAATTGAATTGTTTGAAACTATTTTTTAATAAGGGATTATATCCGTGAAGATGGGATCACCATAGTTCTTATACATTATAAAGGCTTATTTTACTTTTTTTTTTTTTTAAAAAAAAGAGGAATTCGCCGATTTTTTGAACTTGTGATTCATGATGTAGTCATAAAACTGATAATCTTCGCATATTACTTCTTTTCAATGAATATTAGCTAGACATTGCTCAACCTATTCTGATTAATAGTGTTGTCACTTTTCATTCATTTTAAGACTAAGGCGAAATAATAGGTACAGTAACGATAATACCAATAAATTTATACAATTCCGGCACAATATAGGATTTAGTTTTTATGTTTTACGAGCTAAAATAATGACTTACCAGCTAATCAACTATATCATTGCACTCTTTAACTTCCTCCTCTTTACATTTTTTTTACTTACTTGTACGGACACTCACCTTTTCAAAAACAAAACACTACAAAACAAGCCTAACTTCAAAACCACAAAACCCGAAAACCGGCAAAAATTAATTACATTTCAATACAAACGTAAAAAAGGGCCACCCGCTTCAGTAACAACCTGTAGCTGTTAATTGAACAACTGATAATACCCCTCGGCCTGGCAGTTTCCACACAGAAACGGATGGTTTGCAAATTCTGCTGATCATTTCCGATGTTGGTAAAGAAGGCTGCCTTTCTTTGAGGCCTAAAAGTCTTCGGTGTTTATGAATGTTCTCGGTACGTCTAAACGTGATTTAATATGCTGTATAAAAAATTCATGGTTTAAGTAACGGAATCGTGGTTATCGTCATATAAAACGTAAGTTATTAATAGGCTAGTAAAGCAGAGGTAAAGGCATTAGATTTTAATATATTATGAAATTTTTATTCTTTGCTTGAGGATTTAATTACAAAAAAGAAGTGAAAACGGCTATTATTTTAAATAAGATTTTATGATAATTATGCGATTTTTATCCTCGTTTTAGGTTAATTTTCTCAAAAATATATGAGAAAGATTAGATTCCCTGGCCTCCTCTAAAGAGCCGTCGTTAAATGTTATTGGATCTAAAACAATAAAAAGTGTGTTGGTGCAAAATGCTCTTGGTGAATCCAAATAACACCAATATATACGTATTACAAAATCTTATATTTAACATATTTCATACTTTTAAAATTACCTTTTCATTTTACCTTTATTTTAGAATTTATTGTATCACAAAAGTTATCTTATTCTTCCCTCCTTACTTGATCAATACCCCAATATTACTTACTATTACTTTTTTGAGATTAACTTTCTTTTATTCTTTGTAAGAAGTGCGCTTCATTTTGATTTCCTCCCTTGCCTTTCTAAAATTGACTTAGAACGTCGTTTAAAGCAAAAATGGGTCGATTTTTTTAATAGCACTTTTTGATATTTTTCATGTTAATTAAGAATTATTAGGTCTTTAGAGTGCGAAAAGAATAAAATTTATTATTTCTGTTTTTAATGGAATGAAACAAAAGGATACAAAGTCATTATTTTACGGAAAATACATTATTTACTCGACGCTTTTTCATGGCTTTGCTGCATTTTAGAGATCGAGAAATGGTCATTTGTCAATGTCAACAGTGAGAGAGCAATTTTTTAAAACTTTGCATTTAATTCTCTTATTATTATTTTTATTACGGTATTACTTATAACACATTTATTTTTTAATAGATGAGGTAATAGAAATGTTATAAATATTCTCTAAAATGAACCTTTTCTTTTCTAACTTCATTAAAAAAATTAATTTTGATGTAATAAACTTCTAAGTACTTATAAAAAATTTGAAAGAAAAGTATTGTACTTCAAAATTTCATTAAATAAGTCATTATAAGTCTTCGTTACACTCGTGCATATTTTTTATTATTATATTGAAGTCGAACCGATTTAGCATTACTACAATTAGGATTTTAAATCTAATAATAAAGAAAAAGCGCATTTAAATTTTTTTTTTCCTTCAGAACTCCATACGAGTTTCCACCTGCAGTTTTATCACTGAAGCTGTATTGAACCGAAAAAAAATCTCAGGAAACAAATGACATTTTAATATCAGACTGTAAAATTTCAACAGTCAAACGATATCTATATATACACAAACGCTGTTAAAGAACCTATTTTATACTGATAATGATGAAATAGACTTTTAAAAAGTATAGTAAATAGTAAAAGAAAAATGTCGATAAGAAATAAAATAACGGAATTATATTTAAGTCGCTCCGATTTAGCATGACTACAATTAGGGTTCTAAATGTAATAATAAAGAAAAAAGCGCATTAAATTTTTTTTTCCTTCAGAACTCCATACGAGTTTCCACCTGCAGTTTTATCACTGAAGCTCTATCGAACCGAAAAAAAATCTCAGGAAACAAATGACATTTTAATATCAGACTGTAAAATTCCAACAGTCAAACGATATCTATATATACACAAACGCTGTTAGAGAACCTATTTTATACTGATAATGATGAAATAGACTTTTAAAAAGTATAGTAAATAGTAAAAGAAAAATGTCGATAACAAATAAAATAACGGAATTATATTTAAGTCGCTCCGATTTAGCATGACTACAATTAGGGTTCTAAATGTAATAATAAAGAAAAAAGCGCATTAAATTTTTTTTTCCTTCGGAACTCCATACGAGTTTCCACCTGCAGTTTTATCACTGAAGCTGTATCGAACCGAAAAAAAATATCAGGAAACAAATGACATTTTAATATCAGACTGTAAAATTCCAACAGTCAAACGATATCTATATATACACAAACGCTGTTAAAGAACCTATTTTATACTGATAATGGTGAAATAGACTTTTAAAAAGTATAGTAAATAGTAAAAGAAAAATGTCGATAAGAAATAAAATAACGGAATTATATTTAAGTCGCTCCGATTTAGCATGACTACAATTAGGGTTCTAAATGTAATAATAAAGAAAAAAGCGCATTAAATTTTTTTTTCCTTCGGAACTCCATACGAGTTTCCACCTGCAGTTTTATCACTGAAGCTGTATCGAACCGAAAAAAAATATCAGGAAACAAATGACATTTTAATATCAGACTGTAAAATTCCAACAGTCAAACGATATCTATATATACACAAACGCTGTTAGAGAACCTATTTTATACTTATAATGATGAAATAGACTTTTAAAAAGTATAGTAAATAGTAAAAAAAAAATGTTGATAACAAATAAAATAACGGAATTATATTTAAGTAGCTCCGATTTAGCATGACTACAATTAGGGTTCTAAATGTAATAATAAAGAAAAAAGCGCATTAAATTTTTTTTTCCTTCAGAACTCCATACGAGTTTCCACCTGCAGTTTTATCACTGAAGCTGTATCGAACCGAAAAAAAATCTCAGGAAACAAATGACATTTTAATATCAGACTGTAAAATTCCAACAGTCAAACGATATCTATATATACACAAACGCTGTTAGAGAACCTATTTTATACTTATAATGATGAAATAGACTTTTAAAAAGTATAGTAAATAGTAAAAAAAAAATGTTGATAACAAATAAAATAACGGAATTATATTTAAGTAGCTCCGATTTAGCATGACTACAATTAGGGTTCTAAATGTAATAATAAAGAAAAAAGCGCATTAAATTTTTTTTTCCTTCAGAACTCCATACGAGTTTCCACCTGCAGTTTTATCACTGAAGCTGTATCGAACCGAAAAAAAATCTCAGGAAACAAATGACATTTTAATATCAGACTGTAAAATTTCAACAGTCAAACGATATCTATATATACACAAACGCTGTTAAAGAACCTATTTTATACTGATAATGATGAAATAGACTTTTAAAAAGTATAGTAAATAGTAAAAGAAAAATGTCGATAACAAATAAAATAACGGAATTATATTTAAGTCGCTCCGATTTAGCATGACTACAATTAGGATTCTAAATATAATAATAAAGAAAAAAGCGCATTTAATTTTTTTTTCCTTCAGAACTCCATACGAGTTTCCACCTGCAGTTTTATCACTGAAGCTGTATCGAACCGAAAAAAAATCTCAGGAAACAAATGACATTTTAATATCAGACTGTAAAATTTCAACAGTCAAACGATATCTATATATACACAAACGCTGTTAGAGAACCTATTTTATACTTATAATGATGAAATAAACTTTTAAAAAATATAGTAAATAGTAAAAGAAAAATGTCGATAACAAATAAAATAACGGAATTATATTTAAGTAGCTCCGATTTAGCATGACTACAATTAGGGTTCTAAATGTAATAATAAAGAAAAAAGCGCATTAAATTTTTTTTTCCTTCAGAACTCCATACGAGTTTCCACCTGCAGTTTTATCACTGAAGCTGTATCGAACCGAAAAAAAATCTCAGGAAACAAATGACATTTTAATATCAGACTGTAAAATTCCAACAGTCAAACGATATCTATATATACACAAACGCTGTTAGAGAACCTATTTTATACTTATAATGATGAAATAGACTTTTAAAAAGTATAGTAAATAGTAAAAGAAAAATGTCGATAACAAATAAAATAACGGAATTATATTTAAGTAGCTCCGATTTAGCATGACTACAATTAGGGTTCTAAATGTAATAATAAAGAAAAAAGCGCATTAAATTTTTTTTCCTTCAGAACTCCATACGAGTTTCCACCTGCAGTTTTATCACCGAAGCTGTACCGAACCGAAAAAAAATCTCAGGAAACAAATGACATTTTAATATCAGACTGTAAAATTCCAACAGTCAAACGATATCTATATATACACAAACGCTGTTAGAGAACCTATTTTATACTTATAATGATGAAATAGACTTTTAAAAAGTATAGTAAATAGTAAAAGAAAAATGTCGATAACAAATAAAATAACGGAATTATATTTAAGTAGCTCCGATTTAGCATGACTACAATTAGGGTTCTAAATGTAATAATAAAGAAAAAAGCGCATTAAATTTTTTTTCCTTCAGAACTCCATACGAGTTTCCACCTGCAGTTTTATCACCGAAGCTGTACCGAACCGAAAAAAAATCTCAGGAAACAAATGACATTTTAATATCAGACTGTAAAATTCCAACAGTCAAACGATATCTATATATACACAAACGCTGTTAGAGAACCTATTTTATACTTATAATGATGAAATAGACTTTTAAAAAGTATAGTAAATAGTAAAAGAAAAATGTCGATAACAAATAAAATAACGGAATTATATTTAAATCGCTCCGATTTAGCATGACTACAATTAGGGTTCTAAATGTAATAATAAAGAAAAAAGCGCATTAAATTTTTTTTTCTTCAGAACTCCATACGAGTTTCCACCTGCAGTTTTATCACTGAAGCTGTATCGAACCGAAAAAAAATGTCAGGAAACAAATGACATTTTAATATCAGACTGTAAAATCCCAACAGTCAAACGATATCTATATATATACACAAACCCTGTTAGAGAACCTATTTAATACTTATAATGATGAAATAGACTTTTAAAAAGTATAGTAAATAGTAAAAGAAAAATGTCGATAACAAATAAAATAACGGAATTATATTTAAGTCGCTCCGATTTAGCATGACTACAATTAGGGTTCTAAATGTAATAATAAAGAAAAAGCGCATTTAATTTTTTTTTCCTTCAGAACTCCATACGAGTTTCCACCTGCAGTTTGATCACTGAAGCTGTATCGAACCGAAAAAAAATCTCAGGAAACAACTGATATTTTAATATCAGACTGTAAAATTCTAACAGTCAAACGGTATCTATATATACACAAACGCTGTTAGAGAACCTATTTTATACTGATAATAATGAAATAGACTTTTAAAAAGTATAGTAAATAGTAAAAGAAAAATGCCGATAACAAATAAAATAACTGAATTTTTGCTCTAATAAAATTCATTTTCTAGCGAAAATTCTAGTATAACCAGAGTATTTAAGCGGTCTGTAAATCAATGAAGCGCAAAATTTTAATGAATCTTTTCAGGTCAATTAGAAACGACGGGTCATGACCTTTAAAATTATGCAAACAACTCTGTTTCATTCACTAAAATGTAAGTTTCTTGCATTTCTAAGGTAGTTATTATTTCTAATTAGCATCTAAGAAATTAGACGTTTAATATTAAAGGAATTGCAAAGTTATATTCTTATTTAACGGTATTTTTTATTAACACATATTTTAAAAATATAGTCACAGCATAATAAACACAATTTTATTATTATATCATCACAATGCCTAACATAATTGAGAAAATTGAAGTGAATTATGTTATTAGTGATTGGTTGTTCATCTGTTTAACACAATAGTATATAATCAGTTAGATCAGCTGATGCAGAACAAATTGTAGTTCTATTTAACAAAGGATATAGACAAACAAATATCGCTCGACATGTTAGGAGTATGTATTAAGTCACACGAAGACCCAGTACAAGATGCAAAAGGTCTGTAATAGCTAACATCAAAACATCTCAAAAATTAGCACCTAAATATTAAACTAGTTAATGTCAGTTAGGAAACAGTCAGTTTAAGGTTAAAAGAAGCAGGTCTAAGGCCATGACGGCGTGTCAAAGTGCCAAGTCTTTTCTAAAGTCACAAAACTCGTTGGTTAAAACAGGATATATTTTCAGTAAAACATCGAATATATTCTGTTCACGGAAGAGACTAGAATTCACTTACGGAAACCAGATTGACCAAACTACGTCTATCGAAAAGTTGGTAAACCGTTAATGCTGGTAGCCGTTACTATGTGGTAGTTAATCATCTTCAGAAATGTTTAAAAAGGAACTACTATGTTTTATACCACTAAATTTATTTAGAAAACAGTGACTGCAGGTTCAACTCGCAGAGTCATTTTCGAACTGAATTACAAAGGTAGACTAAGTATTCAATACAGAAACATGAGAAAATTTAACAATAAATAAAAACTACCTGAGAAATTACATTATTACAAAGGGGAGGTACTAAATTTTGGGAACTAATTATTATTTGGCGACAACAAATAACGGGGAAAACCCAAGTTCTGTCTGGTCATTAAGCAAATTTACATTTTTATTTTTACTATGTTTATATATTTCTAAAGATTCAAGAATATTTAACTTTTGGCCCTTTGTTGAATAATGTAATATGTCAGTGTTGCTTAAATTAGGAAAACTGTGGTTGTGTTGTAAGCAATGGTTGGCGAAGCTTGAGTCTGTTTTTTGTAGTCTATATGATCGGTAGTGTTCTGAAAAGCGAGTTTTAAAGCTTCTACTACTTTGTCCAATATACAAGCTATCACACTCTGAACATTTTAACTTATAAACTCCTGATTTATCAAATTTATTAATTTTATCTTTAGCATTGTAAAGGATAGTGGACAGATGTTGAGATTTAAAGGCTAATGTTATGTTTGGAAAGAATATTAGCTATGTTTTCTGATAGGGTATCACAGTATGACAAAGACAAATAAGATGAACTATCTTTATCATTTTTTTATTTTGGAATATATTGAACTAAAAGCTAGTTGTTTTTGTTTTTTAGTAATTAATTTCTTTATGGTTTGTTGGGAGAAATTGTTTGGAATTGCAATGCTTTCAATGCTATTTAGTTCCTCTTGAAGATCTTCTTCAGAGAGAGGCAAAGATAATGCTCTATGTATCATTGAATTGTATGCAGCCATTTCTAATTACTCTTTTCACCCCTTACAACACAAAATGGCTGTTTTCTAAATAAATTTAGTTGCATAAAATATAGTAGTTCCTTTTTAAACATTTCCCGAAGTTGGTAAACAGTTAACCAGCAGTAATTTCATGCAAAAGCACTAGTTTTTGAAAAAGCGACATAATACTTCGGAGAACCGTTATCTAGGAGGCATACACCGAACTCCTTGAAATGACTGACAGAATGACAGGAGACTTTTGTATTGAAAACATCCTGTAAGATTCTGTTTTGCCGTATATCAGCCATATTGAATATGAAGGATTCGTATTAATACATGATAATACTCATATGCAGCTGGTATAATAACTAAATACTTTGATATAGTTCAGTCTCAAAAAATAGATTAGCTGTCATATAGAGGAGACTTAACTCCATTGGGGCATATGCGTGATCACTAAAACACGATGTACGATGAAGAAATCCAGTTCCATGTACAACTGAATGGCTCAATAAGAATAGAACGGAGTTCCTCAAGAATATATTCATGCTCTACCTAGTAACACACTGATGCAAGCATTTAATAAAGCTTAAAGAAGTAATACTCGCTGCTAACTATGCGATTATTTTAATTAAAATATTAGCATTTGCCATCCTAATAAAATTTAAGCTTAAAGTAAATATCCTTAATCTTAGCCTTGATTTTTTTACGATTTCCTACTAAAAGATGTTTAAATGCCCATCGATCAAAATTAATTTTTTTAAAGGAATCATCAAAATTATATATATATATATATATATATATATATATATATATATATATATATATATATATATATATATATATATATCGAAATAATTATTACAAATCTATTTTTCATTTCTTATTTCTGTTAAAATTATTTTCGATTTCAATTCTGTTACCTAACTCAAAAAGTTGTTGTTTAGCAATCACACTTTCAATTGTTTACGGTTAAAAACTACGGCGATTTTCTTCAGGTATATCAGGTGACGTTTTCTTTAATTTTCTTTTGCCTCCTCTTGCCACTTGTTGCATACGAAAGACTCTTCATACCTTTTTGTATTTATTATTTACTCAAATTTTCTTTCGCTTTTAGAGCTTTTTTATTTTCTGTAATAATATTTTTTCCTTTGGTAAATACAGAGGCGTATCAACCTACGAAAAATAATAAATGTTAATATTTATTCTTCAGGTTTTACAGATTAATAGAAAACGTCTTCAATATCAGTTACCTGTCAGCATCAATTTACATTATATTTCCTAAATCAAATCGTTACAATAGTGAGTTACTTTTGCAATAATTCTGAAAAATTAAGATACAAAATTGACAAACTCTTAAAATTAATACAGTCAAGTTCGATTTATAGGTTCGCTATACATATGCGTATAATTATATCATCATCATCACCATCAACATCAATTAGCCTATTCTAGTCCACTACTAAACGTTAGACTCCCGTGAATGCCTCCATTATTCTCTTTTCTATGCTGCCTATATCCAATATGTGTAGATGCGTCCCAGGTCGTTAGTCCACGTGGTTGATGAATACCCTCTGTTTCTGGATGCGTCTCGTCTAGATCTTCATTCAATTATTTTCATTGTCCATCTGTTGTCAGTCGTCTTTGCAATATGCTCGGCTCATTTCCTCTTTAAGGAGAATATTTTTTCTATAGCATTGAGTAGTCCAGTTTTTCTACCAATTTCCTCATTTGGAACCCGATCTCTTAGAAATACTCTTAACATTAATCATTCTATTACATATTACGTGACACGGAGTTTATGTACAGTCTTTTATGCCAATGCGCCATATGTGAGGAATGGCAGTATAAATTTGTCGTTTTTAGGTATATATATATATATATATATATATATATATATATATATATATATATATATATATATATATATATATATATATATATATATATAGTTCTGATATTAATACGTAACGCAGATTTCCAAAGGCGGTCAAAGTTAGTTCTATTTTAAGACCCACATGTTTAGATGCTTCATTTAGATTTTCAAGCGTTCATATTGTCACCAATGAAGATAATATCGTCCGCCAATCTTTAGTGATTGAGCATTTCACCATTTATGTATTCGAGTAGAGCAGTAAACAGTTGGGAGTACCGCCCTCCCCAATACCTCTCTCAATGGGGAACTCAGAAGTATTTTCGTAATATATATATATATATATATATATATATATATATATATATATATATATATATATATATATATATAGTGTTAACAGTGGGAAAAATAAACGTACGGATTGCTCTGCTAGTGTCTTAGAGTACGGGAACAATTATTCTCAAAATTGTATTTTCAACACCTCCATAGGCCAATTTATACTGCGACACCACTGTAAAAAATTAAAAATAAATAAATTCTTTCTATATAAGACATTCTGTTCCATATGGCTTTCTAAAAATCCTTTTAAAAACTTTATTATTATCTACTTGAAAAGCTGAACAAACTCATACTTTACTGAGTTCTCAAGATAATGTATTTAATATTGCATCGAAGGACTATCTGATTCATTATTATTAATCATGTTTCTAGTGGAATTCTAGACTTTTAATCGAGTATATTCTATAGTTGTATATAAATATGTTGGATAAGATTTAATATTCAGTTGTGATTTAACAATGAAAGGGTTAACAAGTAGTTAATAAATTATTGAAAGTAACTGGTTTTTTTTTGGGTTCAGTGAGTAAAATTAAAGACAGAAAAAATCGTAATAATATAATAATAAAGTGCTCTTTTTACTCCAAATTTTAAATATGACTAGCTTTGAAATGAAGACATCAATATTAGTAAAAAGTATGTTTATAATTTTAGTTAGTTAATCCTGCCCATCTGTGAAATTAAATTGCAGTTTAATTTTTGCTGTAAAATTCACTTTTGTTTTCATTTGTTTCCCCATGTGATATACAAGTTTGTACAAAAAATAAATGAAATTAATTTGAGATTCTAAACGCGAGACACATTGGTTATAAGTTATTATTTACTATATTGATTAATTCATTCATTGTAATTAATGCTGGCCATTATCTTAGAAATATTTAATTCAGCTTTATAAGATAGTAGTTAAAGTTCAGATACATCATACATATACTGCATATAGTAGTACTATCCTGTTCGCCAATTCAAATCTAATTTATTTTTGATAGGGTCGGATTTTAAGATTATGGTACAACTTATGTTTGGACCCTGTGAAGAAAATCATAATTCTTTATTAAACTTATTTAAATACAAATAAGTTTTATTTAGAAAGCAAAATTAGTAACAAATGAAAAATGAAATAAAACATTTTCTTGCTTCTCGGAAATATGTTTATTATATCGTCACGGTAATAGGTCGTGAGGGATCTGGGCGACCTAAGTGCCCTTATGTAAATACAATCCTAATTTTTGATTTTGCGTTTTTAAATTAGGGATATATTGCGTATAGTTACTTCAGGCCAGTGTTATAATTTTCAGAGTTAATTTTTTAGAAACTACAAATACACTGTAATGATGACTGATGTGAAAACTACGGTGTACCAAGTGATCTAGTGAAATCATCAAGACAAAAGATTGATAGAGCAACGGGACTTTAGTTTGGCAAATATCAGTTTCCTTCATCTTACCGAAATCTATTTTTCTTTAAAATGTATCGATATAAAGTTTTAAACAATAAAAAAAACCTTTAAACTGATTTTTTTGACAAAATCCGTCCAGTGGTTACCGAGATATTTGCAAAAAAAAATAAAAAAATTACGTTTTTTGATATTTATACTTATAAGCAGCGTGGTCCTGACTGATTTACTCAGCCCAAACTATTAAGATTTTAGGAAAGGTAGGCAATACCTTGTAGCCACCCATTAAGAAAAATTCATAACCCACACTCCAAAAGGGTGAAAAAGGAAAAATTGATACTTTTTCAGCTTAGAAGAAAAAACAATTGCATTTTAAAATACATTTAAATTATTATAATAATAATTAAAATATGAAAAGGTATATGTTAATTTTACCGAAACTACATATTCCATCAGATATGTTTCAGCTCCCTGAATATATTAATAAGGTTGAAGACTAACAAAATTCGTAAATTTTTGGATTTAAAATAAGTATCTACCTGCAGCTCCATCGGCATATATGCTAATTCTTTCTGATTTTACATTTTTGCTTTTCGCTTAGTCTCTTTTTAATATGCTGTAATAATACATGGCGCATGTTACATCTGGAAATCAGCGTTGGTTATTCAGCAATCAAATAATTATTCAAATTCATTCAAGAGTCCCCGAGTTTTCGTCTAACATTCATATATAGTACGGTCCTAAAAAAATCCTACTCTCTAACTTTTATGCCAGATACTAGCATCAGTTAAAATCAGCTACAATATTGTTATTCGTACCTTTAGCATAGAATTAAATTGGATTTTGATAACCCCACAACAATTCCTCACAAGTCTCCATTAAATAAATAAACACATGTTCTAAATAAGCTCACATAACCCCCTTTTGTATTTAAAATTTTTCAACTCCAATGATTCTCTTAAGAATAACACCTGATAGACCAAACGATTGGCTTTTTTAGGGAAATAAAAATTACTTTTTGATCTCCTGACTTGACCTGAGATTGGCGTAGAGGTCTTATTGTGTAAACTTGGGACTTTTTCAGTTCATAACTACGAGTCTTGATAAAATGATCATTTTTTGCTTACCTAGGTAAGGTGGGAATAATCTTAAAAAGGACAAACATCATTTAATTAATTATACAATCGCTCAAATAAACTATTTACTGGAAATAACTGAGAAATAGGTAGACGCGAGACATTTTTTTCTCTAAGAGGGCATAAGCCTTTCACTAACACTCTATATAGCATAAATAGGTAATAATATTTTTTAAATAATATTATCAATGAATTTTCTAATGGGTAATTTCAAAAATCGGAATATCAATTAATGCATAATCGTTAGTTCACAAACTAGGATTATTACTTACTTTATCAATTGATAATTTTGAATATAATATTACGATTTTATGAAATAATTGGTAATTTTATCCCTACAATTATTATTTGACGAAATAATTGATAATTTTAGAAATAAAATTATCCATTGAATTGAAGTAATTGAAAATTTCATTTTATCAAATTGCCCAAAAGTAATTAATAATTTTTTGTTTTATATTATTGCAAATGGTAATTTTCTCTAGTAAATAAAAATTAATTCTAATTAAATTTTTTTAAAAATTTTTTATTGAAACACACACATCTTGTTGGAAAAAGTAAAGGAAAATTAAATGCATCATTTAAGCCTCGGGAAAAAATATAGCGAAAACGTATTGCATATATATATATATATATATATATATATATATATATATGCAATCGAAGGCTTTCGGGCATCCCGTGTATGTGCTGAGTCCCTCTCAGGACTGTAAGACAGCTGACGTGAAATCTCATTCACCATTTTCAAAGCTCACTGTATGGCGTCTACGAGCGAACTGACGCCTGCGACTCCGGTGTTGTCGGTACCGTGTGCGCGTCGGACGCGTTCGTTTTCCGAATGGTTCCGGACCATCAGGTGGCGTGCCCTGCTTGCAGGGCATCGGCCGGTGCCGCTTGGTGGCGGGGGGGACCACAAACACTGGCAACCGGGCGACGCGCACACGGTACCGACAACACCGGAGTCACAGGCGTCAGTTCGCTCGTAGACGCCATATAGTGAGCGTTGAAAATGGTGAATGAGATTTCACCGAAACGTCAGCTGCCTTACAGTCCTGAGAGGGACTCAGCACATACACGGGATGCCCGAAAGCCTTCGATTGCACATCACACCCGTGAGAACATCCGACATAACATATATATATATATATATATATATATATATATATATATATATATATATATATATATATATATATATATTTAAAAATAAAATGGCACTGCTTCTGCTGATGATGATACGCTTTAGTCTCATCAATAGAATTCAAAGTGGTCAAAAAATGTACAATTATCGATTTAACTCAAAAATCCCAGAAAAGAAGGAAAAAGAGATGACCAAAAATTTTTTTATGTTTTCCACACCTTTTCATCAGAGTATCTTCAGACCAACGGATCAGAGTTCAAGCTAAACTTTTGTTCTCAAAGCTATTCATAATATAAGTATTATTTTCATCAGGTGGGGATCCAAGGGGGAGATTGCCCCCCCCCCAAGGGCTCCGAATTCATAAAAATCGGCCCGACCCTGCCTTTTACACTAAAAATGGTAATGTTATTGGCGTCTCCTCCCTCGTCGACAACTTGCTTTCGTTTACCATACTGTGCTTTTGTGATATCACCGCCCCCCCCCCCAAAAAAAAAAAAGAGAAACTGGATCCACCCCTGGTTTTCATACAATGTGTTCTTTATTGAAAGTGAATGATAAATGCACAAACAGGAGAAATAATCATAGTTAATTATCATTTTTTAATTTAATTGAGAAAAAATTACCAATTAACAATTCAACAATTTGGAAAATTAAATTTTTAATTATTCTTGTAATGAATAATTTGAAAAATTAAATTTTCTGCCACTCTGGTAATGGGTAATTTTCTTCCAAAATGATTAATTAATTAATTTTGAAAAATGAAATATTTCGTTAACTGATAATTGTAGGAATAAAATTATCAATTACTTCATTAACTGATAATTTTAATTTCGAAATTATTAATTGATAGAGTAATTGATAATTTCGATTTGCTGATTAATAATTTGTTCCTGAAATTGATTAATTAAAATTTTTTTGCCTATCACTGCTATATAGTTAGGTAATTGAAATTTATGTCACTATTATACATAAAATAAAAAAACTTAATATATTTCTAGCATAAAAACATCTAAATTTGTTAAAGAAAATTCTCACTATTGCATCCAGTAATTTCATTTCCGGTTCTTATTGATACAATTCGTGTTTTGCAAGTTAGGAAAACTAGGTCAATCTTCTAATTTTTAAGTTTATTACTCTATCTCACAAAGATATACCAGCCGGGCAGTCGTAGTACAGTAGAGAACAAATCTTTATTGGCCCAGTTTTATAAAAGTTTAGGGGTCGGTTAGGAAAGAGAAAATTCACTTAAGTGACAAAAAAGTTGTTACCAGTGTGTTATCTAAGTTAATAAGTTAATAATAAAAGTAAAACTTCTAGTTTTAATGTTATACAACTAAAAAAAAACGAAATAAAAATAACATCACGTATATGTATAGGATGGTATTTCGTCAGTAAATATTTTAGAATTAAATCATGATTCTAAAAATTAATTTTAGTATTATTACATCTAGTTTTACCAAAATTATATAATTTTTTATGTCTTTAATTTATCTTTCTAATGAACTGTATATACTCAAGTCTTTCGAAAGTAGACTCGATTTGATACAGTGAGAGGTATCTTTACCTTCTGGGTACAACACTCCGAAATAGTGCCATACATAAGTGAATTCCTACCTATGCGTCAGTTTGAAAAGGTGTTCAATCAAAACGTAATAAATTATTAACTGAAGTAATTACAAGAATCGATGACGTTCTTATCCTTTTATCTTAGACAAAAATATTATAAAGGGTATAGAACTTTTAAATGGAATAAAACAAAGATGAATTTTTTAAATTGAAATGAAATTTACTTTATTCGAAAGATAACCTTCTGGCATTATAATTTAAATATGAATTCTGGCATATGACTGCCACGGCTGGCTCGGACGTAGTCTAATCTGGAGGTCCAATTTTCGTGAACTTTTTCCAATATTTGTGGCCATATATCGGCAATAACGCAGCGAATGTTGTCCTCCAAGTGATCAATCGTTTCGGGCTTATCGGCGTAGACTAGCGACTTCCCATATCCCCACAGAAAATAGTCTAGCGGCGTTAAGTCGCACGATCTTGGAGGCCAATTCACGGGTCCGAAACGTGAAACTATGCGGTTACCAAACGTTTCCTTCAATAAATCAATTGTGACACGAGCTGTGTGATATGTTGCGCCGTCTTGTTGAAACCACAGCTCCTGCACATCATGGTTGTTCAATTGATGAACGAAAAAGTTAGTAATCATGGCTCTATAGCGGTCACCATTGACTGTAACGTTCTGACCAGCATCGTTTTTAAAGAAGTATGGACCAATGATTCCACCAGCCCATAAAGCAGACCAAACAGTCCGTTTTTCTGGATGTAATGGTGTCTCAACATACACTTGAAGATTATCATCACTCCAAATACGGCAGTTTTGTTTATTGACGTATCCATTCAAACAAAAGTGAGCTTCATCGCTAAACAAAATTCGCTTATGAAAATCGGGATCAACGGCAATCTTGTTTTGGGCCCATTCACCGAATCTACGCCTTGCTAGGTGATCGTGTGGCTTCAATTCTTACACGAGTTGGATTTTGTAAGCACGCAAACCAAGATCTTTCCGTAAAATCTTCCGTAAAGTGAATGGACACATATCCAATTCCTGTGCACGATGGCGGATAGACTGATTCGGGTCTTCCTCTACGCTACGCTCGACAGCAGCAATGACTTCTTCTGTACGCACTGTACGACGTCTCTGTGGATGCGTATTATCATTTAGAGTAAACGTGGTGCGAAAACGTTCCATAGTTAATCGAATTAATTGCTCTGATGGACGATTATGTTGACCGTAAAATGGACGTAGTGTGCGATACGTATTTCGAACAGAACCATGATTTTCAAAATAAAATTGCACAATTTGGAAGCATTGTTCAGGCGTCAGTCTATTCATGTTGAAATGCTAAACCAAACTAAAGATAAATGACTTGACAGCTGACAAAATGGCGGCCAGTTAAAAAAGTGTTGCCAATTTAAAGTTCTATACCTCTATAAAAAACACCCTTTAGAACATAATTTTGTTAGTAGAAAAATTTCCCTTAAGACTTTGCTATTTAGATTTTCAAGATATGCAAATTTTCGTTGGAAAATAGAAAAATACGCTAGAGAAGTCGGAAAAAAAGAAATTTTTTCAAGTGAGCGGCAAACAACATCAAACCAACCTATATTTTGAACCTTTAGACACATTAAATTTTGTATTTCAATAAATAAATCCCCCCAGGAATTCTCCTGACTGGTTAAAAAGTTTTTACACAATAATTTGTTAAACCAGCTCGATGCGCGAGTATTATGCAATAAACAAATATTTGAAAAATGTTTAATAATAAAATCATTGAGACGCCAATTCGTTTACGTATATAAGAGAGCTCAAGCTTTAAAACCGCGTTTGATCATTCAGATGGAACAGTTAGGAAAGCCTAAGTAATTTTTGGATAATCATCATCTTTTTTGCTTAAAAACAATTAAATAACTCTGCGATTATTAAACCAAATGCTATAAAATAAATACACGATGAAAGTACTCAAAAAATGCTTCTTCTAACAGAAGATTCGTCGCGATCCGATTAAAATCTCACGAGATATAATACTTTCAAATCAAGCTAACTTTGCGATTAATAAACGAAATGTAAGCCTCAGTAAGCCACAGCGGACGCGTCAAAACTGAAATTGGAAGTTTAAAATCGCACCGATTATAATAAGTTCTTTATCCGGTTTATATTCCACCGATTTAAATGATTTTTTTGACAAGATATACCGTCAATTAAGGAGAATGACTTTTTTATCATCAAATATTTGAAGGTACACGTAATGTTATAATTTTTTTGCAACTTAACTTGATATTAAAGTAAGATATTTCGTAAACTATTAGTCGAATCGGGATAAATATTCCGTTAAATGAAACGCCTTTTTGAGTACTTTCATTCTATATTTATTTTATAGCATTTCCTTGAATATTCGCAAAATTATTTAATTGTTTATAAGCGAAAACAGAAAGTTACTTTCCCTAGGCTTTCTTCATTGTTCGAACTGAAAAAATCCAACGCAGTTTTGAATCTTGGGTCTTCTTAAATACTTAAAAAATTGGCGCCTTAATGAATTTATTAATAAACGTTTTTTTAAATAATTATTTATTGGGAGGCGTTCACGCGCCGAGCTGAATTAACAAATTGTTGAACAAAAACTATTTGTTCAATTGGGACAATTCCAGGGGGAATTTGTTTCTTGAACTGCGAGATTTAATATACCCAAAGGCCAAAAATATTTTGGATGTTTGCCGCTTGTTTGAAAAAAAAAATATTTTTTTTTCGCTTATTTTCCCATTTTGCACTATAAATTTGTTTATTTTGAACATAAGAATCGCATAAATCGAAAAGGTATAGCAGTTACCTGTTACTGCTTCGCTCGCGAGGGTAGTGAAGGGACGATTTTGGGAGACTAATATATTACGTCGCAATAATTAATTGACTCTATTTACTATTATTCTTCTTCTTTTCAAAAATGCCGCTACGTACTAAAGAAGTCTGGCGCGTAGATCATTCCTGGCACGATAACCAGAAAGTAAAGATGCCTTACACTATAGAATATCGATATCTAAGTCGACTGAAATAACAGTATTGTTTCAAAACGTAAGATCATCCTTAGAGACTGGCGTGAATTGCAACAAATAATTGAATTAAGTCTCTGGAATTAATGTATAAGTAACAAGACAAACTATCTAAAATTAAATTTTAAAACAATACCTTCCAAAGTAAGCTGAAAGCAGAACCTAGAGAGAAAAAAATCATCGAAATATTAAATTGTAATACTCAAACCTTTACAAGTACGGTTTAAAAAATGAAAAATGATGGCACTCAAACCAAAAAAAAATATAAACAGAACTGTTTCTTTTCAAGATACAAGTCCTTTGAGATGAAAAAAAGTAACAAAAAGGAATAAATAGGGAACTGGGGATCATAATAATAATAATAAAAAAATTGCTTTGTCGATATACTTGTAAAACTATTTGCTTGAGAGAATAAAGAATCCTGTACATTTTTTTGCTCATGCAATTTATATTATTTGTAACATTATAACTTTCTATTATCTCAATAAAAGTGAATTATATCGCAATGATTAAAGGATATTGAGATTCTACAAATGAAGTTAAAAATGCATGGTCACCCCACAAATAATTTTAATTGTAATAATGATTACAGACACAATCTCGTAAAAATGATCGGGATTAGCGTTATTTCTTACCCTTTTTCTATGATTTAAAATCTCTACCAACCTTTTATTAGCTAACGTATTTTAGAAAATGTAATAAAGTTAAAAATGAAGAGATTGACCTAGTTTCGACAACACACAAAATAGTGGCCTGATCAGTGAGGACTGGGAATAAAAGTAATAAAAAGAAGAATTAGCAAGTTCCGATTTCATTGTCAAAAAATCTTACTAAATCCAGGTTTTAGGTTTAATTTGAAAAGCTTTTCAAGGAAAAGCGGATATAGCTTTTCTCCCTTCTTGTGGACAAAACTTAGTTAATAAAATATTTAAACGTAATCTTTGGGGCTCAGAATAGTACTTTAAGATATTTACTTAGATAATGACGTAGTTTTATTGTACTTTTAAACTGACTTCGAAAAAGGACGATATTCTTAATTCGAAATACATATATATATATATATATATATATATATATATATATATATATATATATATATATATATATATATATATAAGGGTGTTTTTTATAGAGGTATAGAACTTTTAAATGGAATAAAACAAAGATGAATTTTTTAAATTGACATGAAATTTACTTTATTCGAAAGATAACCTTCTGGCATTATAATTTATATATAACTTCTGACATATGACCGCCACGGCTGGCTCGGACGTAGTCTAATCTGGAGGTCCAATTTTCGATGACTTTTTCCAACATTTGTGGCCGTATATCGGCAATAACGCGGCGAATGTTGTCCTCCAAGTGATCAATCGTTTCGGGCTTATCGGCGTAGACTAGCGACTTCACATATCCCCACAGAAAATAGTCTAGCGGCGTTAAGTCGCACGATCTTGGAGGCCAATTCACGGGTCCGAAACGTGAAACTATGCGGTTACCAAACGTTTTCTTCAATAAATCAATTGTGGCACGAGCTGTGTGACATGTTGCGCCGTCTTGTTGAAACCACAGCTCCTGCACATCATGGTGGTTCAATTGATGAACGAAAAAGTCAGTAATCATGGCTCGATAGCGGTCACCATTGACTGTAACGTTCTGACCAGCATCGTTTTTAAAGAAGTACGGACCAATGATTCCACCAGCCCATAAAGCACACCAAACAGTCAGTTTTTCTGGATGTAACGGTGTCTCAACATACACTTGTGGATTATCATCACTCCAAATACGGTAATTTTGTTTATTGACGTATCCATTCAAACAAAAGTGAGCTTCATCGCTAAACAAAATTCGCTTATGAAAATCGGGATCAACGGCAATCTTGTTTTGGGCCCATTCACCGAATCTACGCCTTGCTAGGTGATCGTGTGGCTTCAATTCTTGCACGAGTTGGATTTTGTAAGCACACAAACCAAGATTTTTCCGCATGGCGGATAGACTGATTCGGGTCTTCCTCTACGCTACGCTCTACAGCAGCAATGACATCTTCTGTGGATGCGTTTTATCATTTAGAGTAAACGTGGTGCGAAAACGTTCCATAGTTAATCGAATTAATTGCTCTAATGGACGATTATGTTGACCGTAAAATGGACGTAGTGCGCGATACGTATTTCGAACAGAACCATGATTTTCAAAATAAATTTACACAATTTGGAAGCGTTGTTTAGGAGTCAGTCTATTCATGTTGAAATGCCAAACCAAACTAAACATAAATCACTTAACAGCTGACAAAATGGCCGCCAGTTAAAAAAGTGTTGCCAACTTAAAGTTCTATACCTCTATAAAAAACACCCTTTATTTATATATATATATATATATATATATATATATATATATATATACATATATATATACATATATATATATATATATATATATATATATATATATATATATACATAAGGTCCTAAATAAATCCATGATTTAAGAAACGATGGTTTTTTTGAAAAATCGACTTTGTTTTTTTGGTATTAATCTTTTCTAAAATATCAAATTATACGGGGTGACTAGAAAGAAGCTGTGCTATAATCAATTCTTTATATAGGTTTTTGTACATTTTAGACTCCCTGCAAAATGTTTAACATGTTTTCTATTACATGTCCAATATCTAAATGAAACTCTTTTCGATTTACCGACAGTCAAAACTTGACATGAAGCAGTAATAATAGTTAATTTATCATTTTATTAAATGTTGAAAATGCCTCCCGAGTATTCTGTGTCATGTGGCTTAGTTTGAAAAACTTTACCTTTAAGGTAACTCCACAAAAAGGAGTCAAGAGCGTTTAAGTCTGGAATACTTGGCGGCCACTGAATAGGTCTGTTGTGAAATTAGCGAAAGATTAGGATATTTTTCTTGAAATAACTGACACTTCATCTTCTACGCCTCAGTGTATATATATATATATATATATATATATATATATATATATATATATATATATATATATATATATATATATATATATATATATTTCTTCTTGAACCTTTAAATATGTTTTTAACTGGTTATATTCCTGGGCATCTGATGCATTGTTCTAAGTAAAACTACATATATGAAATAGTCATACTTATTGTATATATTATATTAAATAGAATGTTCCGATTCGTTTTTTTCAATTGCCTGCTTCTAAGTCCTCTACAAAAATTCACATTGTTAATGTTATTCTATATAAAAGACATGATAAAAACTTGCCTTAAGAACAAAGATTTAGGTTTTGTATACAATTTAATTATAGATTGAAATAATTGAATTGAAAATATGACGGATAACTAACGTCCTAATTATGTTCGTGAATTTCTCTCCTTGGGACCAAATTCTGTCGCGACAGTTAACACCTTAAACACATCCCATCCCAGAAATATTGAAATGTCCATTAATATCAAAAATACCGAAGTTAGAAACAACAATTCCCATAATTCCAATAGAAATAACACTAACCATTACATTATCAAAAAAGAAATGTTAATAAAACCAAAAAATTTCTAAAAGACAATCAGAATCTAATTGTTTTACAACTTGATAAATAAAAAAAAACAGTTATTATAAAAAATTCGGATTACGATCATGCAATTACTCCAAAATACAAACACCTATAAAAAAATTAAAGCTGAACCTACAAGCTCATACCAAACGATTTGTTTCGCCATATGTAGCAAAAGACTTAAATACAAACAACGCTTTACCACCATGCAGATATGGGATACATAAATTACGTAAACCTGGAATTCCACTTAGACCAATTATATCTTGTATACAATTGCACTTGGAAAATAATCTTAAAAATATTTTATCTAATGGAATTGGCAAAAATAATTTAAACATTCAAGGTTCTTCGAGCTTTAAAGAAAAAATAAAAAACGTGCAAATCCCAGAAAAACCATGTGTTCTCATGCCATGGTATCTCTTTGTACAAATGTAGCTTTAAATATCAGAAAAAAAAAATGGCCAAAAATAAAGATATACGAGGTCTGTTCAAAAAGTATCGCGAATTTTGTGTTTTTTCAAAAATTATTTATTTATTCATGAACATCTATTTTGTCTCCTTCAAAGTAATCCCCATTAGATATTATGCACTTGTGCCAACGTTTTTTCAAATCCTCGAAGCACTTCAAAAATCATTCTTTGTGATCTTGTTCAGCTCCTCTTTCGATGCCGTCTTTATCTCCTCAATCGTAGCGTAGCGTCGTCCTTTCATGGGCCTCTTCAGTTTCGGGAAGAAGAAAAAGTCACAGGGGGCCAGGTCTGGGAAATACGGTGGCTGCGGCATCATTAGTGTGTTGTTTTTGGCCAAAAATTTGCGCACGAGCAACGATGTATGAGCAGGTGCCTTATCATGGTACAAAAGCCAATTTTTGTTCTTCCACAAATCCTAGCGTTTTTGACGGATTCCTTCGCGCAAATTGCGCATAACTTGCAGGTAATATTCCTTGTTGACCGTTCTATTCTCTGGCAAGAACTCATGATGCACCATGCCCCTGCAAATGAAGAAAACTGGAAGCAAAGCCTTCAGATTCGACCAAACTTGGCGCGCTTTTTTCGGTCTTGGCTCGTGCGGCAGCTTCCATTGGGATGATTGACCTTTGCTTTCCACGTCATAACCATAAACCCATGATTCTTCACCAGTTATGACCCTTTGGAGCAAATTTGAGTCGTCGCGAACAGAATCCAATAGCTCCTTAATAATGTTAATGCGATGCTGTTTTTGGTCGAAATTGAGCAGTTTTGGTACGAATTTCGCGGCGACCCGTCTCATGCCCAAATCATTGGTAAAAATCGAGTGGCATGAGCCAATATCTAAAATAATTTTTTTTAGTTAGATTAGACACCTCTAATTTCATTCAAATCCAAATTTACCAAAAATGGAAATTTTGGTAATTTTTAGGTTAGAATTTCTCAAAATCCCTACGTGATAGCGAATTTTGGATTTGGATTCAATAAACCAAATTGCATAAGGAATTATCCTTGATATCAAAAAAGGATACTCTTGCAGGTCTGTTTAATTTGATTGTTATCAAACATGGAAAAAAAGGAGCAACTCAAAATTTTTAAAATATCACCCTCGTCAAAATAAATTAAAGTATTGAGTATATTGCGATGGTTTCATTTAATTTTATCTAAATTTATCCCAAAATCAAGTGATTAATGACTAAACTACCAGATGTAGTCATGAATTCTATATCATATTGTATAACTAATCCCTAAGGTTTACCAGTTTTAAAAATAAATTATTTCTGGATAAAATATAATCCAAAAATGCAATTAGGCGTTTAGATAGATAAAAGCAAAATATTTCTGGTCGATTCCAGTCTCCAAGTTTAACAAGCGGAAAATATTTTTCCAAACAGATACTATTACTTGATATATTGGACTGAGATAATTAAAAGAATAACTCAACTGAAAAGAATTTTCAGATAAATTTAAGTATGGCGGATTTTGGTTTAATTAAACGGAAATTACTAGCTAAAAATTAAATAAGGAGCTGTCAAGTCAGAAGGGAATCCAAATTCTTGGTTAAAACCATTGAGACGATTCTAATTAATGTTGAAAATTTAACTCGAACCATTTAAATTTTAAAATTTCATAACGAGACAGATGTAAAATTTTTGTTTCAAGATATATATTTTATTCAACATTAAAAACTAAACCAGGAACCAAAACACTAAAAAATCGATTATATTTACTATTGTTATTAAATTAAATTAAAAAATTTAAAATATTTTTGTGAATATGGGGCAAGTAAATTTTAATGATTTTACAATTAGTCCAGTCATTGAAGATAAAAATAGGGTACCCCAGAAATCTTACATAAAACATCGATTTTTATGAAAATTTGTAATTAAGTTTGTTTTACCCTCTAAAACAAAATTTAAATATTCCTGATGCGCGCTTTTTATTTTTAAAGGGTGACAACCACCCCCTGTGATTAAAAATTTTAAAACTATGGATTTAGGCGTCTGATGGATTAAAATCATATTAAAATCAGTAGAATAAATATTGTGTCATATTCTGGAACGCAATTGATATGTTACAACCCTTAAACATCACCTCTTAAGAAGAAATTGAAAGAAGAAGTTTTCAATATCTTTAAATGTTTTAATGGTGCGTTTATGATGAATTAAAATATTTTCATAATTTACAAAATAATTTATAATTTATTACAACGTTTCAATCTTTAAAAACCATCTCTTCTGACGAAATATCAAGAAAACAGTTTTCAACATCTTGAAATGTTTTCATGGTTTATTAATAATGATTAATATATATATATATATATATATATATATATATATATATATATATATATATATATCATTTTTCTTTATTATGTTTTTTCTTGGATATAGGTTCTATATTTAATAAAAACACAAAACGATTGACGTTTCGCCCTTTATTCAAGGCATTTTCAAAATTCTTTCCTCCTAAAAATATATAATCAAAATACACCAAATAAAAAACATATTTACAATTTCAAAAAACAATCAAGACACAAGAAAACCATATTGTTTAAATAAATTCAATTCAAGTTACCATTCGTATCATCCTATGAGATCTAAAATAAATCTCATCTTAGGTATGAAAAGTAGAGCAGTCAAACTTACACATCCTAATTTTAGAGCAGAAGCATTACGTCAGCTTAATGATATATTGCTGGAGAATTCTGACCTAGATAACATTGTGAAAAAATTTCATTATAACACCAAATATAATTGAAACAAAAAAACATTTTTGAAATTCTTTTTCAACCTCCTCTTCTCAACACTCAACTCACAATACAATAGTGCAGGTTTCTTTTTTCCATACTTTACCTCACATACAGATACTAAAATAGCAAAATCACAAATATTAACTCTGTCCAAAATTTATTCTAAAAGGAAAACACCCTTACAGTTGAATGAAACGTCTTGTATCATTTACAAAGTTCCTTGTGTCAACTGTCAGTTAGTTGACATAGGCCAGACGTCCAGAAGCCTCAAAGGCATGCTCACTTTCCATCGGAGTAATATTAATAGAGGTTTGTCCTCTTGTGCTCTGGCTGAACACCTATTTGATCTTGACTATTCTATGAACTTGGATGACACTGATATTCTGGAACAAAAAAAGTGGCACTGAAAATCTGAGCACCATTTACACTAATGTCCTAAAGTTGGAGAAAGAAAAGTATTTAAGCCTCCTGGACAATCCATCTCCAAATGAATAAGCTTTTTCCACTTTTGATCCTATATCATGTAAAATATTAAACAAGTAATTTTTGCTGAACTTCACACTTGGCTGCGCCACTATTTACTGATTTTCATTAATTCACTACTCTGGTAACCCACGCCACCGTTATGGTTGACGGTTGACATCTGTCATGACAAAATGGCGAAATACTCATGTGCGATGTTTGGTATTGTGAATTTTTAAGAAATAATCAAATTCTTCCTGTTTAATTTGAACAATTTTATTATATTATGCCTGTAAATGTAATTAAAAAGTTTTAATGCAGGGTTCTCTCCCCTGTTCTTCATATATTTGCTTGTTTTATATTCAATCCACATTAGTAAGTTTCTTAATAATTATAGGTTAGGTTACATTTTAACCTTTAATTAATTTTGTAGAGATGTCCTGAAGAAGAGAAAAATAAATTCTCGAAAGCTTGAAAAAATCAAACAAGAGTTTTTCCTGCATCCCTAATACCCCTAGTTGTAAATATTTTTTCTTAACTAATCACATGTATATATATATATATATATATATATATATATATATATATATATATATATATACATATATATATATATATATATATATATATATATATATATATATATACATATATATATATATATATATATATATATATATATATATATATATATATATATATATATATATATGGTATGTCGGATATTCTCACGGGTGTGATGTGTAATCGAAGGTTTTCGGGCATCCCGTGTATGTGCTGAGTCCCTCTCAGGACTGTAAGGCAGCTGACGTTTCGGTGAAATCTCATTTACCATTTTCAAAGCTCACTGTATGGCGTCTACGGCTTCTTCTTTTTTCTCTGCTACTGCTTTCCTGTTCTGTTTTATGGCCTTTTTGATATTGTGTTCTTTGTAGTTGTTTTGTTTTAAAGCTGTTGTGATATTGTTAAGTTCTTCTTGGCGATTCGTGGGTTTGATTAGTCACAGGCATCTGGAGATCAGTGTGTTGGCGACCGATTGCAACTGTAATGGATGGTGGTGTGATTCGACGTTCAGGTATCTGTTTGTGTGTGTGGGTTTTCTGTAGACTGTATAATCGATGCTTAGGTCGTCGTTTCTGGTGACTATAAAGTTAAAGAAAGGTAGCTGCTTGTTAACTTCGACCTCCAATGTGAACTGAATGCGGTGATGAATGTTGTTTAGTTCCTCTAAGCATATGTCTAGGTTGGATCTTCCGTGTGGCCATATGATGAAGATATCATTCACGTAACTTTTCCAGAGGGATGGTTTTGTTTTGGTTTTTTTTAGGGTTTCTGTTTCAAAATATTTCATAAAAAGGTTTGCGATGACTGGTAATAGCGAAGATCCCATAGGAGCAATATCTGTCTGTCGGTAGAAATTATTTTCAGAGGAAAAGTATGTGTTTTTGAGACAGTATTCTGAGAAATCGATGAAGTGATGTGGGAACTCCTCGTTCATAGCAATCTGGTCTAGAGCTTCGTCAATTGGTAAGCTTGGATACAGGGATTTGATGTCCAGACTTACAAGAATGTCATCTTTTTGCCGTTTTAACCCTTGAAGTATGCTAACCAGGTGATCCGAATTTTTCACGTGTGAGTCTGCAATTTCGGTTGCCGGTTACATATTTTGTGCCAGGCATTTTTCCTGTTGTTGAGTTGGTGAATCTATTGCACTTACTATAAATCCTATCGGTATTCCTTCTTTATGGATTTTTGGTAGTTCATATATATATATATATATATATATATATATATATATATATATATATATATATATATATATTTATATATATATATATATATATATATATATATATATGTGTGTGTGTGTGTGTGTGTGTGTATGTGTCTGTGTGTAGCTGTGTACCCACAGAGCAGAATAGACAAACTAAGAGTGTATGACCATTCGAAAATGAAAATTCGAGTTTTGTTGTCGAGTTCGAGTCGAATTTTCGAGTTTTCGAACAAACTCAAATTTTCAAACAAACTCGAAAACAGATTCATATGATTCAATCAAATGGTCGGAATGCATACTGTACCATTTGGTAATAGGCAACTGGATTCATTAACACTTATATGGAAAAATTTGTAGGTAAATTAAATATTTTTCTCTCTTTATCTGAACCTTTCGACCATAGGTTAACGGTTCTTTTCAGAAGACTAAAAATAAAATACTAGTATGGAAATTTGTTCGAATATTCGAGTTTTTTTGAAAATTTTCGAGTTTTTATTCACCTCGACTCGAACTCGACGAGTCGATTGTTTTTCAAACATTCTCAAATATTCGAACATTCTCTCATCTTTCTTTAAATCTCCTTTCCCAGATGAGCTAATGTGAGAAATAAACAATATGTATTTACTGTTCTAGTGGCCGAGAGGTCAGGAGTGTTGAGAAATTATATTTTGCATTTTATATGGGTGTAGATTTGAATCTCGATACATACAATTTTTTAAAAATATCTATAAAAATACATTATTGAAAATACCGTCAATTTTATTCCATTTTATTTAAATTTAACTCGAACTAACTAAAAATAAAACGGAGCTATTATCGGTTTTATATTGTATAAAATGGCATCAACTTTTTACTGCGTATAACAGTTTTCATCTTTTGTGCGATATTACTGTTTTTAAATAGACAGAAATACAACTAAATGTATAAAACGTGAAACGATGTGTCAAGCAATATTTTATATAATATTGGGTTAATTTTCGAATAAAAAAATTTGGTCTAGCATTCACTCGTTGCATGCTTTAATAGCAATAATCAAAAAAATTTTATCGACGATGTTTCTAATTGAAATTAAATTGTAGTCTTTTACTATTATTGTAAGTTATCCAAAATGCATTTTGTGTGTCGATTCAGGATGATTTTCATCGTTTTTCAAAGGATTCAGCAAGGTTGGTTTTTATGATAAGCTACTGATTCAACATAATACGCGTTTTTAATAAGAGTTCCTATTTTTACCCATCGATTTTGTCAAAAAAGGGTTCAATTAAAAATAAAAATTTTATTGTTCTTGCGGAAATCTTTGTTGTATATATGCAACAAAGGTAATAACATTTCTTTCACTTAATCATCTAGAAGAGGAATTTGTGGTAGGGAAGAACTGTGAAAGAGAGATACTTGTGGTGGGGAGCAGCGTGCGAGAGAGATAGCATCAAAACAGGGAGCACGAAGCGAAACCCAAACAATCCCATAAAAACCGCGCTTCTTTAAGATATTTGGATAAAGAGGCAAATGCTCATATGTATTTATAATTGCTCCAAAATTGTGAAGGATAAACATATTAACATGAACGGAAAATTTTACAGAAAAAAATCCTTTAATTTTTCAACGATAACTTCCTTAATTTTCAAGCTATCTAATCGTTCCAAAAACCATCTTACAGCAAATTTAAAGCGCTATAAATAAAGTGTTTCTGAACCCTTTTTTTTTTAAGTAGTTAAGTTCAAAGGGCTCGAGAAATGTGGTCCTCGCACCCAAATACAAACTTCTAGCTGTTATATCTCAATTAATTTCCATTCTAGATAAATAAAATATTCAGTGAAAAAAGCTTAATTTTTGTACCATAGCATTTTTTAAGCATCTTCTTCAGTTTTTGTTTAAAGTTTTGAAGTATAGCCTCATTATTACTTGAAATTTAATGTCGTGTAAAGGCTTTTCGGAGTCTAAAAACATTTTTCTCAATGCCTGCAGAAAAATGTAGGTTCTAATATTATTTACATAAGAACTGATATATATATATATATACGCTTAGACTAAATATTAGTTGGGAGCCCAGTTTTGTGTTTAAAGTATAATATTAATGCAACGATCAGGGAAAGTTATAATGGATTATGTGCACTAGGTGAGCGCTTGTAAGTAGACTTCCAATTCTCTTTATATACAGCAGCGCGTACGTTGTACTTGTTGAAACGCTATTTGTTTATAGCCTTAAAAAGCAATAAAACATTACATTTTCTCATTGCGATTAATTCTAGCTTGCAGTTCTTGATTTAAACTATCAACTGTTGGGCGCAGAATTTGAAAATATTGTTTTAATCAAGAATTAATCAGGAAAAATGCCATTTTTCAAAAGTTTAACCATATTTAGCTTTAAACCTATGAGTCTGAATAAAAAGAGACATTTTTTGCTTAGAATCGGCCGAGAAACACAAAAAAATACTTTAGGAAAAAAACATTTTTTTAATTATTAACAATTTTTTTATTTATAACAAATTACGTGGCCATTTTTTGGGAATCCACCGTTTATATTTGTAATCAGGGGGTCAAAATACATATAAAAAATTTTGGTGGAGCAATGTCTCTTCACTGGCTACGAAGACCCACTGGATTTTCTATCATATACAGGGTGTTCCTTAACAACTTCAGAAAACTGACAAAATCATATTTCCTATGGTTTTTTTCTTAAGTCCAGATAGTTTATTTTGCTTTTAATTCATATTTAATTTAATTTCGTATAGATGAGCGGTTTTCAACCAGTCGATCGCGATTTACAAGGGGATTGCCTTGGCTTTTTTAGGTGTCGCCGGTTATCAATTTTAAAAACCAAAATTAAATTTCAACTTAAAGTTAGGCGATAATCTATTTATTCTTGACAACACGCGAGATAGGTGACGTAATCAGTGGATGGCTTGCATACGCATTTTCCTTATACCTTAAAGGGCATTCTGGCTGGGTAGTTCGCAGCAATCGCGACATTCCTTTCCTTCTCGAAAAAAGGTGTAAGAGAAAGAAGTTTCATTCTTTGAGAGTATGACGTACAATGAAAAAACTTGTATGCAGTATGTACCGATAGAACACCACCTGCTGCAGTTTAGAATAAAAGCCAGGTATAAATTTGATCTTCAAGATGCCATAAAATGCAAGGTCAAGCATTAATCATTAAAAATTAATACAGGGTGTCTCAAAAGAAAGTTCACATTTAAAAAATCGATTTAAAAAAAAGTCAGGACTTTATTGAAAAAATGTTTATTACATATTAAAATACATTGTTTGGGAATTTATTTTTTAAAAATGATATCGTCCAAATGTAATCCGTTGCGCTCACGGCATTCATTTAATCGAGCACTAAAATTGCCCATGACGGCTCGGCAGGTATTCTCCGTGATGTCTGCCATTTCGTTGCGGATATTTTCTTTTCATTGTGCCAGGGAAGTCGGTTTGTTGGCTTAAACTTTTGATTTGACATAACCCCATAGGAAAAAGTCCATAGGTGATAAATCAGGACTGCGTGGAGGCCAACTTATGTCACCTTTCTTTGAGATCAATTTGCCAGGAAAAATTTCACGCACTCGTGGTAGAGACATGTTGGACGTGTGTGAAGTTGCTCTGTCTTGCTGGAACCATGTTCTTTGGTTATAGCCAGGAAAATTTTGCAGTTCAGGCACGAAGAAGTCGTCTAACATCTCCACATACCGCTGTGAAGTCACTGTTACTGTGCGTTCCCTTTCATCTTCAAAAAAGTACGGGCCGATAATTCCTCGCGCCGACATCGCAGCCCATACAGTCACTTTCGGCGAATGTAGAGATTTCTGATGTTTGTATTTTGGATTGTTTGCACTCCAATAGCGGCAATTTTGTTTGTTTACATGACCATTAAGATGAAAATGGGCTTCATCCGAAAAGAAGATGTTGGTAAACGTTGAAAAGCATTCAGTCATCTGGTTTACGAAGTCAAGCCTCTGACCAGCATCCTGAGGCTTCAATTCTTGCACCAACTGAATTTTATTGGGGTTCAGCTTTAAATCTTTGTGTAAAAGTGTTAAAGCAACAGCACGCCCACGAATCGAAACGTTTGGGTCTTCACGAACAGACTGAGTAACACTCTCTACGTTTTCGACCGTTCTCGAAGACCTCGGACGCCCGGATTTTGGTTTATCTAGTGTTGAACCGGTCTCTTCAAACTTCTGGACCCATTTTCCAATAAGCCGAGCGCTTGGCGCATCACTTAAGTGACGAATATGTCGAAAATTGCAGAATTTTCTACGCGCTACAGTCGCCGAATTACCGTTTTTGTAAAACTCACGTACGCACAAAGCACGGTCCACTCCCGAGAAACGCTCCATAGCGACTAAATTCCCAAGAGCCAGGCTACCGATTGACATACCCCCCGCGCCGCTCGGAATAGTTGCGTTCACGCAATAAGCAAAACAAATGTGTACTTTCTTTTAAGACACCCTGTACTTAATAAAAATATCGTCAGTCCTAAAACATATTTTTTCAAACCTTTAGTTTTTTGTTTGGTTGATTAAATATGGCTGATGGAAAAGGGAGATCACGAACATTTTAAAATATAAAAAGAAACCCGATTAAAGAAAAGGTTAGGAAGCACTGGAATAAGGCGAGTTGATATATGGCATAAAGGCTAATTCTAATAAACAGTCTTCCCCATAGGCACAAAAAAATTGTTTCCCTATTTTGATGCATTTATTTTGGAAAATAACACTCTTAAATTTTCAAGTTAAAAATGTATCATCGATCGAAAAAATTGACAAAAAAAAACAATATTTAAGTTCCGGGATCAATGGGTCCAGCCGACCCTGGCAAGGCCTGTCATAAAGGTAGAAATAAATTATATGGATTGCCAAACGGAAAAACATTTTTTTATTATAATATACATCATATTAAATAAACACTATATTAAATCAGCAGTCCTGCGTAGGTTATTTTTTGCAGGGTAACTTGTTCCTCCCTGCTTTCTGCTCTCTTTCGCTATATTAATTTTATTTTCGAATTCATTTTTTACCATCTTCGTGAGTCTCGGAATATTTATTTCTCTGTAGCCCAGAAAAAACATTTTGACTTTTGGTCCACATTACTGCTGTTTTTACAATAAATATGAAGCAAATTTAGAAAAAAGAAACGGAGAATAGTTAAGAAATAAGGTAAATGTGACTTGATAAAGAGAGGAATGTTTATTTAGAAATAATTTAAATAAAAAACATTTATTAACAAATTACCAATTTAAAATTTAATACAAATATAGATATTATCATTCTAAAAAGTATGTTAACCCGGAATCTGTGTTTTTTATTTTTCGAGAAATTCGATGTCAAAGTTGAAAGTTCAACCTCAATTTTCTGCTTTCCTAATTGAGATACAATGCTCAATTTTAATGGAAATTGTTTGTATTGTTTTATATTTTGAAGATCTATTTATAGTGCCATGGTCAATTCTTTTAGCCTGTTTCATACCTAGATATTTGTATGTTTAGTCTGCTTCCATTGCAGCTATAGTTTCACCGTTCTGCATTTCAAAAGCCCCCGGTTGTATTTTCCCTTTAACGATATTCAAAATACGGCACTTGTCAAGTCCAAATTGCATTCTGATATCCCCGGAGAACTCCTCTACAATTTTAAGCATTTGTTCTAGCTGGTTTCTGGTAGCAGCCATCAGTTTAAGATCATCCATGTATAGAAGATGATTCACTCTGACTACCTCTTCGTTGCTATTTCTAACACTAAAGCCGTATCTTAACCAGGATATTATTATTATTATTTATTATTTACTATTTACAAGCCAAACGGCTTCGCACTCCCTCCAGGGATTATTCACTTATACCAGGTATACAAAGACACCAAAAGTATGAAGCTCTGTGGGGACCCTTTCCATGTTATCGGGTTCTAGGTGGCGTGATCTTCTGCACTTCCTACAAACTTTCGGACGGTTCGCGCGGTTGCAAGGAGAACCGCTTTCTGAATCGGTTTATACAGATGCTCACTAAGGCCCAGTCTCTTGATGTTCTACAGGAGGTTCTTTGGTATCACTCCAATTGTTGACAGTATTATAAGAATCGTGTGCACGCTGTTCATTGCCCACTGTCTGCGGATTTGCACCTCCAGATCTCTGTATTTGGCGATCTTCTCGTTGTATTTTGACCTTAGGTTGTTGTTGTTAGGTACAGCAATGTCGATTAGTGCAGTTCGCCTGGAAATTTTATCTGTTAGTATAATATCTGGCCTGTTATGAGCAACTGTTTGATCTGTTAGGACCGTTCGATCCCAGTATAACTTGAACTCGTTGTTTTCAAGAATAGGCTCTGGATTATATTTGTAGTTAGGCACCTTTCCTACCTGCAGTAGTTTTAACTTATCTGCTAACTCTTGGTGAAGTATCTTAGCGGCTGAATCGTGTCTTTCCTTATACTCGGTTGCGGTTATTATTAGTTACGTTTCTTAAATTGTATATTGATATTGAATAGAACATTTTGGTATGGTGCAAGTAAAAGTGCAAACATTATAGACCTAAACAACTAAACCTATTAATTTTCAATACTAACTTCATGGCAGTTTTATTTCTCTATTGCCTATTTTAGAATTGTTCAACCTCATTAAAGATATCATCAGGTTTTAATCAGATGTAGGAGGTGTGGCTATAAAATAGCGAGACCATTGCTGTAAAACATTTTATTTTAAATTTATACGTATTTAGTTATTCATTATCTTCAATTTTCAATTGTTAAACTGTTGTAAGTCGAAAAAATTCAAAACAAGAGTGTCATTATCGTCGTCAACCATTCAACGTCCTGGATATTTCTTCCATAAACTTTTTCAATTTTTCCGATGCGTTGTATGTCGTCGGTTTATCTTGTGGCAGGACACTCTCTGCTCTCATATGCGTTTTGCCTATGTCTCCATTTTAGGTTTTCTTGGGTATCTTTTTCATATATGATGTTAGCGTAATTCTTTTTTTAAATAAACAGCATCTGTTACACCCGTTATTTCCTAATTTTTATTTTATATCTCAAGAATCAATCAATTCAGCATTGTCCTCGGTATGGTTTGTATTTTTTTCATTGTTCCTCTGGTGAGGGTCGGTGCTTCCGCTCCATATGTCAGTACTTACAGGACACATTGATCGTATATCTTCCGTTTCCAACATACTGGTATGTGCGACTTAAATATAGCTTGCAACCTACCTAAAGAACTTTATTTAATGTCATAAATACTTAGTTACTTTTCTATTTTCTTTCAGGTTGGTCATGTCCTAGATCTCAGCAAAATTGATTTTGAGTCGAACAACATTTGAATGAGCTGTAGAATTATATCATCTGCAAATCGTAGATTATGTTTCCTTAAGACTATTGACCCACTTAAGTAATGCTGCCAAGTTGAATTAAAATATAATATTTCTAGGTTTCTAAATAGGCTGTAGAGGGCTTATTTTATTATCGAAAATAGAAAAATAACCAATTCTATAAAAAATCAAATATAACGCTAGGTGTGGTTTTATGTTTTTAATACCTACTGCTCGTGTTTTGAAACTTTTGTATTTAACATTTTGCTCAACTTTTAAAATATAAGGAGAAGGAGGCAAGAAATATTGTTATTCAAAAAATATTGTATCTCTAGATTGCGTTATCCGATTTTAATGAGCTTAATCATCTTTAGGAGGTTATTATTTGGAGAAATAAATATAAATATTTTTACGTTTTTAAACATGACACAAGAGAGCTTACTTGATGATATAAAAAAAAACAGTAATTTCACAAAAGATCAAATGTAAATGTCGTTTCACATTTTTAATATTTGCTACTTATATTTTAAAACTTTTGTATTTAACCTTTGGCTCTTATTTTTAAAATCAAGGAACGGGGAAGTAAAAAATATTGTTGTACAAAAAATACTATCATTCTGGATTGCTAAACTGGGTCTTATTTGATGAGATTATTCTTATATAATAAAAGATCTTTAATTATGTTTTAATTATATTTTATTAAACAACCGATGGCGTTATTTATCGAAGTTACTGATTTTTCCACATTTTTCAAATAATATTAATAAAATGGCGTTTTTCCAAATTACTTGGTTCATAAGCTATAAAATTGGGAAAAAAATCTGAAAATTAGAAGATGCTATTGGTTTTTTAAATCAAATTATAGGGGAAATAATGGTATTTATTTTAGGTTTTAAAATAAAAAGATAATTTTTTAACTAACTTGGCAGTTTTATAGACAAAATAGTAACAAAAGTAATTGATTTATCATGAAAAAATTAAATGATTAGGAAGTGGTACAATATTTTTGTATAGTAAGTGTTTAAAACGGCATCCTTTGCAATCTATGTAACTGCCGAGTCTTTGACAGTTACACTTTTGTGTAGAACATTTTCCAGTACATGAACAGAAATAACTTTGTAGCATATTCAAAGCTATTTCACCTTCAAAATAATTAAAGTCTTAATAATTATTTCAAGTTTCCAACTATGAGTTAATATATGAAGAGAAAATATGTGACTATTTTTTACTTGAATCCATTCATTTGTTTACCATTTCGTTCTTAAATAATGTTGAACTAAAGCTGGTTTAAAATCTGACAATTTTTCATTAGATACATTTTTTTCAATATTGAAAAATTAATAAGTTTTACAAATAAGGCCATTTAACGATTGATTGATAAATATGCTATTAAAAATATATACTATATAAGAATTACCTTTTAAATAGGACCAAGTTCATTGAAATCGGACAAACCAATCCAGAGTTAGAGTATTTTTTGAAAAACAATATTTCTTGCTTCCCCCTCCCCTTATTTTCAAAGTTACAATAAAAAATTATGAAAAAATATATTGTAAATAAAAAATTATGAAAAAATATGTTGTAAGTTGTAAACCATAATTAGTAAATATTAAAAAAGTAAAATGACACCTACAGTTACATTTGATTTTTTTCAGAAATTAAAGTCTTTCTATTTGATATTATTAAATACGTGCTCTTGCGACTTATTTAGAAATGTTTTACTTAATTATATGAAGTCTTCTAAAAAATACCTTCCAAATATGCTCAAGTTCATTAAAATTGGATAAAGCAATCCAGAGTTATAATGTTTGTTAAAAAACAATATTTTTTTCTTCCCCCAACCTTTATTTTAAAAGTTAGAGAAAAACATTAAACACGGAAGTTTCAAAACATAAGCAGTAAATATCAAAAACGAAAAAAGGCACCTACCATTATATTTGATTTATTTAAGAAATTTTTGTTTTCCTATTTTATACCATAAAGTATGCTCTCTTACGATCTATTAAAAACTTAAGCATATTTTTTCCCAAAGCTCAATGACCAATATTTCACAAGGTATAGCGGCTGGATGGCCTTAACCGGACACCCGGGATTTATCCCTATTTTTCTTAATTGTTTTCATGGTGTTCATTATCAAGATTGCGAACAGTTTGATTGAAACGGTATCGCCTTTTCCAAGGAAAAATCTGCCAGTCTTTATATTGTAATCTATCCACGAAATAGGTCTTCTATATATATATATATATATATATATATATATATATATATATATATATATTATATTTTCCAGATTCTTGAACTATAAATTATATCATTTTCTTTTTATTTTGTCTTTTCTTGGGTTCAGGTTCTTTATTTAATAAAAAATCAAAAACAATTTGACGTTTCGCCCTTTCTTTAAGGCATCTTCAAAAAATTTTTTGTTTTTTTTTATTATTTATTGATCCTCCTAAAAATATTTTTTATATAAATAAAAAACATCCAAACACAAACATATTTACAATTTTAAAAAACAAACACTTCAAATTCTTAAAACAGTGTTTAATTTTACCAGTACATACCTTGACATTTTGCTTATTTATTAATAATAAAATGAAATTTTTATATCGTCTATTTAGGTACTTAGGATACATGGAATGCGAGTGTGTTTTATTTTTTATATTTTAACAATGGACCAAAAAACCGAGAAAAGGCATAAATTTAATTTTATGTTTAAGAGGATATTCAATTTTTGATTTATTAATAGGATCGAATACTTAATATTTTTCTTTAAATTAGGCTGGTGTAAATGTGGCTCAAATTTCCAATATCTGTTCTGTCGTAACAGTGTTTTTATCTTTTTTAATAAAGGAAGATCAATAAATAATAAAAAAAAACAAAAAAGTTTTTGAAAATACCTTAAATAAAGGACGAAACGTCAAATTGTTTTTGATTTTTTATTAAATAAAGAACCTAAACCCAAGAAAAGACAAAATAAAAAGAAAATTATATATATATATATATATATATATATATATATATATATATATATATTATGTATCTGTGATCAGTTCCACTTTTTGTAACTGTAACTTTATTCTTGGTTGATTGTAATCTAGCTCTAGCTATAGTCTATTAGTTATTATTGTCATGAATAATTCGAAAATAAAAGACAAAAGACTAATATGATGGCAATTTTCTAATTTTGTTTGGTCTCCCTTTAGAACATTTGTTTTAAAAAAAATGTAACTTATAATTGTATACTATATACCAAAGCCCACGCGTATACTGAAAAACACTAGTTTGTACGTAAAAGAAACCTTACGCTGTCGAAAATTAATAACATGAATTTATACAAATAAACGAAATATAAGCGTTTTAACTATGCCCAACTGTAATAAGCTAAACATATTTTATATTAATTATGTATAATTAATTGATACCTTACAAAAGAATTTTAATTAACATGTATGATATATTAAATTCCTAAAATACAGAATTCTGGTTATTAATTATTGTTTGTCGATAATTAATATATAGAATGATGCAAATTTAGATTTTTTAAAAATTATATTTTTATTGAAACATATATCTACTCAATCTTAGCAGAAAACAAGTTTATTGTAAAATAAAGGAAAAGCTACATTAATATGCGGCACTCTAACGACATAATTAAATTAGTATGACTTCTGACGTTTCTGTCATGTACATCATTTCGAAAAATGTATGAAATGTAGTCGAAATGAAATAGGAGAATCAAAATCTGCTTTTATGCAAATTCAATTAGGTATAAATTTTATGAATATGAAAGTGTTTTTATGTATATACAAAATGAAGTTAAAATAGCAGAAAAATATGTTTTTTGGAAGTTTGTGATTCAATTACATAAATAAAAAAAGTAATCTTTGGTTGCTGTTCATTATACTGGGGTTAAAAATAATTATTAAAAAAATCAGTTCCTAAAAATGTGATATTTTATTTTCCAAAACTTCCTGAGAGAATGTTATTTTATTAAAATATATACGAATATTATATTCGGTTGAGTAACTACTGAGTTTTCGTACATGAATAATTTTAGTCTTTTTCCAAATATCAGAAACCTATAAGTTAAATTTGTTATGCTGCAAACTCTAAAAATTGTTTTTCATTGAGTTGAAAATTTGTTAAATGATTGATTTTTAGGAGGATGCACTTAAAAACATTAATTGTTTATCATTTTTAACCTGTCTTTAATTTTTCCTAGATACGTTCATTAAGTTAAATCCGTCACATCCTTTAATACGATTAAAGATAGTAGTTCTCTATTACTTTAAAATTCTTTTAGATTATATTCATTTTAAGATATCTAAAATTAGAAATAGCTACTTTTAATTAAAAATATCTTTTTTCTCGCTATTAAAGTTTTTATGCCAAAAATTCTTAAAAGCTAGTCAGTTAACGACAGCCAGTGCCAAGAACACACACACACACAAATTCTTTTGGAACTTTTAAGGAATTTTGACTCGGGGTAATAGCATTTTTGTCGTAAGCCTTATAAAATTCCTAAAGCGTCATAAGCAGACTTATATAGAATATTCTTTTTGATTATCCACGGCTATTTTACCTTTCTAATAATCTCATAGCATTTATTTTCAAAATGATAGCTAAATCGTTTTTCCTTAAATATCAAGAAATTTACTTATTAAAAAAAAACGTTTTTAACAATAAATACGCATAAGTAAATAATTTTTCACAGGGCACAAAATACATTTTGTTTAATATATTTCAAATATTTTTGTAACAAACAAGTTTAGAAAAACGTCATCATTCACTGTACTACTGAAAATGGGAAATATTCGGTATGACTTGGCCAGATGTAACATACTTTCATGGTATAAACTACAAAAATTTTTATAATGTAAAAATAAAGGTAAATATAATCTTAACCAACCAAAATTTTTGATGGCTTTTAGTTAGTTCACGTTGGTACAGGTTTAGTTTGGTTTTAGTTAGTTTGGACAACTGAACTAACCTAGATATATTATTTTAAAAAATGTTATTGTCAGAGACTAGGTGGAGGGGGACAATGCGTGCCAGGGAAGGATTATAAATTCGATGGAAAAAAAAGCAAATTATGAATGTACTGCCTCATCATTCTCATTAAACATGTCCCATGTGGTCGAAATATTTTTTTCCTACCTTCTCACATTTTGTTTTTAGTCAACACTTTCTGCTAACAGCGTCAAAAGCATTATAATACTCTTAAAACCGTTAATATTTAGAGGGAAAATCGTGTTTAATATAAAATCAAAAAATGAGAAGAGACAAGAGCAAATATGATCCTTAAAACCTTTCAGATTTGAAGACAAAACCGTGCATATTATAAAAACTTAAGGAGGGAAAAATGTTTTTAGGGTCGTTTTCAGAACTCGCATTTATGCTCTGGTAACAACGGCCTTTCCAAACAAGTGGCGCCACTATTAGATATGACAAACTGTTTCGTTTTGATTTGTTTGGATTTGTTTTTTCGTCATTTTTCTTGATTTTTTGTATAATTTAACAGGATGAGTAGTTGAGAATTATCGAATGCAATCACGTTATCACCTGTGACTTCAGAGAAGGTAGTTGAGAGCTGAATCCTACTCTAAAACCAGACTGTAATGATTGGTTGAAAAGAAAAACGTTCTCTTATATGAAGTCTTTCATATGGGAGATATAAAGTCTCATACATTTCGTCCAGTTTTTTACAGTTATTTAGAATGTTTTTAGTTTTTTACTTAATGCATTGAGTTGTCTTTAATTCATTCCATTTTTCTTTAACGTTGAAATTTTGAAATTTATAATTTAGGTAAACTTTCTTTTCAACTCAGCGCCTATGCGTTAAGTTGTTTATAAAAGTTGTAGTGATCCTGGTTTTTAGTACGACGATATCGACTAAGAGCTCCATTTCCTAGTTTTATTATCAGTTTTATGTTATATGTTATCCACGGACAATATGGCTTGCTTTTAGCGGTGCATTCAATTATTGTATAGCATGTACATCAAAAAGACATATTAAACTATTTGTAAGAGAGTCAACTTTTTCATCTATATTATTTAGTTGGTAAATACTATGGAAGGGGATGTTTTCTAGATCAACCTGAAAATTAATAAGTCATATTAATTCTCTTTAAAGCCAGAATTATTTATATTTTCTACACCAGCATGCTGTAGGTACAGGGTTGGCTGTGCGAATGTAAAGCAACACAAAGTGTTTTGTTTTATATGTTTGTTTTTTAGGAGTGACGAAACATGGTCGAAAAAAGTAACAAATCATCTTGGTCATATATATAAAATTTACACTATAGATATCGCTTTAAACAATTTTTAAAACTCTTCAAGGACATGTTTAAGATGTCCAAATCAACGTGATCACGGGATAGCTTGTTAGCTAAAATGCACATTCTATTTAGTGGGCATAAGTGGAGTGGTTGGTTCTATGAGTATCTACAGAGAACACTTCAACCCATCCACTATTTCTCTGAGGCACATTGAAGCCAATATGCGTCAGTAATTCTGGAGAATCTATTATGTTATTAACAATTTTAAATAAATAAAGTAAGTCAGTGTATTCTCTGCGATGTTCCAGAAGCTTCAAATTTAATTTGAGTAGTAAATGAGGATAGTTGATATTTTCTTTAGGAATACCTAATTTATAAGCTACGAATCTTAAAAAGCGCTTCTGCACCCTTTCTAGCTCCAATCTGTGTACATTGTAGAAAGGCGATCATATTAGTGAAGCATACTCCAATACAGAACGCACAACACTGCAATAAACATTTTTAAGACAAATAATATCGTTGAAGTCAGATAGATTCCGTGTAACAAACCCCACTAATTTCATTCTATTATTTATGATATTATGTATATGCTCTTTTAAAGTTAACTGACTATCCAATATTACACCAACATCAGATATAGAATCAGTTAATTCCACAGACATACCGTTAAACTTTCTGCACTTTCCGATGTTAAGGTACAACCTGTTAATAGTGCACCATACACTAAATACATCGAAATCAGACTGCATATCAATGCAATCCTGGAACAATCAGTGTCGTTCCATGCGAAAAAGACTTGATGGCATCATTCAAAAACAAGTTGAACAGAAGAGGGGCCAAATGCGCTCCCTGAGGAATCTCAGATTGCACCTTAGTTTCACGTGACGAGTAGTTCATATATCGTACAATCTGTATTCTCCCCGTGAGATAGCTTCGCATCCGTGAGAGGAGCGGATCTTGAATACCAATAGATTTCAATTTAGTTAAAAGACAGGTATAATTCACCCTGTCAAACACCTTGGAAAAATCAGTATATTTAGCATCAACTTGGCAATGATCCTCCAAAGCACATAACAAAAAGTCAACATAAATCAAAAGATTTGTAACTGTGGACTTCGCCTTACAGAAATCATGTTGTTCCGAAACTATATAATTTAAAAAAACATTTGTTAATTTATCAGTTAAAAGAGAATCGAATATTTTTGAAGGCACTGAAGTCCAGTGTCGTATCTTTGCGACTGATGTCTGAGTGCAAGGATGTACTAAATGGTATGACAACGAAAGGCTGTACAGTCAGACTCGTATAGGGTCCCGGCTCACTCGGGCATACGCGGGAATGAGAAAGCAGACCGTCTGGCAAAGTTGAGTTCGGCGATTGAACCGTATGGACCCCAACCAATATTACCTGTCCCAATTACTATTGGCAAAAGGGAATTAAAATCGTTGCTGGAATGCTCCTGGAATGAGGTGTGCTAAGGAACCTATAACTGGGCCTAGTGCACGGCGTACTAAGGAGCTTCTCTCCTTGGAAAGGAAAGAGCTGAGAATTGTAGTGGGATTGTTGACAGAACATTGTCACCTCAGCGGCCATCTTCATAGAATCAGTGTCGAAGAGGACCCGATGTGCAGATGGTGTTTGGAGGAGGATGAAACTGTTGACCATATCCTCAGAGAGTGCCCAGCACTCAACGGACTGAGACAGAAATATTTCGGAGATAAAATTGTGTTACCGGAAGCAGTTACGCAGTTCATCTAACGAGGCTGCTTGGATTCGCAAAGGCGATCGGCCTCAAATAACCTGCCAATATGATGAGATGTAAAGGGCCCAATGGAGGCCTAAGCATCGATGATCTAGTATCACCAGCCCTTTTTCATTCATTCATTCATCGAATATTTTTGAAAATATGGAACATTTGGAAATTAGCCTATAGTTTTCTATATATTTAAATTCTTACTCATATATTCACTTTAAAGGGACAAATTATATTATTTACTCGAAATAAGTGAAAAGATACATTGGCATTATTCTATAAAGAACACTGGTGATTTTTTAACGATTACCGTTACAAATATATTAATTTATTACAAAATTCTAATAAATAAGTCAATATTATGTAAAGAAAATAAGCTTGCAAAAAAAACTTTTGGTATTTGATTGATGATGTTTAATGATACTCTCTGAAGTAAAGCTCATTCAAAATCTGAACAAAGTGACATTAACAAATATTTAAATAAAATTTTTCTTGTTAAATTTAACGAACTCTTATATTTAAACTCTATTCATCTTGTTGAAGTAATTATTGATATTTATTATTCTTCAGGGAGAATTTTAAATTTTGACGCAATGACGTAAAACATTTTTACGCGTACTCTTTTCATATTTTATTCTGTTTTAAATAAGTGCTACTTATTACTAACATCCTTTATTTTTTTTAAATGTTAATAACATTCGAGAGAATACAGATACAGACAGATTTTGACATATTAAATAAGATGACGTTAATGCTGAATCCATGAATAATTTTCCAAGTTCCACATAAAAAAGTTAAAAATAAAGCTATAAAAAGTCTTTTATTCTTGTATAAATTTTATGAGCCCCAAGGATTTTTTAGACACTTGTGCGAAATGTTTCTTTGTATCGAAAAGAAAGATAATTTTTTTATATTCTTTGTTGTCGCCTCTTAGACAAAAAGAGCATAATGTGGAAGTAAATATTTGACAAAACTTGGAAAGCTTGTACCTGACAATGCCAACTTTTCATATTCAGCCAGAAGGATTAAAGATACTTTTAAGTCCAAACAAAGAGCCATCAAAAATGTGTGTTGTTATTATTTTTAGGTGGTAAATATGTTAGTTGAGAATATCTGTTAATTCTGGATACACATCACTAACTACCATCAGGGACACTAAGTATGTAATAGGTAGTGGAAATGTACTAGTATATATATATATATATATATATATATATATATATATATATATATATATATATATATATAAGTAAAATTGTTTTTTAACGCTTATCATCCAAAACTTAATTCTACTATTGAAATGGAAGACAATAATAAGATACATTTTCTTAATGTAACACTACATCATATTCAAAATACAATAAAAACCGAATGGTGTACCAAAAAAGCATGATCTGTCAGATACTTAAATTACCATTCAAAAAATCCCATGTCCCAAAAAAAATCGGCTATCATTGGCTTAGCTGACAGAGCAATAAAGCTGAGTGACATAATATATAGAGGTGCAGCAATAAAAAAGGCCTAAGATATTTTAATTAAAAACAACTACCCAATAAATCTCAGCAACTCATTTTTGAAGTCACGTGGGTAAAAGTTAAATAATAATCCTGAACACACAGAAACTAATAAAAAACATGAAAAATACGTACCGCAGAACTCCATTCCGGACTGTTATCTTAAACAGTACAAACGAACATATGAATATACCCCGGAGCGGTAGAAAATTATTAAAAAAGTTCTGCGAGTAATATCCTGCCAATATTTTACAATATGGGGATTTTAAGTAGACAGTTGTTTTCTGTGCGTTTTCCTCTCGGTTCGTTACAGCTCCACTGATGAGACCATTAGGTGGTCGAAACTAGTATAGAGGGAGAACCAGAGTGCATTTCGCAGAGAATATACTGTATGTCCCGTTTCTTAACGGTCGTAAGGAGAATAAAATAACTTTTCCAAATACATATACCTTGAAATTGTGTATTTTTAATCATCAAGTTCTGCGGGTAATATCCTGCCGATATTTTACGATATGGGGATTTTAAGTAGACAGTTGTTTTCTGTGTATTTTGCGCTCGGTTCGTTACAGCTCCACTAAGACCATTAGATGGTCGACATGTATGTATATAAGTATTCATCAGGCCCCTACTGAGAAAATGACATGTAAAATACTCTTTTTGCAAACCTAATAAAGTACAATCGATTTTGTACGACGATATTCGTCTTTTGAATTATAATTAAAGGAAACCCGTTTTTAGGAACGAAGTTGGGAAATAGTTTTCAACCTCTAGAAATGTCTTTCAGGAAATAAAAATATATGTATAGAATATTTTTCAGTGTACTCTAGTATATCACAGAATGAATACAATGACATTTTGCAGTTTTTTGCAATAAGTTGTACGAGAAAGTTAAACTCTGTGAAATGGTATGCCAGAAAAAAATATATTTTTCATTTATTTTCAAAAAGTTTAGAAGACAGAAAACCCCGTGATAAATTTTATTGTGAAAAAAGCCGATACTCGTCAACCTAATTTTCAAATTTATATATAACTAACGAGTTTTTGATCGAATTAAATAACTTTATACATTTATTGAATGAAAACAGCGAAAAAAATAACTTTTTCACCCCTATAAAAAATACAAAGCAAGCCCTTACTGAAAAAATGACATGTATCAAACCCTTTTCGTAAACCTAATAATATGCAAGTGATTCTATATGATTAGATGAGCTTTTTAAATTAAAACTGAAAATAAAATATTTTTAGCGATGAACTTTGGGATACTTATTCCTCCTAGAAATTAGATATTTTTGGGAGATTTAGCCAATGAATTATATTTATGTAATTTACGCTCATTCCTGTTCTGAAAATTAATTTTTTTATGATAAATTATGGTTTTATTTAAACTCAGTTAACCTTTTGAACCTCTAGGAAATATAAATAAAATGTATTTTAAATGATAACATAAGTTTTATAACTTTAATTTTTTTATTCTGGAACAAGGTTTAAGCACTACTAAATTCTAATATAGATATTGCCTTTACAATAGTAATGTTTATTTAAAATAACGAATTTGTATATCTTCTTTGACATCTTTGAAATCATTTCTACCTGAGGCAAGGAAGGTACTGAAAGGTTAATTAAATATAACTGTTGTTAACTTTACATAGAGTGTTTATTGCAAGATAAAGGAGGTAAAATATTTATTTATTTTAATAAACCATGAAGCTAAAATAAATACGATCCCCCTGTTTGATGTTTGCAAATTAAACTAGTCAAATATAATTAGTTTTATTCACAAAGATAAAGGATATTTTAGAATATGCCTCAAAGAGCAGTTAAATAAAAAAAACTCTTGAAGTTCTTGTATGTTTTTAAATAACACGTACTCCGTAAGAAAATTATAAATAACCTGTAGTCACCAAAATTCTTGGTGATTACAGTATCTCCTTGCCCTTTATGTTTATATTTGTTTTATGAGGGGTTGTTGTATCACATTTTTTATGTCTATGGGTATATGGTGGTTAACATTATTGTAGAAAAATTTATTTTTCTGACATTTTATTTTATTTTTCAGAACGAGAAGAATCAAATATTAAAATCAAACGTCTGGCTGAGACTGGTAATATATTTTTTATTCTATGAAATGCGATTTATTCACAAGAAATTTCTTTTAGGTATGGAACGATTACCAGTTGCAGTGGGACGAAGCTGACTATGGAGGGATTGCCGTACTTAGATTACCGCCTGATAAAGTATGGAAGCCAGATATAGTCTTATTTAATAAGTAAGTAAATCTCATTATATTTTATTATTTTATTAAAACTGTTTCAATAAATGTTCCATGCAGATACATAGGGTAGAATGTAGAGGCTTACATATTTTTTATCTTGCCGAACCGTGAGTTCTTGACTGACTCGAGCTTAGGTTCTAAATGGGAGCGACGTATCTTCTTTGATTGATACATCCAGGCGACAAAAGACAGTGTCGCGATACAAACCGACAGCGTCGCGTATTCGACACCTACCTTGGTCAGTACTGGTTAAATGTATGCCTTTTTATTTTCTTGACAAATAATGCACAAATAAATGTCAAAAAAAAAAATTTATTTCGAATTTACTCATATTGCTTCACTCAACAATTTATTTTTGATATATTGGCTTGTTTGCCCTATATACACCGAATCACAGTTGTTGCATGGAATTTCATATACGACATTACTCTGTTTGTCATTTGAAATTTTTGTTTTTAATTTGGAAAAATTATTTTTTAATAAGTTATGAGCTTTGTAACATATAGTAATATTTTCCTTTTTAAATATGTTTTGTATGTTATGCGAAAGCTTTGGGATGTATGGAAGCGTTAGATATTTTTGGGTACTATTTTTGTTTCTTTTTATGAAATTACTACCTTTATTATAAAATGTGGTTATTCTCTTTTTAAATATTGACTCAATTAGGTTGTTTGGGTAATTGTTTTTTAGTAGTGTTTCCTTAGCTTTTTTAATGACATTTGATCGAAACTCAGGATCGGTTAATTCAATTGTACGATCGGCAAGATTAAGTATCACAGCTCATTTTGAGAAATATATATGTTTTCCAAGAGAAAGAAATTAATATTAATAATATTTTGTCAGCGGCTAATGATGGAGCTCCAGCAATGACGGGGCGTCACAAGGGCTTCATAACGCATTTGAAACAAGCACTATCAAATGTACTCGCTGTACATTGTGTTATTCATCGTCAGCATCTGAATGAACGCTTTCATATATGGCTCCATTACGTGATTAAAGCAGTCAATAAGATTAGAAGTAATTTATTGAGTGACAGATTATTTAGTCAACTAAGTAGTGAAAATGTTTGAGAAAGGGGTTGATTCTATTTATGTAGTTGCAATGGATTGTATATATTATTTTAAGGACAATTAATAAGAGAAATAAAACAGCAATACTGACACGAGATTTATAGAAATGAGTTACCCAAACGGATATCTAGCATGCTCGTTGCCTGCAGTTTTTTCTTAGTGGACACCTTCATTCTTCTTGTCATTTAGCACATGCCGCTTAGAGCGAGTTACACAAAAGTTATTAGAGTTTGTCTGTGAAACTTTGTTAATATTTAGAGGAAATTTAATTATATTCTGTAAAATCGTTGGTTCAACCGAGAGTAGAAAGGACCCCACACAAAACCAGTCTAAAAAACTAATTGGTCAAATCGGTCCAAATTCCCGAAAAAAGTATTTCATTTTATGCTGAACTTTCTTGAGCACAATCCTAAAAAATCGACAATTTTCGAAATAAGGAAGGGTGCAAAACAGAAAAATCCCTCTGGAATGAAAAAGCTTGCTGGCGATTAGTGAATGCTCTAAAGTCTTTATAGAGGCAAACAACTAATCCACGTATCTACAAAAAGCTAACTCAGGTTATGCACAATGAGTATTACCCCAGCATGGTATATCAACTCCGCAAAATCGGATGTCATCCTCCAAAATGAACTTGGAATCAAGCTCATCTTCCAAACCTAGAGGGTGGACCACCAAACAGAACACTCGTGTTCTGCGTTACCCAGGATCAACAAAGGTAGATGTGACGAGTAACTAATCACTTATGTGTGTGTGTGTACAAACCATTAAAGGACAAGACGATGAGTATTACGAGTACGACATACCCACACCTAAAATCGGACTTCGTCCTCTTTACCACCTTTAGAACTAATTTATCTTATTAAGTTTTATTGGGTTGGTTATTGTATGTGTGTGTTTTTGGCAACGTGGTAGTCTTACATCAAGAATCAAACGATAACATTTGCATGAAATTTTAATAACATGTATTTCGAGAAAAAATTAATAATATGTTTGTCAACCCCGTAGCTGAATACACTCCTGTACACGTCTAGACATCGACAAAATGAGATGGTCGATATCTGCATGTGGCACCTAATTACAAGCAACTTGAACTTCGTGGATTAAATGCACCTGACTCTCTGGAGGATAATGCAGTGGACAGTTTCGTCCTCATCATATCCCACACATCTTCGATGGGATTTAAATCCGGTGAAAGGGGTGGCCACAACAAAACATTAACGCTTACTTCTTGAAGAAAGGCCATAAGTTCTACGAGCAATATGGAGACGTGCCTTGTCTTGCTAAAAAAAGACGTATCTAGATAAGGCAGTAAAGTGGTTTGTAGGACATCATCAACATAACGCGCAGTTATCATACTACCTCGAATCAAGAGAAATGGTGATCGGCTATCATAAGCAATAGCCCCCCAAACCATTACTCCAACAGTCCTGTGTATATACTCCTCAACAGCAAACTCTATATCACCTCTTACCCTTGTACGGCTATTGTACATACCTAGACCGACTCATCGCTGAATACGACTTTATGTCATTCTGCCTCCCAATGTTGCTGTTCTCTGCACCAGTTTAGTTGATGACAGTGGTCCGCAGTCAAGAAAACCACTAATTGTAGACGGTATGAAAAAAGTCCAAATACTCGAATGCGGTGATACAGTGTATGCATAGTAACAGGTCTATCTTCTCTCCAAACCATTGGTCAGCAATTTGATGCGTAGTAGCAAAACGGTCTCGTAGAGCTAGTTGTCTGAAGCACCTATCTTGACGCTCTGTGGTACACGTCGGTTGGCCAGTTGGTCTTCTTCGTATTCCTCGACCTTCTTCTGTCCACACATGACACACACGCATTACCGTCATTGCAGTACAATTAACACAGCGGCCACTTCCGCGATAGGACAAACCAACATCTCGAAAGGTAACTATTCTACCCTTGTCAAAGTCACGAACATGGTGATAATTTTGACGCCTTCGAACTCGAGGCATTTTGTTACGCTTAACACAAATAGGCCAAGGTGCAATAACTAAAACAAGAAATTATTCCTTCTCAATATATATATATATATGTATATATATATATATATATATATATATATATATATATATATATATATATATATATATATAGTGTTTTCGTAAAGCAGGGAATATATTCAATATACACTGAAACGGTTCCTGTTTGAATAACCGCTCGGGCCAGTCGGATTTTATGTTTAGTTTATATCCATTTTTCAAGGTCGTGCCCATGAGTTTTTGTTCAGCATTAAATGAACTACCTTTTTCCAGAATTCGGACCGACTTAACCAATTAGTCTTTTCCACTGATTTTATGCGGTGTCCTTTCAATAGTTTGCTGCTTCACACAGAAGTTCGTTGGCTCTCTGAACATATTTGTCTAAATCCTTTTTATAGTCTGTTTGATGCCGTATTAGATTTCCTTAAATACAGACACAAAGAACTGTGGGCCAACTTGATTGCATTCAATAAGTTGAATTTAATTAAAACAAAAAACGTCACAGCTGCTTTTGTGGGGAAACTTCCCGTGTTCCAGCGGAACTTCGGCAAAACTAAATACAGCCACTTTCTAACAATATCAGCAGTACCTGCAAAACGGAAAAATTTACTTATTTACTGCCAACACTCGAACATTCTTCATGCTAATTTTACGGACAGATTACTAGATATTCTAAATTAATAAGTAGTCGAGTTTTACATTATCTCTGTAGAGTACCGAACTGAGTGCTTCTTCTTTGGAAAGCATGATGTCTAAGCTATCAGCAGACCAGTTTTCTTCGTCTGATATGTCTACGCCGTACCCTGTCACCATATATCTTCAACTGAAGAAGGTAAAGTTATCGTTGACTTATATTGACAGTATCTTGTCAAGCTGTTCTCAATAGTAGTTAACATCAAGCAACTCGGTACAAAGCTAACAATCAGGTGATAAATTTCTCAAAATTTTGTATTATATTTTCTGAGTATAAATTCCAACAAATCCAAAATACATAAACTGTTCTCTTTTTTTTTGAAAATAGGATAATTTTACCTTGTAGGATGGAAAATATTTTGGCTGCTTGTTGACGGGTTCCATAACTGTTCTATAAGGATTTATTTGTTTGTAAACATTTCCTTTATTTACACATAGATGTGTTTTAAGCTTTGCAGACCTGAAAAACTTCAAAGCTAATTAAAATGTCTAGGTCAGCCTTTGCACCTAAAGGTCGACTTTCATTTATGCTTTTTAATTTGTCAGTTACTAAAAGAGACATTTGACCTTTAAAGTTGAATTTATAATTTTAATTTCATTATATGTACTTGCCAGCAAGAAAATGAAATTTAAACGATTTTCGACCGAATAGTAATTAACCAATTTAATTATTTCCGGTATAGGAAACATATAAATGTATTTAGAAATGCAGTGACAAAAAGTAAGATCTTAATTTTTCAATAATTAATAGCATTTCTGAGTTAAATTAGAAAATTATCTTTAAAACGAACCTAATAACATAAATCTTCCAAAATTTACAATATTTTTTGTACTCTTAGAATTGCACTGAATTAAAAAAAAATTATTGACTTTTCTGTTAAAGTGGAGAGTAGGGTAATTCAAAAAATTTTTTTAGAAATATATATGCGAAGCATCGAAGTCTTTAAAAGCATCGAAAAAAAATTCCTCAAAATTTGAGAAAAATCGATGATGTTTTAGAGGTTGCTCCAAGCAATTGTTTATTATCACTAAATCGGACACTTGAAATACATTTCCATAAACAAAAACGTTTATTTCCTACAAATATCGAGTTAAATGTCTAAAATTTCACTCGGAGTATCGTTGAACACCATAAAGTCAAATAGCATTAACTGACTAACCTAAACTAAAGATAATTTGCTGTTTTCATGATGCACAACATCGAAAGTTACAATCAATGTTACAAATTTCGATTGATTCTCTAATTTTACGTTTAAAGAAACTAGACACTGATTCTAGCACCTTAGTTTCTTTTACATTTAAAATATGACCTGAGCAATGCTGGTGTTCAGCTACAATGCTGAACAATGTTTGAAGTCTCCAAAGGACGCAATTCCATTTCAAACAGAAGGCGTGTACAATATACCTTGCTCTTGTGATAAAGTAAATGTAAGTGAAACATGACCGTCTATATCCACTAGGCTTAAGGAACATGAAATATATATTAAAACGAAACAAATTGTACAATCTGCAATAGCTGAACACCAGCATTGCTCAGGTTATACTTTTAATGTAAAAGAAACTAAGGTGCTAGCATCAGTATCTGGTTTCTTTAAACGTAAAATTGGAGAATCAATCGAAATTTGTAAATATCCAAATAATATTAATAGAGCTGCAGGTTACAGTCTACATCACACGTGAAAATCGATTGTAACGCTGGATCACTGAGCATCAGTCGGGTATAAATACGTGGAGTAAAAATCCCTGAAGATGCCTCGTGCAATCGTAGGCGAAACGTCGAATAATAATTCCAATTTGACAAGGTCTAAACCTAAGAGTCATGATTTTCAACTTGATCAAAACCGTGAAAGCTTTCGTTCTTTATTACTCTAATGGATAGTCAATTGACAAAAAAAAGGTTAAATATATATTTTTGAAAAATTAAGATGACGTCGTGGCAATAACCGCTCTAAAAACAAAAACATACATAAATAGCCGTACGTCCTTAGGTAGGATAAAAAAATATTTCTTAAACAAACTCGAAGACCCGCATTTTTTTCAATCTCATTTTTTTGGTCTCAAGGGTTAGTAAAATGTTCAAATTTATCGAATATACAAATAGAATTTTCCCGATGACTCAAATATTTTATCTGGAAAGTTCTAAACCAGACAGAAACATTTTTGTTGTAAAATAAATTATTGGTTAAAAAGAAGTCATCATGCTTAAAAGAATATCAGTAGCAAGGAAGTAAGAAGATCTAGCTACTATAGAAGTTACAAGTTATTTTATGATTTTATTAGAATTTTTATTGTTGATGTGTAAATCTCAAGGCAAGATTAAGTACTAAACAAGCGCTTACTCCTTCAGGTGAAGCTTTTAATGCTCCGCGCACATTACACGGCAAAAAGAGAGAGCGAATACGGAGTATGTTCTCTCTCGCTCCGAATGCATTCACTCTCCCTCTCTCTCTCTCTCCTTGCCATATAACACAGTGTGTGTATGCTTGAGGTATGTAATAAATAAGAAAGGCAGGGTAAGGTGACATGGACGGACAAAATAATTTGTTTCCATTATACAATGCTGTAATTTTATGTAATTTTTTAAAATTACAGCACTTCCTAAAGTTACTTTTACCGAATGTTCAAATTTAAGGTGCCAAGACTTAGTCTCGACAAATAGACTCTTTAGGTTATTAAAATAGAACTAAAGATACTGGTACTAAACTCTGAAACTTACTTTAATAAAAACATACTGTAGCTGTAGATTTAAAAAAAAATAATATAGCAACGACGTTCTTCGCCAACGAAAATTGCATTTCCCTTTAAAAAAGCGATATTACGTTACTTTTTCTTACAAATTTAAACAATACAACTACTTATCTGTTTGTGAGTATTTGATATCAGTCACCAAAAGATGATCTCGACCAATGGAATACTTGGAAACAGCAGAGCTCTCCGATGTTTTAATGTCCTCTTGTGAGTAATTTGATAGATGCAGACAAAAGAGAATTAAACGAAACACATTCGTCTGTAGAAATAGTTGATTTTGAAGAAATACGTAGTATTTTTATTTAGGACGAAAAAAATTTCAAGCCCAGACAAATAATTATAAAAGCATTAACATTTATAAATGCAATAAATGCAGGGTATAGATGTTGACATATAATTTAATTAACTGGGCTATGATTTCAAAAGTTTTGGCTATGATTTTAATAGGCTGAACTATGATTTTAAAAGCTGGCCCCTGCAACAAAAGGAAAATATCAGGGTCAGTATTCTGGACATTTTTAGAAGGTTACGGGGTGCATAAAATGCAAATAATTTACTTTATTAAACTCGACGATCATAACGAAAAATATAGATTAAAGTTACCTAATTTTGGGGTAGACTGATCAAATCAAATAATAAAACACACAGATGATCACTGATTTTACTCTTTAACAATTCTACATGAATGCTAGAATGACCAGTTGCAAAGAAAATGGCTGAGTTACAAAATTTGAAACTAGACTTGTCAAAATGCATATTTTAAGAGGTTTTCTAAAACCACGGTCCTCATTATTGGAAAAAAAGAGGTTGTTACAGTAGCATTTTTAGTTTTATTGATAGCACTTCTCATTAAGGAACTCAACATCTGGTATAATTTTTTTTTTTTTTAAATAAGAATAATGCATATTGAAGCTTAAATTGGATTAAAGCGTATTCAAGAGAATATTTAGAATACATTTTAATAGAAATTTACACTTTCCTCAACACATTTATTCGTATTGATTTATTATTTCAATAAACTTACCAAATTACTGCCAGTAAATTTTAATACAGTTTTCAAAGTTTAAAAATATCGAACGCTGTTTAGAACTGCTAATTTATTATCTTCAATATTTAATTTAAACTTACTTAACAAATTTAAGTTTATTCTGTTTTAATTTAAATTACGGTATCATCTCAAAAGCAAATTAGGTCAAGTGAACTAAGTTGAAGTCAAAATAAATAATATAATATTTTATAATATTCTTTCACGTAACAACATTTTACATCCAGTAACATTTTATATTAAAATGATAATGAGTTTCCTTACTTTGATGTAAGAAGGCGGTATACATTTTCCAATACACAAACAAAATTTAAATTTTGATATTTTAAAAGTGAGTTTTATAAGACAAAATTATGTTATACACCTGCTATTCTATTCTGTTTCCTTTTATATCACACCTTAATATGTAAGCCAATAGTTGATTCGTATTAATCAACTTAAAATCCCTTTATCACACCGATAACTTTGGTTTCATTAGCTATAAGACTGTTACGTATTAATCATGTTACGAAAAATCACAAATTTCGTAACTAAAACATACATAACTTTTTTAGCATCCTAAACAATATTTTAACCTAAGGACCGCTAAAGAAAATTACTTTTTAGCTTTCCTAACAAAAAATACTTAATTTGAGTAACCTAACTACACCAAGTCATTTTCATCATCATCATCATCATCATCATCACACAGCCTGTAGCGTCCACTGCTGAACATAGGCCTCCCTCAATCGTTTCCAATGTTGCCGATCTTGTGCTGAGTCCAGTTTGGTGCGATTTTCTTAATATCATCAGTCCACCGTAATGGAGGTCTGCCCCTATTTCTAAATGCCTGGAACCTAGGACGCCACTCTATAATGCGTTTAGTCCACTTAGCGTCTTCCATTCTCGCCACATGTCCGGCCCAGTTCCATTTCATATATGTTATACTTTCTATAGCATCCTTGATCCCTATTCTAGGTCTAATAATTACATTTGGAACTTTATCTCTCAGTGTTATTCCCAACATCGACCTCTCCATGGCTCGCTGAGTCACTCTAATTTTTTTGCAACTTTTTTTAGTGAGTGTTAAAGTTTCTGCACCGTACGTGAGCACAGGGAGCACACACTGTTCATAAATCTTTCTTTTCAAGCAAATCGGTATATTGCTTTTAAATACGTCCGTTCTCAGCTTGCCGAACGCCGCCCATGCTAGTGTTATGCGTCTTTGAATTTGGCAGGTTTGGTTATCTCGGTTTATTCTCAGTTCATGGCCCAAATATTTATAAGATGTTACATACTCGATTTCAGATTCGTTTAGGGATATGTTGCTACTTGGAACTAAGTTTGTCATACATTGAGTTTTTGTACGATTAATTTTTAGACCTACCACATCTGACGCTGCACCTAGTGTCCTTAGTAACTCCTGGGCTTCTTCAAGGTTGTCAGAAATTAACACGACATCGTCAGCAAAGCGTACGTGGTTTAATCGTTCACCATCTATATTGACTCCCATGTTCCCTCAACCTATTTTTTTTAACATGTATTCTAGCAGCATTGTAAATAGTTTTGGTGAGATGTTATCACCTTGTCGTACGCCACGATCCATTCTAAATGTAGATATTATTTTGGAATGGACTTTCACACTTGCTGTTGCGCTATTATATATGTTCTTAATTAAAGCTGCATATCTGTGGTCAACTCTACAATCAGCTAGTGCAACAAATATTTTGTTTTGGTCCGCTGAATCGAACGCTTTCTCGTAGTCCACAAATATTAAGACCAATGGTTTGTTGTACTCCACTGTTTTTTCTATGAGCGTTTTCATAACTAGCAAGTGGTCGTTTGTACCATAACCGGTTATAAAACCTGCTTGTTCTCTAGGTTGGTAGAATTCTAGTTTGGGTTCAATCATCTTGTTAGTATTTTTATAAATAGTTTGTACCTGTGGGAGAGGAGCTGATTGGGCGGTAGTTTTTTAGGTCGGTGGGATCGCCTCTCTTATGCATGATTATCATTATGGCATTTTTCCCCTCCTGCTTTAATACTTTCAATAATAATGCCATCTTCTCCTGGGGCTCTGTTGTTTTTCATATCTTGTACGGCCACTTCAATTTCTGCTGACGAAATTTCTGGTATATCTTCTGAGCCTTGATTGCAGACATTTGGAATGTTTGTTAGGTCATTGTCAATGGTGTACGTTTTGTATAACGCGCTGTAGAAATCTTCCACTATTTGGATTATTTTTTCTCTATCTGTTGTAATTGTACCTGCTGCATCGCGGAGTTTATGAATTTCTTTTGTTCCTTCTGCCAGGTTTCTTCTAAGTACTTTTAAGCTTTTATTCTGCTCAATTACATCGGATATGGCTTCCGATTTGTATTTTCGTATATCTCTTTTTATAAGCCTTGATATTTCTCTGCCAATTTGCCTATATTCTCCTGAGTTCTTCTGTTCTATTTTTCTTCGTCTTTCAATAAGCTCTTTTATGTGTTGACTTAATTTGTCAGATGTTTTACTTTGTTTATTACAATACTTTTCTACGGCGTTTTTTAGGATGTTTGCTATTTGGTTATTTGTTTCCTCCAGGTCTATGGTTTCCAAAGTTCGGAGTCCGTTTTCAACATATTCTGTGTATTCAGAGAGATTTTCTAGGGTTGTCCATCTTCTTAGGTTCTTTCCTGTTACTAGTTGGGCTCTTTCCCTCTTAATATTTATTACCACTTTTCCTCTCACAGCTTGATGGTCACTACGTACTGAAAACTTATTAAGCACACTGACGTCTTGGATTATTTCTTTTCTACTCGATAGTATGTAATCTATTTCGTTTTTAGTGACACCATCTGGGCTTGCCCATGTCCACTTCCTACTAGCAGGTTTTTTAAAAAAGGTATTCATGATGTAGAGGTTATGTTCCAATGCGAATTGCAGTAGTCATTCGCCTCTTTCATTTCTTGTATCTATTCCGTAACAGCCCATGGCTATTTCTTCCTCGTCTTCTTTTACTCCTACTTTTGCGTTGAAGTCACCGACTATCACTTCATAGTGAGCTTTTGAGTTATTTAATTCACTTGCAATATCTTCGTAGAATATGTCAACTTCCTCATCGCTATGTGAACATGTTGGAGCGTAGGCCAGGATTATTTTAAGGTTATAAAACCTTAAAATAATCCAAGTCATTTTAAAAAATGTAAAATGTCGGTATGGTGGATAAATCAATATTTTATGGATCCGCTAGTATAACTAGCTAAAAAGCAAAATGAAGCGACGAAATATATTTACAGATTTCCAGCTTAGAAAAACATTTTATAGCTAAAATTTTTAAATTTAATTGATATCGCATTTCAACATCAAAATAGAACGTTATTCTTTCGCATCTGACTAAAACCTTTTATAAGATCTGTTAAATAATGTATAGACGAGTCCCTAATGTAAAAATATAACAAAACGTATAAGACAAAGATAGCTCAAATGGATTTGGAATGGATCTAAATATTTAAGTGGTTGTTACCATAAATTTTGGTTATATTGCTTACCTAGAATACACGTCTGAAGAAGTAAACAACAAAGAGAATAAATTACTTTTAAAATTATTTTAATCTCTTTGGTCGTTGTCAATATCCATAAAAATCACTCGTGGGTAGATAAAAATAATTTTAAAATAAAAAGCTTTTTTCAGTACGCAGATTAGTTGCTTTCAAATAAATTTATATCATTAAAAGAATTTTTTGCTGCATCTGCAATTTGAACTCAAAACTTCTTATTCTCAAGTAAAGATTTTACCAAGTTTGTAACAATAACCTCGGTGTAACTTACTCAATTTTATGTGAGTAAACACAGAATTGCATTGACATGATATAACGCCCCCAGAAGGAATAAATTTAAGTTTACTGGCAAATATCAGATATTTCAAATAGTATTTTACTTTTATTTGCAGATGTTATTTTAATTTCAACGGTAATATTTTATGCCGTTATGGTATGCTTTAAAATTTATTATTTAAATAGTGTTACAAAATACAAAAATATAATTAATATAAAGTCTGCGGAATGTTTCATATAAATTTCTAAAGACTACATTTTATTTCTATGAAACTTTTAAATTTATTTTATTGAAACAATATTGCGCTTGTATTCAATTACGAGAATATCCGAGGAAAATTTATTGTGTATTAAACGTCCAAACAAAATGAAATAAAATTATAAAGCCTATTGACTATTATTTAAGCACTTTAATTTATCTCTTTGCTGTGTTCATCATTTTTAAAGTAAATTGCCCAGCGGGAACAAATAAAACTGTATATATTAATTATTTCACTAAAATTTATCTCAATTTAAAGATGTACAATTAGGCTGGATTCTCACTATAATGCCGCTCTAAACCCACTCTCGGTTGGCATTCGTTCGATATAATATATTTAAATTAAAAAGAGTTTATGATATCGAAATCTCTGCGAAACCGATACTGTCAATAGGTGCATTGTTTCTCCTGTAAGAATATTTTACCGGACCAAAAGCGTGTCGAGAACGTATCGAGAACGGCCCTATAGTGAGAATCTAGCCTTAGTTTCACAAAAACCTATTGACAAAATATAAGTACCTAAAAGTTAAAGTAAAGAAAGTTATTTATAATTGACTCACATCGACCAGGCATGCTGATAACCAACTTTTTCGCATAATCCAGTGCTAAATTCCATATTTTACGTATTTCAACACTTAGTTGGTTTAGAGGGAATATACGTTTTTTACGTAGTTGAACCTTTATTAAACCCCATAAATTTTCAATACGATTTGCCTCAGGCGAGCAAGCCACTGCTTGGTAATAAGGCGACAAAGGCGACTATGGTGTTTCAAGCCATTTTCTTCTTGTAGTATCCGTGAGGTATAATCAGATCTAAACTAGCTTTAAGCAAACTATGAAAGAATGAATAAGAATGGTGATGCTCGACGTTTAGGGCTCGTTGGGCCCATTATTTCCCACCATGACCGCAAGTCATTCGAGATTGATCGTATTTGCGAATCCAAGCTGCCTCTTTACCTAACCTTGTCCAACTGCTTCTCAGGGGCGGCCATAGCATATTCGACGCAGAGGTGCAAGCAATACCTTGACCCCTCTAATGGTAGGTGGCTACTGAAGCTCAATTAAATGACAATCCAGCCCTGGTAACCGATACCTAATGAGTCTAATGACATTTTGGATAAAAGCTTTATTTTACTGAATCATTTTTTATTCAAATTATCATTTATTTTTTAAAAACTTAGATATCACATATCAAAATCTACTTTTCACGCTTTTGCATTAACAAAATCCTTCACAATGTCATTGATTTCAATATGGGTTTCATGTTCAGTACTGATTACAGATAAATTAGTTAATTTACTTTGCGACGATGTCGACCATAGTTCATTTTTTGTTATTTTAATTTAGAAAAAAATCTTTCACTTTGTGCCACTGTGACTGGAAAGAGTGGGTAAATTCTAAGCTCAGTAGACAAACTCGGAAATATTGAAATTAAATTGTTTGAAAACAAATAATTCAAAATTTCTAATGGATTAGTGCAATCGTCGACGAACATTGACAATGATTACCAATTATTTAGGTTTTGTAAAAAAGAAAAAAATGTGTTGCTTTCATTTCAAAGTTCAAAACGTTCGTCTAATTTTGTTATAGCAGTGTCAAGCAAACAATAGTAAAAATTTACTCTAAAATGGGTTTCTGATTCTATGATAGGTTCACCTACAGCCTCATAGTCAAATAATCGACTTCTGGAACGGGGAAGTGTCGGCGCGGGAAGTTCTATCGCAGCATCAACCTCTACGGCCACTGTTTTAGTGTTACTGATCAGTTTCATAAACGCAGAGTCAGTTCGAGTTTCGATCAAACCCTGTTTTACTTGAGTTATCATTTTGAGCGCCTCTGGAACAACGACGTTGGATTTTTATAGTAAAGCTTGGTTGACGATATTAACTTTGAAAATGTCGCGAGTTCGCCCATAAACGCCGCACAGTGAGCTTTGGAAATGGTGAATGAAATTTCACCGAAATGTCAGCTACCTTAGAGTCCTGAGGACTCAGCACATACACGGGATACCCGAAAGCCTTCGAATATAATATATATATATATATATATATATATATATATATATATATATATATATATATATATATATATATATATTCTTTGGAAGGTTTTTTGGGTTTTTCAGTCAATAATACAACAAAGAAAGTTTTTTTAGATTGGAACATATATTCACATGTCAATGTAACGTTTCGGCTGGAACTTTCCTAGCGTTTTTCAAACATTGTACATTCAAATATTGCAACAATTAAGCTTTTTTATTGCATTCTTTTATAGATATGTCGACGACTGCATAACTGCAGTGCCTAAAACCGAATACAAAAACATGCTTAATCCATTTATTAGCTACAATAACAGACTACAATTCACCATCGAAATAGAACAACAGAATAAAATTAACTTTTTAGACCTCATTTTGCATAATACTAAAAACAAAATTAGAAGGGAATGGTACACAAAAGAAACTTGGTGTTCAAAATATCTACATTAAAACTCGATGCATCCATTATCCCAAAAAAAGTCTTGCCGATCGTGCAATTGAATTAACCGATCCTGAGTAATAATTTCATAAAAAGAAACAAATATAATACCTAAAAGTATCTGGCGCTTCCATATATCCCAAATTTAAAACGAAAAATATTACTATATGTCACAAAGCTCATAACTTATTGAAAAATATTTTTCCAAATTAAAAACAAAAATTCCAAATGACAAAAAGAGTAATGTCGTATATGAAATTCTATGCAACAACTGTGATTAGGTGTATATAGAGCAAACAAGTCAATATATAAAAATCAATGGACATAAATTTGACAAAAAAATAAAAATAAAACAGCCTTAACTAACCACATGACGGAAACTACTCATAAATTAAACTTTGAAAAAGACCAAAATTTTAAAACCCGAAAATTATGATAAAAAACGGGAATTCTATGAGATAATAGAAATCCAAAACTGACACGAGACAATTAAGTAAAATATATAATAATTTACTTAAATAGAAATTATCCACATGTTTTAGCAAACAGCCACCCTTTTGTCACCTTTAAGTATATTATCCTTATATATTAATACAGAAAAGTAAAAACACTATTGAAAAAAAGTTAACCTTCCGGCATACAAGTTCAGTATAATTTATAATTTTAAAGTGTTTGTTCTGTCTCTGTTTTATTTTATTATTTTGATGTTGTGAGAGTTCAAATTAAGGTAGGAATAATTTTTTTCAAACGTAATATTTGTTGCAGTGTTTGAATGTACAATATTTGAATAAGGCTAGGGAAGTTACAGCCGAAACGTTACATTGACATGTGAATATATGTTTCAAACTTTGTTTGTTGTATTTTAATTTAAAAAAAAAGTACTGAAAACCCCAAGAAAACACTCCAGATTATATATATATATATATATATATATATATATATATATATATATATATATATATATATATATTTGTATATATATATAATAAAATAGAATCAAATATTGGCGAAGCGGACGTGAAAATTTGTCAATCTACATGATTCTCGTGTTAAAAAGTGCGGAGCACTCCAAAATATGAAAAAACTCCGGGTCCGACAGATGGCGACAGCGCTGTTTCGTCCTAATATGGGACTCGTCAGGCCACCGCATTCGGTACAAACCATCATCTGGCCTTTGCATCCTATAAACCTGAGTTTAAAATCAAAAAACAGCAAACAGGACGACAAAGGCGACATCTCGATGGTCCACTTCATAACACAAGAACCACACAAACTAACACAGTTTGTAAAAATCCGTCATATGGTGGCGCGACGGTGAATTAAAATAGAAATATGTAAAATCGAGTGTAAGAAACGCGCTGCCCAAAGGATAGGGATCGCATTTTTCGGTACTGGCAACCAAGCCTACCGCTTATTTTAGCAGCCAAAGCCACGTGTCGCACCAAACGATCCCACCATGAGAGCAACGTTTAGCGTGTTTCAAAGCCAAACAAGTAAATAAATAAATAGATAAGTTTTTGTCCGTGTAATTTAAAATAAGATAGAATCAAATATTGGCGAAGCGGACGTGAAAATTTGTCAATCTACATGATTCTCGTATTAAAAAGTGCGGAGTACTCCAAAATATGGAAAAACTCCGGGTCCGACAGATGGCGACAGCGCTGTTTCGTCCTAATATGGGACTCGTCAGGCCACCGCATTCGGTATAAACCATCATCTCCCCTTTGCATCCTATAAACCTGAGTTTAAAATCAAAAAACAGCAAACAGGACGACAAAGGCGACATCTCGATGGTCCACTTCATAACACAAGAACCACACAGACTAACAAAGTTTGTAAAAATCCGTCATATGGTGGCGCGACGGTGAATTAAAACAGAAATATGTAAAATCAAGTACACGAAACGCGCTGCCCAAAGGATAGGGGTCGCATTTTTCGGTACTGGCAACCAAGCAAAGGCGAGATGATGGTTTGTACCGAATGCGGTGGCCTGACGAGTCCCATATTAGGACGAAACAGCGCTGTCGCCATCTGTCGGATCCGGAGTTTTTCCATATTTTGGAGTGCTCCACACTTTTTAACACGAGAATCATGTAGATTGACAAATTTTCACGTCCGCTTCGCCAATATTTGATTCTATTTTATTTTAAATTACACGGACAAAAACTTATCTATTTATATATATATATATATATATATATATATATATATATATATATATATATATATATATATATATATATATATATATATATATATATATATATATATATATATATATATATGGGCTTCCCGAGTATAAAGCATTATTTGCAGGAAGATTATAATCAGAAAAATGTTTGTTTACATCTGCATTGAAACGTGTTCAATCGATGTGAGTGATAGGATTAATAATTCGCCCAAACAGTGAATTTTAAAAAACAAATAGATCAACACACATTTGTTTTGCTGAATAACAGTTTTTAGGTCAAGTTTAATATTTTTTTATATACATTCAATGCCAAAATTATCGAATATTTCTTGTTATCACTATTACTTGTGAATAATTCTCAATTAGCGGTGTAAAATAATAATGTGCTGATGTTCTCTGTATAGTGGGCAGACACAATATATTCACTTTATTTGGAAAAGTTGAAAAAAAAAGAAAGTTAATATTATCAGAGCTCTACGGGTGCTCAAGCTAATCATTATAGGTGGTTGAACAAACACATACTAATAAAAAAAAGTTAATTCTTGACCATTACTAAATATTAAGCCGACGGCATGTTACATAACCCGATTCCTTCTGCAAAAAAATATATTTTAAAAGTATATTATGGAGGGAACTAATACCTTTATAGTCTAATAAGATTTGTTGTGACTAAATAAACAAAATTTATTGGAAAAAATCTCAGCAGAATAATAAAACTTGGTCCTATTATATTGGATAAAAAATTCTTGGGGTTAAAAATAATAACGCCAAAATTTAGGCTAGCCCCTTTACTTTCCTTATTGAATCTTGCTTTCTTTTCCAGTTTGCCTTAGGTTACATTCGTTTATTATAGGCTTTTCCTTTTACGAAAAAATCACAATGTATCTGCTATACGTGCGAAAAATAAAACTGGAGGTATTTTTAATAAATATATTTTAACTGCTTCAGAAAAAAAAAGTGCCACAACACATTCGAAATACATGTTTTTTATACTATTAAAGCAGAAAATGTGTTTTTTCTTAAACTGGGCAATTTTCACATTCTTTAAAGCCAACGCTTGTTAGACGATTATAGCAAAGGAAAAGGAAAATGACAGTAGACAGTGTTAAATATGGATAAAAAATAGTTATGGGGTTTGTATTGTCGTATTTATTTGTTTCTTGACGCAGATATCTTATTTATCATATGTCTTAACATGATAGTGATTTTAGATTAATAAATGGTGTTTTTTTATAGAGGTATAGAACTTTTAAATGGAATAAAACAAAGATGAATTTTTTAGATTGACATGAAATTTACTTTATTCGAAAGATAACCTTCTGGCATTATAATTTAAATATGACTTCTGGCATATGCCGCCACGGCTGGCTCGAACGTAGTCTAATCTGGAGGTCCAATTTTCGATGACTTTTTCCAACATTTGTGGCCGTATATCGGCAATAACGCCGCGCAATCCTCCAAGTGATCAATCGTTTCGGGCTTATCGGCGTAGACTAGCGACTTCACATATCCCCACAGAAAATAGTCTAGCGGCGTTAAGTCGCACGATCTTGGAGACCAATTCACGGGTCCGAAACGTGAAACTATGCGGTTACCAGACGTTTCCTTCAATAAATCAATTATGGCACGAGCTGTGTGACATGTTGCGCCGTCTTGTTGAAACCACAGCTCCTGCACATCATGGTTGTTCAATTGATGAACGAAAAAGTCAGTAATCATGGCTCTATAGCGGTCACCATTGACTGTAACGTTTTTAAAGAAGTACGGACTAATGATTCCACCAGCCCATAAAGCACACCAAACAGTCAGTTTTTCTGAATGTAACGGTGTCTCAACATACACTTGAGGATTATCATCACTCCAAATACGGCAGTTTTGTTTATTGACGTATCCATTCAAACAAAAGTGAGCTTCATCGCTAAACAAAATTCGCTTATGAAAATCGGGATCAACGGTAATCTTGTTTTGGGCCCATTCACCGAATCTACGCCTTGCTAGGTGATCGTGTGGCTTCAATTCTTGCACGAGTTGGATTTTGTAAGCACGCAAACCAAGATCTTTCCGCAAAATCTTCCATAAAGTGTATGGACACATATCCAATTCCTGTGCACGATGCTACGCTCTACAGCAGCAATGACCTCTTCTGTACTCACTGTACGACGTCTCTGTGGATGCGTATTATCATTTAGAGTAAACGTGGTGCGAAAACGTTCCATAGTTAATCGAATTAATTGCTCTGATGGACGATTATGTTGACCGTAAAATGGACGTTGTGCGCGATACGTATTTCGAACAGAACCATGATTTTCAAAATAAATTTGCACAATTTGGAAGCATTGTTCAGGCGTCAGTCTATTCATGTTGAAATGCCAAACCAAACTAAACATAAATCACTTGACAGCTGACAAAATGGCCGCCAGTTAAAAAAGTGTTGCCAACTTAAAGTTTTATGCCTCTATAAAAAACACCCTTTAGATGCCGTCAAGTATATTCCAACCCATTCAAACATGTTACAAATTGTCATCCAAAAAAATTTCACCGCTGAAAAGCGTAATTTATTTATTTTCCGAATAAAATATGTTTATAGTTGCTAATATATAGGTATTCTCCTTCCAAGCACATAAAGGAAGGATCATACAAACAGTTTATTTCCTGCAAATGCAACTCTGGTCCCCTCTTCGTACGCGTTTCCACCACCTTATGGTCTCGTAAGTGGCACTGTGTCGAACCGAGAGCAACATTCGCAGGAGACAATTGTCTATATAAAGTATAAATTCCGAGACATATCGGTAGGATATTAAAACCTGCCGACTTTTCAATGCCAGCACACAATTTAACTACACATGATTCAAAGTCAGTCACCTCCAGCAAAAAAAAATATAATAAAAACAAAAAAAAATAATAAAAAAAATGAAAAAACACCCGGTGACACACCACCAATCCAGTTACATCCATCTCTTAAAGTTAGCTACCTCCGACAAAGAAGAAAAATAACCTTTTCTCAATTTGACCTTGATAGGACCTTGAACCTGACCTGGTATAGGTAAAGGGATCTCGAATTCAGACTCTGCGATCCCATAAAAGATTATTGGAATATATCGCAAGGCTTTTTCTCAATTTCCTTGACCTTGAAATGGCCCGGAACCTGACTTGTTACCGACAAACGTATCTCCGATTCAGATTCAGCCACCTCATATACCTGCAAACGCTTGTTCTCAATTTGACCTTGAATTGACTTTAAACTGGATCTGATACCGACAAACGAACCTCGAAATTGGATTCAGTGACTCTAAAAACCTATAAATATCACAGTTAAGTCCCAGGTACCAACTTCCTTCCTTTATTGACTGGTAATTTACTGGACGACTTTTTCTCAATTTGACCTTGATCCTGCTTAAAAAGAAATTGAGGGTGGTCCCGTTTGTGGTAAAATCAATTAATAATTTAATATATATAATTTTTAAAAATAATTTTGGCTTATATTGAGGAAGCCGAAAACCAATTTTATAGATCCTCCACCTTTAAAAGGTTAAAACCATTTTAAAAATTGCACCAAAAAATGCAAAATATATTATATTTTATAATTCCTCTCCTTACTACTTATATTAACTTTAGGTCTCTAGGCTCCAAAACTAGTTATATGCTAAAGTTGACCCTTCTGAACTGTACTACGTATTAAAATTTTATTACAAATTGACCGAGGGTAAGTTTACGTAAGAAAAGTATGGGGACGTTTATAAAATATTAATAACTAACCCTGCCTGTGACATCGCCTACGTAAATTCCTAATAGAATTCAAAACAAAGTATAAATAAAGTGAGGGACAATAGAACGTCTAGTCTGCATAAGTAAAAACCTTTATAAATTGATATCAACCGAACCAAATTGTTTACTTTGTTTTAAACTTGACTTGCAAATTGAAATATATGTTACAATGTCAAATAACGTTGATAAAAACATTAATTACCGATTTTAGACCTGTGAAATAACCACTTTGTTTAATATATTTTTAAATAATTTCTGAATTGTCTTATCGGTCTTTTTATTCAAACAATTATTTTAATCCTTCAAGTGAGATATTATTACGTAATAACAAAGCTGGAAAATCTTTAATGAAAAATAAAATTTGATATCAATCAACATTTCACAACTCTCGGTTTTAATCATTTCTGAAGCAAAAAAAAAACCTATTTAGCAAGTGACAAAGATAAGTATTATTTAAGTTATATCAAAATTCTGTTTTAGTAATTCAATTTTAAAGTTATATCTTAATATTCACAATCTTCTCTAAAGGAAAGGCCAAGGGATTACTATATTCTCAAGGATTAAATCAACAGGCGATTTTGAAAAGTTATCTTGGATTAACCCCTCTCTTGAAGCCTTCAAATTCTAATCCAGATTAGCCCAACCCTCTTCTGATGACAGAAATAGGCTATTAACTCTAGGGTAGATAGGTGTAAGATTATACAAAAACAGTCCTTACAATCAAGGAAGTAAAGAAAAATCTTATGAAAAATATAAAATTAAATCTCTATGTTGTTAAACAAAGGAAATATTTAAAGTCTCTCTCTCTCTCTATTTAATGTCATTTTTGAAATAATTAGTTATGAGACAATAATATTTATTTTGGTAATATTATTGGGTAATATCAATAATCATTTCAAAAATCGGAATATCAATTAATAGATAATCCTTAGTTCATGAAACAGAATTATCCATTACTTCCTTAATTCATAATAATGTTATTATTTCATGAAATAATTGGTAATTTGATACCTAAAATGATCAATCAATAAAGTGATTAGCAATTTTATTCCTACAGTTATCAAGTAATTGATAATGTCATTTGTGAAATTATCACTTAACGAAGTAATTGAAAACTTTAAAAACAAAATTATCGATTACCAAAGTAACTGAATAATTTCATTTTTCAAGTTTTTCATTACAAAAGTAAGTAATAACTTATTTTTTCAAATTATAGTAGAATTAAATTAAAAGATATTTCAGGCTAAAACAAATAATACATAATTAAAAATAAAATGACACTGCTTCTGCCTACGATGTTATGCTTTAGTCTCGTCAATAGGATTCAAAACGATAATGATTTAATTCAAAAATCCCAGAAAAGAAGCGAAGAAGAGGTAACGAAAAATGTTGATCTTATGCTTAAGCAAGCGTTTTACAATAATTTGATGTTTTTTCACATCTTTTGATCAGAATATTTTGAGAACAACACATCAAAGTTCAAGCTAAGCTTATTTTATTTTCAAAGCGATTCATACTATAAGTATACATGTTCTATTATTTAATGAAAGTGAATGACAATTCTAACTGCACAAGCAGGATAAATAATCACAGTTATGTTTCTATTTTATTGTATGATGCTGCATTCTTTGCGAAAAAAAAGTCATTTTTAATTTAATTTATCCTGGGTTTTACTTTTCTTGTTAGTACTGATAAATTCTATTCTATTCTTCGCCACACCGTTGGTGTGCTGCCAAGTCCACCGCCTATTATCTATTTTTTGTAGAACTAGGTGTTCATAATCTTCTTATTATGCTTTCTCAGTCCACAAGGTTCTTATCCTGTTTTTGTCGAATTTTCCCGATTTGAGAGTTAAGTCTCCGATTATCAAAATATAAATGTACTTTTACAGATTTCATGGTTGCTTGGTTGTTGGGGAATATACCTGAAATATCCTAAATATAAATCCTCTACTATAAATATATTTCTATCTTTCCTCTAAAGTAATTGCTTGAGTACTATTAAAGTTTCATTTTATTCAAAGATCTTATGGTATTCAGGTATTTCCAACTCAATTTAGACATATTTTCTGGAACAAGAACATTTTTAAAGCCTCAATTAACAAACAGGGAACTTGTTTTATGTTCGCTTGTTAAAATAATCACTTCTTTTATTTTGTATATGCATTAGGGTGGAACACAAGTTAGCACTTAAGTTGTTGTGGGAGAAATTATATGTTATTTTTGCTTCATGCATTTTGGTACTATGGGTTGCCTTCAAAACTATGTATTCATAATTCCTCAATGATTGACATAATATTTTGCTAAAGCATAGAAACCATTTTATGATATTTTGAAGCCCTACACAGATAATAAAGTCATTGAAATGCATATAACTTTACCAGCGAATATTTCGTTGCCGCAGAAGGAAAAGGAGCTTAAACTTTTGCATTTAATAAACTTTCTATTCTTGTCTGGTTTGGTGTCACAATATGATAAATAGTATCTAGTAGATGAGCAATACATTTTAAAAAGGTAAAAAGTTTTCAAATTAAAATGTATATGTGGAATATAATCGTCATTTTACTGTATTTTATCCATTTTCGACGAAAGGATAAATTTATTGATGTATTTTTAATTGAATTTACCTTTTTTTTTGCAGTGCTGACGGAAATTATGAGGTCAGATACAAATCAAACGTACTGATTTACCCCAATGGGGAAGTTTTATGGGTACCACCGGCAATTTACCAGGTAAGTTTTTCATTATATGTAATTTTTAAACTGTCAAAATTAAGATTATTAAACAAAACACATATTGATATTTTCCTCCGTCTCCTTGATTTCATTAAGTTATCCAGATGTGCTCTTTTACTATAAGATGCAATGATTTTGGACACACTGTATCCGGGTAAAAAAAAAACTGTCTTGAAATGACTGCTTGTTTGTAACTCAAAGTGAAATATGCACTCTCTGAAGCATAGAGGATATAAATTCTTATTTTGATAGGATATAGCAATAGAGTAAGAATCCAATAAGGATATCAGTTATTTTAAGACAATTATCCTAATCTGCCGCCAATTTAACAATAGACCAATTGAGTGCACTCCAAAATCTCCAGACTTACACTCTCTTGACATCTTTGTGTGGGGGGTTACCTTAAAGGTAACGTTTTTCAAACTCAGTCAATAGATATGGGAGACTTAAAGAATCTAATTCTCTCTCTCTCTCTCTCTCTCTCTCTCTCTCTCTCTCTCTCTCTCTCTCTCTCTAGCATTACAATCCGGGGTGGGTCTTTGCTGACTTCGCAATCTGCCTCCACTTGCTGCAATCCATCATCAGTTCCTCCGCGCGTTCGACGTTTAGGGTTTGTAAGTCTGCTGCAACGTTATCTCTCCACCTCTTCCTTGTACTTCCTAGCGGCCGCTTTCCTTCTGGGTTCTCTTCCCATACCAACTTGACGATACGTTGATCCTGTCTCATAACATGGCCGGCCCATCTTAATCTTTCTGCTTTTATTATTTTCACTATATCTGGCTGGTTGTATAGTTCCTCCAATTCCTTGTTTGTTCTCGTTCTATATTGCTGTGTGGTGTTGTCCCTGACCGGTCCGTATATCCCTCTAAGCATTCTTCTTTCTGCGATTTTCAGTCTATTCTCATTTTGTTTTGTCAACGTCCATGTTTCACATGCATATGTCATTACCGGTCTTATAACTACTTGATATATTCTTATTTTCGTGCGGCGGGATATATTTTTCGATTTCATTATCTTTTGCAGCCTATACCAGCAGCGGTTGCCTCCTTGTATTCTGTTGTTAATCTCTTGTGTAATGTTGTTATCAGAGGTGATCGTAGCTCCCAAATATTTAAACTGATCGACCCTTTCAAAATTGTAGTGGTCCATAGTCACGTTTTGTCCTATTCTGTCTCGCCGTTCCGTTCTTCTTGTAGCCATATATTTTGTTTTTTCTTCGTTGATTCATAGGCCAACTTTCTTTGCGGCATTTTCCAGTTTGAAGAACTCTTCCTTGACACTGGTAGTTGTATTACCTACAATATCGGTATCATCAGCGAACGCCAATATAATGCGCGGACCTTGATTTCTAAAGAGGAGCGTTTTTGTGTTGGTTTTTCGCACGATGCTCTCCAAGGCGACGTTAAAGAGGAGTGGAGACAGCGCATCGCCTTGTTTAAGACCACTGTTGATTGTAAAAAAGGTTGACAATCTTCCTTCAAGTCTTACTGCACTTGTAGATCCCTCTACACATGTTCTGGTGAGGTTAATTAGCTTCTTCGGTATGCCCAGTTCTGCCATGGCATTCCACAAATCCACTCTTATAATGCTATCGTATGCTTGTTTAAAATTTATAAATAGCTGGTGCAATGTTTTGTTGTATTCCCAACATTTCTCCATTAATTACCTAATCGTGAATATCTGATCTACAGTTGAGCGGTTTTTTCTAAATCCACACTGGTAATCTCCGATTTGATATTTCACACACGCAGTCAATCGTTCTAAGATCATTAGAGAGAAGACTTTATATCCTGTGTTAATAAGGGATATACCCCCATAATTTGAGCAGCACGTTTTATCGCCCTTCTTAACAATTGGTATTATCACACTTTCTTTGCAGGAGGTTGGTATCGAATTATTCAAGAAATACCATTTATTACTGTAGAAGTAGTGACAAATGCTCAGAATTAATTTATAGATGCTCAGAGGACTGTCAATTAACCAATGAGAGGCATTTTTAACATTTAATAAAATGATAAATTAACTGTCGTTACTACTTCATTTCGAGTTTTAACTTTAACGAAAATAACTACGTTTACGTATAGGACGTGCAATAGAAAAACTGTTCAGAATTTTGCAGCGAAAGTACAATAAAGTGGGGGTCACAATTTAAAAAATTAAAGTTGATTATAGCACACCTTCTTTCGAGTAACCTTTTATGATTTAATATATTGGAAAAAATTTCTACCAAAAGAACAAACTCACCGTATCCGAGCTACTTTTCATAAAATCCAGCGCTTTTTAAATAATGATTTTTTCCAGACTTACGTCGTCATTGTATTTGTTTTTTTACATATAAAATAGACTCAAAATTATCTGAGCCTTTACTTATACTTAAAACTTTCATTTTAAGGAAAATATAAAAATATTGTGGCTATTGATAGTCACTGAATAACCTGAAACAGCTTGTTTTGGATTAAAATAATGTTTTTCTTGGTTCTAAATACTGGAAATAAGGATTTTTTCACCGATTTTTTGCATACCAAATATTTTGGAATTGTAGAACCTAAAGTTTTTTTGGAGTTCATACATTACCTGCAAAAAAAAATTTAGCACTTTCATATTGTATTTTTCGACCTAGTCCTGCAAATTTTGACACTTCCACTAAAAAATTATTTCAAATCCTAGCACAATTCATTTTGTATAAAAATGTATACAAAATTTTCTTAAAATGTAGCAGAAAACACTAAAAATCCAGTCGAAAAAGAAACGTAACAAACGTCAGCCATATCGACAAGCCCGCGCATTGTTGCCGGATGTTATAAACGGTTATAAAATTAAACTTGTTCTTTTGTACATTCAGTCATCTACTCCTTTTGTTCCTTTTATCCCTAAAATCGTGTATAAAGGTCATAATGATCTTTAATAAGATTTATTTATCGGTGATATCACAGAAGGGTCCATTAGGTTTAAATTGGTGTTGTTCGCTAAAATATGCTATATTTCCAAAAGTACAAATGTGTTTTAGTTGAAATGACAAAATTTAAAGGATTGTGATGTGTAAGAGTGAAATTTTTTTTTGGGAAAATGATATGCAGGCGCTACATTCGAGTTCTACGACAATGCAAGAAAACATCGAAAAATTCGGTGTTTACAGTATTCCGAATATTTACTTTTCTCTTAAATTGAGTAAAGAATATCTCTTGTCAATACAACATATCGTCATAATACAACCTGAGGCTTTTTTTAATAAAAAATTATGCGTCCTACCAAAAAAAAAGCTTTTATTTCTCAGAATCGACATTTTCCTTACATGAACCTCATTAAATATGTATTCTGCAAGCAAGAGTTCAGGAAAATGTTACTTTCTACATTATCTATCAAAATCAGCTCCCTCTTGTCGTAAAGAAATATTCAATAGTCTTATTTTCATGTCCCTATCTTCTTTTTTATCTTCTACATAAGCATGTCTAATTTAATAAACTACAACTGGAAGCAATATACAATATTTAGAGGCAAAAACCACACAAAGCGCAGATTCTATATTTTACTGTGTACGTAAGTATGTAACTGATTTTTTAATGTTCTGTAGAATACAAAATATATTTAAATTATGGTTATTTATATCATTCATATCAATTTAAATCAAATTACAGATTTACCAAAAACATATTTGTACTTTCATTTCGAACCATCTTATCAACGACCATATCTCTAACTTTAGGCCACTCTATATAAACAAGAAACAACATAGACCGAACGATACAAAAAGACTAATACTTATTCTGGAAGCTTTTATAAGGGAGAGCCATAGAAATTAAGAGTAATGGTTTTTTGGCCTTTTTATTATTAATTCCGTCGGCCAAAAATATTATGTTACTTAACGTTTCAAACCGTTTTAAAACGAAAAAGGGAAGAATTATCACATAAGCTTTTTACTTTTTACATTTTTATTTGAAAAATAAATGCCTTTAATATAAGCAAGCATAAATATTACCGTCTAACTTTTTCTATATTTAAAAACAAAAGTAATTAGGCAAACTGTTGTTAGTATCTCGATTGTTATTAACACACAGGGTGTTCGAGTAACATTTAAAACACTTTAACGTGATGCACAAGATACACAGTATCTCTTTTTGGATCCGTTGAATAAAGTAAGTAAATTACTGGTACACAAAAACTTAGATAGGGCGTCATTCCAATTAAAAATTACTAAATTTGAGCGGCTCCTGGCAAGGAGTGGAGCGAGTGATTGAATATTTAGCATCTGGAGAAACGTGCGCCATATATTGCATGCGTGCTTATAATATCCAAGAGAGTTTCAGGTTATCATTTGTCACGGATGGAACGCCTGAAGTTAATAAAAGTTTTCGTAGGTTAAAAATTTATTTTTAAGGAATTTTTAGTTAATATAACCTATTTATTTTGTAATTCAATTTACGCTTTAAGTATTAAGTAGGCAAGAAAATATTTTTGGTTGTCACACATAGATAGGACTTCTGTCAGTGTTATGCTTTTTCCTTTAACATTTGATATCAGTCACATTTAGGTTACTTTAGAAGCAACTTGTGCGTATTTTTGTTCGTGGCTGTTAATTTAGGGTCAATTTTAACATGAAATACTAAAATGAAAGTATTTTATTTCTTTAAAGGAAAGAAACGTAACAAACATTAACTCTGACATTCAACCAACGACAAAAATGAGGTTAAAAAAGATGGAATCACAGGAGAAATGGTGAAGAGTGGTGGAAAAACAACAAGAAACTTTTTGTACATCCTTCTGAACAAGATACTTAGTACAAAAGAAATACCAACCAGTTGAAACGAAGCAATGACCCTTTTACTATTTAAAAAAGGAGATCGAAAGAATTTGAAAAATTACTGACCAATAACGCTACTTAATATCATGTATAAACTGCTAACTAAGATATTAACAAATAGACTGATCCCCAAATTCGATGGCTACAAACATGAGAACAGGCTGGAGTTAGGAAAGACTTCAGCACATGCGACCACTTACTAACAATAAAACTTCAAATTGAAAAGGCCTTTGACAGCCGTGAACATTGGGCAGTTAAGAACTCGTTGCAAAATAGCAGGATACACAGATTTAATGACAAACATATATAACAATGCAAAGATCACTATCAAAATAACGGAAGAACATAGCACTAAACCAATAAAAATAGGACGAGGGGTCAGGCAAGGAGATACAGTGTCACCGAAACTATTCAACTAAGCTCTAGAGGATGTCTTTAAAAAATTACAATGGGACAATTATGGGATCAACATAAACGGAGAGCTACTGAATCGCCTAAGATAAGCGGATGATATAGCTTTGATAAGAAAGATGAACTGCAAAAAATGATTGAAGAACTGGACAACGAAGCGTCAAAAATAGGATTAAAAATTAACTATGACAACGTAATGACAAATCGAACTGAAGAAATGGTTATAACGGTCGCACAAAGGAAATTAGGAAGTGTCAGAGTATATATATAAATATATATATATATATATATATATATATATATATATATATATATATATATATATATATAGGTCAAATAACAAAACTAAATAAAGACAATCAAACTGATGAAATTAAAACAAGAGTCAGACTATCCTGGATATCATTTGGTAAACTCTCACACATCCTGTCTTAACATATGGATCCTAAACATGGACATTTACCAAAGAGAATATAGATAGAATTGCCAAAACACAAACAGCAATAGAGAGACAAATGCTAGGTATCAGACTTATAGATAGAAAGAAAAACACACGGATACGAGACCAAACAAAAGTAAGCGATGTCTCAACACAAGTAGCCAAGATTAAATGGAAATTCGCCGGTCATACTTTAAGACAGAAAGACAATAGATGGAACAAAATCCTAGAATGGAGACCCTGGCAATACAAACGAAGAAGAGGAAGACCGCAAATGAGATGGACAGACGACTTAAAAAATCAAACCGGACAAAGATGGGTATAAACCGCTCAAGATAGAGAACAATGGAGAAAACAAGGGGAGGCGTATATAGATAAAAAGGAAAGAAAGCTGCTGAGGCTCACAAACAGATATCTGAAGTTTATGTCGTTGATTGCATAACAGAACGCACGGGTCAGAATGGATTTTAAAAATTTCGTTCTGGATATTTTTCACTCCAAGATGACCAAAATTCTGGTAGACTACGGTAGTAAATTTACGGACGTTTCCTGTTACGGCAGCGGAACATCGGTAAATGGATATCTATTCTGAGACAGTCATCGATCGAACGCATAGTGTAAAGATATCTCATCCCTATCCTAAATACTCCCGGTCGAGATATCCTTATCCTCTGAATTGTTCAACGTTTTTATTATCTGGTGAGCAAAACACCCACCCGGTTATCGGCCTCGGGCGGCACCCTCTGGATTATTGTAGTAGAGGGCCCACTTGCACCGAACAGCTTGTTAAAGTGGAGAAACGGCTACCTACGGATCATTTGCTCGTATTAGTTACTGGTTGCCGAGTGCCAATTATTAACTGAATTGTAAAAATAGGAAACCAACGATTTTAAAACATCCAACATCCTGTATGCCATACCTTACAATATGACTTAAAAGTAATTTAACAATCTAAAAGAGAAAATATTTCACACAAAACCACATAAACGGTCTGGATGACAAGAGTATGTAGGCGCGCTGTTCACGGCGCCTCGTACTAATTGTGCGGTAGCGGTACGATACACGGTAACCCGGCTGTATCATCACAACGTCTCGTACTAACAATTTGCGACGCTACTCACGACGCGTCCGTACCTAAAATCCGCGACGCTGTTCACGGCGCCTTAAACTACAAATTCAATGGACGACGATACGTTGTAATCTTAGCTATAACCCGCCATCGATCGACGGTAGGCAATGTATTTTGTACTGGTGGTTCTCTATGCGGTGACGGTAACATCGGAACGGTAACAACTCTGACCATAACGGGCGGCGAGAGTTGTTATGCGCCCTTAATGACGGACACCGGTGAGCACCTGACGGTAAACACGTTCCTAATCATTAAGAACCTAACTAAAAAACTGACGGCATGCAATGTGTGTGTGCATAGGTGACGGTTGGATGGAAAGAAAGGGACCGATGCTGCCCGTACTTATATAGGTCCTCGACAGCGTCGGTAGGATGGAATAATATTGCCCGTACTTATGACTGGTCCTCGACATGTCACATGTCGACCAATAGCGGTAGGATGTTAGGAAAGGAACCAATATTGCCCATATTTATAAGCGTCCTCGACAACGTTGGCTATTAGCGTTGGAATGTAAGGAAAGTAGTGAATTGTGAAACACCATATACCCACAAGCCTTGCCTCATGTATAATGCTAAACCAGAAAGACGCAGTCCGGCAAATGACCTGGGCAGTCCGTTTGAACTTTGCATCCAGGTGGAGAACATGCAGTTCTCAGTAAATTAATGGCCAGCGCGGCATTACATACTTTCATCGAACGGCGGAAGGTCGTTCGGTCACTATCGTGTTTCCACTATACCAGCGAGTAACGGCGTGGGGAAATCGCGCATATAATTCTGAGGTTAACCAAATAAGGGTGCGTCGAAAAACATCGGAAAATCTTATTTCCCGATATAGTCCTTCATATAGCCCTGACCTAATACCATCTGATTAATATTTATTTCGTCTTTTGTAATACTTTTTGAATGGTAAAATTTTCACAAATGATGATGATCTCAAATCGGACTTGGTTCAGTTTTTTGCTGATAAGGACCAAAATTTCTATGAGCTCGGATTCATGAAACTGCAAGCAAAAGGTCATTGAACAAAATGGAAAATATATAATTGATAAAAGTTTATATATATATATATATATATATATATATATATATATATATATATATACATATATATATATATATATATATATATATATATATATATATATATATATATATATATATATATATATATAAAGAGGTTTATTTCACGCCACAAAACCGAAATTACTTTCTTCCCGACCCGATACATAACACAAACAAAAAAAACATAGATCTATTTATGTTGAGCTTTGAAAATGGTGAACCGAAACGTCAGCTGCCTTACAGTCCTGAGAGGGACTCAGCACATACACGGGATGCCCGAAAACCTTCGATTACATATATATATATATATATATATATATATATATATATATATATATATAAAGAGGTTTATTTCACGCCACAAAACCGAAATTACTTTCTTCCCGACCCGATACATAACACAAACAAAAAAAACATAGATCTATTTATGTTACTATTTCTAAAAGTTAAAAGAAATTCATGTAATGTTTTATTAAATAAAACTAAGTATTTTTCAAACGAATTTGTATCAATTTTGATAAAAATTTTGTAAAATTATATAATATTTTTTTTCATATTGTAGAAAAGCTTGTTTAATGCAAATGCTTCTTGAAAGAGAGTAAATCCTATACTAACTACTTTATCAAAAGACCTAATAATGTTAAAATAATTAAAACTTAGTTAGAAGTTTAGAATTTCATTCGAAAAGGCAAATGTTGCATATACTAATTTGAGCCTTTGGCAAATACGACTAATTGAAAGCAAAGTAATTAAGTAAATACTGAAATCCTATTCAAGATGCACCACGTGGATATCAAAGTAAATAAACTGTAACAAACACAAACAACACATGACAAACAAGTGCAGTTGTTAATTAAACGTTAACAAAGAGCCGTTTAAAAGATGTTAGAGTTTCAAAAATCAATTTGTTCCATTAACTATGGTTATTATTAATTAAAATTATCTCCTTATAAATACGGGGATCTCGCTAAAAATTTTTTAATATCGAAAAAATGTTTGTCGGTTTTAAAAATAAAATTAGTTTCACCAATACGTGTTGATAAAATATAACCACAGTTGGTCCAGCTAGAGAATGTCCGTGCGTCATCAATAATATTCGTCTGAACTAATATATATATATATATATATATATATATATATATATATATATATATATATATATATATATATATATTTCCCAGATTCTTGAACCCTAGATTATATCATTTTTTCCCAATAACGGAATATATAGCCTCAATTGAATCTGCTATTAGCAGTGAACCAGATGACAAAAAGGACACAATTAGAGCTGAAGTAAATAATGTTATAACTAATCATAAAATCAAAATAAGACCCAAAACAATAAAAAGTAACAGCCTCCAAAAAATTTAACAAAGAAATTGAATCGAACAAAAAAAATTTGTAAAAGACAATCCTAAAATTATTGTTCTAAAGCCTGACAAAAGCAATAAAACAGTAGTTATGAACAAGAAAGATTATGAGACAAAAATGAACAACTTACTAAAAGACGAAAATATACATAAAAATATTAAGAGTGATCCAACTAACTTATATCAAAAGAAAAATAATACCTTCATAAAAAAATTACTCAATGCAAAAGAACTAACTGAAAAAGATGCAGAAAGGCTAACCATTCACAATGCTATTCCACCAAAAGTATACGGCTTACCAAAATTACAAAAACATAATATACCACTAAGACCTATTGTTTCTTGTGTACAATCGCCATTCTATCGTTAATCAAAATTCTTATCGGATTACATTTCAAATATTACAGTAAAAAACGATTTTTTTATTAAAGACTCATTCGCCTTTAAAAAATTCATTAATACAGTAAACCTACCCCGAAATGTTACATCTTTGTATCAAATCAAATTGTTCACACTATTTTAGCACGTTCTAAATACAAATCTTTCAGTACGAAAACATCTTTTACAAACAACTCGATGAATGTGCTATGGGATCACCAATTTCATCTACCATGCTCAGTTAGTAATGGAATATTTACAGGAAAAAGTTTTAGAAAAATTAAATTTTAATATAATAATTATCAAACGGTTTGTCGATGATTGCATAGCAGCCGTGCCACAGGATAAAACTAATAAAATTCTCCAAAAGTTTAACAGTTTCAACGAAAAATTACAATTCACGTCCGAAACAGAAAATAATAATAAAATAAATTTTCTAGATATGACACTTATACGCAGAATTTTTACTGAATGGTACACTAAACTAACTTGGTCAGGTAGACATCTAAACTGTGTCTCTAATCACTCAAAAATTCAAAAAAATTGTGTTATAATCGGTCTGTCTGATCGTGCTATCTCTCTAACGTCTCCAGAATTCCGACCAAGAATACTGCAAAAAGTAAAAAGACTCTAGTAAATAATAATTTTAATGAAAAGACTATCACCGAAATAATTAATAAACGAACATATAAATTTTATAATAACCCAATAACAAGAAACATGGAACATAAACAGTAAAAATATGTAGCATTACCTTACACTAGTGAGCTGTCAGAAAAAATAAAACACATTTTTAAAAAAGCACGATATTATCGTATGCCACAGGTCTCATAATAAATTAAATACACTATTTACTAATTTAAAAAGTAAAACTCCTCTCGTGAATAAATCGAATGTACTATATTCGATCCCTTGCCCAAACTGTCCCAAAAAATATATAAGCATACGAGCCAATTACTAAAGAACAGAATGAATGGCCATAAATATACAAAAAACGCCTCAACAGTGTTAAACAAACACACACAGGACGAAAAACATACCTTCGATTATAATAATACCATAGTTAAAAACAAAGATATGAATTACCAAAAATTACAGATAAAGGAAATGAAATTAAAAAAATAAAAACACTGTTAACGACAGAACGGATATAGGAAATTTGAGCCACATTTACACCAGCCTAATTTAAACAAAAATATTAAGTATTCGATCTTGTTAATAAACATCTAAAATTGAATATCCTCTTAAACATAAAATTAAATGTATGAGTTGTTTCGGTTTTTTTGATGCATTGTAAAATATAAACAATAAATCACACTCGCATTCCATGTATCCTCACTAACATGGTCTCACTTTAATGCCGGTCTAAACTCGCAGTAGAAGGTTTAAACTGACAAGTGCAGTAATAAGTCAAGCGATTTTTGAACCATAAATAAACAAGAAAAAAGAAATCATTTTTTTTAAACTAATCAGCCAAAAATTGAAATTTTTGTATATTTTTGGGAGACCACTATTCTTCTTACCGATTTCAAGGGTTTATATCTAGGTTTTCATCCTTAAAATTCCAATATTAGTGGTTATTTATTGATATATGTAAAGTAAATATTAACAATATCATAAGCAAAATAAAGCTGGCCACGTAGAAGATCTAAATACCATGGCAACTAGTTGTGTCTAAGTGTTAAACCTTTTTAGTGAATTCCACTGTGAACGTTTTCATGAAATTCCGTTTTCATTTTTGTCAATCTTACTTCAAAATGCATCTATTCTGGTAAAAATTGGTGTATATACCTACAATAGTTTCATATAAAATATTGTGAAAAGAAATTTTAACGAATATGCCAAATTTGCTCCTGCTTTCTTTCCTAATGTCGATCAAACATGATTGATTGTGCTATTGTCGATCTAATTTCTAAAAAGCCTCAATCTCATTGATCCTCTTTTACGAAAAATCTTTCTAACGGCTTCAATTGTTGTTTTAGTAGCTACGGCGGCAGGGCGACAATAGGACCCCTCTTTCTATATTGATCTTACTCTCTTGAATTCATAAAAACATTTCAATATGATGACTTTTAAAGTACCAATTTGTCAAAAACAATCTACCAAATATTGAAGGTCTTGTAAAATTTTTGAAAATTGAGGACAGAAAACTGCTTTTTTAACCTGGCTGTTATATAATAATTCATATCGCTGCTATAAATAATGATGGGCAAAGTAATCATAAAGTTGTCAGAGACAAATCAGATTTACTTTAACTGACATATTTGTGTATCCAAATATTTTCAACATGATAAACAGTAACAATAATTTTATATTCATTGTAAAACTTGAATAAAATTCGTACGTATTAAGTTCTATCAAACAAAAAATCTAATTTTAACGAAAAATTATTAAGGGTTATTAATGCAGATATTTCGAAAACTAAGAAAGATATTTTTTTCTAAATTAGTAAAAGCCACCGCAAGACAGATAGAACAATTTCGCTGGAGTTAACTGGTGCTGGCTACTTTTTGTTTTGTAAGTATTTAAAGAATTCCCCTCGAACTAATCTCTCATCAACCCTATTTCCGGATTTGGTCCAGATTCTTCCTCTTTTCAAACTTGAGAATTTGACGATGGAAACTGTATAGCCGGCTCTAATTGATTGAAAAATAAATTGGGCATTTTCTAAGAAACAGTGTGTTAATTTTCAACTATTCGCTTGGTATTTAAAATTAAATCTATCACTTTCATACAAAATAACTACCATTTATGTAACTAATATAATAACAAAATACGTGCGACAAAAAAATTATTGTCCTGTTATAAGTTTGTAGCTTTCGATAATCTATTTGCATACTAAATAAATTGTGATTCTTCCTTATGTCATATTAAAAGCAGTAAAAAATACTCAGTATTAATTTTTACCATTTTTTATGTTTTCTACAAGCGTAAACCAGGGGCCTCTCTCTTTGGGGGGGGGGGGAGCGGTGATATCACAAAACTACAGTATGGCAAGCAAAAGCAAGTTGTCGAAGGGGGGGGGGACTAAAAACATTCCCATTTCTAGTGTAAAAGGCAGGGTCGGGTCTATTTTTCTGAATTTGAAGCTCTTGGAGAGAGGGGGGGGGCGATCACAAGAAAAAACAAGTTGTGAACGGGAGGGGGGAGTGCCAGCAGCATACACATTCCTAATATAAAAGGCAAAATCGGTTCTATTTTCCTGAACTCAAAGATGTAAACTGCAATACAAGGAGTTGTACATACATTTTATTATGAGAAGCAGATCCCAACCGTCGACAAAATTCTAACTAAAATCAATGAAGATCAGGACTTACCTGAAATTAATAGAAGTGAGCTCTGGAAATTGCTCAGAGAACTTAATTTTTGTTGGGAAAAACCTGATAGGAAATCTGTTCTTATAGATCGTTCGGAAAATGTCCGTTGGAGAAGGAAATATCTCTTTCAAGTAAAAGATAGAGTTGCTAGAATTAACACAACTTACAAAATTAGTAATTTAACTGAACTTTTGAAAGATTTTTTTGAATAAAGTTACTGCAGAAAATTGGGAAAAATCCATATAATAAAAGAATAAAAGAAAATGTGGAAACTCGATCTCATGATCAGTGAGATAGCGAAGATAGCTTCACTGACTTTGATTACGAATTAGATACGTAATGTTTACCAGCGTAAACACAATTTATTATTTAAATTTTCTGTAACATATAAAAATTAATTACATTTGAATCCCTTTTTAGGGTTTAATTGTAATTCTGCAGAGCGTTTAAGAAATAAATAAACTGAAACGTCAAATGTCCTAAAAATGTTTTTAATTAATAATAAAATGACTGATAGCCCCGAAAAAATTTTAATATTATATGGACGAATTTATTTTTTGTATATGTTTAACTCCTTGTATTTTTGATAATGGGTATTTCAATTATAACTTAGAATTTTTTGAGAGAAAAAGGCTATGTTTTAGTCTGAATGTGCCTAAAACGGTTTCTATGCCAAAATTAAAAATAATAAAAATTCAGTTGTGATATATTTTTTAATGGATGTGAATTATTAAGAAATCATAAGAAAAAAAAATAATATTATAAAAACTTTTTATTTTACGTTCATTACCGCAATGATATTCTATGCCATAAATACTTAGTAATAAAATAAACCTCCTTCCAACGCCCATGACAAGGATTAAAATCCTTTTTAACACTTCACTCATCCAAATATCTATTGTTATCCAACCCATTATTATAGACCGGTATTCTTGATTATCAAAATTTCTAACCCATTCCTATGAAAAATATATGTGTCTAACAGATTTTGCCAAAGACACCGGACTAAAGCACAGTAGTTTGCGAAGAAAAAAAGGGTAAAAAATAATTTATTACTTTCTTGAATTCTTGAATAAACTATAGTATTAGAGGCAACATCGGACTTATTTTCCTGAACTCAAAGCTCATGGGGAAGGGGGGGTATCGCCCCCCCTGGATCCGCGCCTGGCGTAAACAGTATGGAACTAATCTGTGTATATTATAACTAACTAATTCATAAAAAATAATAAATACCTAAAAAAAATACAATTATGACAAATATAAAAAATAAGTTAAAGTTGTGATAAAATCATTTGGTATAAAAATAAATAAAACATCATAAATAAAACTCAAAAATAAAAATCCTCAATACTACTGGCTTAAATACGACTAGAAAGTTTTACTACAAAATTACTCAAACGGCAATACCTAGAGGCATAAACAGATTTATTAAGCAAAAAGTTTAATTATTTTCATAAAATATTGCGAATAAACGAATTTATAAAGTTATCTAAAAATCATTTTCTTAGGAAAAGTAATAATATTACGTTGCAAATATTTAATATTTCACAGTATATTATTCGAAGAACTAATTTGAAAGAAAACGAAAATTGTCAAAGTTTTTCCTTCAAAAGGTATTCCGGATTACAGTAATTACAGGACCATTTGAACTAGAAACGTGTTTTTAATAAAACTATAATAGGAATTGGATTTCTGTTTAAAGTAGAAATAGTATATTTTTGTAGTTAAAAAGTAAACTTCCAAAATGTACTTGCAAGACTTATTAAAAAATAATGACTATAAATCAAATAGTTTGGTGTAATCTTTCATAACGTTTTAATATTTTTAGTTCTTCCCAGAAAACTTTTTAATTTCATACTTTATGTGCTCACGGTGACGTAAACTTCTCTCCGGCCACCGATATTCTACGTCCGATTCCATATCGCAAATGTATCTCCAACAAATTTGATCTCTAAATTCGGTGGAGATATCCCAAATTTAGCTCATGAAATCATTTATGAATAATGCCCATTTATATATAATAAGAATGTAAAGTCTGAAATAAATTCATTTTTTTGAAAAACCCTGGGTTTTCTGAAAAATTGTTCGTTTAACCGACTTCTAAAAGGAGGTTCTTAATTCGGCCTCTATGTATTTTTTTTTGTATATACATCGGTTACTTCGGAACGGCAACACCGATTTAAACGAAATTTTTGGGTTATGTTTAGGATGTTGCTACGGTGGTTCCATATCATTCTGGACGAAATTGGTGCAGTAAAATCCAAGATGAAGCTGATAATATGGCGGACGAAAAAATTAATTTTGTCTGATTTTTTACAAAATTTGTATGGGAGAGTTTCCAGAGTCGTACATAACGAATCTAAAATTATTAAAAAAAAACAATATGGCGGATGCAATATGGTGGCCAAAAAAAAATTGTTCCAGTTTTTTCAAAATTGGTATGAGGGAGTTTTCGGACTCGCATATAACGAGTCTCGAATTATTTTTAAAAAATTTAATATGGCGGTTTAAAAACTTTACATCTCGATTTTGTCGATGGATTTTTGAAAATGTTAGTTACGAATTTGAAATTATTATTGAATAATTCAATATAGCGGAACCAATATGGCGTCCTAAAAATTTTACATCTCTTCGTTTTCTCCAAAAGTAGTATAGGCGGGTTTTTAAGGTGTAAATTACAAATTTAAATCTATATTTATTACGGCAAATCCAATATGGCGGACTAAAAACTGTACCTTTTTCGATTTTGTTCAAAACTGATACCGGATCGCTTTTGAGGGTGTAAATAGCGAATTTAAAATTATTTTAAGAAAATCTAATATGTCAAATGCAATATGACGGTCTAAAACTTACATTTCCTGATTTTGTCCAAAATTGGTACAAGGGGATTTTCGAGGATGTATATTTAGATTAGATTAAGAGGTTAAAATTATTTTTTTCGAAATTCAAATGGTGGATCATATATAGTGGATTGAGAATTTTACGATTCATTTTTTTTTCAAACTTGGTATTAGGGGGTTTTCGGGGTGGTAGGTTACGAATCTGGAATAAATTTTTTACAACTTGATGATAGATTGTACCGGATGTAATGGCCTGATGGGCCCCATATGAGGACGAAACAGCGCTGTCGTCATTTTCCAGATCAGGAGCTTCTCCATTGTCTTGGAGTTTGCCACACTTTTTAACACAAGTTGTGTTTACCAACAGTCTGCACTGCCGAGATGTTTCTATTACGTAATATACATGATGAAAGTGCTTTAACTTGGGTTAGCTTTCAGCAAATTTAAGCAACTGTTTCTCCGAATACATTTTGTTCTAAACGATATTTAATTTAGTTTGTACAGAAAACGAAAGGAGGCGCTATTTAAGAAAATTACCTACTTCCTCGATTTTTAAAAAATATTAAATAAAACCATATAGAGCCCTTTTCAGCCCATTTATTAGGAAAAATAAATCTGAAAAGCAGAAGGCACTATCTATTGTCGTTTAAAATTTATAGCAAAAATAGTAAGGCATTGTCAGTGAGGCGGTCTGTATTTTTCACTTACAAAAGGTTTACCGTAAATAACATTAAAAATCTAAATAGAATTGCAAAGAACAGATATCGGCAACACAATCTGGATTTAGAAATGCTTTTCGAACAAGAGAGGAGTTGTTATGTTTTAAAGATGCAGAAACATGTGCTGTGACGTATATGTTTCCTTTACCTTACCTATACTGCGATTTTATTTAATATATTTTTAAGGTATTAGTTAATGTTTTGTTAGCTAACAACCATGTTGCTGCTACTGCTAACAGGATATTGAAAATTATGCTCTTAAAGAATATACAATTCCTGAAATATCCTTGAATATATTAATATTTTCAATACCCTATCAATTTCAAATGTCTTTGTCCCTAAAGTATACATCAATTGCTAATAGGATTACAGATACATACAGTGACCAGCAAAAGTCATGATACAGAGGTTAAGAATTGGAAAAAACCTTTAATTACTTACCTTGTGATTTGATTATTCCAATACAGGAAATGCATACTTTGATATGAAAAGAAAATAAATAAAAAATTAAAACAAGGATGCTCTTTAAATAATTTGTATTATTATTTAGCATTTATTAATTTTACATGTTTGCGGCATTGCGTGGACCAAGGTTTAAGTGGTATTTAGATCTTTTTTGTGCCATTTTTCTCTTATAACTTTCCTCAAAGCTCCTTGCTTGAAATATTGTGTTTCGAAATTTGTTGCTCTAAAATCTATATCTATATATACTTATAACCAGTGTTGTGCTAACTGACATATCAACGCATCATGAAATTTTGGGAATAGGTTGGCAACGCTATATAAACACCCACACGAAAGCATTTTTGAAAATTCGCACCCAAAAAGGGTGAAAAGGGGTGAATTATCATTTAACAAATTTATTGACATCTCTTGATCAAATAAATAGCAGATTGTTCAATAAGTTTTGTCGTTCGATAAGAAAAACACGATTTTATGGTTTAAAATACTTTTTGTTATTCAATATAATCTCTCTGAACGTCAATACAGTTGTTCTAGTGATCTTTTAATTTATGGATTCCATTCTTGAAGTGAGAATCCAGTAGATTGCCGAAATACGCTTTCACTGGTGCTATTGCTCTTCGTTCGATGAAAATCGTTTCCCACGCATGAATTTTTTGAGATGTGAGAACAGCCAGAAGTTAAAGGGAGCTAAATCTGGTGAATAGGGTATATATTGCACAAATTCGTACTTCAATTCACTGATTTTCACCATGGTTTTTTGAGCTTTGAGAGAGGTTCATTTTCTTGATGAAAAAAAAAAAATTTTTCTTCTATAAACCAGGTCTTTATTCACGAATTTTTACATCCAGCTGATCCAAAAGGTTACAATAATAATCCGAGTTTATTGTTTCACCAGTTGGGAAGTAATTCACGAACAAAATTTCTTTTGCATCCCAAAAAACTGATGCTAACACTTTCTTGGCCGACTCTGGACTCTAACTCGCTTAGGAACCGGGTATCGGCTTCATACCATTCCTGTTTTGATTTAGAATCATGGCGGTAGATCCAAGTCTCATTCATAGTGATGAAACGGCGCAGAAAATCTCTTTTGTCCTTTCTAAAATGTTCGAAATGTTGCTGAAAAAGTCGCATTTGAATGTGTTTTTGTTCCATTGTTAGTGAATGCGGCACCCATTGTGCATACAACTTTTTGAAACGCAAAACTTCAGCCAAAATATTGCTTACGCTACCTAATGAGATCCCTAGGGCTTCTACTAAATTTCACTCGGTTAATCAACGATCTTCCAAAACCATATCCTGTAGTTTTGCCATGATTTCAGATGTTGATACAGTTTTTGGACGTCCTTCACGTTGATCGTCTTCAAAACTTCTATAACCTCATTTAAATTATGCAACCCATCTTTCTACTATTCTAGTTGAAAATAAAGAGTTCTTATACCCTTTTAACAATCGTTCATGAATTTGTTTTGGTGCTACACCTTCCAAAAATAAAAATTTAATCAGTGCACGATTTTCAATTGTTGCTATTGTAAAAAAATACTAGGACACGTCAACTTTAAATATATGAATGAGGTGAGAGATCTACATGAAATTTCACACGTGTTCATCAAACAGTAGTGACATCTTTAGAAAAATAAAACGAAAGAACCGAATAGCGTCATCTTTTATTGACCGACGAAACTTATTGGTATATGGCTTGATTTTGGTTTTAAATAATAACTTGTAAAAACATTTAAAACCCCATTTCTTGATCTTTCGATATTGCATTTTAAAAGAAAAAAGAGGTAAAAGATCGATTTTACGATTGCTGTAAAAAAACACTATACAAACTTGATTTTTGACAGCTCATATTTTTAACACATTTATTGTATTGCTACAAAAGCTTAAAATGTATTTTTACAATTTTGCCAGATAACGTTAAGAATATTGCAAAAGTTTAAATTCAAATTTTATTAGTAATTTGCAAAAATAGTATCAAATTTATTTCACATTGATTTCATAAATAGAAGCAGAATAAGAACGAGAAAAGTAAATTAATTATTGCGGCGTAATGTTCCAAACCAGACATTGCGATGATGTATCCAGTCGATGCGGTGTATTATAAAATAATCATTGGCGTACGTAATGGATGAACTACTTGTAGCACAATCAATAAAGATTTTTTAATGTAAAAAAATTTGATAGCAAATTCCAGCATTAAAATTTTTTTTAAATAATAAAAACGGTAAAAAAGGTGAATTTTTGAATATTTGCTTAAATTACGCACCATTTGTAGATAATTAAAAAAAAATTGTTTTTTCGTAGATGTCTATCGGACTATTTTTCTCCGAGGAAAGTCGGTAAACCTTTAAAAATGTTTTAATATTCACAATATTAAGCGAAGTTTTTTCGGAAAATGATAGTTTAATATGTGTAATTTAAACAGGTGGGAGATGAAATTTGTCGCTGACAGGTGCGCTTTCAATTTATCAAATTCTGAAATTATGAATTTACAATGCGTCTATCTCAGATTTTGGTATAAAATTATTGAAATATGCTAAAAATGCTTCCCATTATAGCGTCATACGCATAAACTCGCGTCTAAAACCGAGCGAAACAGTGGTAGTGAGGTTCCAAGCAGTGAATATGAAGAGAACCACGATTGGACTGCTCACGCCAAACGTTACGACTATATTTTAGATGTGGAAATGCAATATACTGTTGTTGCAGTCTTTTGCAATCGAGCTAAGGCATTTGAGTATGAGTGCAGTATGTGCACGTAACGAAACCAAGTGGAGATAAAGTTTTCTCCGATTGGAGACTTATTACATTTGACGTTCCCCAAGAGTCTATATTGGGTCCAATTTTGTTATTGTTGTATATAAATAACCTAACTTTGCTCAGTGTGTCATGTAGATTAAATTGTTTACCGACGATACCTCCTTTGTTGGGTGGTCGAGAATGGCGAGATTTTGGAGATCCAAATAAATAATGTTTTAAACGTTATAAAAAACTGGTTTGCAAATAATACATTATCCCTTAATATTGCTAAGAGAAAATGTATAACATTTTCAAGGCAGAATTTTCAGATAAGGATAGGTGGGCGACTCGTAGGTAAAGTTTTTGACTATAAATTTTTGGGAGTGTCGTTTGACAGGCAGCTAAAATGGGAAACACACATCAATAATATCGCGAAGAAACTTGCAAAGGGTATATCTGCATTGAAGGCTGTGCCTAAAGAACTAAATTGAGTTTATATTTCACTATACCAATGAGAGTTAGAGAATATCCTTTCAATAAGAATTTAATGATACGGCATTACCGCTTTTTAACAATATGTGATGTACTTTCTGTGGTTACTGTTTGTGTGTGGTAATATTTGAAACTTTGCTTTTTTGCCTTTTCTTTTTTCCTCCCTTAAATTTTTAGTATTAGATCTTGTTTTAATGATTTCAATTTGTAAAAGTGTAATTTTTGTCAGTTCGTAATTTACAGTTTATTTATTATTTTAGTTAGTATGTCTGTATTTTTTTTATTATATTTATTTTTCTGCTTGACAAAGTAACTGATGGCGACTAGAAATAGTTTTTAAAGTAGTGACCATTTTATTCATAAACAATAATATTGTATAGATGGATTGCTTATCAATAAAGGATTCATTCATTTATTCATTCATTTATTCATTCATTCAGTTGCATAGTAGACCTATTATTAAATAAAAGGATGCAATGATAATTTTTTTCGATCCTTTGTGTCAACATTCTAGAATATTCGCAGGGGTGTTTATTTCTAATTCTGTTTTGATTTTCACGTCGTTTTATTACATTAAATACAATATAATAATGATAAATTTTAGAAATTATTCCGGATGTGCTATTACTTTTTCTGATCACTGTACATACGTATATTAAACACACACATAGTCTTTAAAATGTTCTTAAGATTATACCTTGATATACTCAATACCGTTAAAAGTTTTATTTTGTATATACCAATGAGGATAAGAGACAAATAGAAGAAGCGGGCGCAAAATATTTCGTATTTGTTACGAAACGAAAGATGACTTTCAGTTACACACCCATATGTTTTTTTAAACAATGTTTTTATTACAACTTTGTATTTACTATCTTGTCAACAGCAAGTCTATGTCAAGAACTGATCATTTTGCATTGTTAAAATTTTTGAAAATAAGAAATAAGGAATTTTGCAATGCTCGCAAACGTTTACCAAAACGATGAATGTTTATGTTCGAGGATGATTTAATAAGTAAGTTGGTTTGATATTAAAGAAACCAATTTGAATTTCGTAAAATTATTTATTTTTGACATAACCACCTTGAAGTTCAAAGCACTTATCCCAGCTCCGTCATTTCTTTGCGGAAATGAGTTTCTATGAGACGTTCAAAATACTTGTTTACTTCCTGTTTAACTGAAATTTTCATCCTGTTAGAAAAGTTTTGACATTCGGGAATAGATGGTAGTTCGAGGAAGCTAGACCTGGTGAATAGGCAGATGGTTTCCCATTTTCTAGGTAGTACATTAAGAAAATTTCTGTTTCAAAAAACGTGACAACATCACTTTTCCAGCCTTTTCGTCCTGTGCAATCCAATGTCTTGATTACTTATTATTTCTAGGATATAACGGTGTATCCCTGTTTCGTCTATTGTCACAAAACGATGCTACAATTGCAAAATGTTGGCATATGTTTGCATGCGAATGTGTTTTTGCTCTGGAGTTCGTTAACGCGGCATCTATCTTAAGTTAAAGTTTTTATGTGCAATTCATTATGCAGAATTAAGTGAACTCACTCAGTTGAGATGCCTGTGGTTTTTACTAACCCACTTACTTTCACTTGTCTGTTGGCCCAAATCAAATCGTGAACTTTATCGATGATTTCGGGAATCATTTTATCAATTTCCTTCGCTGTTTTCCCTTTTAGAATTGAATGACACGAATTTTGATTATATCCATTTTTCACTATTACTTGAAACACTTTTGTTTAAACAACTGTCAGTCAACGAACTACTATCAGAATGACTTGAAACTACAGATTATTTATTCATAGGGAGGAAACTATAAAATTAGTGTCTTCTATTAGTACGCGAGCCACGTTACTTATCTACCATTGGTATATGCAACGTTTAAACAAGATTAACCATTACTAATTATATTTTCTTTTTGTTTTAGAGTTCATGTACGATAGATGTAACATATTTCCCGTTTGACCAGCAAACGTGTATAATGAAATTTGGTTCCTGGACTTTTAACGGCGACCAGGTGTCGTTAGCACTTTATAACAATAAAGAATTTGTAGATTTGTCCGATTACTGGAAATCGGGTACCTGGGACATTATTGAAGTGCCCGCCTACCTCAATATTTACGAAGGAAACCATCCTACGGAAACCGATATCACATTTTATATAATAATCCGTAGAAAGACACTCTTTTATACAGTGAATTTAATTCTTCCAACGGTTCTAATTTCATTTTTATGTGTTTTAGTTTTTTACTTACCCGCAGAGGCGGGGGAAAAGGTAAGTAAATTTGTTTAAACTCATTGTATTATCTTTTAAATTTGCCGGACTTATTCATTATCCATGCCAAATAACTAAAACGGTTATTTGAAATAGGGAGCAACGTTGTGTTGGTGAAATATAACCTCATCATAAGAGTGTACATCCTGTAGCAAATTAACGTCATATAAGGGCCTATTTCTCGTCCATAGAATGGAGTATTAATTATTATAAAAATTAAAGAAACTAAAATGAAACAAAGCAAGTAAAGAAGTAGAAAACAAGATTGAAAATCACTTACATTTTAAACAAAAAATTCAAATTTTAAGATGCACACAAGAATAATGGAAAGCTACAGAAATGAAACCATATATCTTACGCTGTATTCTAGGTAAGAGGCGTTATGTATTTGGCGCGGCGAGTGCGTCTAGCGCGGAAACGTCAATTTCATTAAAAACACTGGTGTATCATACGTAAGCAGTGTCGCTTAGTCGGCGTCGTTGAAGCGGTTTTCGAGAAGATAAGGCGTTCAATAACCCACTTGAAGCGGCGTGTTCAAATTATTCCACTTTAAATTATTTGAAAATTCCGTCACGGCGACACGCGATTTGGTAAAATGTTTTCAAGCAAATATATACAAAATTATGCACCACGCTTTTTAAAAACACTTTGTATAAGCTCAACTATCCTTAAAATATACCATCTAAACCCCATTATTATTCCCCTTTACATCGATACCGGAGTATTAAATGTGCACCCTCTATAATATTTTTATTTATTATTCACATAGATGGATACCATTCGGGCTCAAGTTAGTTGGTAGTTAAATGTGCCATATTCCTTCTTGTTGTTGAACTTACGGAAATGGTATCATTAAATATTCAGTTGAAGCATGTGCTTAATCTTAAAAAAAAATTATGCTAAACGAGGTATCCAATTTCTATCACATGACAGAAAGGAAAGTTTTTAAACGAGAAAGGCTCTATAGAATTACTGCTTAATTTTTTATATAAAGGATTAAATTCACCATATTTAGACCCCTTTCAATAACTGATTTAGGTTTCTTTTTAGAAATCTTTCGGTAGATATTAGTAATGTCACTTAACAAAATTTTAAGTTTTCTCGACCACGAAAATTTTGCAACTGAACTTCGTAGTGGTTCAACTCAAGTTAGACCCTCTCGTCCAGAACCAGAAACACATTCACCACGTTAAAAATCTTCGCAGCCTCAGACTCTTCAGCTGTGTTAAATGCCATATTTAGAACACAACGTCAACCATAGGTTAGATAAGGGAGAAATAGACCAGTCAATACTAATTTCTGTGACCGCGTCCTACGCCCTCTGATGAAATGTTCATCCACTAGTAGCTACGTAGAAAAAAAATACTTGATCCACGTTTATGACGTAATGTATAACTTATATAAAATACATAAAGATCAGCTGTTTTCCGCCCCTCAAACATAAAATTACTCTTGTATGTATATATTCGAGGTTTGTCCTAAAAGTATCGAGCCTACCTTCAAATCTCCGCATTGGTGTTATTCTTTATGATCCGTTGAGTGACATCCTTCAAATTAGTCCCCATTTAATTGAATAACACGTTCCCAGCGGTGTTTCCACTTCCTGAAGCAGTCCTGGAAATCAGTCTTTGGAATTGTCTTCAGTGCATTCGTCGCATTGGTATCAACCGTCTCTTTGTCATCGAACCGGTGTCCTTTGAGCGGCATTTTTAATCTGGGAAAGAGCCAAAATTCGCAGGGAGCTACGTCGGGACTGTACGGAGGCTGGCGAAGCTGTACGACTTGGTGCTTTGTTAAATATTGCTGCACAAGGTTCGATGAATGCAATGGCGCATTGTCGTGGTGAAGCAGCCAATCACCGCTTGTCCAAACCTGTGGCCATTTTCTTCTGATTGCGTCACGCAATCTTTTCAATACTTCAACGTAGTATTCTTTAGTGATCGTGTGACCTCTCGGAACATATTCGTGGTGCACAACACCTTCATAATCAAAGAAAACTGTCAACACTGTCTTCACTTTGCTCCGGATCATACCCGTAAACCCATGATTCATCACCAGTAGTAATCTTCTTGAGCACATTTTCATCATTAGAAACCATTTCCAAGTGGTCCTGAGCGATTTCAAAGCGAAGATTCTCTGCCGTTAGCAATTTTGAGATGAATTTCGCACACACGCGAGCCATTGCCAAATTCTCGGTTAAAATTCTCCAAACAGTAGCTTTTGGTATTCCAAGATCAATTTTTAGTTCGCGTACAGTCAACCGACGATCTCCTTCAATTGCAAGTCGCACACGCTCGACATTTACTGGAGTTATTGCGTTCGAAGGTCGGCTAGAGCGAGAATCACTGTCAACTGACGTGCGGCCATGTTTAAACCGCTTGTACCACTCTTTTATTCTTGCTTTACTCATACAATCCTCTTTAAATGCCTTATTCATCATATTAATTGTTTCCGAGCAAGTTTTTCCAAGATTAAAGCAAAACTTAATGCAAATTCTTTGATCTAATTTTTCCGTCATTTTTTACAATAACAAAATGCGACGAACGAAAAAAAGACACTGTAAACAAATGCACACCGTTCACGAACTAACACGTCCAGTCGTTAACTGCGCACACCAACGTTTTGACGCGGAGATATGAATGCAGGCTCGATGCTTTTGGGACAAACCTCGTATATATATATATATATATATATATATATATATATATATATATATATATATATATATATATATATATATAATTAATATATATCTTAAACCTTTTGTTAAATATTTTTTTCTAATATTTTCTTGGGTATAGGTTTTTCCATTAGAGAAACAAAGGACAACAATTTTTCTGACGTTTCGCTCTACATAGTGAGCTTCTTCAAAAGAACTGGTATATTTATTTTAATCACACACAAAACCATTTTCAAGATTTAAAATAAATATACCAGCTATATATATATATATATATGTATATATATATATATATATATATATATATATATATATTGACGTTGACGCTAATACTCAAGGTCCATTAGTCCATTTTTTTTCTGATGGAGACGTGAAATCTTTCATACTTTCCATTTATGCAATAAAAAATTTCGTTATATCGGCATAAAGGCCTGATACACAAACTAAATGGATTACTACCGAAGCAGTACGTGGAAATATTGACCTCTTATATTACTGAGCGGACATTCAGAATAAAACAAGAAGATGAGTACTCACAACTGAAATATGTAAAAGCAGGGGTCCAACAAGGTAGCGTACTGGGACCAGTCTTATATGTACTATACACAAGTGATATTCCTTGTATGGATAATTCAACAATAGCAACCTTTGCCGACGATACAGCTATATTGTCTGTCGGCAAGGAACCAGAAACAGCCTCTGGAAGGCTACAAGAAGATTGCAACAAATTCTTAGAATGGGCAGAAAAATGGAAAATAAAACTAAATGAAATGAAGTCGATACATATAAATTTCACGAACAGAAAGATTAAAACTCCACCAAGGCTTTTGCTAAACGATAACACTGTCCCGCTTAATAATGAAGCAAAATACCTAGGGACGACTTTGGACGCAAAATTATTATGGAACAAACATATTAACAAGAAAAAAACAGAACTCAAACTCAAATACAGACAATATTATTGGCTAATAGGAAGAAGCTCAAAATTATCAATACAAAATAAACTCCTGATCTACAACCAAGTTATCAAACCAATCTGAACCTATGGAGCTCAACTCTGGGGATGTGCCAGCAAGTCAAATATCAAACCCATACAAAAGTTTCAAAATAAAGTATTGAGAAATATGATCAATGCTCCATGGTACATTAGAGACAAAGACATTCATAGAGATCTAAAAGTCCCACTCGTTATAGACGTAATCAAGGAAAAGGCTATTAAACATGAAGAGAAACTTCACTGCCACCCAAACGCAGAAGCCCTTCAGCTGCTGGACAACCAGAATCTCGTCTGAAGACTGAAGAGAACCAAGCTGTTTGAACTAGTGTAGTGCTGTGTGAAAGCAGAGCATGTGTCTGGTTTAGGTTAGCTTAAGACAACAAAACAAACTAAGGGACATCATTGGATAACTTTAGAAGTTAAGAAATTGTATTGTATTCGGAAAAATTTAATGGCTGGTCACTTGTGACTAGTTTTAGTTGAAAACGTGTAACTAGGCCTATACGTAAACAAAAAAAAATATCTGCATACGGAAAATGCTACTACATCATAACATCTCCCTCGCTCGCATATAAGCCCTGTTAGATCTTTTTTTTTTCACTGAGTCATATTAATAAATGACCCAATTCTATATTGCCGATTATAGAAAATCTTCTCAGTTTAAGTTGTTGCGCTGTTGCCATTTATTAATATGGAGAAGAAAAAAGTTTAAAGGAAAAATAAGAAAAAAAAAATATTTTTAGAAATAATAAAGTGGTGGCTTGTTATTTTTAGCTTACCTCTAATTTTACTGTTGGTAAGAAAATTTCACTACGTATTTTTGACGAATGAATAAAGTACAAGGACTTTTATAATGTTACAAGACTCGACATTTTTAGGGGCTGGCTCCGCCCTTAATTGAGGTTTGAAGTGGCTCTAGAGGACGTATATTACGCGAACGCGTTATTAAACTTACAATATTCGTGAATTTTTAACATAATTTTTTCGAAAACTAAATTAAATAAAAAACAATAAATAAAACATCTTTAAAGGGTTTGAAGGAGCTTTAAAATAACGCGTCAATTAACTCCACTCTTTCTCATTTAAGAAAATAGGGGTTGAACCCCCTTACACTAAAGATTGAAATGGTGAGATCATAAAGAAAAATGACAATTATAGCGTCATAATAAAAATATTCTTTACGGTGATAAAATTGACGAGTTCTCACGAATTTTAATTATTTTCTTAATAAAATATATTCACTTTTCGTCAAATTTTTATGATTTTAAAATTTGTAAGGTGATATAAAAGTAAACAAAAGCTCCTTGTTAGCTATATATTATATTACATTGCGCGACGACTACAGTTTTTCATGTATCAAAGGCAATTTTGGGTAAAATACTTTATAGACTCATATGATTGATATTGAAGACATTTTGTATATGTGTATATGCGAGAGATGATTCGTATGGATGGATGAATGGAGGATGTTAGTAGCCATTTAATGTCTAGTTCTCCATCACAGCAATAATATTATTACATATATTAAAACATACCACTCATGTCCACGACGAATTCTGCATTTAAAATTTTACAGCCAGATTTATTAAGAAGGTTTAAACTCGACCCAGTGGCCATAAAATAATTTATATTATATATATATATATATATATATATATATATATATATATATATATATATACACTTATATACGAATATTAGGGATAAAACCCTAGAGATTAAGCCTTGGAATAGGTAATAAAAATAGTTGTCTCCCGAAAATAAACAAAATTTTTAATTTTTAAGTTTAATCATAAACCAAAATGATTTCTTATTGTTATCTTGACAATTTAAACCCTGTCAATTAGACCAGTTTTAAAGTTAAACCTTGTTAGTGAATTTGGGGGTAAAAACTTAACGCAAGAAAATACTCCATTAAAAAGAATATTAATTTTAAAAACATTTTGTTAAAGCTTTTATTTATATTTCAGGTAACATTGGGAATTAGTATTTTACTGTCACTGGTTGTATTTTTGTTGCTGGTGTCAAAAATCCTGCCACCAACGTCGTTAGTATTACCGCTCATAGCCAAATACCTCCTTTTTACATTCATCATGAACACTGTTAGTATACTTGTTACCGTAGTTATTATAAACTGGAATTTCAGAGGTCCTAGAACGCATAGGTAAGTTAAATAACACCAAATATCTACATTTCGAGAATTTGTATCTAAATGCCAAAATTTAAAATATAAAGAAATAATGAGAAATTCTCTTTTCTCTACGAAAAAATCAATTTTCCCTTAAAACTTGTGAAAGAATTCGCATGCTAACGTCCAGAAAAAATTACGGTGACATTTTATTTTGCAAAATGCATCAGAATTCCTCCTTAGATATAATTTTTTCACAATTTCATTCATTTTTTGTTTACATTTTCTTATTAGAGAGTTTTACTTCAAACATCTCTAAAAACCAATTTTGTAGGATTATTTTTTAATTGTGTTCGCTACTATTCAGCGAATATATGCCACAAATTGCTTTTCACCAGCTTGATTGGACAATGAATTAAAATTCCTATTGATAAAGATTATTTTTCTAAAGAAACTAATTAAAAATAATTGCCTGGAATAAAATAATCCAACCAAATGTTTAAAAGGATCGTAGCTTAAGGACAAAATACACAATGTTCATACAGGGTGGTTTAATAGTGTGGCAAAAAAAAATTCATACAGCTGTGGACTAATAATCTTCCAATCTTCAATGAAGCTACAACAAAGATGGCAAAAGGTCGTTGAACAAAATATATAGTGGATTAAACCTTTCTTGCCGACCTGATATAACCTAAATTTTTGTTCTTTATATTTATTTTATTTAACTCGCCCAAATTTAATCAAATTAAATTTATAACTTTATTTCTACAACTAAAAGTGAATGTCTATTTAAAATACATGCATATTATGTTAACAAAGAATGCGTAGAGTATATAAAAGGGAAAATAGCTTTAAAGTTAGTGTGCCAGAATAAAGTTTAAAATTGCATTTTCTCTCTACAGTTATACATAATTTTTAGTAAAGAAGGCTTATAAATTTTTCGATCCTTTTCAGCTGAAAAAGTTTGTAAAAGAGTAATAAAATTTTGAAAATATCGGCAAAGAATACCTTACATTAGCGTCCATTGAAAAATGAAATGTAAAAGTTACTTCGTCAAAACTTTTTACTTTCTTAATTTTGTTTTTCACTTGAAAAATACTAAACAAAAAAATTCCTAATTTACAGAATGCCTTCGTGGATTAGGTCAGTGTTTCTCAACTACCTACCTGCCATGTTATTAATGAAAAGGCCGCGGAAAACGAGGTTACGGTGGATGATGGAAATGCCTGGCATGGGAGTGCCTCCCCACCCATATGGATCACCCGGTGATATTCCTAAACATATAAGGTGAGCACAATAATTGTATTTTGAATTTATTTATAATTTTTTAAAATATCGATGGTCCCTGGAATTTTGATAAATGTGAAGTGCCTCTGAATTGCAATCATACTGTCAAAATAAATTAGTTTATACGTTTTATATATGTTTTTAAAAAAATTGGTTTTCTAAAAATTTACCAGGAAGCGTAAAAAATTCAGGAAATGGCAATTTTGTTATTTCAAATGAGGGATTGAATATGTGATCTGGAGGATTAATCCCTTTTAACTCTAAATAAAATAACATTGATTATTTTTTCAACTAAAGTAATATTTATTTTTTTTCATGAATTGTAGGAAAACATTTTTATTCCTCCATATTTTTCTAAAACATGTTAAATAATCAAAATTAAAATTTTCTTGCACTGTTACGTACAAATTGACAAAATTATTAATTTTCCGAGTTTGTTAAAATGACAGAACTGGTTTTGTATCTTAAAAAAACAATAATTACTCTTATTATTAAACTACGCACTTACACAAGGTGTTTTAAATTGCGATTCCTGAAAAACTGACGGAAAACAAAATAATTGGACAAAGAAATCTTTTTTGTACACATCTAAAGAAATATTTTTTAGATATGAGAAATGCATTCCCTGTATCTCTTAACTGGAAATCTTGAAGTGCATACAAGGCAATGTTTTTTTTTCATTCAAGAAATCCTTTTCATCGTACACTTACCTAATTTCCCGGTAAAATTTTTAAAGATCAAATTTGTTCAAAAAAAATACAAAAACTACGAACTTCTTTGCCCAAACAGCAGCCAATGTGTTCGACCCCATGAAATTCGAAGTTATTTCTATCCCATATAGTATGCAAACATACATTCATCGGATAAAAGTTTCATATTGAGGTGAAATTCTGTTCATGAGATTTGTGAGGTTTCATTGCTGGATATTAAGCGTTCAGATATTTGCCTAATTGGTGCATGACAGCCCCACAAAAAATGTGGATTTTAATCGACTTCTCAAAGGAGGTTCTAAATTCGCTGCTATCTATTATATATATATATATATATATATATATATATATATATATATATATATATATATATATATATACATCGATTACTCCGGAACGGCTGCACCGATTTCAATAAAATTTTTTACGTTATGTTCAGGTTAGTTACTGCGGTGGTCCCATATCATCCTGGACGAAATTGGTTCAGTAAAATCCAAGATGACGCTTATAATATGACGGACAAAAAAATTAAATTTATCCGGTTTTGTCCAAAATTGATATGGTGGAGTTTTCGGGGTCGCACATAACGAATCTAAAATTATTTTTAAAAAAGTCAATATGACTGATCTCTCAATTTTGCCCAAAATCGGTATTGGGAGATTTTTGAAAGTGTTAAATACAAATTTAAAATTATTTTTGAAAAGTTCATTATTGCGGATACAATCTCTCGATTTTATTAAATATTGGTTAAGGGGGACGACGTTTTGAAGGTATAAATTACGAATTTAACATTATTTTTAAAAAATTCAATAAGGCAGGTCCAATATGGCGGACTAAAAATTTTATATTTTCGGATCAAATGCAAGTAGGTACCAAATACTTTCTGTATAAAACAAATAACTAGTAACACGGGATATAAACAAACTATTGTAACAAAACAATTACAAATAAAGTATTTTTCTTTAGTTTGGCGCCGACTTCAAAAATTTCATTCATTTTCTTCCGATGAATTTCTATTTATATACCATTATTTAAGGTAGAAATAACTTTGAAATTCATGGGCTCATAAACTAGGGATTTTTGCGGTCATGCTCTGTAAATTGATTGACCAGTTAGGGCCAGTTAACATGTGCCACAGTACCACTTCATTGGAGTTATGAGTCAATAAGTTATTTTGAAAGTAAAATTATCGATGTACTTGAAACTGCGTCTTAAACTTGAGGCGGTTAGAGATATATAATATAGACCTACAGCCTCTGATAGTTATTTTGAAGTATTTTTTTTTGTCGACGTAGTCTGTTTATCTTGAATAATAACACAATAATCTGATATAGATTTCAGTACTGTTTTGGATGTATCCATTTTAACACTCCCATACACACTCAATTAATTTGACGATTTATCACATCAATAATACTGAATGTTTATATTTAATTGGCACAATAATTTTGAGCACTTTTATCAAGATGGATTTTAACTGATGGCCATATTGACAATTCTACAAAAACTAATCTTCAGCTCCTTGTATTTTACAGCGTTAGTTTTTCTTATTAATTAATAAACCTTTAATTTGTAATATTCCTGGACGTTCATTTAAATAATTATATCAGCAATAAATGAATGAAATACGACTTCACTATTGAGATTCCAGGTTTTAGCTCTAATGTGGAATTGGTGCAAATGAATGTGTATATTTGTAATAAAAAAAGGCGAAGAAAACATTTTGCAACTATATGTAAAACTCTTACCAGTGTGCAAAGGCTGCCATTGTTGTTTGTCTTCAAAATGGACGTCTTGTACTTGAATATACTTTCTTTTCCTGTGGAATTCTCACTGTACTCAAAATAACATCCCCGTAATGGGTTATCATTTAAAGCAACGCTTCCCTGGTGTTTACTTAGCCCAGGAAATAGGGTATTTGAAAATTGAAAAATTAATACCTGCCATTTTATTGCTCGAATGTCTTGGGAAAGCTAATAGAAAAGGTTTCTCATCTCGTGAATAAAAAAAATTGGTATATCATTGGCTTTTTCAAACAATTATGCCGCAAAATCGGATTTATCTGGTTTCTATCATAGTCTGAAAAAACTGCAGGATACAAAAAAATGCTTGTGCGTATAGAAAAGCTTTTGTTTGTTAACCTCGCTCCATAAACAAAAAAAAAGTTATTGCAAGAAACTCCCGAAATGAGCATTTTTAGTAATTATTAATAACTTTGGAAATATTTCTCAAAATTGTTCACAACTTCATAAAGTTGAGAGTTTTTATACACTAAAAAGTATGCGAAAGATGGGGTTATCGGTGCGTGAAAGCTTAAACTATGATATATTGAAAAAATAGGAATTTTTCGAAATTTGTTAATAAAAAATCGCTGAAGAAAAGTGGTACTTGTTGTCTTATAAACAAATAGAATATCTGCTTTGTTTTTCACTTGATTATTTAACAAGGCATACCATTCGAAAGTATATTGAAAAACACACATTTAACAAAAATTACACAGATATTGTTTATAAATATTAAAAGTTCAAATTAGGACAGTTCATTAATGAAGTGTTACACTATAGTACACAATATTGTTGAGTTCAACTGATGCAAAATGACCACTTTACGAGCTGCTTTCTCGACTACTGCATCAATGACCTCCATATTTGCTGCAAATGTTTGCCTTGTAATTTAAAAAAAAAATGCTATTTTCGGTTTTATTGCTCGTAGAAAGTTATTTTTTTAGAATGTGTTTTCCAATAAGCTTTTGAATATTCTATTTGTTTCTAAGACAAAAAGTACCACTTCCTCTTTAGCAATTTCAAAAAATTCCTATTTTTTTACTGCATGATACTTTAAGTCTTTACAAAGAAAATAGACTAAGAAGAGTGTTGTATCTGTTGCCCAGGCAATTGTATAACCAACTAAAAATGGTAATTTTTAACGAATTCAAGATAAATTTTGTAAAAACTACTGCCCATTCTGCGCACATTTTTTAGTACACAAAAAGTCTTAACTTTAAGAAGTTGTGAACAATTTTAATAAGTATTTCTAATGTTATTAACAATTATTAAAATTTGGAGGATTTTTGGCAAAAACTTTTTTATTTATGAAGCGATTTTAACAAACAAAAGCTCATTTTGTAGATATTTTCAATACGCATAAACCGTCTCTAAATAATTTTTCTCTATATCCTGCAATTTTTCCAGAATATGGAAGAAACAGGAAAAATTCGATTTTGCGGCCTAATTGTTTAAAAATACAAAGACACCACTTTTTCCGTTACTCAAGAAATGAGAAGCCCTATTTATTAGCGTTCCCAAGATATTACAGCAGGTGTTAATTTTTCCTTTTTTTAGGTCTTTTTTACCTTCATTTATTGGCCTAATTGACCTTGAAAAACAGGTCCTTTAAGATATATCCCCCCCCCCCAAAAAAAATCTCTTAATTTAAATCAGGAGATCTTGGTAGCCATAAAACAGGTCCACCTCTACCCATCCAACGATTACCAAAAGCTCTAACTTGCAAGGGTACATCTTCTACGAGGTTATTTAAATTTTGGGCACAAAAATTGCAAACAGAGTTCACCAATTAATCTTTCTTCCAAAACAAAAAGGCCAAACAGATAATTTCCAATGATCCCCGCCTAAACGTAAACCATAAATCTTTATTGATGCATGAGAATTTTCTTCATACCAAATGTGTAAATTATGAGAATTTGGATTTTCTCTAAATTTTTGTAAAACCTAGTTTGAGTATTTAATTCTTGCATGATACCCATCTGGGACATTGCATGTTTTAAACATGGAAAGGATGAAGCAATTGTTCTTAAAAGTTTTCATGGACAACCCATTGTGTTGCCAGCTTTCTTACATTGTTAGAAGGATTATCAGCAATCTCATTTAGAATGTGTTCTTCAATCTCATTGCTCTTTTTGGACGCAAATTTGTTTTTCTTGCAAAATCGTTGATTTTTTAGAAATAGATAGAGTGCCTTTTTTTATACAATTGTCTAAAATATCTAAAAAATTGAGTTTTAGCTATGAAAACTCAGACGTGTCAAAATTTTGCGCCTATGAGTTTAGTGGCGAGTCCTTTCCTGAATTTCTTTTCGGTTACAGAACATACAAAAATTTCATTAAAATATACTAGTCAAGTGCTACAGCTCAAAAGGAAATCACTGGCTATCACTGTTGGGCGACCCTTTCTGTACACTGTCGACAGTATGACATATACTTATCGAACACCTTGTATAACAAGAACTTTTATACGAAATATAATTAGTCAACACATCCTTACCTTAGCATCTATAACATAATCAAACTAAAACATTGACAACAATAAACAATATGTGCTCTAACTCAATCCTGTCTTCAATTGTAATGTCAATTAAGATTAGTTAAATTAATTGAGCGTGTATAAGCTGCTAAATCTGTATTAAGATTTAATCACACGTTAATAACCTTATAAGCTTACTTTTTTATATATTACCTCCAAAAGTGTTAAGGCAATACTAAATATAACCTTTTTAACGTTATGCACTCTACCACATTAAATTTAACAGGGTATATAACCATTTCGGACAGGTTTTAAAGTTATAAAGGGCATTCATAACAAAGAATCGAAATTTAAAAGCTGTGTAATCGTGCACACCTTGCTTTTACGCCCTTTTAGATTAACCAAAGAGTTTTTAGTTAAAGTCATTCAGTAACATTTATTTGTGTACCTTTAATCAAGATTAACTTGAAAAGTAATGTAATATTAACAGAGGAGATATATCTCATAAAATATTAAAGTAAGAAAAAAGTTTTAATAAACAAAGACAGAAGTTTTTAAGGGCTAGTCTTTAAAACTAGTTTTTTGATATAAAAAGGAGATATATAAGTAATTCCTGCTAATTTTTTATCAAGTCTTTTCGGAAAACCATTCTGTAACATTTTTGCTAGTATAGCCAAATGAATTATTCTTTGTTGTATTATACGGGTTCCCAAAAATAAAAGAGTTTACATCAACGAGAAGAACTTATGTAATGCCAAGTTTTTTTTTCAAACTGATGTCAAATCTGAGGTTATAATTAAAAGTACACTCCTAAAATCATCCCCTATAGTCAAAAAAGCCTCAAAAGTCTGAAAATAGAATTGAAATTTTAGTTTATTTATTGTATCTTAATTAGTTCAATATTTCATTGTAATAATTCAGGTTAGGTTTTCGGCTCTCAGCTTCACTGTTGCTCATTCCGTATATATGTTGGCTACGACTGGAGAGACCGAAGAACCTATTGGAAAGGCCTTCGTTCTGAGCGCAGAACTTGTCTTTTACTTGAAAGTAAACATTAAGAAAACAACACTCCAGAAGGTCCATCACCCCATTCAGTGGTAACGTGATTTGATCTGATGTTGGATCGTTTGAAAGTCTAGTTTTAATTATGTTTAGTGATTACCCTTACATAGAGAGGAGAGGAGAAAAAGTATCACGACCAAGAAATTATCATCATGACTGATAGTCAAGCAGCCATCAGTGCGCTGAGCTCTCAAGTTATCAATTCAAAGATGATCTGGGAATGTCTAGAGGAACTGAATGATTTGAGTAAGAATAATAAAGTCACCCTCATGTGGGTACCGGGACATACCGGGATAGAGGGAATGAAATAGTAGACAAGTTCTCGAGGAAAGGGGCTGAGATACCTTTTCTGGGGCCAGAGCCTTTCTATGGAATCAGTAGAAGCGTAATGCAGGAAGAACTAAAGATAGAAAAAGAAAGCAGGAGATCCAATTATTGGATGGAGCTGCAAGGATTGAGAAAAGCGAAGATACTTCTGGGGAACTACGACCAGAAGAGATTCAAAGAATGTATAAGCTTGAGTAAAAACCAGCTCAGAAGCCTGACAGGGGTCCTGGTGGGGCATTGCTACCTGAAGGAACACCTCAAGAAACTCGAACTGATAGAAAGAGAAAAGTGTAGATTCTGTGAGGAGGAGGACGAAACTTCTCATATCCTTGCAGAGTGCAGCGCTCTAGAGAACCCTAGGATGCGGTTCTTGAGAGCACACCAAACCGAAGAAGGAGAACTACCCACCTTGAAGCCGTCCAACCCCCGATTCAACTCACTAAATTCCACTGACTAATTCCTCCGCTTTGTAGCTGCTTATATACCCCAATATGGCTTCTACATTGTTATAGAATATTCAAGAATTTTCTATCCAATTCTATAATATTCGCAATAGCTGTGTTTGTCATTTGTTTGTATACAGGGGCTGTTGAGTACAAAGCAGAAATAAAAGTCGATTTACATTGATTTAAATGGCTCCCTTATTTTAAACCCTGGGAGTTGGGGCTTTGTATATGAGGGGTCATCCCTGGAGATCCTCCGTGCAGTGTTGCCAAGCTGTGCAAAATTTCCTTAACTTGAGGCAAGCGTATATTTGGCAACATCACACCCCTCTATTGTTATAACAATACAAATATACCACGAGCATTCTTGCGGTTACACTGTTATTATATAGGAAGACAACATCACGTACCTCTAAAACTTGAACTAATATTAAAAAGATAAGTTTAGTTTCGGTTTTAATGCACTAAAAATGGTCGATTTTATTTTAGATATATTTTGGCTGTTGTCCAGTGTAATTAAGTGCAAACAAACCTACAATAGATTTATAGCTAACCCTCAAAATAGGATGAAAAGTAGCCTCAATCACCAAAAAGCTCACGTAACTACTGGAAAAGCTAGGAAAACATTTTTTTTTAATCTACAAGGAACTGTAGGGGGATAAATAAGTAGTAAAATTCTTCAACGTCTTCCCGGCCATCTTGGAAAAGCTTAAAACACTCAAAAACTCACGCACGCGATAAACATTCATTGCCATACACTTCTTTTAATACAAGGTAAATTTCAGTAGCAATTTTTCCAAGTTTATTGTGAAATTTCACGACAATTCGTTGCTATATTATTAGACGTATCATCTTTTCATAAAACAAAAAAAAAATAGCTCTTATACAATCGAAGGCCACGGCTAGACTGATTTATCTACAGACAAGGGAGGCGCCGCATTCGAAAGAGAAGTCTTCACGCTACAGAGCTGCCGGTCGTTCACCTTTAGCGCATGCGCACTTCTTCCCTAGAAGCATCAGTCTCGTTATTTTATAGCTACACATTTATATATTTATATACCAGCTGAAACTATATCATTTTATCATTGAAAATCGCCAAACCACCCAGAATGATAAATGTAATATGACAGCTAAAAATGTATACTTTATTTACAGCGAAATTAGTGTTTGAAGGATTTTCAGAGTCACAGATTAATTTGTTTGCTTAGCTCTTAACCAACTGAAAAAACCTTATACTATAAGGACAAACGTACACATTTAGAGACAAAGCACTATCTCAGATTGCAAGAATACCAGGAGAGGGTGGAAGCCTTTCCTATGGTAGTGCACCGCCATCTGTAGCCCGGTTTCGAACTTGTTAGTTCTCGTCAGTACAGAATAGGCTAGCGCATTTGAGCATCGGAAAGGTAAATCCTTTAAGCAGCTTATATTAGACAAAATATGCAATCTAATACAATTGGCGCCATCTCCCAGCATTCCATTCTTCTTATACTGAATAGTTTTTTTAATAGTGGAATTCCATGTTATAGAAATTTACTCAAAGATACAAGTTCAAAGTTTTATTCAATTTTTAGTATCTAAGCTACAATGTCGCTCTCCAAACTTGTTTTAATAAATTTGACCTGGCGTAAAATCGAACCATGTCCTACCTCAAACTCTGCAACCACTATTTAATAAAAAAAAACATTTCTTTATCAAACTTCCTGAAACTTCTTCATTTATATTGTGTTTATAAAAAAAGGAATATCAGAGGAAATGCAACAAAATTATAGTACTAAAAGTTGTATAAACTTTTCATTTAGCCTATGATAAAATATAACTTCGCCCTGTTTATTCACTGTAGCGTGAAACAGCAGCAAGCCTATTAAATACAAATTCATTGTGAATCAAAAGTTTTATGAAAATATTTCGTTTTATTTCGTACTTTAGTAAAAGTTAGTTTGGGTTAAGTTTTACGCGTAATAATGCAGCGTAACACGAAAATAACTTTTAGAATGAAATTTTATTACTTTGGTTTCTCACCATAATTATCTTTTCATGTCCGTAATAAAAGAAAATTATTTTCAGACCAGCAAAAAGCATTTGACGTTTGCTCATAAAAAATATTATGATATACTTCAGAAATATTTAGCTAGCTAATATTATTAAAAATATTTTTGGGTTAGAACTTAGGAACCAAATAGGAAACAACTTTATAGGACAAACAGGCCAATTTATCACGTTTAACAATTGATCCAGTTAGCGTTATGCGAGTCGATTAAATATTTTAAAGCCAGGAGGGGTCGCATGATGCTTGTGTTTGTCCTCAGTGTCGCTTCAAAATCAAGCTTCAGGTAAACTTATGTAAATATGATTAAATAACGCGAAAAACTGATATTACTTTTAAGAATTGTTCTTTTCTCGGTTTTTCGTTTTTCAAAAATTATGTTTACAATTAGTTTTTTTGTATTCTTTGAGTTGTTGAAATGTCGATCTTAGATAATGTAAAATTATATATATATATATATATATATATATATATATATATATATATAGAACTGAATAGCTTAAATAAAAAAACTGAAATTAAACATTTCAGTGAAATATATTCTTATCTTTTATCGTTGGATAACTCTTTATCTAGTTCTACAAATATTACTAACAATAATGATTACAGTTTTCCTTAGATAAGAACGAATTAATAATTCAGTATGGCTGACCAGGCATTGCATAATTACCTTTAATTGCAATCTCAACCTAATAAAATTCATTAAAATAATTACTAATAGTGGACAGCCCTGCTGACACCTAATCAATTTTTTAATCCTAATAATTTCAGCATGGCTGGCCATTTACTGCATATTTACCCTTAAATACAGTTTCATCCTAACAAAACTTAATAATAACTGGGTAAGGTTGGAAGCCCTACTGACAGCTGACAAATTTCCTAACCTCATAATTCAAGCTCATTTTATATTTACATGTAACTCGGGAAGGAACGAACAAAATGGTTCCTCCTGTTTTTTATTTTATTGTAAATTTTAAAATCAATTTTATGTAAAAAGTTGTTGTAAACTGATCTGTGACCTTAGTTTTTGGCCTCTTTTACGAATGTACATTGTCATAAAACCATTTAACATCTTAGTGAACATCCTCAAATAAAGATGTAAGTTATTTAAAATTATTGGGGAAAATTTATCTCACTAATTTCCCTTTTTTTTAACTATTGTAGTCTCCCTGAAGATGAAAATGATAATAAAGATTTTCGAAAGCTTAGATTAGCTTTAAAGAGTACTCTTTCACTTGCTGCACACCCCAATATTAACTAGTTTATCCTAACTAGTCAGCAACGACTACCCTTTCTATATATATATATATATATATATATATATATATATATATATATATATATATATATATATATATATATAATTTAAAATACGATAAAATTAAAAAATACAAGAGCCTACGAATGGTGTATGGCCAAATTACCGAACTTAGTCTAATCATTTTCAAAATTTGAAAAAACCATAATATTTCGACTAGATTTTTATCCAGATAGGGTGTTCTTATAAGGGTCTGAGTGCATTTTTATTAATTTAGGCTTGCTGAACAAGATTCTGTTGTTGATTTAGCTTTGTTTCATATAGACGTTTAACTGAAGCATAATTTGGCATCTTCAGTGCTTGCTCATTGACGATTAACTGTTCTATGTTTCATAATATATTTTCGAATTGAGCTTATATATATATATATATATATATATATATATATATATATATATATATATATATATATTTATATAATGCTTCTGAAAAGTAGGAAGTATACAAATCCTCCTAACAGTCTTCTACAGCCCTAATAACTGCTTCATCTAATGAAAATATCTGTCCCTCGACCGACTTTTCTAAGTTAGGTAAGAGGAAAAGTCACTAGGCACCAAAATGTGGTGGATATTGGGATGGGATACTAGTTCAAACCGTAATTCATTTAATTTTGACATTGCAACTATACAAGTGTGAACTCGACGATTGTCCAGAACCGGCCTTTGGGGTGCCGCGGTGTGCGGCCCGAGAAGCAGTCAAAGAATGGATCAAAAGAGAACATAAAAAAACCACTGGATGACCAGACAGAGTTTAAACCACAGCAAGCTATTTATTGGGAATCCTGACCCGAAACTGGCAAGGAAATTACTCCAAATGAGTAGGAACCAATTAAGAACTATTACGGGTATAATGACGGGACACATGGCCGTCAAAGTACATCTGAATAGAATGAATATATATAACGGAAACCTCGACTGCAGACTATGTGGACAAGCCGAGGAAACGGTGAAGCATATCATATGTGACTGTGAGTCACTGGAGAGATTTAGACAACAAACATTCGGGTCAGTAAGTCTGGAACCGGGAGAAATACTCACTCACTCCTTGGCAGGACTGTACAGATTGAGCCAGGGGGCTAGGTTGACAGAGTGGCGGTAATATCTAGGGTGAGAACAATAGGCCTACTCTGGCCGCAGTGTGTCCGGCTTTAGGACGGACCTGGGAATTAAAAAAAAAAAACTGCTTCATCTGATGAAAGCTCTGTCCCTCGAGCGACTTTTCTAAGTTAGGTAAGAGGAAAAAGTCACTAGGTACCAAATCTGGTGGATAAGGAGATGGGATACTAATTCAAACCGTAATTCATTTAATTTTGACATTTCAACTAGTGTGAACTCGACCATTGTCGTGATGAAAAAGAACTTTTCTGCTTTGTAGTCTTTTTTCAATTCTTCATCCAAATGGCCAAAAAGTGTTGCATAATAATCTCCTGTGATTGTCTGGCCTTTCTTTAAACAGTAAATAAATATTATGCCTTGTGAATTTCAAAAAACAGAAATCATAACCTATCCCACAAACAAAAAACTTTCGCCTTTTTTTGGCGAATTCTGATCCGACGCCCACCACTATTTTGACAGTTGCTTCGACTCAGGTGTATAGTGACGGATCTCGTCCACAGTCACAGATCCAGTACAAAATTCTGCTGGATTATGTTTAATCATCGATAAGCACTGCTTAGAATTGATCTCCATAATCATGTGCATTTAAAACCATATTACTAATTTACCTTATTTATTGAACCACCCTCATATATGTGTATATATATATATATATATATATATATATATATATATATATATATATATATATATATATAATATGATTTAAATAAGTAGCTTATTCTTTATGAAATTCGTATATTTATTCCAGTCTCATAATACGACTCAACTTTATATGATATGTTATGCAGTATAATGAAAAGGTAAACTAAAACACTTAATTCACAGTGCTGTCAGTAATTTTATTACTTTCTGAACCCCCTTATTTCCATTATATTTATTTTTACATAATTTTCTAACTGCTTGTTTGATTTTCAAATTACCTTTTCATCTCATAGTTAGTTATTTATTAGAGATTACGTGAACTCGATTTCTGTCATATTCCCGATATTTACGGATGAGAACTTTTAGTCAAATACATATTTTCTTATGCTCAGTTAAACCTAAATTTTATCTTTGTTTATTTTTCATATTCCTCAAGATAATGTTGAAAAGCATGGTAAGATTTCTGATGAATACATACATATGTATTATGTTTTTAAGGAGGAAAAATTGCTGAATATTATAGCTGAAAGAAAAAGATTAAGAATATTTTTTCTTGAAATAAAAGTTAAAAATGAAGCAAATAGTATAATGTAATAATTTATATTTACTTTATCAATGGTTACATAGTTACATATTAGCTTAAAATTTAATTAAAATCAGCTAATATACTAAAATACTCACACAGTTTGTTTTTCAACGGACTTCTAAAAGGAGATTCTAAATTCGACCGCTTCTTTTATGTATGTTTGTCGATTACTCCGCAAACGCTGCATCGGTTGGAATGAAATTTTTTTCATTTTGTTCAGGAAGTTGCTGCGGTGGTCCTATATTGGTTTAGTAAAGTCCAAGATGGCGCTGATAACATGGCGGACAAAAATTAATTTTGTCCAATTTTCTTCAAAATTGGTATAGGAGGGTTTCCGGGATCGTACATCTCTCCATTTTGTCCAAAATTGGTATAGAGGAATTTTTGAGGGTGTAGACGAATTTAAAATTATTTATTAGAAATTAAATATGGCGGATCCAGAATGGCGGACTAAAAATTTTGCATCTTTTGATTTCATCCAAATTTGGTATAGTAAGGTTTTTGAAGGTGCACATTACGAATTTAAAATTATTTTTAAAAATTTCAATATGGCGGATCCGATATAGTGGACTAAAAGTTTAACATCTTTCAATATTATCCAAAATTTGTATAGGGGGTGTTGAGGGTGTAAATTATGAATTTAAAATTTTTTAAATAAATCAATATTGCGGACTAAATTTTGAACATGTCTCGATTTTGTTTAAAATAGGTGCTAGGGAGTTTCTGAGAGTGTAAATAACGAATTAAAAATTATTTTTAAAAATCAATATGGCAGATGCAATATGGCGATCTAAAACTTCTATATTTCCGGATTATGTCTAAAATTGGTAGTAGGAGGATTTCGAGGACGTAGATTAATATTAAATTAAGAGTTAAAAAATAATGAATATGGCGGATTCAATATGGTGAAAATTTTACGTTACGTTTACGTACTAACACGAGATACGTGCCAGCTACCGTAAGAAGGCCATTACAAATAAAGTATTTCTCAATATTTTTGTGTCAATCATAGTTTGTCAAGTATTAATTTAGGCTGACTTCAAGAATTTCAGTTTCGTATAACGATTTATATTGTTATTTTGAGCTTTTTACGGCATTTTTTGGATATAAAGTTTTTTTCTTTTGAGAGACGTTTCACCAAATTTACTACCAAATTTTAACGGTCCTTAATTTTGGAGCATTTTATATCCTAAACACTGTAGAGTGCAAACGGAGCTCAGAATAATCCAATCATTTTATAAAATCTAGCTTGATAATAACATTAAACTATTTCTCTCGCATTAATTTATTAATTTAATTAAAAGCAAGAATTTAATAAGCTTAAGTAAATATAGATTAACCTAATTCCGAAAAGCGTTTGGATAACACAACAGCTGAGGTCGTTCAACTAATTAACACAGCTGTGTATGTAACCTGAATGTTTACAGTGAAAAAAAAACAATGTACAGAATTTTGACATTATTTTTCATTCTAAAATAGCTTTAAACAGTTTAATGTGGAAACGTAGCTATTTTAAAAACAATAACTCAAAATTTATCAATATTTGACCGACTCTGTCTAATAATTTTTTACGGTATTCTTCTAGGTTGCGTCTATTTCCGAGTATACATCCGTTTTAATATATGTACAGAAAAAACTCCATAATGACAGGGGCTTCAAAATCCTGTTACAACGCGAACAAAAAATATTTTTATAGAAATCCTATTGAGTTGCAGTTTTAAATTCTTACATTAATTTTATTAAGCTCTGTATATGCTGGATGGTAATTATTTCGATTAAGCGAAATCTAAGAAAACGACTATTTTTTTTGAAAAAATTTTGACACCTACTCCCTATTTCGAGATCGTAGAATACAACTCTGGCTTTATTTTCCACTATTTTTCCTCACTTTCTCGGGAAGACGCAAAAAACACCACGTTTCACGTCACAAGGCATTTTTATTTCTAAAGAAAACACCAAACCTTCGTTTATTTTAAATAATACTAGTTAAAATAAGTTTTATGTAATATATTTCAACTATTTTTGCACAAATTTTAGCAAACAAGTTTAACAAAACCTGCATTTACAAAATAGCAAAAAATACATTTCGTTAACGTCGTCGATCATTGTACTACTGAAAATGCCAAATATTCGTTGCAATGTTGCCAGATGAAAAATACTTTCGTGGTATAAACTATAAAATTTTTCCATCTCAGTCAAAAACACAGCTGCATTTTTGTAATGTAAAAACAAGAGTAAAATTAAAAATTGAGATTTCAGTAAGAAATAAATAAATCTTTTTAATGCCGTGTTTAAATAGTTGCCTAAATGTATTCTTTCTTTAAGCAGATGAACGAAAAAATATACCAACAGTTTATGTTCTATTTGCAGGAAATAAACTGTTATATTCACGACATTAAAAAGATTTATTTATTTCTTATTGAAATGTTAGTTTTTATGTTTCGCATTACACCGATGAATGTACACATGTCATTTAATTGGCGATTTTTTCAGTATGACGTCGAAAAGTTGGCAAGTTTAATATTCTGCCGACATGTCTCGGAATTTTTTGGTTAGCTTTTGCTAGTTCAGGTTGGTTCAAGTTTAGCTTGGTTTTAGTTAGTTAGGAAAACTGAAATTAATCTGAACTAACCTAAACTGATCTGGATATATTAGTTATAAAATATTCACCAGAGGCCATATGGAGGGGAGACAATCTGTGGCAGGGAAGGATATTGGGGAAGGTCCGAGTTGATAGGAAAGGGGACAGTTTAGTACTTGCTTCAAAAAATATAGTTAGTAAAATTATAAGACCAAGATGTCTAAAAATGAATTCGGGTTATAGATTCGATGGTATAAAAATAAAAGCAACTATATAATGGTCTTCCTTATCATTCTTATTAAAAGACGACAATAAATCTGTTCCATGTGGTCGGAATATTGTTATTCCTGCCAATCTTCTTATATTTTGTTTTCACCAACATATTCTGCTAATGTTGACAAAAGCAATATGATCCTTTTAAAACCATTAATATTTGGAGGGAAAATCATACCTAATATAAAATTAATGGAGAACAGACAAGAGCAAATATGATCCTTAGAACCTTTAATATTTGGAAACAAAATCGTGCATAACATAAAAATTTAAGAGGGGAAAAATATTTTTCGGGTCATTTTCAGAAATCGTACTTATGCTCTGGCACGTGGCGCCAATATTAGATATGAGAGGTCATTTTGTTTTCATTTTTTTTGGTCGTTTTTCTTGGTTTTTCAACAAAGTGCAAAAATTTATGAAATTTTATATACACAAGCTTCTATTAGTGTGAAATTTGTGATTGTAACAAAGTTTTAACTATTAGTACAAAAAATTAAACCTAAAGTGAAAAGTTATTGTCTCTGCTTTCTGGGAAAATGAAAAATATTGTGGAAAACCAATGCTTGAATCGTGTTCTACGATCACAAAAACCGGGGGTGTGTCGAAATTTTTTCAAAAAAAATATCGTTTGTCTATATTTCATTTAATCGAAATAATGACCAAAATTCATTATATCCATTTTTAAAATGCATTGTATCAATTTATTTTACCTTGAACCAAAATGCTTTGGGAGATTTTTCAACAAGCTAACCAACAAGCTTTTAAATAGAGTGTTCTAGATATTTTAAAAAACATTATTTAATTGACATCACCAAGAATCAAATGAGTTCCGACTATATCAAACATTTAATTACATTGAGCTTTATATTAATAACAAATTGTTTTCATTTCATTACCAATTTATTTATGTATCGAGAGTCAAAATTAATTTTGCTAAAAATAGGTTAAACTAATTCCGGAAAATTTTGCGTAACAGAGCAGTTCAGGTCGTTCAACTAGTAAACGCTGCTGGGATTGACAACCGGATATTGGGAGGCTTTTATAGTAGAAATTACCGACATTTACTATTTCTTATCAAATTTGATATATTATTTTACACAAAAGGGTGTTCTCGAAGGAGGAAATTAAAGAAAAATATATTTCGTGACAGAAAAGCAAATTTCTTAAATAATTAGGTACGAAAATGTTCTCTACTAATTACAAGTATTCTTTAATCACGGGGAAGTATTTCTTCCGAAAATTTGCCATAAATTATCGTCCTCTTTAATTTCCCTATCCATGAAAGTCTGTGGATTTTAATTTTAAAATTTTTAGCCACCTAGTTCTCATGTAAATAAATGAATTTTAATTTTTATGTGCCGAATTAATTATTACATTTAAATCTAGTCTTGTACTTCACCTTCTAGAGTAACAGCCGCCTTTACTTGAAGTAGAGACTTCAGCTGTTCAATTTCACGTCTACCAAATGAAACATATTAAAAAAACTCTTTGTCTAACAGCTATTCTACAGTACACTGACTAGACGCGGATCCAAGGGGGGCGATCGCTCCACCCCCCCCCCCAACAGCTTTGAGTTCAGGAAATAGACCCGATTTTGCCTCTTATATTAAGAATGTGTATGTTTCTAGCGCCTCCCCCTCTCCGACGGGAACTTGTTTTTTATTACGATCGCTCCCCGCAAGAGCTTTAAGTTCAGGAAAATAGACCCGATTATGCCTCTTATACTAGGAATGTGTATGCTGCTGGCATCTCCCCGCCCCTCCCGTCGATATCTTGTTTTTTCTTGCGATCGTCCCCCCCCCCCCCAAGAACTTCGAATTCACAAAAATAGACCCGACCCCGCCTTTTACACTAGAAATGGGAATGTTGTTGGTGTCTCCCCGCCCGTTACTTGCTTTCGTTTGCCAGACTGTACTTTTGTGATATGATCGCCCCCCCCCACCAAAGAGAGAGGCTGGATCCGCCGCTGACGCTGACACTAAAGATCTACTGAGTATTTTGGAATTATCGTGATAAGTAATATGTTGTTAAAGTTTTTCCACTCATAAGTATGATCCATAAATTTCTTATAAACAATTAAAATTGAAAATTACGTTTTTTTCTTGATGATGTAAACAGACGAATTGTGGAGAATAAAAACAACAACAAAATGAGCCCTGGATCAACTTCATCGGATCATTAGTATCAGAGAAAAACAGGAAAAACCGGAAAATACAGCGTTTTTCCAAAATTCATATATCAGCAATTGTTTAAATTGTAGAGCTAACTCTTCGCAAAATAATAGTAATTTATATGTACTTTATGCCTGAATGCGTCATGGATGATCCGAATTTAATTTTGTAAAACGATTTTGATAGTAAACGTATCATTCTACAAGCCTATATTTTCATTTTCCACCAAAAAGTGTGTGAAATACGTGAAATCTACTAGCAAACATGACCGAACACAGCCGAGCGCTGCTGCCGAAGGAGTCGTATATACTATATAAATGCGACTCTGTTGTATTAACTGACCGATCTTGTTTGACACCATCTCTGATTATTCCGTCTAACTACGAACGACAGTCGGGATGCACTTGTTTATCGAAACATCAACGCCGATCATAATTATTTAAAATTTAATTATCAACGCCGTTGATTGTCGCCTGTATTTCGCTATTATTTCGCGTGTTGTGGTTCATTGCCACCAAGGTGTTTGCAATATAATATAACCAAGGGTTTGTGGCGAAGATCCCACCTAATCTTCCGACGATGTTGGAATTCATAGCCGCCTCACCTTTCTTCTCACTCACCAGAGATTAGAAGGGATTTATTAGGTTTTATTTACAAGGGTTATTTCGCTACGCGACTGGGGATTGAGTTTAAGTCTCAATTGCCATTATAAATTTAATTTTCCTGCAGTTAGCGTGCGTTTTCACGAAATTTTCCACTATTTAGAACTTGCTTTTATTTCCGAGATTATTATCACGTTTCCGAGTTATCCTAGAATTACTTATTCTTTTTACCCGAATTTAGAAGAAATGTTTTGTCTGGATTTTTGTATTTTCTCAAACTCGCTAAAACTAAAGTTCATTTGGCAAAGCTTAAGAGAAATAACTTCAATCCGTATGTTAGTCTGTTTGTTTATTAAGTATTTAACTTTTTCGCAAGCAGGATTAATTAATATTTTTAGCAGATCAAAAAATTACTTATTCAAACTGGAAATTACTATGCCCGAAGAAAATCGTTTCGGAGTAAGACCAGTATTTTAAACTAGTATTTTATTTTCCGATTACCTATTTCACTGATTTGCCGAAAATGATTTTATTCATTTCCATTTTATTTTTCCGAATATTTCGACGAGGTCCGTATTTACACGATTACGAAACGTCAACCTCCAGTGTCCTGAATTCACAGGCTGTACTCCTATTTCAATTAATTTGTAAGTAAATTTAAGGAGTTAGGGTGATATTAAAATGATTTTTAATATGTTCTTGTCGAAGACAAGGGTACATTTTCAACAACTCCTCTCGGCAAAAGCGTCACCCGTACTACTCTTTTACTTTCTCGCGCTTTGGGGGTTTTCGGTCATGTTTGCTAGCATTTTTCACGTATTTCACAAATTTTTGATGCAAATGAAAATATAAGTTTGTGGAATGATAATTTTACATTCATTATTTCACAAAGGGCCAGCGCTACAACTTAAAAAATGACAGAATTTTTGAAAAAACGCTGTATTTTCCGGTTGTTAGGATATCTTAAAAGTAAAGTTTTCACCAGCAAACAAGGCTCGCATTAAATGATGTCATATTCAAAAAATACAACCCTATTTTATATACTTTAATAATAAGTAGTTTTTCATACGTACCCTGTACGTAAAACGGCACCAGCAGGTAAATAAGTGCTTAAAATGCATCACATTATATTTTTTTTCCTTTTACAAACGAGCTATTTTGAATGAACTTGATATAAATTTAATCTCATGTATTAAACACTGCAGGGTGTAAATTGACTACCGGGAATTAAGGTAAGTTTTCATTAAATAATTAAAAATCAAGTTGTATAACAACAGATTATTTTTCGTTTACCCGGCTAGTTAATATATTGTTTTACTAAAAATAAAACTTAAATTAAGTGAACAAAATCTGGGTAAAACTGACTACAGTTATTTTTTGCGTAAAATATCGCCAGAGATCGTACAACTAATAAACACAGCTGCGAATGACTTCCGAGTATTAGAGCAAAAAGTAGCCCATTCATAACTTTCTAGATTAAATCCAGGCTTTACTCTCACAGTAAACACGTTTTCATTCACAGAGCAAGCCAATTTATTTATTAACCCAAAGTATACTTTTAATTAGGTCCACAAAATATATAGTTACAATTTTCACGAACCTGTACTACTTTTTTGTTAAACAAAAGATGCTACAAATAAAATGTCCCGAGCCCTTCCAATTTTTAAGATAGAGAAGATACAGGGTAAAATTGAAAATTTTCTATTTGCAAACCCGTTTCGTATCTTAGTTAACATGTAAGTTACTTAGTTTCTTTCTAAATGCATCAGATTTTTAGTTATAGACCAAAAAACTTTTTTTTAAATAAAATATCCTACATATTATTTGAAAGTTCGATTTCAAATTTTTAAAATTTTTCAAAATGGTTGATATTTGACTTCACTAGTAAATATAAAATTTTGATTTTTTTTCGAAAATTCAGACCTGAATTCCAGTAGGCTACGAATACTGAAAACATATCTTATTAATAATAATACTCTTGTGTTTGTTTGAAGGTCATAGACAATGATGTTTCTTGCGAAATAGTAGATAACTGTTGGACTTCCATTGTCTTTATTTTTGTTGAATATCACGACGTTTCGGCTAGTAGTTATCTCTAGCCGTTTTCAAGTGAAACTGAAGTTTCACTTGAAGACGGCTAAAGATAACTACTAGCCGAAATGTCGTGATATTCAACAAAAATAAAGACAATGGAAGTCCAACAGTTATCTACTATTTCGCAATAATACTCTTGGTACAACATCTTGAATATAATTTAGAACTTTAATTTCAAAGTTTCTAAGGTCTTTTAAATATATTATGGTTTCAGAAAGATAATTTTAATTAGTTCTGTAAATCTAGATTACTGGATATGAAAAAAAAACGCAAAAAATGCAAGTAGGGTGCACCTAGTGCCGCAAACAAAAGCTTCATAATTCCCATCACTACTATCTGAGAGGTTAAAATTTAATTAGGTTTTGAATAGTATGATAAAGAGATTTTTTATCCTCAGCGAATTTTTTTACAGTTTTAATAATCGATGTTTGTTCAAAATTGTGAAAATTATGACAAACTCATGTATTTATCGCTCGGGAGGCTTCTGAATATTTCAATAGGTAGGTACATATAATACATATTTATTACTATCAGAAATCTTTCAGAGCTGCGATGCAATACTGAAAAGTTCCTTTTGCATTATTACTCCAGTCTTCCTATCAAAGAAGGTGAAAAATTTTTTTGCAGATATCTGAAAGTTTCAAGTCGTAAGGGGCACCCAGTAAATGATAAATACGTAAAAAAGTATAGCTAGATCAGCCCTGTTTTTTTATAAACAACATCCAAAATCGGAAAATTCGATTTTTTGTCCGTAGAATTTTCCGGATACATTTTAGGAAAAACTTGTCTAAATGAAAGTTGTGGGTATTGAAAAGACCTTTAACTTCATTTTTTATACGTCAAAATCGATAAAATATTTATCGAGATAATGGCGAAAAACCACCTTTTTTGCACTATTTTATAAATGTTAATAACTTTTGCAAGAAAGGCCGAAAGTGATGTATAACCCCTTGATGATAAGGCCATTATGTGCCTGTATAACTGTGCGAAAGCTTGACCAAATCGGTTTGGTAGTTTATGAATAATCTTAATTGTTTATCCCAGACGCTGAATGTTCAAACAATTGTCTTTGCCCTGAGGATGATTCTACAGACATTTGCAAAAGTGGAATGGCTTCTTTGAAGTTCAAACTATAAGCAAAGATGAAAAAACGATGAATTTTGAAAAAAATTGTTGTTAATAAAACTGTTTAAAGAAGGGGTACCTTTTTTACGTATAAACAATTGGAATAACTTTGCTAATTTTAATGATACAAGTTTGTGAATAAGTGGACTTGAAAGCTGGTGAAAAAACACGAATTTAAAAAAAAAGTCTCCTACGACCAATAGGAGCTAAGATAGCTTTTTTTTTTAAAAGTCATATCTCTTTTGTTTATAAACATTAAGAGTCGAAATTTTCACAGATTTTAAATGCAGACCTATATTTTATGATGCAATTAATAAGTATGAAATTCATGCATCTTTAGTAAAGTTATAGCCCTTCGAAGTGAAGGTACTACTGGGAAGCTCGGCTTTCTCACGGTGTGCTTCCGAAATTCAAACTTCAACTTGGAGCGTGAAACAAAATTATACGATATCTCAAGTTTCAGATAACGTAGAGCCTTCATTTTTTTTTAAACTGGGGTAACTCGATGAAATATTACGAACTGACTTATTTTCATTATCATAGGAAATGAAGAAATATCGGAAAATCGACATTTCATCGGAAACATGAACATTCAGTGTCTGGGATAAACAATTAAGATTATTCATAAACTCCCAAACCGATTTGGTCCAGCTTTCGCACAGTTATAAAGGCACATAATGGGCTTATCATCAAGGGGTTATACATCACTTTAGGCCTTTCTTGCAAAAGTTATTAACATTTATAAAATAGTGCAAAAAAGGTGGTTTTTCGCCATTATCTCGATAATTTATTTATTGATTTAGACGTATAAAAAATGAAGTTAAAGGTCTTTTTAATACCCACAATTTTCATTTGGACAAGTTTTCTCTAAAATGTATCCGGAAAATTCTACGGACAAAAAATCGAATTTTCTGACTTTGGATGTTGTTTATAAAAAAACAGGGCTGATATAGCTGTACTTTTTTACGTATTTATCATCTACTGGGTGCCCCCTACGACTTGAAACTTTCAGATATTTGCAATAAATTATTACATGAAATCGCTACAAATTCAATAGGAAGACTGGAGTATATAGTTGTCCGGAAAAAAAGGCAGCCATAACCAGAGATATTTTCTAGTTTAAAGAATAATTGAGTTTCAGTTTTTGAAAAACAAAACTGTTATTATTTTACACACCTCGCCAAAAATTGCAGAACAGTGCCAGTTCTGAATCGGAGAAAATGGCAACTATTTTCAACAGTACTTAAGAGAGACTTCTACGTTGAAGCACTGTTTTTGGGAAGAAGAATAAACCTAGACAATGCTCTGTATATCAACTCAAATTTATTTAATTAAACACGTCTATAATTCCATTTCAAAATTCTACGATAAGTTCTAGACGTTTTTGAAAATATTTACAGTTTTGGTTGTCAAAACAATATTGGGAAACAACAAACTATTGAAAAAAAAACTGCCTTATTTAGTGGTATTGATTAAGCAAATTGTTTTGGTACTTAAGAACGTCAAAACAGTGGAATACAAGGCAAAGCTCAAAATTTTACTATTTTTGGTGCTCAGTACCAATAAGCTTATTTTATGTTGGTAAATACTACAACAAACCACATTGGTCCGATCCAAAATATACTTCGACGTCATTCGATTTCCCCCTATGTCAAAATCAAAACACATAATAAAGAAATTGAGACTCGATATCTCTAGGGCAAAGCATTAATTATTTTTGTAGCCATGCCTTTAAAACGGATATACACCGCCGTGGGCAAGGAAACATTTCTGATGAAAAAAACAACCGTATTTGGTAAATTAATATAAGACATTATATGAAATAAAAGTCGATTTGCCCGTGGGGCAGGCAATTTTATTGAGAATTATTACAAAAGCATCGTATTTTGTTTGAAGTTGTTTGGAAAACACCTAAATGTGTATTATGAGATAAAAATATTACTAGCAGATGATGACGTGATATTCTTGTAACCGGTATATATATAAATAAATGCATATATAGGGGAATCAATTGAAAAAGCCTTATATTATACGAACAGGCGTGCCTAGTTCTAGTTAGGAATCAGAAGCACTATTCAGGGTGCAAGAAATTATCAAGAAAAGACGGAAACTTTTCTGGTAGTGTACCGCCATCTGTAGACCGGTTTCGAACTCATTGGTTCTCGTCATTACAGAGCAGGCAAGTACACCCCACCATGAAAAAAATTAATTCTTTAAACAAGTTATACGAACTTAAGTAAAATGTTCGATAGAATTTGCGCCATCTCCTGGAATTCCATGCAATCTGAACAGCAAAATCTCTTGCAATCCGTCAATTTCCGATGAAATCTCTTTGATATCTTCTAATCCACTGATTACCGGGTTAACATAATCACCTGGTTCTAACCTCTGTACTGGAATATTGTGAGGATAAAAGCCTTCATTTGTATTGTTAAATATGCTCTTTTTTGCGTAATATGCAAAAGTCTAACAATTTTCCTTGTGGATATTTTTGGATTTTCTAGCATTAAATTTAAGATGTCTTCTTTCTATTGAATTGGATGTCTCACACTTTTTACCAGAAAACCTTCTTCCACACTCTCGAGCTGCAACTCATTTGTTACCTTCACAAAAACCATAAATAAAAATTGTATCGGTTTATTCTTGATTTGAAAATTGTTGGGGCATTTTAAACGTGCAGTAAGTGTCTACAAGTAACACATGTCTACAAAAAATTGGGTCGTGATTGTTGCTTGGCCGCTGGGGATCAGTTTCGAAGTAATTTACTGTGTCGAATCCGAGATCAAAATTGGCCCAATTCATCAGGATTCAGAAATATTTGAGGTTATGTACTTGAAAAATGGGTTTTTAGGCTACTTTTGAGGTTATGTTCAGGATGCAGAAAATCTTTTTTGATCTTTTTTCTAATGAAAATAAGCTATTGAGCGGTGAGTTTAATAGTTGGGCTGATATTGTTGAGATGAAAAATGAAGTTTCGAAGTTCTTCGTCGTTTCCACTCCAAATAATTATATGGAGAAAGAAGTAGAAAATAAATTACCATTCTTAGATGTCTTGGTTGAAAGAAATTGCAGACAAATTCGAACTTCGGTTTACAGAAAAACCACGCACACAGGACAATACCTTAATTATTCATCTAATCACTCCAACAACACCAAACAAGGAATTACAAGAAATTTTGTAGATAGAGCCTTAACTCTCTGCAACTCCAACGAGAACTTGACGAAAGAGATAGATTAGATTAAAAATGATCTGACAGCCAACGGATACCCAGTATATCTAGTGGATAAATTTCTAGAACAACGCAGAAATAGGACAATATCGACAAGGAATGAAGAACGAAAACCAGTACCAGAAAAAGTTAGAAGGATAGGAAAACAATATAAAATCAACGTTGTTTTCAATTCCAATAACTGTCTGAGAAGTCGGCTCACTAGGGTCGAACCAACAACTCAAAGGGACATGAAGAACTATGTATATCAGATACCATGTGAATGTGGCAATTCCTATGTTGGCGAAACAAAGAGACCTCTTAACGTAAGGATCAAAGAACACCAAAAATGCACTTCTCGAGGAGAAACAGAAAAATCTGGTGCCGCCAACCATGCCTGGACTCATGGACACCAAATAAAATGGTCTGAAGCTAAAATACTACACCGAGAATAACATTAGAGGAAACGGAAATTCAAAGAAGCCGCGGTTATACATCAGAACCAGAGTTGTTTTAGTAAACCATCTTTAGATATAAGAGAAGTGTGGAAACCACTTCCTAATAATTGTAAACTAAAACTAAAGACAGCATAAAAAAATAGGATTTTGCCATAGCAGGTATGACTGCACTCATCTCTGTCACACTCCACTGCATTTTCTTTTAGTATAAATAGTCATGTAGCTAAGGGATTTATTTAGTTTCACTTGAAAAGGGCTAGAGATAACTACTAACTAAGGGAAGTCCAACAGATATCTACTACTTCGCAAGAAACATCGTTGTCTATGACCTTCAAACAAACACACCGTAATTTCATTATGGGTGCTTCACAGAACTTTTCCTAGTAGATAAATATTTACCTATTTAAGTAGAATACACTACTAGGCTATGTATAGTTAGATCTGACTTACCCTGTATAAGGAGGTACCATCATTTCGCTTCACGTCTGTCTTTGGTTTAATTAATATCATGTGCCTGTATAATTTCATAGCCAAAAATGAAAAAATGTCGAAGTTACAAGGCTGTGACGTACAAACACATGGACTGATAAACGGATTTGACGAAACTGAAAGGGTTCGTATTGGCTACATGACACAAAAAACGTAAATCTGTAACTACTAATTTTCAGTTATTATATCTGACAAAATACTAAATTTTAAAGTATATTTTATGCTTCATAAGAACGTTTTGTTATCGTCTTCAACTCATAAAATATTTCTCAACTATAGCTTATCCAATTATGTTCCTTTGTTCCATCATCGACAAACTTTCATCAAATCGCCTTACGGTAACGAAAATAGGCACGTCAACCCTAAAGGCAAGCGACAGGATTTTCAACGCAGCAGAGAAATAAGACGTTAACAAGATTTTAGAGCGAAGTGGCTTAACATGTGTATAAGATTGCAAAGGCATGACAATAGGTCGATGTGACTCGAACATGATTAGAATTGGTTAAGAAGGATTAGCGTAAAATTGTGTTAAAGTCAAACGAGTCGATACAACTCGAAAGGGCACTTTCGGAAAGGGAACATCAATTTCACTAAATACTTATTTCATGCAAGAGTTGAATCGGTGGTAAGCACTCATTCGATAAAAAGAAGAAGGACTTAAATGCTATTAATGTTTTTGTTTTGAAGTTTATCTTAAGAATAAACAGTTTGAAATAATACAAAATTACAAAAATTGGGAATATTAATTTGTACACTCTTTGGCAAAATTATTAAATATTTCATAAATTTTTTGAAAAAATATAATTTGACCATAAAATAAATTTTTTCAAAGAGCTGGAATGTCCGTGTATATATATATATATATATATATATATATATATATATATATATATATATATATTTATATATTTATATATTTCTGTAATATTTTCTTGGGTTTAGGTTTTCTTATTTGAAGATTAAAAGACGACAATTTTTCTGACGTTTCGCTTTACATAGTGAGCTTATTCAAAGTTATGGTATATTTTTCATCTTGAAAGTAGCTTTGTACGTGTTTGAATACGAAACTAAATTACTGGGGCGCCTTAAAAAACACACTAGGCTTATTTTGACGCCCCCTGTACACTGCTGAGAGTTTGACACTCTGTATTGATATTATCCAAAAAGTTTTACGAAAGAACTCACGGATATGGTGTACCGGTCAAGGTTACAGAAATAGTAGCAAATTTATAAACGAATTTTTATAGAAATGGTCTGTCTACTCCTTGTTTTGATGACATTCTACCAATAGTGGGGTTTGCTGATTGTAAATATAATAATAAATATATTAAAAATAGAATTTCAAAGGGCTAACGACCTAAAAGCATTGATGTTGATTTTAAAATAATTGTTTTAATCGAAAATTAATGTGGTTTTTGGTATAAAAGTCAATAACCTGATAAAAACCCCAAACTTGTAAATAGTATGTGGTTTTCATGGCTTGACCTAATACAATATCATGTAAAAATAAAATGAGTTAAAATAACAACAAATATAGCCATAATGAAAATGTTAGAAAGATAATTTAGTATCTCAGGAATATATGAACAATTATTACATGATAATTTTGGGAACAAATCAGTCTTGTCAAGAAAAAATGAGCTTATATGCCATGTTCGTGAAATATTCTTTTGATTTAACAGCGCCAAATTATAAACATAAATCAACTATAAAATAGGTTTTAAAATTATAAATATTTTACACTTTCTATTTTTTCGCATGTAAAATCAAGCAACTTTGTACTATATTTTTTAAATAACTTAAACTGTTTCCACATTTCATTTATTTTCTACTATTTAGAACCAGTTGGAGATTTACAAAAAGAATCCGACACTATACTATCAGACAATGTACAACGATATTATAATGCACACTATCTCATTTAAATACATTGTGTTTAAAATATCAAAGTAGGCTACTGTTATCGGCGACAATGGAAACAAATGAATTGATAATAATGGAAACCTTCAAATACAAAAAAGTAATACGTCAAAAGTAAAGCAATATATTAATATTTTCCTAAAAAAAATTTTTTTAGTAACCGTAAAAATTAAAATAATTTTGTTGAATTTATTTTATATGGTATAAACATTTCTATGCTGAATTATTCGTGCCAAGAGGTTCCAATTTATCTTTATATATTTAAATTTGAGCAAAATTTGGTAATCGGGGTTTTTTTGAGACAAGAAATCTAATTCGATTCACAATTTCGCTGTTAATTGTACTGAGCTCAATATTATACGTAGTATGGATCACTCAAAAACGCAAGAGCAACACCCACTGACAATGTTGTAAAAAACCGTTATGTGATGGCGCGACGGTAAAATATAAATACAGATATATCAAACTCGATGCGCGAAGCATATTACTCACAGGATAGAGGTTTCATCATTTGGCATTGACAACGAAACTAACCGCGGCCTTTCGCAGTGCAAGCAAGTATCGCACCAACGATCCCCCATTAAGAGAGCTGCGTGTTTTTTAAGCCAACAAATATAAAAAGAAATAAGTAATCGTCCGTATAATTTTTAAATTAAATAGAAAATTCTCGGCTGTGAGGATTGCTAGTAAACATTAATCTCGTATTAAAAAGTGCAAAGAACTCCAAAACAATGAAGAAGCTTCTGGCCCGGAAAATGACGAAAGCGCTCTTTCCTCCTCATAAAGCTTTGGGAGCACTTAAATACAAAACTATAATAAGAAAACTTAATTTTAAAACAACTGAACAGAACAGAAAATTGTTTATAAATTAGTTATTATCAAATGACCAAATTAATGTAACAAATTTTGTTTTATTTTGTCTTATTATTTAGAGAATTTTAATTGTGCTTTACTGTTTTAATAATTTGTATTTTACGATTCGTCACTTTCAAAGCTTAAACATATATTAATATTTAAAAGAGTAAATACAATAAAAAAAATACATTGAAAGAATTTATGTTTATTTTTTTTTAATGAAAAGAGTATGGCAAAGGAAATTGAAAGACAACCAAATTGAAATTGTACTGAAATAAATCTTCTCGGGAATTAATGTTACTTAGACAGACGCCTGAAAGGAAATCAATGAACGAGAAATATATTTTTAAATCCTTTACTTGGTTTGCTAACAAATTAATTAGTTTTAAAAAGAATACATTACATATACACATAGAAAACATTTCTATTGCCTCTTTCGATGATTTTGAGGAGTATGGCCACAGTTGCGGATTCCTATTCTTTGAAAAAAAATAATTTATTTATAAAACGAAATACATATATATTAAGTTCAAATATCTAGGTAATAAAAAACTTTTTTTTATTTGTTTTTTATACAAAATGGCCGACTACTGCTAGTTACTTTTGATATCATTTTTTTAGACGCTCCGTGGCGGGACATATGGAATCCACAATTTTTGACGTAAAACAAAACAAAAAAATTTGCGTTATGTAGATACATAAGAATACCTACAGTACGTATGGAATTTCAAAAATATAATTTTTTTTTGTGAAAATGGTAAGCATTTGAAGTTAACAGGTGAATTTTCAGTGAAATAATTACTCATAAAATGGAAAATTTTTAATTAATCAAAAATTCCGTAACTACTTCTTGATGAAATGCAGTTAGAAAGATCAGTTTAAAATTTGAAGTCAGTCGGATAAAAACTATCAAAGTTATTTATCACGCCAATTAGAAAAAAGCTCTTTTGAGAAAAACGCGTTTAAAGTTTTACATAACTTTTTTGAATGTCAAAGTTTCCTTTAACGCAAGATTTTTCCAGCGTAGTCGACACACAGTGATAGGAGTTGGATCCTTCAGTCATGCCCAAAATTTTCATAATCATTATACTCAGGGGCGGATTTAAGAGGGGGGGGGGCGATTGCCCCGCCAAGAGCTTCGAAGTCGAAAAACAGATTCGTTTCCCTGCTGCATTAGGAACGTGGAGGTCGCTGACCCCCCCCCCCCCCCCCAAGGATTTCAGTTTACTTAAATTTTTGATCAGAAATTTATGTAATATTTCCATTGCTCTATTTTTGCATGTGTTATAATTATTGTTCATAACTCCTATATTACTACAACTACAACTATGACAACTTATTCCATCAACTAATGCCATTCTCCTCTATTGTGTCTTTGTTATCAAATCATGTCCTGTTGATCGTTTCACATCATCTGATCACTATGTTTATATCTTCTTCTGCTTCTTCGGTTTTCTTGCGGTCTTCATTTTTATAGTCCTTTGGCGCCCAACGTAGGGCACAACTCTACAAAAGTTAAATATTTAGTTACGACTTGGGTTGAAAAAATTACCAACTTTTTTAAAATTTATATCGCGTACATGTTCTTTTTTGGCCTAAAAGTAATCAATTTAACAAATGTATTGGTTTTCCAACAATAAATGTTTGAATTGTACATTTTATATTTCAAAACTTTTAATTTTTAACTCAAACAGTCCACACTAGCGGTATTTTTATTATGTTTCACAAGTCAAGTTTTATTAACCCTGTTTATTATCGGCTCACCAAAAACCACGCGTTTTGGAACACGCTAAACCACAATAAAACCATACTTCGGGGCAACTTTAGTGCTAAATATTGTTCAAAACTAGCTATTTTCTTTTTAAAGGTAGCTATATCAAATATTAAAACAGATTTGTTATATCACAGGCTGCGGTTTAAAGGCTACAAACATACTCTAAATAAATAAAAATCTTTCGATTCTAAAAAATACTTTTTAAATTTGTATCAATAAAAAAAACTCTCGTAGAGTATGGAAGAAAACTTGATATACTTAAAGCCTATAGATTTATTATTTTATTAACAACCTCATCTGCTGCTTTAATCTAGTAGAGGATTAAAAAAATATTTTTCTCCTACATCGATTTTCTTTCAACCGCTTCGTCGACGTCACATTAATTCTTAAATAGATTTTTCGGATAATTTCAATCCGATTATTTTTCAATTTTCTTGTCTGAATTCATTTAATTTAGATATATACGGACATAGTTCCAAAGCTGAAAATAAATTATGTTATTATAATTGTGCAAAATAAACTTTATATAATTAATTTTGGCAAATTTAAATTTTACTTTGAGATGTAATAACGTCTAAACATATAATAATCATTAATTATAAAATACCCAAGTTAATTTAAACAAGTTAAAGTTTTTTCTTCTTCTGACCGCCTGAGGGAAAGGCAGGCAGTTTATTTTGTTATTTCCACTCTGGTTCTCCCTCGATACTCGTTTCGACTACCTAGTGGTCTCATCAGTAGAGCTGTAATGAACCAAGGGCAATACGTTGGTTGGATACTATTCCTAGAGTAGTAAGAAGTTTGAAGCTATTACGGAGACAGAACTAGAGTGAAATTCGCATAAACTAAACAGCCTACCTTTCCTTTTAACGGTCTGAAGAACAAAGTTTTTGAAATATATTTTTCGAAAAAAAGAACACAAAAGGTAAAAGTTTCTTTAGTTCAAGAGGGCTAAGTGTTGAAACTAACCTTGGACTTACATTTCAAGAGATCATTTCATGGTAAACTTTGTTTTTTGTTTTTTCAAATAAAGGTTTTTCTACTGGAAAAAACAAAATTGACTATAAAATACAAGTCCAAAGTCAGTTTCAAGGTCATAAATATTAAGCCTTTCCAACTTAAAGAAAAGTATGTCTCTTGTCATTAGACTGTTTCGTTTCAAAAACTTTTTTGTCACACCAGTGCGATTGACCTTCAAATATCCTTTAGAAGTGAAAGAGGCATATGACATATTTATATCGCTGGACAGGAAATTATCCCTCTTTTCCATTTCTGCGATACACAAATGTTCGAAAAAAGAAAATCGACCTTGAAATACAATTTCAAGGTCATAAACGCTTAGTTCTTTTTAAAATAAAGAAACTTTTGTCCCTTTTGTTTTTTTTCTGAAAGTATTTTGTTTCCGATTTCTGAATGTCTAAGTTAAAATGGGACATTCTGTACGTATGTATATGTATATTCATGTATATATATATATATATATATATATATATATATATATATATATATATATATATATATATATATAATTTTTCTTCTCACTACTCCGGTTTAGGTATAGAAGTCTTTTGGCTATTGATATTTTACATTCCAACATCAGATGTTGACAAGTATCACATCCTTCTAACATGCCTTGGAACGACAAATTTAAATGAGTAGTTGATTTCTGTGAATTTTGCTCTTGGTTTATTATAGCTCTACTAAGACCATTAAGTGCTCAAAATTAATATGTAGAAAGAACCAGAGTGAACTAGCACGAAATAAACTGTCAGCTTTTTCTTTTGAAGGACTTAATTTTTCAATATTTAAGTTGTTGCAATGTCATCGTAATTACAGAAGAATACAAAAATTAATTATATAATGTTATATTTAAAAGGAACATCAACCGATATTTTTGCAATTTTCAAATCAAAAGCTCGAAAACTGAGCTTGAAATAAAATCGAAAGAAGTAGGAAATGAAATGATATTTCTATAACAAATTATTTTATAAATATTTTTAAGAAAATCCAATTATTTAGTTCAGCAAAATTTATTAGGAAAATGTTATTAGAAAAGTTTTTCTCACAGAGAAATGTTTTTGAAATGAGATTGCATTGAAACATGTTTATTAATTCTTAAATTGGAGAAATATATTAGAGTTTTTTTAGAATATTAATTAAGGTTTATTTTAAATATCATAAAGTTACTTAATAAAATTGACTTTAAGAAAATAAGTATAGTTAAACTAAATATTATTCTTATATTAATACTGAATTATATATATATATATATATATATATATATATATATATATATATATATATATATATATATATATAATTTTACTTCATTCATACGCGGAGCTGCATATAGTTGTACGTTTGCTGAATGTGATTTCAGCACTACAACGGCATAATGTGGATATATCCACTGCTATTGCATCTCACACGGAGGGATCCGTGAAAGCCGCATAAACATATATATATATATATATATATATATATATATATATATATATATATATATAAAGCAAAATTCTACATTACTCCTTTGTTCTTTGTATTGTAAATTAAATTTATATTATTTACTAATAGGTTTTAATGTAATTAGTAAATTAGCAAAGTAACGAGGCAAAATGTGGCGAAAAAATTATTCTCTGGTTAGTTCACTGTCACTCTGTAGAATCTTATATAGTTTTTTTTCGTTTCAGCTCTGTTGAATCACAAAGCAAAGTGGAAGTCATGGAACTTTCTGATTTACACCATCATCCAAATTGTAAAATTAACAGAAAAACAAATGCCGATTTAGGAGTAGGTGTTGGAGCAGATAGTTGTAGAAGAGAAAGTGAAAGTTCAGATTCTATACTTCTCTCCCCTGAAGCGTCGAAAGCTACGGAAGCGGTTGAATTTATTGCGGAACATTTACGCAACGAAGATTTGTATATACAGGTATAGAATATTATTAGATTTGTAGATAGTTTTTCCCCACTGATGAACATCAAAAACACGTCATAGTACGAAACTTTAGCCGCAAAATTAATTTCTGTTTGGTTCGACCCTGAGACTATTAAACTTACTCATTGGCTGGAGGCAAAACCAATTTTGGGGGAGCTAAGCTTCCCAGTCTCCCTATTTCTAACTATTCGGTTAGCTCAATCATTTGCTGTTCTGTAATATATAACAGAATATGCGAAACTGCTCTGCAAATGTAAAGTAAAGAAAATAGATCCACATTATAATATTTATAAATACTTTTGACTAGCACCTTTTAAGGTGATAAATTCCAAAGTAAACAATCTGAGGAAAATACCATGTCGACACTAAATTTACCTTCGTTCTGATTTAAAAAATATTATTAAATGCTTTTACGGTGAAAAGTTTACAATAAATATATATAGTGCGAACGTAAATTGTTCTCCAGGTTATACGAGATAGAGTTGTGTAAAAATCAGTGAAAATTATAGATGCCGCTAGGAACCCAATTCAACGCCGTTTATTGACATTTCAATATTTGATTTCGGAGATACCAATCTAAATTTAATCGCCCATCTCTCCATAACGAATTATAAAAGTTTCAAAAATGAGTTGGTGTTTAATGTACAATTGATATACATTTAATGGGAGCTAGTATAGGTTGTCCTCAAAGTATTTAACATCTGTAATTAATAGTTACACATAAAACCATATAATTTCGGTAGCCCTATCATTTAAAAATTGATAAAATATTTTAAGTACGGTCCTATTTTAAGACACACAAAAAATCAATAGGAATAGTTTCTACCAGTTACTAGTTAGCTTTATTTAAGCTGTTTTTTTAATTACAGATCTATTAAAAAATTTGAAACATAGGTTGATTTAAAAATTAGTTCAGTCTATATCTTCGTTGGTGACCGTTTTGTTAAAAGTTTGTTTTTACGTTAAGTATAGGCAACCAACAATATTTTAGCAATCCATTGATTTTACGAAAGAGACGAGGGGAATAGTGATAATGATAAGTTATATACACAATAAAGTAAATTTGTGATATAGCTTAGGAGCAGTGGCGGCGCGTTCATAAGTGCTGCGGAGCTGCAGAACACACATAATTTCGACAAATTATATATTTTTTAATGTAGTGTATCCCTAAACTAAACAATAAAAATATTAAATTATTTCTCTAATAGCATTGGCAAAATGGCAAACAAAACACCGCAAGTTTTCCGGCCTGAACACTCGAGCGTAGGGCCGCCGCTTACGAGCCCGCCGCGGATTTGGGTTCACAGCTAATGATTTCTGAAAACAAAGCGAGTGATTGGTTTAACGCTGCACGTGGCTTAATACGGCGATTTATGGAAAATTTGCGGCTGCAGGACGGCAGCACCCAGCAGTGGTTTTGTAATTTTATATGCGCGCGGCCGGCTATTTGTTTTGTCCTGTTGTTTTATTTAGTTTAATTATAATGAATTCGATCGAGTTTTTGCAGAGTCATAGTTTTAGCTCTTTGGCATACGAGGACAAAATTAAAATTAAAGAACTTGGTCGATCGACACCACAATTAAACATTGAAATTAGCGGTTCAAGTCGAAGCAAAACATACAAACGCCAGTTTAATGACACGGTTTATAACAATACAAAGTGGTTGTGCGGTTGTGACAAAAAACACGCGCTTTTTTGTTTCCCTTGTATTTTGTTTGGAGGTGACAAATCGTGGACAGTTACGGGTTTTAGAGATTTGGGACATTTAAGCCAAAACATTAAACGGCACGAAGGAACACAGAAGCATATTTCCAATACGGTAAGCCTGGCATTATTAGGAAACATAAACATCCAAAAGCAATTGGATAATGCCTACTGGATTAATGTAAAACGGCACAACGAACAAGTTGATAAAAATCGTTATGTGCTATCGCGTATTATTGATTGTATAAAATTTTGTGGAACGTTTGAGTTAGCCCTCCGTGGCCACGATGAAAGTGACGAGTCTGATAATCCCGGAATCTTTCGTGGATTGGTGAATTTTAGTGCAGATCTTGACAACGTTTTCCAAAAACATTTAGAATCTGCTACGTTATTTAAAGGTACATCAAAGGACATGCAGAATGAACTATTACAATGCATGCTGGAGGTATGTAGAGAAAAAATCTCTGATGAAATAAATGAATCAAATTATTTAGCAGTTCTGGCAGATGAAACTAGTGATGTTGCCTCAAAATTTCAAATGGTGGTCGTTTTACGATATGTACATCAAGGAAGCCCAGTTGAAAGATTTTGGGGTTTTATAAATCCTGAGCAACATGACGCTCAATCTTTAGCAGCCTGTATTAAATCCGTTATAGATCCATTCTTAACGAAAGATTTCAACAAGCTGATTGCACAAACCTACGATGGCGCTGCTGTTATGAGTGGCAGACATAGAGGAGTACACACAGTAATCAAGGAAAAATATCCCCAGGCACATTTTGTTCACTGTTACGCTCATCAACTCAACTTAATAATGGCCCAGGCAGTGTCTCAAGATACAAAAGTGCGGGTATTCTTTTCAAATGTAGATGACGTTGTAAATTTCTTTTCGAATTCTCCTCAAAGAATGGATGTGTTAAACGAAGTAGTAGGGAGAAGATTACCACGCGCCGTTCAGACTCGGTGGAATTTTAAAAGCAGAGCAATAAACGTTATTTATGAGCACAGAAATTCTTTAATAGAATGTATGCAAGAAATTCAACGGAGGTTTGCTAATAGAATAGTCGTAAGTCAGGCAGTTGCTATAGAACGTTCGCTTAATGATGAATCATTTCTGTTTTGGCTAAATATTTTTCATCATGTTATGCCGCATGTTGACATTTTATATAACCAACTACAAACAAGGAAAGCCGATTCGGTAGAAATTAAAAACTGCGTCGATACTTTTGAAAAGTGTATCCAAGAGTTGAGAGATAATATTGACGGGGTAATAGACAGAGGAAATCTTCTCAGACAGGATTTGGAGCCCACTGTTAAACGAATTTGTCTTTCAAAAGAGAACCTTCGTGCGGCAGCATTAGAAGTTTGCGACACAATAATTCATACTGCCAAAACTAGATTTGATTATGTAGATCATTTAGCAGTCGCGACGTTATTTACATCTGAATTGTTCGAGAAGTTTTCAAAAAAATTTCCAGATGGGATATTAAACTCTGTGCTAACTATGTACCCTTTATTTGAACTAGAACGCCTAAAGACTGAACTGTCCATAATTTACATAAGGCCAGATTTTAGGAATCTTAAAGGGGCAGTAGCATTTTTAAATTTACTTACATCTAACAATTTGGATGAGTCTTTCAAAGAAACTGTCAAGTTATTACAAATAATTATAACTATTCCTATGACAACGGCAGAGGCAGAAAGATGTTTTTCTACTTTAAAAAGAGTTAAAACTTTCCTACGCAATACCATGGGTGAAAGTAGATTATCCGCACTTTCTATGCTGTCAATAGAAAATGCCTTTATTAGAAAAGACCCCAATTTTAATGAGAAAGTAATTGAGAAGTTTGCAAGAGCTAAACAAAGACGTATTGATTTGATATATAAAAAGTGAACTTTAGATTTTTTTAAACGTTTAAATTTTTGTTGTTGTTTTTCGTTTTTTGACATTTATTGCCCCTTATATTCAATGTGCTACCAGGTTACCACCTGCGACAAAAGGATTGCATGTTGCATGTTTGTACCTTGTACCAGAGCTTAGAAGGAATACAGGTAGGTCTAATAATTCTTTTTTTGCTTTGCGTATTTCGCGTATTTTCAATGCAGAACACACCCTTGAACATCCCACACGCCGCCACTGCTTAGGAGGCAAGATATACGGGGGCTTTAAAAACAGCCATTTTTCATTTTGATAACAAATAATTTTGATTTCACAGTTGTTCTTTAAACATTCTTATCGAAGAATTGGCATGTGTTTTTTGTTGCATTTAAGATGTAAGCTCGATTTGTTTTAAATTTTCTCATATTTAAGGAAAACACAATATCGGACATAACTAGAGTAATACTTTTGAAAGATCAACAAATTCCAAGGTATGGCCTGATCATTTAGTGCCCCGATCGCGATATCCGCGATCTAGGGGGACCAATGATGCGGGCTCCCCGGATCGCAGAACGATGGTGCCATAGGGAGGGATTGAAATAAACCCGGACAAAGCCGAGATGGCACACTCTACAAAAAAAAAAGAAAAACGGGGAGACTTCTTACAATCACACTGACGGGAAGGACTCTTCAATACATGGGAATAGTTAAATACGTGGGAGTAATTCTGGACTCACGACCGGGCTGAAATGATCATACTGGTTCGAACCTAGAAGGCCATATGTGCTATTTGGGTGCATATGGGGGCTAAAACCGAGAATACTATTTTGGATATTCGCTATGGTCATCGGCCCCGTACGTCACTATTTTATGGTAGACTAGTACAAGAAAGCGTAAACTCCGTCATCAACTTGATAAAGTTCAAAAATAGCTTGTATGGGAATAATGATTGCAATGAGGACCCCCACTACGGCCCTGAAGGTCCTGCTGAATCTACCTTCTCTGGGTAATAAAACCCTGAAGGCTGCTTATCGTCTCAGTTGCCTAGGGATCTTGGAACCGGAACGAGCGGTTATTCAGGTGTCTGGGAAAGCGTACAAATAGACTACATGGCGCCGCTTATGAAACCTAATCATTCTCTTGAGATATTGTTGGCAAGTACAGACGACTGGGAGGAGAAGCAAAATCTTCCGAGAAATGGACCTCGGTGGTTTACAGGTTGATTTCGACACGATGAAAGAGTTTGAGCCGAAATGTGACCATCTCTGTGAGAGGGACATAAAAAGAAATAGGATAATACACATATGTTCAGAAAATAGAGCTGCGATAATGGTACTGACTCTATCTGGTCTACCTAGTATCGCAACTTCGCGACTGTGTCAGAGTGCAAGGATGTAGTGAACAGTCTGATAAGGAACGAAATCAGACCCGTGTTAGTCCCGGACTACTCGGGTATACAAGGAATGAAGAAGAGGACCCTCTGGCAAAGATGGGGTCCGCGATTGAACCATATGTGTCCCAACCAATTCTACCTGTCCAAGTTGCCGTTGGTAAAAGGGAATTAAAAATGTTGCTGAGAAGCACATTTAACGAATCGTGGATCTGGACTCCTAGAATGAGGTGTGCCAATGAACACATAACTGGCTTACTGTGGTGGGACTATTGACAAGACATTGGCCATCTTCATAAGATTGGCGTCATAGATGACCCGACGTGCGGATGGTGTCTGGAGGAGGATGAAACTCTTGACCATGTCATCAGAGAGTGCCCAGCACTCAACGGACTCACTCAGAGACATTTATGAGATACAATTTTGTCACTGGAAGTCGTTAGGCAAGTTCAACAAATATTTTTAATAAGTAGCAAGCTACTTCATGACTTTGGGCTGTTTCGGTCATGTGTGACTGGACACTTAATATCGCAATTTACAATGTATATACTTAACCTAATTAACATTCACACAGTGCGATACATGCACCAACGCGAGAATCTAACCTGCTGGCCAGCCATCCAATGCTAACCGCTCTCGATATAGATTTACTTTTGCAAAACCACACCGATCATTGTCGGTACCCGAACAGGCGACCCCCTTAACGTAAACTTCCAAATACAGAATAATAATACGTCAAAAACATAGCAACTTTGTAAAATTTTCCTAAAAAATATTATTTTTGGTTATATTAAAAGCTAAGATAATTTTGAATGAACGATCTTTGAATGAGTGTGCAAGATGATGTGTGGGGCTATTTTGTCCTCTTCGTCACATAATCTACATCTTGATTCTTCACTATAAGTGCCCATTGAATATAGATGTTTCTTTAATCTGCAGTGGCCGATTGAGTCCTATGCCAGCCTAATCTGCTCTCTGCTTAAGCATAGGACATCGCGGCTCAGATAACCAGGTGATTTGGGAATGACCCTAAGGAGCTCCTTTGTGCACTATTCCTCCACCATAGCCACAGCTCCGTGTACGGGTTCTGATATTGTTTTGTTGTGGTTCCCCATAATAAATATAACTATATCGTCAGCATACCCCTGGATGACTGCCCAGGTTTTCCAGAAGCTCATGGATACCAGGTCTCACAGGAGAAGAGGTAGAACTCCTCCCGTCGAGCAGCATTCGGCTACAGGCATCTCCACGGTTTCCTAGAATAAATTTGACTGTAATCGTCTACTTTGTAGCATCGACATAAAGTCTCTGGAGGACGTTATCATGGAAATAAAGAAGGTATGGTCAAATGTCCCTTCAATATCAAAAATGGTTGTTAATCCTATCTTATTGGTATTTACGCAGGTGATTTGGGAATGACCCTAAGGAGCTCCTTTGTGCACTATTCCTCCACCATAGTCACAGCTCCGTGTACAGGTTCTGATATTGTTTTGTTGTGTTTCCCCATGATAAATGTAACTAGATCATCAGCATACTCCTGGATGACTGTTCAGGTTTTCCAGAAGCTCATGGATACCAGGTCTCATAGGAGAAGAGATAGAACTCCTCCCGTCGAGCAGCATTCGGCTACAGGCATCTCCACGGTTTCCTAGAATAAATTTGACTATAATCGTCTACTTTGGAGCATCGACATAAAGTCTCTGGAGGACGTTATCATGGAAATAAAGAAGGTATGGTCAAATGTCTCTTCAATATCAAAGATGGTTGTGAATCCTATCTTATTGGTATTTACGGCAGATTGTTTTCCTTACTAGGTGATGTAGAGCTGTTCCACGTGATTTTCCCGATTGATAGGCCTATTGATTGAGATTTAGTGGTCCCTCTTTTAGAAATGATTCCCGTATATGCCTTTCAACTGGATTCTGTGCCATCTGTGAGGATAATATTTCGTTAAAATCAGTTAGGAATCACAAGCGTCATTTTTTTGATTTCAAACATTCTTCTTTTGACCAATAAAGTATGCACTAAAACCAAAATATAAAAAGCCTGTTACTTTATGAGGCATAGAGTTATGTCAAAAGCATTAGAGTTTATTGATAGAATTATCCGGTTAAGACAGGTTGCCCTTTTTAAAAAGTATTGGCGTCCTACCAGCGAAACTAATAAAGTGGAATAAAACCTATTATTATAGAACATTCTAAAGCCAATTTTAATTTTTATTTATAGTTTATCCGAAAACTCAAGGTAGCTTATCAAAACAACAAGCTGGTAGTGTTTTATTTAGACTAGCTTTATATTATTTGAAACATCTGTAATTTCAGTGTTTTCTTTAAAAAAAAAATTTGATAGTTTAAACCTCCATAACTTAGACACGGGTTCAATAAACAACTATTACTTTCACTGCTTTCTTTTGCGGCTATAGAAAGATGGTGTACGGGCGCAAAAACCGTTCTAAAAAATTTAAGATCCGGATTACATAGATGTTCATCAGAATAGATAGAATTTATTTAAAGAATTGTAATGTGATGTTATGTGGAGAAATTTTGATTTATTATCATATTAACACAAAGGCATAAAAATTGATATCGATTTACACTAACGATTGTTGGTGAAATCTGATGCGTTCACTATACTTAATATTTTATTGTAGACACGCGAAGACTGGAAATATGTGGCAATGGTAATTGATAGACTGCAGCTGTACATGTTTTTTATTGTAACAACAGCTGGAACAGTTGGAATCTTGATGGACGCACCCCACATCTTTGAGTACGTCGACCAAGATAAAATAATCGAAATATATCGGGGAAAATAGAAGAAGAAAATAGAAGAAAATCAGATGCTTCCTATGATCCGGGCTCTCAAATCATGTGGCTTCCATATGCGAAAAACACAACATGGCCTAGTTCGGTAAAATAGTGTACTGCGACTGGTGGCAAAAATCCAATGATAATAGGTTTATAAATAAATAATCATTACTGACGATTATTTATTTCAAATAATAAAAAAAAAACATCCGTAATCGTCCGCGCGTGTGAATTCGAAAATAATATTTTATTTACTATATCGCCGATTGACAATCGATGAATGAAACTCCGTGTGTGCAAATGAAAAAACGATATCGTCTAGTCGCTCCCAATAATTTTTATAGTCTTATAAAATTTTCGATAGGTTTAGAACAAATTGCAAAAGATACTGTTTCAAATTTCACATATTCAAAAAGAATGATCAATTTGATCAAATATTTCGTGATAGAGATAGTGTTAAATATACAGAGTGTCCCATGTAAATTTTTATAAGAAAAGATGGTTTAACCTAGTCTGTTTTTAGATAGGTGTTCGTAACAATCTAATAAAGAAATTCTCCAATCAGGCAAATACAAAACATAAATGGTGGTATCGAAAATATTATCAACATTTCTATTTATTATCTTTTGATATTCTATAATTTAAGTAAATCAAATAATATAATTATTTATGATTATACGAATTTCTCAAATAATCAAAAGAACCGAATTTTTAAAACAGACTAAATATCTAGTTGGTACTTTTTTTACTATAATATTAGGAACTATATTTTGACTTTTAGGTTTTTGGAATGTTCTTAATTCATTTTAGTTAATTAATCAATTTTTTTTTTAATTTTTGTGTACTGATATGTTGTAAATTTTATCTTAATGATCATTCTTACCACTTTTGCAATTAGTTCTATGTTACGTATCCAAATAACTTTATCGGACTATTAAAACTCTGAGTTGTTACCAATGGTGCAAATTATTAGAATCGATTTTTAAAAAAATGAAACAGTAGTCAGCTCAATATTTCTGGTAAGAGTCTCTACGAAAATATTTTCAAGCATCAAAATTTGTCAAAATGAAATTATCTTGTGTTCATGCCTAAGATATAAATAAAGTACACTCTAAATATTTAAAATTTGTAATATTTAGAAATATAATTTTAAGATATATGTTCCTAAGAGAGATATCGTATAAAGTTTTAGTTATTCTACATTATCGTGAAATTACTGTTCTTTGGACAAACAAAACTCCCTTTCATAAAAAACATTGCTAACAGAGAAATTAACTATGTCAAATACCTTGCACATATCTAAATATTTTAAACATAGTTAAAATAGCGTGGATTAAATCTCCTTATAAATTTTAAACCAAGCTTTGATAAGAAATTGGTAATAATACAGGGTATTAAGAAATATGTGAGTTTTTCACATTTATATTATTAATATAATTTCAATTTTAATGGAGCGAATATAATTTTCCGACATCAATTTCAGCAATAACTAAACGATAAATTATTACAAACACGTTGACTAGTAGATATAGTTATTATTTTAGCAATTTTATAATAATGTAAAGTAAATTCGAATCTAGTTTATATATATATTTTTTTTTGAAGAAATGTATATGATCTAGTTCAAAAATTAACTTATGGTTCTATATTGGTTAAATTTTAATCAGCTGTTAAAGTTATTACCAATGGGAGTAAAAGTATAACGGTATGTTTTAAAATAAGAACATTATTATTTTTTTTTATTTTATCGGTAAATTTTTAGAGTATACTTTTTTCAAACAAAAAATGTCTTTCATAACATATAAAGTTTTCATATTTTATACAAATCTTAATAGTTAAGTAGGGCGATTTTATTTTGGCAAATGCATGGTGTCTCGGCAGTCTTGTCAGGAGATTTAGAGAATATTTAGAAACGGGAAGATCCTGCAAGAAAAGACGGATATTAACACTGTCGTATATTATAGATTAGAGTAGGATCAATAAATAGGCAGTGTTATACTGTAATATAATATGTAAATGTCACACAAGGTAGGTAACGAAAAAGGATGTAAAAAATTTTTCTCTGTTAAAATTCACGTTGTTTATGTTGAAATTTTATTTTAAAAGTGTCTGCAAAAAAGTTACTAAATATGGTGCGGTATTTTAAAATAAATGTATTTTTTATTTAAGTATTATTTGATAATTTCGTTAGCAATATACTTATAGAATTCACGAACTTACTCTCATACAGCAATCAAGATGCGACAATATCACTTGTAAAGAATTTTTAAATTAAGTGAGATACGGAAAATCATACTATAAGCGGTTGTGAAAAAACATTGACATTTTGGCATAATACAAATTTCAATTTTAATGTTTTTAAATCATAACATTAATAAAGAATTTCTACCATATGTATGTTTTTCACATTTGTAGCAAAATATTTTGTATACTATTTCTAAAATCTTTTGTAAATTGATAAATATAGGGCTAAAAAACCAACAATAATTTAAGGGCAAATTTTAAATACACACTTAAGATATTGTATTACGGGGGATAAATGTTACAAATATTCCACACTAGGCTAGATAACTAGTTGTTAATCTTTAGATTTGAAAAAATATTAGGACTTATTACATCCATTACACTCTATTTAAATTTGTTTTTATTTTCAAGTATATTGGAAAAGTTTCATTTTCGTTTCACATGGTTTTTAAAGCACTTACAAGTTTGTATCAAAAGAAAAAATTATAATATGTATCTTAAAAGATACAAAAAGAAAAAAATATATAAGTATACTTTTAATGAGTGCTGAAAAAAACTGACACCAGCCAAAAGCGGGCTTCCAAAATATTAAAACACTACAATTTTTTTTCAAACTTTTTGGTGGACACTTTTACATATTTTGTTTTGATTGAACGCTACACTTTTTGTTACACAAATTGTAAGACCGAATTTTCTGCATAGTAATGATCTACAATGTAATTAATAATAGCCAATTCATGCTAATCAAGGGATTTAAAACCAAGCTGATATTTGAATTAGACTCGAGGGCTATAAATAAATTTAGTTCTGTCGGTTTTCAATTTTTTTATTGCACCAGAAAATAGTATGAATGGCGTCAATTATTTCCAATATTAAATTTTGAAATTTGACGATAGAAAAAAGTCTCTTCGGGTCTGGGGGATAAGATGAACAGGGAAATATTTCAAAACCCATTTCACACACTTCTGTTACCACAACCATCGATGTGAGACAATGCCGTGTCAATGAAAACAGTGATTGATTTAAATAATTATCAAATGTTAGAAGCACTATCACATTGTCATGGCCATTGTAAACAATGATACCTGCTTTTAGTAACTCTATATGAAATTGACCAGACTTTCACAATAAGAAATAACAACCCTTGTATAAATAAGAATGTTAGGTGTAGGTTTCTTATAATGTTTATTGTGCATCAAGGTGGCTGACAAAACAGAGAACGCAGCAATGTCAGAGTCGACACAAATTCGATTGTTTTCTGTCTTATGTTTAACCCACTACTATATATTCTTCACGAGACCAGAGCTATGCAGAGGATATCAGTTTAACCAAAAGAATGTCATAATTTAACTCAATATGCGGATTTTATAAAAGAATTAATATTTTACACACACAGAACTGTTTTGTATAATAAGAATGTATATTTGTATGTTACAGGAGATGTGAAATATAGGCCATTAAATGGTTTTTTGAACTATATACCTTAAATATTTTATGTGTTAATCCGTAGGTTATGTTTTATAAAATATTTAATCGACTGTAAGTGCTGTTGTCTCTCTACGCATTTAGAATTTTTTATTTAAGAAATAAGATTTTTCTAAAAACAAATGCTCCTAAGAATTAAGCAATAAAATATACATTTTGTAGTTATTTTTATGCAATAAAAGTTAGCCCACTAATATTGCTACCATGCATTTTTTATTTAGGCAAATGTATTAAAATAAAGAAAATCATTAATATGTACCTATAAAAGATATTTAACAGGTCTTTTGAAATAATCGATTTCACATATTTTGAATAAAACACGTGTGTACTTAAAAAAAACAGGTAATATTTACTTTAAAATAAAGTTTTATTTACAAGGAATCCTGTAACTAGTTTTTAGGTAAATAAATAAAAGATCCAATCGTAGTTACTGCTGGAAGTAAGACATGCTATAAAACAAATCCGATATTTAAAATTTTTGTTACGGTTACAGGTGAATCAAAAGCTGTCGAATCTAACTTTGTTATTTTGTTATTATAATACACAATACCTTGTTTAATTTGAAAATAAATAAATATATAAATACAAACACTAATAAACAGGATCCAGAACAGAGTGATTCATCGATTACTTCACGAAAAAGCTCAATATTCTTCAACAGCCAAACTATAAAATGATTCCGGCCTTCTTTGTGAGTTTTACGCCACTCCTCGTACTTACCTGGTAAAAATAAGTTCCAGGCAACTTTAAGAGCTTTAACTATCTTTCATGTACAATTTTGTACATCTTTTTGGGATTAAAAATTTATTTTATAATAACGGTTTTTACAATAGGCAAAAAATATAACAAATAACGTTATGGTTTCTAAATAGGTGCATGGTATTTCATTAAGTCTTCTAGTCACTCCTTAAATTTCAAAAATCGAAAATGAGGGTTTAGGGGAAAAGTCTATTAATCAAAATTATTATGTATGAAATATTCACTCGCAAGCAACGAATATTGATATAGGAGATTGTTGCTCACTAGACGTACGAGTATACGGGAACTTGCTTGTTTCATTGTAGCAAATAACGTAATAGTTCAAGTAAATTTCAGAAAAATAGGTTCTTGAACACTGCATAAGAAAATGAAGTGTACACAAATTGCAAAGATCAAATTAGATATAAATTATATGCACAAATCACTAAGGCCTAAATACAACTAAATTCTATTATGTCTACATTCTTTTCCTAAATTATTCTTAAACTTTGGTACTGGAAAATATTCCGTCTGACAATTTACTAGAAGTATTAAAACAATTTACCCTTTTAAATAGAAAGATGTCTGTAGTGATATCAAATAAAGTGGAATACGTTGTACCTATTTTTAACATTTTTTTTAATAACAAGATATTTGCTCAATAACTGAAAAAGTAGTGTAAATGGAAAGATTTGTAACAGTTTTATAAAGAACCTTATTCACTTTGAGCCAATATAATACATATGTAAGAATTTTAAAATGAAAATTTACTTATTTTCTATTTTTTAACTATTGGCTTAAAGTGTAAATTTATTCATATAGTTTTTGTAAGTACGTGATTTTGTTTAAATATATTTTTTCAATACGCTAGGTGTCCAAATTATGTGGAAATAATGAAACTTGCAGGAAACTCAGAACATAAAAAGTCATTTAAAAAACTTTTGGTTGATGATACACGCACAATTTCAATTGTGGTTTTTTTTAAGGTTCCATTTTCTCACATTCCCACTTTTGTATCCTACAAAAAAGAATCATAAATTATATCACTATTATTATTAGTTACAAATGCAGAATTCACAGAAATTCAGAATTCTGAGACTCAAATATGATCGGCAACTCACAAAACAACCAATAAGGATTAAACTTTTTTATTCAGTAATTTTACTTTTCTGGGCTGGACACTTTTTAAGATTGAATGCCTTGTATATGAGACATAAGAAATACCTCTAATCTAAAAGCTTTTCATTTTTCAAAAGTTGGTAATAAAAATTTAAGGCACATCACATGGACATCCAGTATATTCTAAAAATCAAAGAAATATTGTAAAAATACTCCTATTATACATACTTCGTACTGTATAATAAAATTAACCAATTCCGGCAAAATGCTTGGGTTTAGATTTATTACTTGCGGTCTTCCATAGTTTTAATGTTTTTTAATTATGGATAAAATATCGTAAACCAAGTGCATCATAAGTGAGTGGATATGGTACCTTTTAATTTTCTTTTCGCTAACAATAACCACAATTTAGCTATTAAAAATATTTTTGAAAGTTTAACTTCACTTGGACCTGACTTTCAGATGCTGTGTATATTATTTATTCTTGAAATTCTTATTAAAACCACAGCTTTTTTGAAGGATTTACTGTCACTATAAGAAGTACTTGAAAATAAAGAATACAAGTTGAAATTTTAAAAAGTATGAAGTACTTTCACAATCCTTCAAACTCTTTCAGGACTTGGAAGTAAAAATTAGTTATCCTGCGCCATAGTTTAAATTAAAATTTACAATTTGTGATCAGTAGTAACTACCTTATGATCAAATTTCACTTGACCAACTTTGAAAATAAATAATATCCATACGGTATATTTTCTTTGTCAGTCGTGTCAGAGAGGTCCCCCGCAAACCTATTAAAAAAACGGCAGTATAAAAAATTGTTACTTTTTTCTGACAGCTCTCTAGTATTTTTCCACCTAAATGATGCAATAAATAAAAAAACGTACTTACTAAAATCGTTGGAGTTTCGAAATAAACGGGTATTTTAGATAGGGCAAGAACTGGTAAAACCCATTATAACCAATACCTTGCTTCAATAAGTTGTCAATAACTAAAATATACCTTGTATTCGTTTCGCAAGTAAGCGGAAAATATTGCGTTTTACCAATAATTCTGTGAGTGATCAAATTGCTGAAAAGTAAAAGGAACCCCGTTGTTAATAATAGTTACTAATATATAGGAATTAGTACCGTATAGCACTGCCTGCCGTGTTTCAGCACATAATCGCTTGGAACACCACTGTTTGACTACTATACCTTAATAAGAAAAAAAAACAAAAAAAAATCATTTACCTGTTACTGTTAATGTACCTATAAGACAATGCATTAACAATAAAATAAGCTAATTGTTAATAAAAATTATTGTTTTATTTCCTTTTGTACCCTAAAACGTTTTACTTGAAATTACAAAAATTATTGAGAAACATGAATCAATATTTTTCACAATTTAAGCAGGATAAACTGCAACACAACAAAGTTTATGAAAGCAAAAATTTCATTCTGAGAAATTCTGCTAGATCATCTTGGGTAAACGCATATGTAAAATATAACAGTTTTTGCTGTGAAATCAGTGTATTATCTATCTCAGCTTTATATTTCCCCCATCATTCTTGAGGGTAACAATGTTGTATTTTTGGAAATTCTACTTACTTTTTAAGTGTCTTATAAATACTCTGCTATAACTTCCAACATGGTTTATCTTAATTTCATCAGACTACACCTTTTTCGAACAGATTGTGTTCTACTAGGTTACCGAAACCCCCAATCAAGCTGTCTCACTGATGAGTAATTAGTCGTACCCATTATCTGAATTTCAATTTCATTTCTTTTTAGTTACTTAATTTGAAATGCATTCTCATCATAATAACAGGACTTTAAATTGAAACATTTCCCACCAGGTGAAAAACTCCAGGCAGATACAGCACCAGCTCTAAAAAATAAGATTGTAAAGAAATTATATAGAAATATAAAATCTCAATAAAGTTAGAATCATATAAGTATTTTTTTTAAATAGTACATTAGGGTTAAAATAAAAATCATTAAGTAGTTTATAAATTTATACAAATGTATAACTTATTTTAAAGAGTAAAAAACCAATTTTCATTCTTCCCATACATTATGACTGCGATACATTTTTTAGCCTGCCTTACCACAAGAACTACGAATCCATATTTTAATCATGCTCAAACTTTTTTTTGTGTAGCTTGGTGACCCTAATTGATGTTTTCTCAAACTAGCTGCAAAAAATAAAATTACAAACACAAAATCGATATGAAGCTAAATTTAGCAAATGTGAAAATTATGTAGCTTTAAGAAAAATAAAACAAAAATAATTTTGTGTACAGAAACTTAAGACATAAACAATATATCTGGAGGCTTTTCTGAATCACTATCACTAACAGGTTCTCAACAACCTTCCTGAGAACTACCATTGTCGTTGGAAACTTTCATTCAATCGTCTCAAAATAATAACAACTTTCAAGCCCAATATCAAAATTGGTTTAACCAGTAAGTATGCTAAATTTCAAAATTTTAATAAAGTCTTGTATCTACTAACTTTTCATCCATGGTATATTAAATATTACCTATTTTTTAATTAAAATAAAACAACTACAAGATTATCACCATAATTCAATATTTTTTTTAAGAACCAACAACTGGATCGTAACATTAACAGTTTGGTTAAATATCGGAGTGTCGGAAATAGATACAGTAATTTAAAATTGACTTATGGCTAGATTCAGGTTAGGTTTAAGTTTTCAATATGCTTTGTTGACATATTTTTAGTTTTTACTTAGAGGATTTTTGCTGATCTGAAAATAATGGGAGAAGCACCTAAGAAAGGTATCATTTAATGAAAATTTTGGCAACGTTGTAATAAAAAATTTTTCAGCTTTTCCCCCTGGTTGGAATGACCCTCCCATGCTTAGCTATAGTTCTACCAATCCTCCCCCAAAGTCAAGAATAACGAATAAACGGGTGGCCTTTCCCCTAGGATCTTCATCTGCTAGCCAAAATAATGCGACACCTCCCATAATGCCTTCATTACCTACAGATATCAATTATCAATGTGTAGAAAGTTTATATTTAAGAGCGACTGAAAATTTTAGCAAGATATTAGAAAACATTAATGATGAAAGTATTAAAGAACAGATTTGGCAAATGTTGTCTACTTGGCAAGCTCATAAACTTTCTGTTAATGTTCAAAATATGTTAAGTGAATTATCTATTAATATAATTGAACATAACACAACCAAAATTAATGAAATACATTTACAACTGACGATGGATAATTCACTACTTATTAAGACATATTTACCTGCTTTAAAAGCTTTAATTAACTCTTCCCAGTGATAATATATGTATAGTGCGACAGTATATTTTTGTTTTTAAATTTGTGTTAATATATATATATTTGAAGTAAAACAAAGATTTTTTTTAACTAACGTTTTATTGCTAGTCACTGATTAGAGTCTACAAATTGTGCCTCTTTATATTTCGATTTGTAGCCTATAAAAAAGCAATTGTAACAAAGTCAATAAAATATATTCTTATTATTTACAAACTTGTGAATAACTGTTAAAATTTATAACAATTCCCATTGCATTATTACAAGATCATAAAAAATTATAAACAAAATAACATATCTGGAATGATGAGCTCTTTCCCCCAAAAATTATGGTGGAATGAATTTTAGAAACTCAAAAATTACTAATGAAAGCTGTGTGCTCTATATGCACTAGGACATTGTAAAAAGTGAACATGTACGCTACATCTAATATGTACAGTGCAAATTGGGGAAAATGAGCTCGTACAAGATCATAAAATGATAAAGAATAAAACATTTTTTTTTCTTAAAACAAAAATTACATCTTAACTTTTATTTGTAAATTTTTTCATAAAAACACTGACTAAAAGCAGAAATTATGGTATACTGCATTAAATAATGTCAAATTAGTAATAGGATAATGCCTAATTCCTATAAAATGAGACAATTAAGAAATTTTGATATTTTATTTTCAATAATAAACCTTATTTCCTATCGTTTGTACTGTGTAAATGAAAAAAATGTACAAGTTTAAAAGCACAAATACATTAAAATTTGATTGAAGTTATATGGACTTTTATAATAGGAATAATGCATTAACCTTTGATATTTTAAAATGTGAGATTTCCTGTATCAATACAGGTTTTCAAAAAATTCTTTTAAAATTTTATTATTGCTTACAAGTCATTTGGGCAATGGCAGAGAATAAAATTTCCCATTAAACAATATGCATAGGCTTATTAATATCACATAGTATTTAGAATTTCATTTAAGAAGGTGCACTTGTGTAAGGAAACAAGCCTAACTCTTGTGTTAAATTTCACTTAAATCATTTTTCCTATATAGTGTATGTACAACAATAGCACTACTCTTATTACTTAAAAGGCTAGTATTGTTAACGTTATATAAAACAGTTTAACTTAAAAATAAATAGTGAAATTAATTCCTCAGTATTACAGTCATTTTCACAAATTTCTCATAAAATTACACATGAATAAAATAAACAAGTCCACCGCGACTAAGAGTTAATTTATTTGAATTAAATTAACAAACGTCAAACAAAAGAATTCCTATATATCCTCAAAAGATGGGTGTTATATATTATTTAACAATCAGCAGTTATTTTATAATAGGGACTACTAACATGGCTCATATCACCATTTCGCCTTTGTTGACAAATAATAATTGACATTTCAGAGAAATTTCAGAATAAAACAGAGACAAAAAAAGGTGAGCCATTTAAATTAAATGAATGTGAGAGCTCTTAAATATATGTTATATTCTGAAATCACTCAAACCTTATTATAGTAAGACAGTCGAAGATATGTAATGCTTATAAAATTGTGGCAAATTTGATGTGAATTTACCTCTAATATCCAATACATTTTTTAATAATACAGAAAAACTCGCTTAATACGATTCTGAAGGGACTCACTATAAAACGAGTTTTAAGCAGAAAAGGAGAAAATGAAGTACATACATACATAATGCCTAACTATTTTGTGTATTTATAGTTATATCATAAAAGCCATATTTTTGAAGTAGCTCACTATACATATAGTATAATTATTTCCATATTACTTAATCACTTATTTTGGTTTGACAAAGAGATTTTGATGCATTAGTAACTTATGAGACTTTTGATATAATTTAACTTTTGAAGTGCGTCTCGGCTGTCACCTAAAGAAGATACATAACGCCTTAAATCGTCAACTGCTGAATGAGCCTGAGCGTTTGACAAATTAAGAGCTGACTCATCTTCATCAACATCCTCATCATCACTTAGAGTCGCTTTTTGGGTGCTATTCGCATCTTTAATAAGATTTTCAATTGAAAGGACTTCATAGGATACAACATTGTTTTCGATCGAAAGGACTTCATAGGCTGCAACATTGTCTCCAATGGAAAAATATACAGGAAAATTCTGCAGCATTACATGTTCTGCTTCTTCACGCAATAGTATCTTCGTTATTTCAGAAACCTGCTTAATAATTTTGTATAGTTTTAGGCTTAAATGCTTCTCAGGCCGCTGTAATGTTTAGTACCGCATCACGTACGTACGTTCTTTTGTGATATATCACTTGTGCTCTACAACCTTGTTTGAGGACTTTCATAATGCCCTGATCCATTGGTTGCGACTTATCGCATTTGGGGATAAGAAAATGAACTTGATATTCCTTAGCTCAACATCTTTGGGATGATCAAGGGAGTTATCAATGAATAGTACTTTTCATTTGGCGACTGCTGGTGAGATAACACGTAGGGAGTGGTTGGTGTAGCAGATAACAGCGTATTAAACAGGAAAGCTAATCGTATTAAGCGTGACAAAATGTATGAAATCATGCAAATTGCAGGGACCGACATAAAATGCCGTATTTTGCGAGAAATCATATTAAACGTGATCGTAATAAGCGGATTTTACTGTATAAGTATATTTTATATCAATTTGTAGTTTTAAGATTTAATTATAAATTGAAACAGCTGAAATAAATAAAAATAAAATAAACTGGCTTGTGCAAAAAAATAAAGTAACCAATTTGTATAAAACTAGATAAGAAATAGTTCATATACTCATCGTTGTTTACTAATTTATATTTTTTAACCAACCTGAAATAAATGAAATCTATACTAACAAAATAGCAAAATTTTGAATTACTATAATTTCATTACTTAAATTGAAATAGCTGACTGAATAGTGCTTTATCAAAAGTCAATCTAGATGCTGGTAGCAACGAACAATTTGAAGTACAGGCCATTAAATTGCCTTTTGAAAAAGGACTATAATAAAGAAAAAGAATAAAACTTTCTTTATAAAGAGAAAAATTAGGATTAAATATATTTTTAAGCAGTCTCTTATTGAACACCTTTAACTTCGATTATGTGTCTTCATTTGCAAAATTCTACAAAAATAACATTTGCTTAATTTTAATTTTAAAAAAATGTATTAAACAATAACACTCCTTCTGTTTGACTTTTGGTCAGGTGTATATTGTTCTAAGTCTTCAGGTTGTGTATTTAAAGCTGAATAATCTACGGGAAACATTGCAGATGATTTTTCATTTGGCGGAGCTCCCAAAATATGATGTCCAGACCCATTTGGGTATCTTCCTAACAAATAATTTGAGAAGCACAGTCGAAATGACTGATAGTGAAGTGGATGGTCCCCATTCTAAAAACAATAAGATGTATAAAGAAGGTACAGTATAAATTTCAACACAATCACTGAATACTAATGTAAAGCTCCATATAAAACCTCATTTGATATGAACTCTACAACAAATCGATTTTTTTATTCAGAACTCACTGATGTCATCGCCTGATATGCAATATCTAATATCTGACCAACTTTGGTAGTATCTAAACATAGAACAGAGGAATAAAAATTACTTAATTCATCTCTTGTTATAATTCCCATACCTAAAATAAAATTCATATTATTGTGTACAAAAAATAATTAAAAAACCTAATACCTCCTCTGTTAATTACTTGAAATAAAACCTTAACAAAAAATTGTAGCCAAATAGGAAAATCAATTAAATTTTTAGAACCCTTTATTAGATCTGCCCATTTATATAACCAGCCTTCTTTTGTGAGATATATTACATTGTTTACCTCATAACCTAAAAAAAAATTAAAAAATTGATAAACAAATGTCTCATGTTTTAATTGTGAAAAGTAATTATGCATACTAGACTTACTCTCTGTAAGTGTACTATTCACATATATTGCTTTAGTGACTTCACAAAGAGATATGTATATTTTGACAATTTTAAAGACATTTGTTTCTTTTTGTTGACTATGCAGTTATTAATTAGATTTTTTTGAGCTTCCATCATAACATTACTTCATATGGAATTAATATGGGAACGAAACGGTTTATTTTATTATTTAAACCATTTTCAGAAAATTAAACTGTAAACAGGATTAGGAATTTGTGTTTTATTAATAAATAAATTGAATTTTTTTTTCTTACCTAATGTTAACTAGTGGTTACACTTAAACTAAATCACATTTAACTTTTTTATATAAAAAAACACTGGCATATTATTTTTAGATTTTTGTCTGTTTTGTTGGAGGTTTGAAAGTTACTGGTAAAGAAACAGCAAGTTTCTGGGACATTTGCACTTATTCTGTCCTATTAAGTTGTTATAAACATTACTCAGGTCATTTGTGTTGGTTCTAAAATTCATGAGGTTCTTTTAAAGTGGATCATTTCTTTAATTGTTTCTTTTTGTAATTAAATACAGAAAATAATCATAAAAAATGAACAATATATATTATACCATGAATTTAAGAAGTACATAAATGACCTGAGTAATGTTTATAACGGCTTAATAGAGCAATAAACTTGCAGATGTTCCAAAAACTTTCTCTCGTTATCAAACATCCAACAAAACATACCAAAAAATGTAAAAAGATACGAATATTTTTTTATATAAAAAAGTTAAATGTAATTTTAAGTATAATCACTAGTTAACGTTATGTAAGAATTTTTTTTTATTTATATATTAACCAAATACAAATTCCTGTTTCTGTTTATAGTTTAATTCTCTAAAGTTAGTTTAAATAATAAAGTAAACTGAAAAGTAAGAACAACATGTATTAATTCTATATGAAGTAATATTACCAAAACCCAAAAAAGAAAAATCTAATTTAAAAATATAACCTGAAATGTAGTAAAAAAGCACTGCCCTAATCATTATAGATACTAAGAATGATTATAGTGCAAAAAGTTTTTTTTTTCACTCCACAAGTCAGAATTTATCCACAACCTTATTAAAATATACAAGTTTCATTTAAAAATTAAAAACATTCTTTTAGAATTGTCAAAGTATAGTCGTCTATTACCATACCAAATTTCTCATCTGATATGTCTTTCAAAAATGTGGAAATAAAGCCTCTCTCCACTTCTCTTAAAATATTAAATTCTGGAGAATTTTGAGACCAATCAGCAAAATGTCTAAATCTCTACAAAAATCCAAAGCAGCATGAAAAAAAAATCATTATAAGTGTTGCATCTACTCTGTACATCTGTCTTGTAAATTATTTTAAACACTACTAGGTAGTATATTTTACTTACCTCAATTAGTGATTCAAAATCTTGCTCACATATTAAATTATCTTGATCGTGATCTAAAAGGCAAGTGAAAAAATGTGAAAATTTGCTTATCTGAATTGGTGTTAGGATATAGCACTCTTCTTTATGATCTTCGCTAGAGTCTATACTAAATCGGTCAACCCAAGTAGCTAAAATAAGGAGAGGATTTAAGTATTTTAATGTTCTCTAAATTCTACTAACAATAAAACCGCCCAAGTGCCTCATCATATTTTTTGACAAAATTTTTAAAACTATAAAACTAAAATACAAACAAGATATTACAATACACATCACTGAAATCCTAACCAGCACTGAACTGTACATAAGCTTCAAGAAATTAACAGAGTTTTTATAATTCTTACTCCAAACATGAACACTCCATCCACTTTCATTAGGATTCTCCTTTTTGCTATCAGAATCATCATCTACTTCTTTTACAACATTTTCGGTTTCAATTTCAGGCAATGTTCTCCATCGCTTCAACAAGTCCTTAGTTTTATCTTTTGTTTTGTCGCATGCTGATCTCCAGTTAGCTATTATCTTATTAGGCACTTTAAGCGATGCATCTGTATTTAGTTTCTGATTGTCAATTTCTTGAGGGTCTTTAAATTGTATAGTGCCTTTTTCACGTTTTAGGCTGCCCCCCGAGCTTGACTTGTCTAGGCTTTTTGTACTTTTTAGGCTTGTCTGAGAAGTTCCTAGATTTAAACTGTTATCTCTACTTGACTTGCTTGTGGTTTCATCTAGAGAATTACTCTCCATTTTAATATTGCTTGAATTAAAAACTAACTACTGAGCATTTTACTTCAAATAGTGTATTAATACTAACTTAATTATATATAATTATATAGTAGATTTACGTACATACTTATAAAATTGACGTAAATAAAAATTGATTATTTTTTTCTTGTTTATCTTTTCAAGGTTATGTCATTACTGAAAACTTCAGGCAAATTTTAGTGCTCAACTTAAAAAAACTAGTTTACTATTTGGATATATTCAGAATATCAACTGCTACAATTTTTTTAACGAATTTAGTTTCATATTTAAACATTTTTTCGTCCTTTGAAGCCACTAGTTTCTCCTCTATATTCGAACATTTTGTTTAATGTAGAATACGCTTGAAAATCGTCGAATGAGATATAATGACTTAAATCGACACATAAAAAAAAAGCTCTCAAAAACTCCTCTAACTCATCTGTGAACGCGGCCGCTATGACCCAATCAATCCTTCTTTCGATGCATGTGTCACGTGTTTTATATTGTTGTTCATTATCTGATTTTTACATTAAAGTGTCTGTAAATAGGCAAAATGATAATGTGCTTAAAATTGATATTTATACAATTAATTTTTTTTCTTCAGAACCATCCTATATTGGTGCAAAAATAAAAGGAATAAAGTTCTCACTATCAGTCCCAATACCAGACAGAAAATGATGTGATTTCAAGAACTGGTCGCGTTATGCTAAACATATATTAGTTCATTGGTAGGAAGTGAGAAATTGGGTTGCAACATTCCCGATTCATCACTCTCCAACACATTAATTCTTTTGAATGTTCTGCTGTCAATTATCTTAAAAAATTTGTCGACACTCCTTATTCTTGCCCCTTCTACTCCATTCTTTGGTCCGTTTCGTTTCGTTTAGCAAGTTCTTTCCTTAAAACCACTGAAACTTACTCTGAACTATTTTCGAGTTCTTTTTGCGATTTTCGATGACGACGCCTTGGGATTTTTATCGTAGCAAAATCTACTCGCATTGTATATACAGCCACTCTACCAACACTAGTAGAGTAGTGGGATTTGAAAAATATATATATGGTATGCAGTGCACTACTTATTCTACTACTGTAAATTAAATTTTACAGACATGAGTAGAAGAAATGACATAACACCGCTCGGGTCGACAGAACAAAATTATTGTAGCAAAATACAACCTTGCACTACATTTTACATAAACCGTAAGTTAGTTTTGACCTCAGGTTAAGTTCCTAATTTAAGGTTTAAACATGAAGAATCACTTGACCCCAAACGCGAATAATACTTTATGGCTGGTTCTATGCTCCGCCCATTAGAAAGAGAGAAGCTCACTGCTTTCGCTCTTGTTTCTCTCTCGCACTGTGGGAAAGGCCGGCATTGGAGACGTGCCATTTAGTATTTCCTAAATTTAATACGTCTAATTTAGCGATTAGGTTGTCGATACTTTAGTGTCACTTCATTTAAATTTGATTTCAATTGCTTCAAATCGTAATTCCATTCAGTAAAGTTTAAAAACTATAAAATTCGAATTTAAATAAAAGTCGTTGGAGACAGTTCTGACAACAAATAAAAAAATATAGATTTTGATATATGAGTAGTAGTAACTTAGTAAATTTACAAACGAAAATACCATAAAAATCAATGTAATTTTCTATAACTTTTAACGTCACCAACGTGAAAACAGGTGATTTTTATTATATATACACACTGTCCTTGATACATGCGTTTTAAACTTGGGGATGTCAAATCCTCAGTGGCTCTGAGCAAATGTAAATAAAGCGGTGAAAGTGTTATTTTGCAGGAAAAATAACTGACAGCCGTTAACGCTTTCGGGCTTTACATATTATGTATATGGGCTTCATACACCAACAATTTTAGTTGGGTCCGAAGGGTAAGGGGAAAGTAGATCTAACAAGTTCTAGGTATATTGCAATGCGCGATAAAGCGAGTATTAGTGCACCTGAATAGCTCTAAGCTGCTCCGTCCTATGAATGGAGAGCAGCAATACAAGGGAAAATCACAAAGCATCGACAACCTAACCTTGTGACGGGTCATGTTATGTGCGGAACTTGAATCTACAAAAGAAAAATACTTTTCAATCTACTGGAACAACTCAAGTTTTTTTTTAGGTTGTTGCAATGTTAATTTACTTTGATACTGACCGTCTATATCAGCGTGGATCTAAGTGGTGGAGGCCATTGCGTCCCCTAAGAGCTTCAAATTCAGAAAAATAGACTATCATGCCTGCTGCATTAAGAACCAAAAACCGCTGCCCTCCTCCACCTGTCGACTACTGCTGTACTGTCTTGTATACAGGTGAGGTGGGGGATATTTTCGATCTTTTCTTTGCTCTTGTGATTTTCGCCGCTCCTCCAAAGAAAGAGACTGGATCCGCCCCTGGTCTATTTAACCATCATTTAGTTCGAAAACCCTTTACGAGTACCAACAAGAGATAACTACCATTGGCTATCCCGAAGACTTTTTATAATGATGTCATCATGGCATGAATGACACATTTTCGATTTCGAGACTTTAAAATCATCTGCCGTAAAAAAACAGAATTGTCAATGTCAAAATAATATTGTCAAATAACATAACCTATTAATTTTGTTCATGATCCTTTCAAACCTAAAAATAGCAAATTTTATATTTTCAGTGTTATTTGAAATGTTCCCAAATACTACATTTATCATCAACTATATTGCGTTTTTGGCACATACTATTTTACAGTAGTTCATAGAGTTAAATTTTTATTTAAAAAAATCATAGCAAGAACCAATAAAATTTTAAACATCGGTAAAAATGCCTGGTAAAGTCAAAGTGAAGATTATTTCCGGAAAGAACCTACCAGTTATGGATAGATCTAGTGACACAACAGATGCTTATGTAGAAATAAAGTTGGGTAACACTACTTACAAAACTGATGTTTGTCGAAGAACCTTAAATCCAAAATGGAACACTGATTGGTATAGGTTTGAGGTAAGATGTGAACCAAATTGTAATATATTTTTTAAAGTGAAAAGGCAGAAGAAAGTGGTCTCACTCAATTTTATGTGATGATTGTTGAATAAGGATGACTTTAGCTCATAAAAAGTTTATTTTTAATTTGTATAATAAAATATACAAATTCTTTCAGTATATGTTGTACAGTGGATAAGAACTTTAATTAACAAATATACTTAAATAGTTTCCTTCTTTTTGGTTACAGTATAAACAAAAGAAAAAGTTACATATTAATAGCTATATGAGAAATAATGAACGTATTCACTATATTTTGCTGTTTCATTGCAGGTTGACGATTCAGAATTACAAGATGAACCACTACAGATAAGACTTATGGATCACGACACATATTCTGCAAATGATGCTATAGGAAAAGTTTATTTAAATTTAAATCCGCTTTTATTACCTGTTGCTGGACAACTAGCGGTAGGTGATAATAACCTCCATCATGAAATATCTGGATGGATCCCAGTCTATGACACCATGCATGGTATTCGGGGGGAAGTAAATGTTACGGTTAAAGTAGAGCTATTTTCAGATTTTAATAGATATCGACAGTCATCGTGCGGGGTGTATTTTTTTTACTGTAAGTAATTGTGCTAAATGTATAATTATTTAAATAATTACAGGGCAGCTATTGCAGTTATTGACTTAATTTTTGATATGGTATTTATTTTTTTTATTCATGTTAGATCTAGTTGAATAGGACCGATTATCAGAATGTTACAATTTAATCAGTTTATGTGTAAAGTCAGTGCTTGGGGGTTACGTTCATAGGTACCACCCCATACAATTAAGCTACATACCTCAAAAGTGATTCAATCAATTCAATTCAACTATAAATTATTTTACAAATTGCAATTTACAAAATAAACAAGAATTTGAAAATATTTTATTTCAAAATTATAATTATTGATATGCATTATCAATTTTACTATTAGTTTGAAGTCTTAATAAATTTATTTTATCATAAATAGTTTTATTACTTAAACTGATATTGAAATTATTATTCAATATTGTTATTTTATTGCTTGTTACAATGAAAAAATTCAAAGAAATTCTACTCAAAATAAAATGTTTTTTTTTCGACATTTGCCGCCTCTAGCAAAGTGCTGTTTGGGGCGAGCGCTTGGGTTTAGGTAAGGTGGACACATTTTTGATGTGTATTTTTCCATTTAAAAAAAAAATACATAAAAGGAGATCTAAACACAGTAAATTTTTTAACTTTCTTTATTCCATTTATTTTTTGAAAACCGCAAAAACAATAGAAAAAAAATCCTTAGGCGGACATATACTATGTTTTTTTTGTCTCTTTTGTTTTGATAATTAAATGATTTATCGTCAAATAAGATTTAAAGCCGCCCTGTATAGTTTTTCTGTTCCAACTCTTTATCTGCAAGTGAAATTCTATAAATTAAGGCATATTTTAGCACCGACAGTTCCGCATGGTTATCAAGCTAAAATAATAAATGGATTTGTTGAGGAACTTATAGTTGATGATGATCCAGAATATCAATGGATAGATAAAATAAGAACGCCTAGAGCTTCAAACGAAGCTCGGCAAACATTATTTTTTAAATTGTCTGGAGAACTTCAAAGAAAAATAGGTCAGTACAGTAACAAAATTCTTAATACTTTAAAGGATTTTTTTTTTGAAAAATATACAGACCTAAATAAAATACTAATGAAAAATTCCGATTTATCATTTTTAATTATGTGCTTTTACGTTAGGTGTTAAAGCTCTTAATTTAGGAGGAAATGCTGTGATCGGGTATAGACAGTCTTTTGATCTTGAAGGAGAATCGGGAATTGTTGCGAGAGGGATTGGAACTGCTGTGACTTTAGCTAAATCTTATAATATTCATCATGTTGTTGTGGAAGCAAAGGAAGAGTAAGTATTGTAACAAATGAATGATAAAACCTCTCTTATTTTTATCATTTGTAGTAATTTTATCACGCAATCTCAATAACTTAATTTTTTACAATTACTATATTTTTTATTTCATTTCTTTAACTCATTTTAGAAACATACCATTGAAGATTTTAAGAAGGAAACATGCTTTAATTTGTATAGGGTTATTAATACATTTTATTGTGAAAATTAACATTTTACGTTTCAAATATTTGTTTGGCGAGTTTGTTATATCAACTCAGTATATTATATAGTATAGTATTTTGTTTGCTAGAGAGAAAATTCTGGTTGGTTCATGTTTAACCTACCAACTCTGCTGCATTAGTCTGACTTCATTTATCAGTTTATTTACGGGTATGAAGTGTAAAATGATATGAATGTTTAATACATTATAATTTTTGAATTCTTATTTATTCTTTCCTACTCTATAGTTAAAATTTATTTATTATTATATTTATATACATCTTCTATTTGCTGCATGATAACAGTGTGTTGACAAGTTGATGTGTAGCACTATATATTTAATAATTTTTATTCCACATTAAAAGACTGTTCTAAACTTAATAAATTAACTTATGATTACCTTTTTAACTTAATACTACCACTGATTATTATATTTAAAATTTGACCTAATTGTATTTAGTTATTTTAAAATGCGTCTGGATCACTTTTCCACTTTAGCTGATCTTACTGGTCTTCATGTAAAAGAAATTTTTTTTTTTTTTGTTTATTCGTTAATTAAAAATAATAAATTAACCATTGTTATGTAAAGTAATCAATATTGATTTGCAATTTAACATGACATCTCAACCTTCTTTTTACATCAGGGCCAGTATAATGTTCAGTTTTCTTACAAGTAATAATTGTAGTATTTTCTAACTACAGGGCTATACAGAATTACCTAAAATTTGTTGGTGATGGGAAGAGCTTCAGCTTACGCTCAGCATCACCCTCTCATAAATTTCACTTTCCGTTTTCCTCTGTTAAACCTTTTACTCCGTTTAATATAACTGCAATACCCTCCCATACTCGAAAATTACCGAATCGTCAATACGCTTCTTTGGATTCCGATGTTTTAACTCCATCATCAATATCAAATCCTAACTTACATGAAAATACCAACACTTCTATATTAACTCTTTTAAACCAAGAAGATAAACGTGGAGAATCAGCAATATCTCGAAGATTCCAGAAATTTAAACACTCTCAAAAGTCATTGTCAAAGAAAATGATAGCTTTAAAAGCAAAGATAAATGATAGCATAGGGGAAGAGGCAGATGAAGATCTTGTAACTTCCACTCTTGACAAGCGAAAACAGTTTAAAAGAACTTCTAGTGACTCTAGTGCGATGGCCGAAATATTAGCACGATCTGTTATACAAGCTACTAGTAGTTTAAGCAGTATTCTTGAAAACCAAAATGTCTCTAAAGAAGAAGATACTATGGAGAAGTTAGAACCCATAGCAAATTTGTTAAACAAAACTGAATCTCAAACTAGTATCGCAGATGATATTAGCGACGCGCAGTCATATTCTAGTTCTGACTCTAGTAGTAGTTGCTCAGATTATGAATATAGGTATTACAGCAAGGGTAACACCGATATGGAGACGATTAGCAATATTATTACTAATGTAGAAAAATTGCAAAGATGTCTTTCTAGGGAAGGGTTGTACAAGCAATACTCAATGCCTTCTATCCCTACTAAAGGGTTTTCGCTTAGCAGTTTAGATAGTATAGGTAGATTTGAAGCTAGTAATGATACTAACGAGTTTAGATTTAAAGAAAATATACCTATACAGCCAAATGTGTTGGAAATTTCTCCAGGGGTTAGCGGCTCAAGTAATTTATCTCGTCACGATTTACATAAGGATATATGTTCTAAAACAATTTCAGAAAATACGGAACAAAAAGAACAAATAAGCCAAGAGTCTAATGATAAAAACAGTTTGCTTTTAAAACATCAAAGTACAAAAAGTTTAAATTTAGAAGGTGGAAGTATTATCAGGACTGTATTTCAAAACATACCTTTTAAACGAGCTAACACATTACAGAATATTAAAAGTGAGTCAAAACAAGCTAAAAACTATAAAGATGAAATAAAGTCTGACTCGACAAGTATAGTTAACACAGCTTTAAAAACAATGCTTTTTGAAAGAGCTAGTATTTTGGGAACTCCAGACAGACAATTTGGAATCGAAACAGCGCCAGTTTTAAACTTTGGAGAAGGGCAGAACGAAAATCCGTTTGTGTTCCCACATGTTAAAGACGGAGACGTAGTACCAAAAGATTTTGATGAAATTGAGGCTAAACCCAAAACAGTTGTTCAGACAGCATTACAAACAATGCTTATGGAAAAAGATAATCCATTGGGAACCACGGCAGATGAGCTAACGAATGAAAATATTACTAAAAACGATAATCGTATTGATTCTAGACAACATTCAGTAAAAGAGATCATAAATGTAGCTTCAGAGGAAAAGATAGATCCCGAGTCTAGAGGTATAGTTAATACAGCATTGCAGACTATGTTGTTTGAAAGAGCTAATATTTTGGGTGGTACTGCCCAACAATTACTAGAAAATTCTAAATCGAACTCTGATTTTCAAAATACTCAAACATGTAATAAGATGGTAGAGGATTCGAAAATCAGTGAATATAAAAATACGGAACATTTTGAAGACCTAGAAGAAAAGAGAGAAACGGTGCATCCAGCGTTTTGTGAAACTCCTGACCAAAGTTTAACCACTTTTTATCTAACTGATAGACCTATCGTACCGGAAGAAATTAAAATTATAGCACCAATAAGGACAGAAAATATCAGTATCGAACCGAAAAAAATGGTTAAGACAGCAATGCAAACGATGCTTCTTGAAAAAGTTAGCATTCTTGGAACCTATACACCCCCTGCGTCTCCCACTTTATTTGTTGAACAAACGGATGTTGATCAAAAGACAAATTTTGCATTTAGTGAATCTGAAGATGCGGAAAAAAAAGTTAATATTCGCAGATCTTTTAGTTCAGCTTCTGTGGGGGAGCATCAGGAACAGAGAAAAAAGGATACAGTATTAGGCATGCCGTTTACTTCACTGTCTTCCCTGACATCAGAATACGAAAAGTACTTTCAGAAAGACAGAAAAAGTTGCGTTTCTGATAGTCATTTACATCAACCTATGATCGAAACTTTAAAAGAAAAGAAAGGCAATAGTAAGAAAGGTTTTAAATTTCTTCATACAAAAAATAGTAATAATAGTAAACCAGGTAGTATGTTTAATAAGTTTTTAAGACATAGCAAGAGAAGTCTTCCAGAAGATCTTCAAAAAGAGGGAGGAAAGGAACACCATCAAAATATATTATCGCGAATATTTCATTTACGACATGAGGAAAAATCGATTAAAGACGAAGAAACCCAAACCTCAAATGAAATTTTAAATTCCATAATACCTCCTCAAATTTCCGAAATTAACCAACCTCCAAGTAACATATCTAAAACTGAAATCTTTTCCCTTAAGCCACCTAGCAATGCAGACGTAGCTTCAGGTGACTTTCTCGCACAAAGCAAAACTAAATTAGCATGCATAACATCTAACAGGCACCATTCCTCACCTGCACAAGAAAGACCAGAACAACAAAATGGTAGCGACAAAAAATACGAACATAGTCCGGATTCAACTATGAAGATTTCACACTCTCCCACCAGAGTTAACTATATGGTTCCTTTACACAGAAGATCCTCTGATTCTGATCTTAGCGTTACTCCTAAAGGTGAGTGTAGTTATTGTTTTTAAATTTGTAGAACAACCTATTTTACCAATAGTTTTTTTATATTTTATTGTAAACAGTGAATCTAAAACTAGATTGTGTATCACAAATCACATTAAACTATAAAAGAAAATTGAGGAATTAGCAACATCAATCTTATAAAATAATATAAATGCTTGCTGTATAATTGTTGTGTATAAAGTTTTTAAACAATATGTTTTTGAATTCTAACCATAGGATTGTTTGGATTGTTTAGAAGAAGTGAGTATATGCTTGCTTTTTATCTCTCGGTGTTCGCTGTATTTAATCTACCTTGACTATCTCCGTCTACATGTTTCATCTGTTGATTTGCCTACCCAGTTATACTTAAGACTATAAAAAAAGCACAAAATGTCCCAATTTTTAACTACCATATACATATTTAACCGTTTCAAGTACCCAGTTTAATTGCACCTGAAAAAAAAGGCAATTTATTACTGTCTTTTTTAAGGAGTGGACTTTAAAAGGGATATCAAGACCAAAATTTTTAAAATCTTGAAATATAAAAGACAAAAAATATACTCTTACCTACTTTGGTCTACTGAAAACCTACCTTTTAGTACTTACTCTTTTTTCTAAGACTATTTATTCTTTCATCACACTGCTTCTTCTAGGAAACGATAATGTATTTGAAAATATCTCTTTCTTTTACTGAAAGATAAAAATTTCGCCAGGAAGGAAATTCTGAACAATTTGATAAATTCGATTAAGACAATTTCGATTTTAATTTGCAACTGATTTACTAGATGGCACAGGATGTCAGTCATAGACTTTGTAGCCTTTAGACAATTCTCAATAAAAATTAATGCATTTTCTGTTTTATTGATCCTATTAAACCGTCGCCGAGAGTTATATAAATCGCTGATTTGAAGTGGGACATTTTGAACTTTTGTCGTTTTATTCAACTCAGAAATGTTTATTTCCTATATTTCACCATCCAACAGTAAATGTTTAGAATAGGTACCCTTTATTACTTGTTGTCATGAAATCATACAATAGTTGGCTTGGCTCTTTAATATATAATAATGAAAATGAAAATCGGCAGGGTGCTAATACGTGGGAAAATTATTACTTTTTCGTAATAAATTTTATATTGTCGAAATTGAATTTTATTTTTGGGGTAATTATATTAATGATGAGCTTTTTTTTTTCGGTGGAAGCTAAAATTTGCATGGTACGGCTATTTCATACGTAAATATTGTCAAAATACTTTTCTCACGCATTTGCATTGTTATGTTAATAATCACCAGAATTATATGTGCAGATTGTGACATTCTTTTTTGTTTAATAGGTACTTCATGTTTATTTAAATATTTTATAATAAAAGTTAATAAAAAAAATATTCTCAATTCCTGTTTCTCAGGAAATAGTTTGACAGGAAGTGACAGGTCGGTGGGCAATGCAGCAGCCTACTTTATGAGAAACAATTATTTAAAAAGGGGATTATTGAACCAGGAAAATTTTGAAATGTTAGAATATCCGTTTTTAACAATGACCAAATTTTCATCTAGATTTATTGTCCAAATAGGTAAGTACTAAAAAATAGCATTTAGTGTTTAAAACTAAGAGGGTTTTTCTGGGTGGTGTGTAGTCATACTTAGTAGTCGCAGCTTGGTAAGAGTTCATTGTGTAGGTTGTGCCAGAAATCACTTTACTATCTTAAAATTGATTTCACACTACTACATATTATTTTATTTTCGAATTCTTAAAAACTATGTATACGAACATCATTTTCATAAATTAATATCCAGAAAATGCCTAAAAAATATACAGGATCGCACAAAAGCAAATCTGTAAAGATATCTTGAAATGCTTGGTCCTTGTAGAATATAATAGTTTAAATTTATTTCAAATTCTCTATATCAAAGCTAAAAGATGAAAATGACATACCTTACTAGCACGCTTAGACTAGTTCCTACTTATTATTCACTACCCAAATATAAAAAATTAATCATTTTAGGGGGTTCTATAAGTGCAAGGTCTGTAAAATTATTAGAGAGAATTTTAAATCCAGACGAACCAGAGTCCAGAGATATATGGTGGTCTGAAATTCGAATGGAAATACGATCACATGCTAGGAGTCTTAATTGCAATGCTGTTTTGGGATATACCGAATCGACGAGTATATGGTAAATGCTTGAATTTGAATGTATCACATACCTTCTGTCTGGAAATAAATGTAACTTTTTAAATATTTACCGCGTATGTACGTAGAATCGCGTATGATTTTTTAATTAATTTGGAACAGTTGTAAGTGACAATTATGGGAAATTTCAGGACACTGTACACTAGTTAAAACGGTTTCGGTTATACATTGTCTGTGCTTCGTGGCGAATCAACTGAATCAAGAATATTTAGTAAATTTTGTGTTCTAGACAAAATTAACTGTTGGAAATGTGAAATAAACCTTTCACTGAAGGTCGTGAAGACATCGAGGATGATTTGCATCCTGGAGAGCGGTCAACATCAACTGACGAGAATTGCATCGCTCAGATAAAGGCCATGGTGCTCGGAAACCGTTGTATCTCTACTCTCAAAGACTCGATGCTATGTGGTTTTGGTCGAAAAATTGCACATAAAACGCATCGCTACTTGTTTGGTATCAAAAACACTGAGCGGGATCGAACATCGGTCGCTTATGAGATGATTTCCAATGCCATTGGCTGCATTGGAAATCAGACTTCTTGATATGAAAATATCTCGACCTCATTGAAATGGAGACTGAAAGAAGAACAAACACGAAAGCAAAGATTAAATAAAAAACACGTCATAACAAGTAAAAAAAATCAAAGTCTTGGCTCACCAAGAATTCGGTTCGTTAAGACAAAGGGTTAATAAGGAATGTTATTTAGCCGTTGTGTTGTTTGTGTGAGTCCATGCCCAAAAAAAGGTCTAGAAATGATAACAGTTGGCTCTTGTACCATGCAACAACTCACAATTCACTCGCATATATATGGTCCTGAGTGGAGAATGCTTTGAATGGGACAAAATAAATATTGATGAATTAATAACGTGTTTTTTTTTTCAAAGGTTTCGTTTATTTCCAGATAGAAGCAAGAGTATGAACAATATATGTTATTGAAGCATTAATGTTTGTCATTTTTCCTATTACGAACTGGGGGAAAATTATTTTAATAAAATTCTGTTAACCGATTTGAAAAAAGGAAAATCATTAGGTCGATAAGCGTACGTTTAGTAGTAACATATCCGAAAGTGGGATCCACAGAATCATATTTATAATATCTTATTGACAAATAAATCGCAAGATCAATATTTTTGAAGTGGAAATTTTTAAATTTCACTCCCTATTTGATATCATTTTACTGAAAAAAAACCCTAAGGCGGTTGAAACATGTACGAAATAAGAAGTCTACGTATTCGCCTGAAGTATTTATGGTAAAGTCGTTTCAGTCGCAGGTATTATTAAAATTAATATTAAATGATAATTATTTATAGAATTAAATGGCTTATTAATTTTAAATATATAGTTTTCATTTTCTTGTTTATTGAACAATTTTAAAACACACCGTATTTTAAATGCAACATATTTTACATGTAGGTGGTGCTTTATGGTGTAAAATGATTCTCGCCTTCTTCTTGTTCAATATCAAAATTGGCTTTGGAACTTAAGTTTATTAAAAATATTAATCATAATAAACAAGAGTAGACAAATGCGTTATTGCAATGTAGCGAAAGATAATAGGGAAAAATGTGACAGTGTCTGTGCTGTTTATGGAATAGCTAATCTATTATTTTCTTTTAGTGAAGATGTTTGCGTGCTAAGCGCATGTGGCACTGCAGCTATAGTGGATTTAAACGCTTCGATGAGCGATGACGATAATATTTTGACCGTGCAGAAAAATTCAGATAAGGATAAAAGTGTGGTAAGATATCAAACAATATAAATAATAACTTTTTAACTGTTCGAACCAACAATGCATTATTGTGTTAATATCAACAGTATACTGTAGAAGATACCTACATATATCGATTAGGGAGAGCACCACATAATCAAAGTTTATTTATGTATTATTTATAGATTAGGAAGTCATAAAAAAATATAGTTTTAACAACATTAATGTACTCGTATTTTGCATGTATTATTATACTTAGTTTTAATTGATAATTCAAAATAAAATAGGAAATTTTCGGCTATGCGGACATGAAAGCCTTTAATAAATATTACTCTAGTGTTAAAAAGTGTGGAGAACTCCAAGACTCTGGAAAAACTCCGGGTCTCGAAAAATGACGACAGCGCTGTTTCGTCTTTGTATGGGGCTCATTAGGCCATTGCATTCGGTACAAACCATCATCTCGCATCTGTGTCCTATAAACAGATTCCATGGTTGAAAAATGGTAAATAAGGCACAGTGGCGACATCTCGATGGCTCACTCAATAACACAATAACAACACAAACTAACAATGTTGTATAAAACTGGCATGTGATGGCGCGACGGTAAATTAAAAAACGAATATATCAACATTCGACACGCGAAACGTGATACTCCAAGGATAGAGGTCGCATTATCCGGCATCGGCAACCAAACCAACCACGAATTCCGCAGTTTAAGTAAATTGTCGCACCAACGATCTCCCTAAGAGAGCTGTTGCGTGTTATTTAAGCCAACAAATATAAAAAAGAACTGCGAAGTTGAAAAATAGATAAAAAATATTTTTATGTTCTTCGTTATTAATACAAATTTAAGTTTTTGCAAACTAGATGTGTTTTCAAACATTCTAATCAATTTAATTTTATGTTTGATTATCATTTCAATGTCGCTGACACATACAGTTCTTTTCATAAGCATTTTTCACTCGTACTAAAGACATTGTAAACCATCATTTATTTTTAGAATGGTCATAAGTCTATGCATGATAGTCCCGACCATAGAGAGCATTGTGTACCTTTCTGTAGCATCACACATCTACCTTATGACGAAAAAACTGTTCCGGTGAAGGCCAAAATTTCTAAGTGTTCTGTATGCTTGTAAGTTAATTATCTCATTAATACAAATTCGTACATGGTCCAAAAAATCATTTACATCAAGAGTTATAATAACTGAACTTGTAAATTGTAATCTGTAAATATCAATGTATGGGATGAGTTAACAATTGGATGAAGTAAGTTTATGCCTTTTAGGTTAAATTTACCAAAAAACTATGTTTACTGAATTGTATGATTAAATTATACGTTAAATCGAAAAAATGAATTATACAGGGTGTTTTATTTAAAGAAATACATCTTAATGCTATCCTCGTTTTTTGGCACACCACGTAAAGTCCCAAGTATTTTTAAATTGTGCGCGTAACTCAACCACCTAATGCAGTTAATGTAGTTTATTGGTGTATTTTACCTAAAAGGTATAAACTTACTGCAGTCAATCATTAGCTCATCCTGTACATAGACGGTGCGCTTTTCTTATAACGTATTTTTAATTTCAGAAAAGGTAAAGTTCCTGAAGTATTAATAGCAACAGTAGAGCCTCCTGAAAATATACCAAATATTGGCAAAGGTTGTTTTATCGAATCCCATGTTTCACGACCCTTAAAAGATCTTCGAGGTGAAACTATAGCCAAAGAAATATCGGATGGTTTGCCTTTTCTGGAATATGAACTTCACAGGCTGTTGGTTAATAAATTAAAAATAAGAGGAATGAATGCAATTTTTAGCTTGAAAATTCGTATTTCAGTAGGAGAGAGAATGCTTGTGGGAGTCGCGACAGGAACAGCAATATATCTGTCTTCCTTACCAACGCCTGATATGCCAATGTTAGTAAGTGATAGGGTATCAGATGAAAAAGTAGTGGCCAATTTACAAGAAATGTTAAAAGAAACTGTAAAAAAGAATAGAGAAATTTATCAAATCAAGGTAAGTGACCATATTTATATTTTTTTTCGAAAATGAAAGATTTCAGCTGACTCAAGTACTAATACTTGAAATCTCACTCTTAATAAAATTTCTTAGAATTATCGTTTAAGGTATAAGAGGAATTCGTTAAACTTCGCCTGAATGATTTTTTATAGAAATACTTTTGTTATTAAAGTTTAAATGATAAAAAATTAGAGAAAGTATATTTCTGTATACGTCAAATATTTGCCATATTTCTAGGATGACAATCAAAATAAAGCCATATCAGACGACGATTCCGATGAAGAACAGGCTTCATTGGACATATCCTGCGGTAACAAAGATTGCTGTATTTTAGAGGTATAAATTTATCCGCTGCTATTTGTTACTTTCTTATTTGCTTGGGGTTGTAGATGGACGACCCAGAGGACGCAGAAGTTTTAAGCCTCCTTATGGAAGAAAAGATACCCAATGGGTTCCACGTAGTGAGCACAGAGTCGGTCCCTGGTTTAGAAGACCTCGAAATAGTAAAGAACCTTCAAATGTTCACGCAAATTTACAGGGCAAAGCTGGCACCTCCCTGCAATTTACAGAGACACTTTGTAAGACTTCTGCAGAGTGTCTACTTTAAGTTGCGAAGGATGGTACCGTGCGCCCTCTGTGATTTGCAGTTTCGTGTCGACTTGCCAGAGCCGGATGAGATTCAATTATGTGTCATAGGTAAAAGTTAAAAAAATGTATTTAGGCAATTATATTACGTAATATTTGTAGGAATGGCACTAGGATTAGGAAAGAAAAGTAAAAAGACGAAACCTGCGACGATGTTGAAAAAAACAGGTAATAAATTACCAATAAATCAGTGATTAAGTTTTCAATGCTGGGATTTGATACATGTACTCCATATATGTGATTACTTTATTTTAGATGATGATCTGATGTTTAAACTTGATGAAGATCCTCAAGAAAGTCCAACATCACATATGAGCAAATCAAATCCATCTAGTTTAAAATATCGAGGGCACAGATCGCCATCAAAATTCAAAACCCAATCGGTGAAACAGCGTCATGTAATGCTTGGATTTTTTAATTCTTAATTACGATTTGTTACTATACTTCTTGTAGATTCCGTATAACGAGCGACATGGAGTAGACATCACACCTTTGAGTTACGTACCTGGAGGAAACATTGAGCAATATTTAGGAAATTTAAATTTCTTTTTTATTAGAGAAACCACTTCTATACGAGAGGTAAATATCTTTGCTTTATTAGATTAACTTGAGTTGTTCTAGAATTTTCTGTATTGTGAATTAATTTACTGAAAAGGAGTAGAAACATATTTTTTTAAGGTTAAACATTATCACTATAAAGTTTATTTGGCAACAGTAACTAAATTCGTAGTTTTATTTTCAGGAAGGTGGTTTGAGCGGTTTTATACATAGTTTTATTACGGAAGTATTAGCAATAGTGAGATCTCACGTGACAGCATTGGGCGGAAACGCCTTAGTGGCCTTTTTCATGACCGAATGTGTACTTAATCATAACTTACATAAAAACCAGGTAAGTAACTAAATAATTTATTGGATCTTGCGTCGATTTTACAATGATATTGACGATTTTATTTTATATGATCAATGAAGATAAAAATAAATAGAAGATTGTAAATTTTTTTAATCTTATTTGGCATTGCCCATAAACAAAATTATGGTGCAAGTGCCTAAAAGGTTTGATCGGTTTGATAAATCTCTGCTTTTTTTGGATTATCAAAAAATTTTACATTTTTTTATTGATTCCTGCATATTAACACAGCCCAAACTATTAAAGATGAAATTGTGGGAAAAGATTGGTAACATTATATAGACACCCGCTGAGAAAGCATTTTCAAAATTCTCGCTCCAAAAGTTTGAAAAGGCTTAAATTGTCGTATGATAAATTAATCGATATCTCTCGATCAAACAGTGATTTTTTGATATTCGCATTTTAAAAGGGAAAAGGGAATAAGACGCCGAGACGGTGAAAAATTACGATAGGAACATGATGAAAAGGATTAAAATGTGTTTTACTATTTTGCTATATAACGCCTAAAATTATTATATTGTTTCTGTTCAAATTTCATTAGTATGTAGCTGCAGTTTGTAAAAATAATATAAAATTTATTTTACATTAATATCGTAAATAGAAGCAGGATAAGAGCTAAAAAAGTAAATTCATTATAGCCTCCCAAAATCGTTCCTCACTACTCCTCCTCTTCTTTTCTTTTTCCTTAGGTAATCGGGTACAAAAATATCAGCTATTTCGGGTATACAGCGTAAACTGTAAAAAAATACGTACATACATCCCCGATGGACCTAAGCACTAATTACATTTATTGACCAGATGTGCAATTTTCAATAATCTGAAAAAATATAATGGTGTATAATGAAGTGAAGATTTGAAAAGTCAATTAAATAACGATTATAATGCATTTTGGAATAACGCTGATCTGATTATTTTTGCGTAATTGCTTATTAATTTCCTTTTTTTTTTGATCTTCAAAGAAACATGCTAAATGAGGTCAAAGGATTTTTTTTCTAGGAGTTCTAAAGGTCTCAGTATAAATATCCAACATGAAGTTTATTATTTATAATGGTAAAAAGCTATAATTCATCGTAATCAATTAGCAATCACGCTAAAATGATGCGATTTTGTCAGGTATTTAACTATATGTGATCTATTTGCATTGGGACTATCAGAGTCGGGGTATTTCACTGGAATGTGTACACAAAAAAGCACGTAAAAGTGGAGTTCAATAAAATTCCATTCGTTCGTAAATTCCTGGGGGTCTTGAGTGTAGGCGAAGCCAGACGGGTAATTGTTCGTGGTTTCATATAACAGCTGCTGTTTTGACTATGTCGCAATTAGCAATGCCCCTGGTGGTAAGGACATGTAGCTAGTGATCTATTTTCGACCACCGTAGTAAATGTATGGATGTTTCGTCCCGATACCGGTGGTGGACTCATCAGTGGGATCCACCGGTATCTTTCCCAGACATCCTTTACTTTCCACAAACTTGGACCTCTAAGTCCAGTTTTGCCGGAAAGCGGTGGTGAGATGTTAAGTTCTACAACAACTAATAGCGTCTTATTAATTTTCTTACAAAATTGTATGTTTATTGAGACTATTACAACATTATTTATAGCAACTGATGCTTACCCATGAGAGTCGAGATGAATTTGACATAAAACTCGCTAATAATTTAAGTTAATGTACCACTACAAACAAATAAAGTAATGTATATTCTAATTCATACTCTTAAAATATCCACTTTATTTTACGAATATTTAACAAACATTTTTTTTCATCTTAACATTTTTTTTTCTAGAAATCCAACATCACAAAATGCAATACCTTGAACGACTGTAAACCTAATTTGATTTTCTAAATGATTTTTTTTATACCACCGTCCTAAGGTTTAAATTAATTCATTATTTACTGAAGGAACTGTAAAGCTGTTTAATCGGATTGATTGCCAGTCTTATGGGATATACAATAACCAATTATTTTTGTGGAAACGTGTCCTTTTATAAATAAACCCAAAAGATAAAAAATAAATCAGCAGAACCGAATGAAAATTGTACGGATATTTACATTTTTAAATCAATTTTATATACAAGGTTAATCATATCGTTAGAAAAGACTAACATCACTCACTGTTACAACTTGTAATATACCTATAATGAATATTACTAGATGTAACCACCTTTTACGGGATCCTAAACTATAAGAGATATTACCAACAAATCATAAATATATAACTACAATACTTATTCATTTATCGTATGATTATACGTGAACGCCTCAAATATCAATATTCAAATTTTCTATTCAAGTAACAGCCGATGGAGCAGCCCTCAAGAAGTCTTAGCTACAAAGACTAGGCCGATTATAGCAATCTTCGGCAAGATGGTGCATTGTCTGCGGATTTGCCCCATCTAAATAGGAAATGGACGCACACTCCATAGTTTGTGAGAAATTGGTTATCCCGCCCTGTATTTTACGAGGCAGAGTGATGCTAGGCAGTGTTTGTTTGGTGGGGAGAACCCCGTTAATGTTAGGAGGTACACTAGCTTGCCACTCGCGTTCCCATTCTTGCTCCATGTTGTAATTGTTGTTAATTAGAAGTTCAGAGGTTTGGATAGATGGTTTTCGGGAACTTAGTCTGTGAACTAGTTGACCAATGTCTTGGTGGATTGAGTGGAGTTTCTCTGGATTTTGTGTATTTTCTGCACAGAGCGTTTGTGCCACGAAGATGGGAGGTGTGTGGGCTGTTCAGCCATACTGGGGAGCAATACTCTGCTGCCAAATGTACCAATTCGACGAGAGAGCACCGCAGTGTGTTGGTTATAGCTTCCTAGAAGTTACCGCTTTTATCTAGTTGTGCAGCTACGTTGGTAAGATAAAAATAAACAATAATGTTATGTCCAGTTTGACACAAAGGTATTTAGGGAACTTATTGTGCTTAAAGTGAGCTTCATTAAACTGGATGTTAAATTCAACATTGGCCATTCTGTTATTCAAGTGAAAGCAGGATGCTTCAGTTTAAATACGCTAGGCTTGAACGCGTTTCAGGCAGGTCAGATACATACAAGTTAAAAAGCAAAGGCGAATACTCACTCCTGCGAGAGACCTTTATTCAGGGTTCGTGTTCTGTTCATTCATATGAAGTGCGGTCTGATTGTTGTTTTGTCATTTTTAGGAATTTGTATGTGAGGGCTTTTGCCAGACAGCGTCATATGCTGCTGTAAGGTCTACAAAGATCACTGATGTTTTATTTCGTTTGTGAAAACGGTCGTCAGAGAGTGAACTTGATCGCAATAGTTTAGATTTTTTCGGAAACGGGCCTATTTTACTGGAATGTGCTACATTCAGGTGCAGATCCAAGGGCGGTCGGTGCCCCTCCCCCCCCTCCAAGAGCTTTGAATTCAGAAAAATGCACTAACCTCTGTGATATCCCTCCCCCCTCCCAAGAGAGAGAGGCTAGATCCGCCCCTGGCTCCATTACCGTATCGACAATGCGACTGTAGATTAATCTCTCCAGCAGCTTATAACATTAACTGATTAGCGCTGTTGGCCTGTAGTTTTTTGTCTTATCTTTATCCTTGCCTGGTTTAAGGAGGGCTATTTATCCTCTATTATTTTAGTTTTGAAGGTTGGTTGCCGGTAAGGAGGATTTCTGGGTAGAACTTGGCTAGCCAGTTTCTTGCCATGGGGTTGCAATTGAGCAAGAATTCTGAGTGAATTCTATCATAATTGGGAGCTTTTCAAGGTTTCATATCTTTTATTGCGGTAGATACTTTTTTTGCTGAAAATGAATTTGTAAAGTTTGACTCTTCGTCATTAGTTAATTTTCTTCTGTATATCAGCTATTTTTGATTTTGTTTTTTTTTTTTAATTATTGGCAGAATGATTTTTCATAGGTTTCTTATTCGCCCTATGTATAGAGTGTTTCAGAATAACCGTTGAAAATTGTTATTTACATAGTCTTTTCTAGCTTATCATATACCTTCTGTAAGGTTGGGTTAACCCGTTAGACTGTTTGCTACAAATATTGAAGGCATCATTATAGTTATGACTATTTAAGAAAATAATTCAAACGGTTATTTTTTTAGGTAGAATGGAAAATTAAATAATATTTAAATTAAGTGAATCGTAAATTTCTTGAAAGTTATTTTAAATTATAAAGCTGCAAGTTGCCCTTTTCTTTAACATTCTTTTCGTTCGTTTCATAGTTTACTCTGCTATAAAGAATTTTAAAACTCTAGAGGCTCCTCTTGTAGATATAAGAAATTGTTATATTTTAAAGTACATAGCGATTTCTTTTTTCAAATAAACTGGCTTAAACAATTTTTCTCCCAGTTAGAGCAAAATCTTTTGTAAAGTTGTTTAGAGCAAGTAAGTAAATAATAGTTTTCCTAGTAAACGAACATTAATGGCAAAGAATGAATAATGAAAATTGAGATTTTTTTTAGTTTAATGCTTACTAAAAAGGAAATTATTTTGATAATATAAAAGTTTTTTTTTGAATCGAATAATCACATTAATTAAATAGGATGTTTCAAAAATATGTTTAATGAATTTAAGTGCAGCTTCAATACGTTTAGAAAAAATATTTCGGTAAACAGAGGTCTAAAAATAGTTTTATTCGTGATACAAGATTTTGAAAAGGTACGATAAAAGTATTTTTTTAACAGTGGACTCGGAATGTTGGAAGATGGCGCTGCTTGTTTTAGACTTCATATTTGGTCTGATGTAAGTTGCTTAAAGGATTCGCTTTTCTCATGTTTAGGTGTGTTTGCCTACCTTGTTTTGACGAGAATCGATGCCATCGATGCACTGCCATGGGAGAGGCTATCCTGGTCGTTCTTTGCAATCTGAGATGGTTTTTTGTCTGTGTTAAGGACACAGTACGTCTGCCCTTATTTTGTAAGGCTTTTTCAGTTGGTTGAGGACTAAAATAGTTTCTCTAATATAGATATTTTTTTTTTAATTTTTTTTAGAAATTAAAATGATTGTAATGCATAATTTTATTTATACCTTGTTTAACTTCTTGATTGAAAATCGTGAAACACAAAGTTCCTTTAAGTTAATTTCAACGTAGTATAACTGACCATACTCTGAAAGACTTGAAGAAAAGAGAAAGAGTATTCGACATATTTTTTCTGGAAACGCCACCATTGGTCTTATTTAACGTGAATATACCATAGTATAAACGTCAGAAAATCTTACCGAAGTACCGACGTAGGGTGTTACAAATAATGTTTTTGTTGTCCACCTGCATTTAATGTGGATGCTTTGGTGGCTGCTCCCTGTCAAGAATTTATAAGTGTCATTGTCAATGTGAAATGCTTTAATTTAGTCGGTATTTAGTTTTAAATGTATTATTTCTGTGATTGTAGTAACATAATCGGAGACGTGTATATTTTGAAAATAAGTAACCAAATAAATAAAATTCATCCTACGTTTCTTTCGTTTATAGAGAATTTTCTTATACAATTTTTTTTATTGCATTTTCATTTCTAGATCTAAAATAAGTACCCTATTTTTTCTTTTAAACCCACACACATAATCACGTATAAAGGGAAACTGAAAACGTCTTCACCAGTCTCTTTTGGAAAATTTATTTTTAGTAAAAATTCTTTTTATGAATATTAATTTAATTATATTCAATTTTATATTAATTATATCGTGTGTCTAAAAATGCGTTGAAAAATGATGACAGGAATTGACTTTTCTTCCTAATTAGACGCAAAATAGAGATTATTTTTATCGAGTTCAACAAAAAGGAAATAAAATTATTTTTTCATGTACAGAATTATTATGAAATTATTAATTACAAATAATTTTCATTGCTGGAACAGGACAAAAAATTATTCGCAACGTTTTATTTATGTTCAGCATTTTTACTAAAGAGTTTTTGCTATTCTTCATATCTTGTCTCATTTAACTTTTTCTAAAACATTGGTAACCTCAATACTGACGTTGAAGTAATTTATATTTCGTATGATACTTCGAAACATATTCTGTAAGTTACGTAGTTCATTTTTGTAATGTACTGTCGGGCATAAACTTTTTACAGGCATAAAACAATTTTTAGGAAGTGCACTTCCAACGCTACGTAATAAGATTCCTTGACGGTGTCAGATGGGTACAGCTTTGAGTAAAATTTTTATAATTTGTATTTATTAAAAAATCAACAACGATATCTCAGCAAAATGTGCACGTTTTTAGTTTGTATATTTTATTAATAATTCATTTTGGTTTCTGTGTGTATTTAGTGTACTACTAAAGTGATTGTTTAATGGCATTGATAAGAACAAATATAAAACAATTTAGATGTCCATAATTTATTTACTTAAAAACTACACAGGTATTCCCAAAAAAAAACATTTTGCATTTTTCAAAAATTTTCTATTACATTTATAAAGACCTTTTTTAATCCTAAATTATATTTTACTTTTAATATAAACAAACCACCATTACATGGATTTACAGGAGCTCCATCTCTGCCTCATTTTACTTTTACCAATTGAGCCTTTTAAAAAAATTGTTCTTTTACCGTGATTTCCCCTTAAAAGTGCCAAGATCCTCCAACTTGGCAACAGTGAAAATTATTTAAAAATAAAATGTCACATGCGACGTAAACGTGGAAATAAAAGTTTAAAAGTGTTTATTTTCCAGTTTTTAGAACCTTTCAATTCAACGATTTACTTTTTGTTTTCCTAAGTAAAAACTTTTTAATTTAATTTTTATTTGTACCAATAAAATTTTGGTAAAAAATATCAGTCGAGCATCTGGTTTCATTTTGCATTTGACTTTATTACACACAACAAAATATTGACTAAAATGTGGCTTGAAACTACGAGCTTATATAAGGAGAGTTTCGCTTCAATGTGCACACCACAATGATCTGATGTTACAACATAGTGGTTGCAAAAAATGAGGTATCTCAACCCTGGGTTTACTGAAGATTCCATTATTATTTTTAATGTGTTTTATTTTTTCTCCCTCATGTTTGGTTCGATATATATTGCTTGAGCTTTAGATCATTATATATATATATATATATATATATATATATATATATATATATATATATATATATATATATATATATAAATCCTTTATTTAGTCATAGACTAATATAGTTACACACAACTCTTAACAATTAAATTCATATTTTAAAATTAAAAACAACAATCAAAGTTTTGCAGAACAATGACTTACTAAACTGACACAAATCTAAAAAACAAAGAAAGTTGATGTCCCTCAAGGATAGACCCTATTAAAAAGATACTGCTTCAGATACTGTTTAAACTTATTTGGAGATTTAAAAGATTTAATATTTGTGGACAATTGATTAAAACTGTTTAGACCTTTAAAGAATACAGAGGTTTATGTTGGTCTCTTTAATACTGGAGGAATATAAAGGTCATCCTTCGATCTAGTGCCATACACATGTATATTTCTATTATAATTAATATCATTTTGTAAATATGTTGGAGAACTATTCGATCTGATTTTAAAAATACAGATCAACGTTTGATAGTGAAAGTAGTCCTCCACCGACAACCATTGCATTTCCCTCAACATCTAGTTAATTGATGTTCTTTTTGTACCTGAGAGTATAACTCTATTTTGCAGTTTCTGAAATCTTACCTTTTCATTTTAATTAAGCAGGAACAAAATTGTGGAGCTATAAACATAGTGCGGCAATACCAGAGTGTTAAACAGGATTGTTTTGGTTCACCTTGTCAAAAAATTAGAACATCTGTAAATATAGTTAATTTTATAAGAAAATTATTCGCATGTTCTTTAAAATTAAATTGTCTATCTATGATTACTCCTAAACATTTAAACTTTCCCACCATTTCAATTGTTCCATTGCCTAGTTTAATAATAGGATCTCCACGAGAAAAAGTTCTGTAATCATTCTCATTGCAGATTATCTGGAATTTGGTTTTTTCCACATTTATTCTTAATTGGTTACAAGAACACCACCAATATAAATTTTGTAATATAGAGTTAAGTGTGTCAACCAGTTGAATACCATCAGAACATGCAAAATATAAAAGAACATTATCCGCAAAAAGATGTATACAACAATCCCCAGATGTATTCACTATATTGTTAATATATATATAAGAAATAATAATGGACACATCACACTACCCTGTGAAACACTCATGCTGTTTTCAATCTCGTCAGATATCACGTCATTCAATTTCAATCTTCGTTTTCTATTAATTAAATAATTACTCATAAATTCCAACACTTCACTCTTTATACCAACACTTTCTAATTTTTTAAGTAGTCTTTCTCTATCCAAAGTCTCAAAGGCAGTTCTCAAATCCAAGAATACAACACCCGTTATAAGATTTTGATCGACACTATATTTCCAGTCATTAAGGACATACTTCACTGCTGTTTCACAGCTATTCTTCCCCGAAAATCAGATTGCATGCCAATTATAATTTTTTTGGTTTCTATGAATTCTAACAGTTGTTTCATCACTACTTTTTCCATGATTTTTCAACACAACTAAGCATGTTAACAGGTCGCAAATCAACAGCCTTGTGAGAATTATTTACTTTAGGAACCGGAAGAATAGTCGATATTTTCAATTCATCGGTGGTAAAGCTATATTATCAAAACAACTCTTTAAAAACACAACATTTATATCATCTGAACTATTTTTATTTGGTAGGTCAAAAACAATCTACAGTTCCTCAACAGTAACAAGCTTAAAGTTCTCCAAAAACACGCCTCCATGTCTAGGTAAAATTGGAAAATCTGGTCCAGATTTATCTATGTCCCTGAATATTGCTTCAATACTGGTAACATAAAAGCAGTTCAAGGAACTTGCCATATCATTTGGATCTGAAATTATTTCATCATCAATTTTCAGTTGCAAATAATTGTTAGTTTTACCTTCATCAGTTGTTCGGTCTTTATAATATTCTCTTTTTTCCTGACGCATAACTTTCACCCCAATATTTCTTTTTTCTTTGTGGATCTCCAAGTCCTAAATGTTCCAGAACGGACATACCGCTTATAACTAACATCTCTGGCATTTGTAGCAGCTTTAACTTTGCCATTCCACCATTCCTTGTAGTTTGGATATTATTTATCAGTTCTTTTTGGTGTAATAGCATTAAAAATGTTCATCAAATTTGAGTAAAAATACTGGTATTTGAAGTTAATATCAAATATTTTATAGTTCCAGTTCATCAGGGATAATTTATCATTTATAGTACTATAATTAATATTTCTACCTCTACTTCTTATTTCTATAGGTTTTTGCAAGATTGCAGCCATTAAGTAAAGGAATGGTTGACTATGAAATCCAGGAAGGACAACTGATCGTTTACTTCTTTTTCCATAGTAAAGTTAATTGTTGGTAGAATTGAGTTTAGATGTGTCAAGAAATCACTACTTTTAACGTCAAATCATTGAGGTGTACAGTGAAGCGAACTCTTACTCTCCTAGCCTTAAGAAAAAACATTCAATTCATACTTAATAACGATTGGAGATACAACCTAATACAAACGTTGAAAAAATAAAGGCAATACAGGTCCGATAACCAGATTTTAGTCAATCTCAACTTTATCAGCAACCTTCAAACAACAAAATCTATTTTGAAGGTTGTTGACAAAAGACAATTTAAGTCTGACAACTACATTATAGTCGAAATATATTTTGGTTCTATTTCAGTTCTTTCAAATTTAACAATTTGTATCATCATTTAAACATAAAAATTTATCACATTTTTTTTAAAAAGGCAACATGTAAAATATACGAAAATTTAAAGATCATATAACCTAAAATAATGTTTAAATTAAAGTCAACAAGCTTGTTAAAAATGTATGTACTTGAACGACAAAGGAGCGCTAAAAATGAATGAAACGACAAAACAAAGAATATTATAATTTCCTAAAAAGATGCTTTAACTTATTTAATATTTTTTATTGTACTTTCTAAGGTCTTTTTTAGGGAACAAAATGTCCTTAAGTGTCTTGTCAGACACTTTAAGGCGAGTTAATTGTGACTGTTAATTAAAATACGGAGCCAATTTTCATAAGTTATGTCGAGAACAACCCAGTTATATACAAATATTCGCATAAAATATAATAAATCGACTTCGCTGTTTCTGACAAGTAATCTAGAACTTTCATCAAAATTCTCATTAGGTACCCTGCTTTAATTATATACATATGATTTTAAAAAATAATGTCCTTCAAAATTTTGCCGACAAATAATTTTAGTAAATGAACTTTATTGACCAACTACGAAAATGTTAAAGAATGACTTTAATCAGCTATTTATAAATATTAAATGTAAGCATATATAGTTATTTATTTATGTACAAGGTGTCCTAGAAAGAGTGATGTCTGATGATATCTCGTTTGAAGATATAAAAAAAAATAAAGCAGGTTTTGTTGTGAATATTTGAAAGCCTATCCAAAAATGAATGAATTATTTTAAAAATGTCTTGTTTTATGGAAACAAAAAATTAAGAAGAGCTAGGCACGGATCCAAGGGGGGGGGGGGCGATAGCCCCTCCTAAGTAGTGATGGAAAGTTTAGTTACTTTTAAAGACTTTAGACAGTTAAAAATAAAACAAACATGTTTTGGGATAACTTAACTACCGCCTCAAACATGTAAAAATTGGAATTCCACCAGGTAGGCACATTTCTCAATTTTAAGGGAGTACCGTTTGGTTGCGTTTGTGTTTGAGTACTCATAAGCTTAGAGGAAGTATAGGAACTTTTTTGTCGAGATCAAGATATCGGTCTAGAAATAAAGCCTTTAAAATCTGTTTGTGTTTTAATTTTTTCTGAAGGTCTCTGATATAGTTCCTCGTTGTCTTTTTTCCCTTCTGCTGAAGTTGGCGGTGATGGCAAAGGAGTTTACGTTTTCAAGTGACAAGGTGTGGTAGATTACTTTAATGACATTGCTGGGTGTTTCGATTTAAAATATTTTCTTAATTTTAAAATATTGCCGTTTTTATAGGAATATCTAGATTTGTAAATATTACACTTTGCTTTAGCATCAGATAATAATATTAAATGAATCCAGACAGAACTCTTCTTCATTTCCATTTCTCAATCCTAAATATCTTTGTTATATCTGCTTAATTATTTTTTATCGTGCGTTAAACATATTTGGCATTTGCATTTTTAGTAAATTCAGAATATATTTATTATTAACTACCTACCTAACTGGAAATATTTCAATATATTACTACCTACTTATGTATGCGACACTTTAAAATAAGTAGCAGGTAAATAACAGACGTAAGGGGGCAGACGTAAAACGTACCAAATTCAGAACTGAACTACCATATATGAAAATGGCTTTAACGTCCACAAAGAATAAAATCCATCCCTCCTATTAGAACTACTATTTTTATATCTTATTTCGGCGAAATTCTTGTAATCTGCTTATTCATGCATCTAAGCACATAAAACGCTTCTGCCTGTGATTGCCGCTCAGAAAACAACTAAAACTTCAAAATCGCCGACACTCCAAATGCCTAATAAACAGTCAAAATAATCCAGTGCCTAGCGGAGCCGTCCCCGAATCTCCTCGTCTACTCCTCTAGTCACCAGGTCAGCCTGGGCTCGCAAGAATAAAATAGTAGTTATATTTCTTAAAGGCCTTTTCTCATTTATGGGTGTCCATTTCGGGTTTTACCAGTGACCATAGAAGAAGAAGATATCTCGTATATGCTGTGACACATCAGCTGATTTCGGGGGGTTTTCATTTTTTAATTTCTAATAATTTTTTGTTTTGTATGACCTCATCTCGCAATTATCCTCGCTCATATCAATATCAAAAGTACAAAATAAAAAATTACTAGAAATTAAAACTCTAAAAAAAAAAGTTGAAATCAGCTGATGTGTCACAGCATAGACGGGGTATACTTATTCTTCTATGATCATTGGTAAAACCCGGGACCCGGGGTAGACACCCATAAATGAGAAAAGGCTTGTAGTTATTTCAGTTCTCGTCTCGTACTAAGAGTGTCTTTGGTATAGTAAGGAATTGCCAAGGTACGAGTCTTTTCTAAATAGAGGACTCGTTACTTTTAGTGATTGGTTTCGTTACTTTGTAACGATTGATATCGTTACTTTCCATCACTACTCCTAAGAGCTTCGAATTCAGTAAACATAGACTCGTCTGCCTGCTGCATTAGGAACGTGGTTGTTTCTGCCCCACCCGCTGACAACTCACTTGTCATACAGTACTGTTTTGTGGGGATTATTTTGATCTTTTCTTTGTTCTTGTAATATCGCCTTCCTCTCCTCCCTAGAAAGAGAGAGAGAGAGAGAGAGAGATTAGATCCCCTTGAGAAGAGCAATATTTTATATTTCCATTAGAGTGAATTTTTTCTTTAATTGTTATAACATGATTGATTTAGATCACTTTCCTTTAAAAAAATTAACCTGAATTTTTAAAGAGACCCCACAACTATATCATTTCAATATACAGTGTCAGACAAAAGTATTGGCAGAGTAGATATTTTTTGAATAGCATCTCTATATTCAAGATTTTTTCCTGAAAATTAGCTTTTAGTATCGAAGTTTTTGCTCTTACTTGTTATTTAGTCACAATTGAACTTGTGTTCATATTTTATTTCTACGGTTCAACTGTGACCGGATAGCTGAATTAAAATTTTAAATATGAATTTTTCATTTTTAAATCCTTAAGTGGTTGGTCTTGTTTTAAGATTAATTTAGGAAACTACATTATCTAATTTGTTTGAATATTATTAATTCGGGTTTAGAAAAAAACGCGATAAACTCGTTTATTTTTAAAGCCTTTTAATGCTGTTGATCACTAAATAGAAAAAAAAGCACATAAACCTTTTTCAATTTACAGAAATTTATTTTTTTACGTTCTTTCAAATTCCTTAAGGGTCGATATTTGGGGCCCTCAAATTAAAAAAAAATCCTTTATAAGTGTTAAATTAAAAAATGTTAAGAAAATTATATAAAACTTGTCGATTTATACATAATGTAGCATGGATCAATCTCTTAAGTAGATTGGTTTTCAGGCTTTTAAGATTAAGGATACATTTGCTAAAGAGTTTTCTTTAAATAACGAAAGAATATATAATTTTATACCTTTGAGTGTTTGGCATAATTTTGTTTGTTTTTTTTTCAGCTATTGTTGACCGTTTTATTTAATCGTTACCTTCTTCTCACATTAAATGTGTGTGACTTTATCAACAAGACAACCTTTTTGCTTACATTATACACCGTTTGATCAATAGAAAAAAATACCTTCAGATTTTTTTTTTTTGAAACATATTATGCTTTTAGTCGCAAAAAAGGGGGTGAAATTAGGATATAAAATTGTACTGATAGGTACTTCCTTAGCAAATTACAAATTTTGAAAAATTTTTGGAGAATATATATTTTTTTTAATTTTAAGTTTTGAGACAACCTTTGACAAACACATTTTAGGCTGTAGCTAACGTCCCAAAGTGGGACTATGTCTAGTGCCAAAAGACGATGGTAATAATTTACTTTTACCCTTCAAAGAGTGGTGGTAGTTTCGTTAAAAATATTCACTACGTCAGAAACCTTACGCATTTTAAAAATAGTAGAAAACTAGTCTTTGTAAACTTAATACAATAAAAATAACATAGGATACTACATGGCTGTCCTATAAACTTTTAGTTGGCTAGGCAATACAATTGGGTGTCACACATATAAGGTGGTTGCTATCGAAGAGTTGTGATAAGTGTGTGACTATCTTATCTTGTAATTTTTTGATAATTTGATCTCCCAAGTTTCTGTGTTCCCATCCATTATTTTTATTTAAATACATTAGCGATGAAAATTAATATCAATCAAAACCTAAACCCACAAACCTCCAAACCCATGAGTCCGAAACCCCAAAACCCCCCGGTTATGCTGTTTAGACAATTTAAGGTTAGACGTTTTTTTCGCTTGCTTGTTTATAGTCTTGGGCACGTGAAACTAGCTGGTTCAGAAAGAATCGAAGCTTGAAACCAGTATATATATATATATATATATATATATATATATATATATATATATATATATATATATATATATATATATATATATATAAACAGAGGCCGCTATTCCACACTGAATATTGATTCCACATTTTGACTTAAATCCATACATTCTAAATTGTTATATGTGTATAATTTTTTGCGCAATTTTCAGGGATAATGCATTTTAAAAGCCGTAAACTTGCCACAATGCGTTTTTATTTTTCCTTCCCAATTCCAAAGAGTTTTAAAGTTTAAAGAATATATTTGTTTTAGGGACAATGCCTTATCAATGTAGGGGGAGATGTTGTGTCAGTGTCCTATTTTAAAGAGGAACCCTAATAATAAACCTCTAATCACTATTTTGTTAATTCCTATTAAGGTCTATTTAGATTCGAATAATAAATACAAAATATTAAGTTTTATTTGAATAGTTTTGAAACATGGTCTGATATTTGTTACTCATATGTATTATTAGAAATGCACTTCTTAAACCTCGGGACGATGATGTTCGTATAAAGATATGGTCTGAATTGAAGATTCAAGAGGTTAAATAGAGTGGTGCAAATGGATCTAAACGCAATAAAAAAAGATTAACATTTTTGTAAAGGGAACCAAAATAAAGTCTACTTGGAAGTATATAACATAAAATTTATTTATAGTGTTTCTGGGGATCAGTTGTGAAAATATAATAAACTACTTAAATACATTTTTGAATATGATTGGACGCCAAAGCAGATAAAGCTAGCTCATATTTATTTTTTTTTGTTAAGCCATTCCATTAAAAAACATCCATATTCCTCTATATCATAAGGGGTTCAAATAAAATTTAATAGACGTACAATAGGTAAAAACACGATAAACACCTAAAATAAAAATTGCCTAATTAATTTTTAATTTCATTATTTATCATTCGGGTTAAAGGTATTTTTATTTTTGAATGAGCAAAAATTTCTGAATAGGCCTTATTATTAAATAATTGTAAAACGCAAATAAAATCAAATTAGTATAGCACTTAATAAATTTTAGGGTAAACTTTACCATAGGTTCCTAATCTTCTATGGGCTACACTTTATTTATTTATTTTTTCGCCAATTTGCTGGTAGAGTTGTAATATACAGTGCGAATGTAAATTTTCTCTCCACATAAATAAAATCATGCCTTATTAACTTGTATTATATTGATGTAAGATATAATAGCAATTCAAAAATTTGAAGTGCACATGGAGTCATTCACAAATATTTAATTTATAATACCCTATTAATATGGTATATTTTAAATTGGAGTGTTGATTTTCACCCGCATTGTATTCCATATTTATTTCGTAGACAATAATAATATAAATTTTTGTTGCATATTTTTATAGTAATGTAACTTATGGTTTACAACCATTGATATTTCCACCAAAATAACAACGTCGGTAAAACCAGAAGCCCTACATTATGGGGTCTAATATTAAACATGTGCTTTATTTTTTTTTTAAATTATTATTTATTGTTAATTTGTGCATGTATATTTTTCATTTAATTTTAAATGGTTTATTATTAAATTATTATTTATAGTTTTTTGGGCTATATGTAAAAAAAATTCAAAAATTTTTATTTCGTCAGTATTCCCTGTACCTTTAAAAATGTTGACGTAGTTACATTTATTTTTCAGAATTATGTACCTACTGTAAATAATTTTGAAAATGAAATCTAGTCGATTAATAGTTTTAAAATATTTTTTAAAAAAAGCTATTATCAGAATGATATTTTAAAAATTGAATTCTCAAAAAAAGATAAGAAATTTTTGAATAATTTTTTAATGCTTTTGATAATATTTGTTGTTAGTAGTGTAAAATTTAGAAAGAAAAATCGAACATAATAAGAATCTAATTTTTTAAATTGCTGCCAAAAAAAACTAAAAAGTCTTTCTAATACTCTAGTTGAAAAATAACCATTGCTCAAAAAGTTACTAAAAATTTCCGTGACATAACTTTTATATACTCTCTGTAACGATTAATGTAACATTAGCAATACTTTTTTAAACTTTATAACGTTATAGTCCAGGTGATGACATATTCGTTCTTTAGGAATGTTTTGAAATATGTAGTCAAGAAATATGATTTACGTGATCCATACTGGGACCACTAAGTACAGGGTGTCCAGAAATTCCTCTCGCATACTTTGAAGGGAGATTGTGCATATGAAAAAAATTTCATATGAACTTAGGTCCGCAAAAGCGTCATAAGGGAGCTATGGCCATTTAAAGCTGACCCTTCAATACGGGTTTTTATTTAATATCTTTGGAACTGCTTGAAGCACCAATCTGTTTTCTAGTATTCGAACTAACATCAATTATCTGTCTTATTTGAGAGGTCTAGTCAAAAGAATTTTTTGAAGATTTGTGTTTTTGAGGTTTTATAAAAGAACGTACTATAATATTCGATTTACTTATTACAATAAAAATTTTATTAGCTTTAAACGTAAAAAAAAATTAAAAAGTTCAAAAAAAAACGTCAATAACAGGTTTACATGCTATTTCAAAGACAAGAACACATCTGCTTCAAGCAGTTCCAAATGTATTAAATATTAATACGAACGGACACCCTGTATATTCCTTTTATTTGATTTGTTTTAGAGTATAAACGATTGACTGGAACCACTTTATTTAGCTTATATACGAAGTTAAATTAAATGATGAAACATCTCAAATTTATTGAAAAATATAAAAAAAAAAGGAAAAATCCACTGACAATTTTACCTTAAATTTTTAACACCGTATATTTGTTAAATGAAGTGAATTATTTACAATATATATCTAAATATTTTTCCTTAATCATGACACGCCTTTCTACTTCTGTTTTTTGTGGTTTGTATTCCTTTTAATTAGAACAAACTCCACCCATGACTTGGCTAAAATTGTGTAATTGATATTTTATATCATTTTTCACAAATAGTCAAGATCAGTAGTAGCGGTAGGTCTTCATAATGTGTATTATTTGTAAGGAGCTAAACTCAATTTAAACTCGATTTAGTATACTTTATAATTGATTACGCCATTCGTTTTTTTATTTAAATTAATTTTTTAAGTTTTTGTTGTCTCACAATTTGGCCCATTACAAAGCAAAAATTCGTGGATCTATGCGCATTTTGGTATTAATTAAAATTATTTTAATGCAGCAAATATTTATTAATTATTTGTTGCTAAATTTACCCCGTAACAAATTTTAATGTTCAGCGTAATAGTAAACGAATGAATGTGGATTTCTAACATTTTATTGATGTGTGAGACATAACGCCTACAAACATATTGACATTGATTTTTATACTATTATGGAATGTTCTAGAAATTGTAAGAAAAAAGTAGTGTTAAAGTTTTATGGAGTGAATAATGATTTGTACACTTTATTTGGTTTTGTTTTTAACTTTTTTTGGAGTCATTTTAACGAAATTTTGGCTTTTTGCAATTTTCGTATATGAAGACCTACCAAAAGATTTAGCAATACTTCTGCAGAAATGTTGTGCTAGGTTAAATAAACTGTTAATTAATACAATTTATACAATATAAGCTCCTTATGACAAGAGATTGTAATAAAAAAATATATTTTTAAACACATATATTTTAAAGACGCTGAGATTGCTTTAAGAAGATAAACTGAGTTGATGAAGCTTTAGAGTATTTTATTTTTATGCTCGTAAAATGACCTAATCGAGTTTTATTTCTTTAACCCTTAATTAAAAGTTTTCCAAATAAATATCGATATTATTTGAAAAATCAGTTATTCAATATTTAGGAATATACGTACATAAAATTCAAACTCAATTTAACACCATTGATAACTTTCTTTTAAGAGTTACAAGTTTGTTTAAATTAACGAATTGACTTGTGTATTCAAACAATGTCATTTCGTAGTTTAGTATAGACTAAGACCGTGTTAACCATTTCATTTTTCTTCAGGTTACACTGTTAAACTGTTAGCTGTAGTGTAAGATCCAGAATTTCGAATAAAATTCACAAAATACGAGTAACGTTATATAAATTTTACGAGACCCAGATTTTCTTTCCATTCACACAAAAAGTCTACTGGGCTAATTTACATGAACTAAGAGTTTGACAACGAAGAAATTAGCAATAGTGCAAATTTAAGTTTGATCACCTCGGATAAATAAATTAAGAAATATGTCTATAATTTATTTAAATTTTATATAGGACCTCTTTCAAGGTGTTGTTTAATGAACATGCATTAACAAAGTTAAAAAAATGTTTGATACACTTTTACAGTTGTCGCTACTTATAATCCGATTATACAATTTTGTATTAAATTGCTAAAATAAAAATAAAATATTGCGTGAATATGAACGTAAGTATTTATAGAGAAAACATTTTTGTAAATTTTAAATTCTCATTTTAACAAATTTATATCTAATTTTTTACAGCAGTTTTTCCTTTTTATACATTTACACAAAGCTCTAGTCATCATTATTTGCGATGAAAGTATTAATTTGTTTAAATGTATATATTTCTACTCTCATAAATGAAATCATTAGACTTGGGAGCATCAACCAAAAACATAACAAAAAATGCTGCCATGCGAGCTCTGTCTTTTAAATCAATTAAGCTTTTAACTTAATCCAAGGAAATCTATTTCATCGGCAGGTGTTTCCAAGTCTGCTGTCTAAACCTGGCTGGTTTATTTTAAAAACATTTTTAGTTGACAATTTCAGTCAGTCAGATCAGACGACTTTTTTGATGCTAAGTGTATTTAAACCATATAAAAATATAAAAGTAATTTATCTTACACACGGCTTTTATAATATTTTCAGACGCTCTTTTAGGTGTTACAAACACCATTTTCAAGTATTATATTTCTGTTTTACTTATCATGTTCTTGGTTGTGAAAATATACCTGTATTAAATATATATTTTTTATTTTTTTTATTTTTATTGCTCATTATGAAAGCCCATTGTACAATAAAATTGATATTATTTTACATTTACTGTTTTTTTGTTTTATGAAACCCTAAACCCTTATAATATTACGATTAATAATTTTTTCTGTGTTTTTCTTCACCTCCGCAAAAGTTAGTGTTGCCAGTTTTTAAAAAATAAACTGCTATCATCATATTTGAGTTGAAAAGTGATCCATTAAATTATTATTTACCAAATAAAAAGATAATTTAAAACAATTACTTAATTGAGAGTGGTCCGTAGTCTCCTGAAATTTGGAAACTTTTTAAGGTGCTTGCAACAAGAAAAAATAAAATGAATTAGTTGAAAATTTTATTTTATTTGCGAGACAAAAAATTCCCTTTCGTCCTTATTGCGACGCACATGTGCAAAACGTAAAAAGTATTGAAGGCTAGACTCCGTCCGTGCAGGGATTAAAATTAGATTGATTTAAATGAAGCGCTGTTGAGTAATTATTGTGTTCACGCCAATAAGAATTTATGCTCCTTTTTGCTGTTTGCTATTAAAATAATGGTAGGGCGCTTACGCTAAGCGAACAGTTTGTTTCCCTCAAATAAGCCCAACAAAGGCGCGTACATAGGAAGGATAAGGGTATGTAAATAAAATTTCGAAATGTTATGGGAAAATTGCAGCTTAAAACTGAAGATGATAGAATTATGATCCTTCACTGGTAATACATCGATTAAAGCAAAATACAAGTTTCTTCCAGCGATAAAGATATTCAAATAAAAGTTCACGGTAATATTAGGACAGCGCAACTGTCTCAAGCCGGCAGCGTTGCCAATATACCTCGTTAAACTTAAGAAAATCAATATGAATACAAATCGGTTTTATTCATTTATTTAATTACCTTATCTATTTACATTACTATCACTAATCTCGCTTTTTTTTGTTGTTTTTAAGCGAAAAAGGAGAATTTAATTGCGCAATTTTTACCAACCTTTCTGTATACAAAATCTGTTCTATATGTGAAAAATAAGATTTGTATCTCTTCTTTTTTTATTGTGCACTGGTAAACAAGGATAGAAAAACAACGGACTTACATGTGCGGCTTAATGATTTGAAGAAAATTTCTCGGCCTTTAAGCATGAAATCATTTAGATTTCGTAATGTACCTATTTTATAATTAGTATAATAATATTGTTATACAATAATAATAACCGAACAGACCAAGAGAAGTTACAAGCCTGGCTACAGAAGCCACATGGACGGCATCCAAATGAGGTCAACCAGGACAATGTCGACAACTTAGTGTCGAACTACTGGTTGATTTCAGGACAGATGTTTTCGGAAACGGAGGGCTTCTTGTTAGCTATTCAAGACCAGGTTATTCCGACGAAGAACTATCGGAAATTCATTATCAGAGATCCCTCAATAGAAAATGACCAATGTAGATATGGCTGTCGAACATCAGAGACGATCCAGCACATAACTGGAGGATGCCAAGCGTTTGCCGGAACCGAGTATAAGGAAAGACACGATTCAGCCGCTAAGATACTCCACCAAGAGTTAGCAGATAAGTTAAAACTATTGCAGGTAGGAAAGATGCCTTACTACAAATATAATCCAGAGCCTATTCTTGAAAACAACGAGTTCAAGTTATACTGGGATCGAACGGTCCTAACAGATCAAACAGTTGCTCATAACAGGCCAGACATTATACTAACAGATAAAATTTCCAGGCGAACTACACTAATCGACATCGTTGTACAGAACAACAACAACCTAAGGTCAAAATACAACGAGAAGATCGCCAAATACAGAGATCTGGAGGTGCAAATTCGCAGACAGTGGGCAATGAACAGCGTTCACACGATTCCTATAATACTGTCAACAACTGGAGTGATACCAAAGAACCTCTTGCAGAACATCAAGGGACTGGGCCTTAGTGAACATCTGTATAAACCAATTCAGAAAGCGGTTCTCCTTGCAACCGCGCGAACCGTCCGAAAGTTTGTAGGAAGTGCAGAAGACCACGCCACCTAGGACCCGATAAGATGGAAAGGGTCCACACACAGCTTCATACTTTTGGTGTCTTTGTATACCTGGTATGAGTGAATAATCCCTGGAGGGAGTTTGGCTTGTAAATCATAATAATAAGATTAATAAATCTGTAATAAATTACTAACAAACTGTTGGTGAAAAAATGGTAGTAACTCTCATTGAAAAACGGTACATCTACCGTTAAAAGGGTAGGGTTGGCAACACTGCAAGCCAGTAATCGAGACAGGACAATAGATAGAATGTCAGTCTAACTTTTCAAGACAGAAACGTTCTTTTTTATTACACTGGTAAACAATGACAGAATAACGACTGGCTTACGTGTGCAGTGTAGCGCCACCTAGTGAATTAAAGAAAATTCGTGGGCCTTTAAGCATGAAATCGTTTAGATTCCGTAGCGTACCTGTCTCATAATTAATATAATGATAATATGCAATAATAACAGTTTTTTGTAATTATCTTAAATAAATATGTAATAAATTATAACCCAAACGGTGAGTAAGAAAACGGTGATAATTTATGAAAATGAGTAGAACGGTAGCTCTCATTGAAAACCGGTAGATTTACTGTTAAAACGGTAGGGTTGGCAACACTGCTGGCCTGTCCCAGTGGATTGGCTGACCGTCTTGGCTTCGTGTGCAACCGGCGTTACATACTATAAAAATGCGGTATTACATTCTATGCAAAATTGTTATTAACTAATTCAGGGTATTCCAATGAATCTGTCGCTTGCATAGAGATCCCTCACCTAAGAATAAGAATAAGAATTTCTTATGTACTTTGAGTTGCTTAGTCCGATTCTCCAACATAATAAGCAATTACTTCGCCAGGGAATTTGTTATTATCAGTTTCATTGTTTATAACATCATGAAATTGTTAATAAAAGACATATGTATTTTGTCTGAAATTTAATGTCAAAGGTGAATGTTTTCAAAATCGACAAAAGTTAATTAGAGGCATTGCAATATTAGTGTAAAAACTATCATACCTGCCCAGAGCTTCAACAAAAACTCGGATTATAATTAAAATTTTTCATGGTACGGTGGCTTATTTTAAAGGTAAAACTCACTCTAAGATGAGAGGGTATCGGAAATGAGTTCTGAATAATAATAAATAAAATGAGGTGATTCAAAGTAAACATTTTTGATTTTTTTTTGCCATCTTCAGTCTAATCAATATTTTTCAAAAAATAAACAAAAATATTCTGAATCTGCAAGAAAAATCTAAACTTTTCATATAGCTTTCATAGGGGTGTCTTTATACTATCCCACATTCTTTCATAAACAGTTGAGCTCGCAAAAATACATCAAAACCTTTGAGTCTGCATCATCGCAATTTGTTTATTATTATTTAAGAAAACCAAAATAACGTGATCAAATGCGTGTCGGACACATATTATATCAGATTCCCGTAGCAGTTTTTGGCGTTGTCAGATTTTTCTACAATCTCGTTTGTCTTCTCTTTTTGAGTTATTTAAAAGTATATTCTTGCAAAAGTTGCATCGTCACAGATACAATTTTAACCAAGTTTGTAACTTGACTGTAACAATTTTCATTGAGTATATTTTATAAGTGCTATTAAGTCAAATTTTCTACAAGTTCTATATTTTGGGGAATGATATGACTAAATTAAATAAATAACTGAATTGATATTAGAATAAGACCAATTTGATGGTCGTTTAAAATCTGGCAACAATGTACCAATCTTCTCCCCTTGTACAAAGTCCTTCATATTTTCTTTTAGCTGAATTTTTAGTGTTTTTTGCTATATTTCAACAAAATTCGATGTTTAATTTTATTCAAAATGTATTATACTATCAAATTATGCGAATGTGTTTAAGTGAAAGATGCATTATATAAAGAAAAGATCGGAAAATACTGTGTGAAAATGAAAATAATTTTTTTTGGGAAACTATGTGTAGCCGTCAAAAAAAGACTTGTTGGAACGTTGTTTACGCATGCCATTTTTTGCACGAATACTGCAATATCGTAACTCCCAATTATAGTTTTTAAATTTTGAAAATTCTATCGTCTTTGTCATTAAGATTGAAACAAAATGGCATCGGTTCTAAATTGATTCTTCATTTATTAACAATTTCGTGAGCACATGATGGCTCATCACGTTGAAGATTGGGATTCAGCAACTGAAAATACATAAGAATCAACCATAAAATACGATGAAACTCAATCGGCCACGAAAACTCTTGAGCGCCTACATTATAACAATTGCAGGTACAAAACGAATAAGAATTTTTGTCAAAAAGTAAATAGCCAGTGGCGTGCCTTTTTTATCACAATATATTACGATTACTTGCTATGTACGCGCCCCTGGTGGTTTTAATAAAACTTGTTTCCCTGCGAGACCTGTGGATCATGAAAATTTTAACTAAAAGACAGGGAGTTTAAAATTAAAAAAAAAATTATCACCAGTAACGAAGTCTCCCTAATTTCCACCTAAGAGGTGGCACTTGTTTTTTGAAACACTGTATGCATAATTTTGTATTTCTTTTTATAGTTTTTAATTTTAGTAGCGACAATATTAAAGTCAAGAAATAAAAAAATCGTAAAAAATTTATATGTATATTTGTATGCAACTCGGTGTTAATAAAAATTTTATCGAGATATTTTCAGTGTGTTGACTGAAATAAAGAATGCAATTACGAAAAGTACAGAGTAAAGACCTAAAATGCAGAGCATATTGATAATTTCTAAGGCATATTAGAAACTTAAAAAGTAAAGTTTATTACAAACACACGCCTCCTAACAAATCCCTTTATATGATTAATAATTACCTGGCCATCATAACCTAAATAATTACTCTAGTACCTTGTCCAATGAAGTCAAATTGACCAACCTGTGTAATTAAAAGCAAGCATAATATGTGGCCCAAGAAGTGTTCTATGCTTTTTGAGTTAAAATTGTTCGCTTATGTAGAATCTCATATGGCATTTTTTTTTTAATTGGCACCACTGTAAGTTATAATCATATGAAATTTCATGTTGTTAGGAGGATTGTGAAATTCATTTTAAGAAGAAAAACAAAACATGCAATCATTCACCCTTAGAGGGTAGACACTTTAATTAATAATATAAAAATGTATGTATGTCTATGTATTAAGACAAGGTATTTTATTTTCCTTGCACCCGTTAAGAAAGAAGGCAGAAAGTATATTTTCTGCGAATTCCACTCTGTTTCTCTCTTCATACTAGTTTCGATCACCTAATAGCTTCATCAGTGGAGCTGTAACGAACCGAGAGCAAAATGCACAGAAAACAATTAGCCACTTAAAATCCCCATATCGTAAAATTTCGGCAGGATATTACCTGTGCGTGCGTGTGCATGTGGAGGTGCGGTGTACAGGTGTGCTTGTGCGGGTTCTGGCAGCTTCCTTTCCTTTACGGAAATAAAAAAATAAAATAGGCCGAAAATGTTCGTTTTTGCAACTCTATGTTAAAATTGACCCTAAACTAACAGCTACAAAGAAATTTAGGCACAAGTTACTTCTAAAGTAACCTAAATATAACTGATCTCAAATGTCAAAAGGAAAAAACCATTCCACTGACAGAAGTTCTTCAAAACAAGTACAACGCTCTCTATGTGTGACAACCAAAAATACTTTCTTACCAACCAAATAAAAGTAAACATGACATTAAAGGTATTGAGATTCTGTTTAAAAATGACAGTAAAAAAAATGTAAAATTCCTTTAAAGAAATTAAATTTTCAGGATATAATTTAAAATAGTTTTTATTTTATCCTTGAAAATTGTATTGCTGAATAAAGATCGTTATAAGTTTTTTGATTCTAAAACGAATTTCAAAGCTTGCTCATTTTACAGCGCTCTTTAAAAAAATTGAATTACTGATCGTTGAATCAGGAAAGGTTGGTTGTTCATCCTAGCTTACCCGTATATAATGATTGTTAATAAAGAGTTTCTCACAAATAAACCTAATGAAAAAAGAATAGAATATCTTAAATATCTCTCTCTCTAAACACATTTCTTATAATATACGTAAAGTACCCTGTTGTAAAATATTGGCATTTTAAAAATGATTTTTATTGTACTTTGATAGGTTTTACATTCTGTTCTTAAATTTTTCTTTCTCCAGAAATCTCTACTTCCGATTTAAGAGGAAGTAATCAACTCTGGCCATTTAAATGGAACGTTGACATTTTTGGATGAAGAATGAAAAATTAAGAGGGTATTTTACCTCATGTTACAATTTTCGATAGCCATCATCTGTCAAAAAATAATAAGAAGTTATTTCCTCATGATAATGGCTATATTCTTTTGAGTAATTATCAATTGATCAAAGTGAACAAAGTGAAACTGATAACTTCATGTTCTTTTGAATATGCATTTACTTGTCATTGGGCTGAAGAGATCATGATTACTTCAAGTGATCGAAGTGAAAGTGATAATGACTCAAAAGAATAGCCCTAATATCTAGAAACATTTTTAAGTAGGTACGAAATAAGCGGTTTATATAACGGGAATATGTCACATGATGATTTTGTTTTATTAATTCGATCTTTTCTTGCACTACAACCAATTTTGCCCGATCTCTACGTTGTTCCAAAGTTCTTAAAATTTTATTTTATCGAATGGCAAATGTGTCACATGTTCTTGATTGAGAAAATTTGAAAAAATTGACTTTTCACGATTCCTTCAATTTAATTTTTAATCTTATTTTTTGAACATCCTGTATTATTGGTTATAAAAATGTTATAAAAATCTAATAAAGAAGGCCCTTCTCAACAAGAAATCTAACCCAAATTAAATAAAAAGGCTTCCGTATAGGAAAAATTGATAATTATTTTAGGGCCTGCAAACGTCATTTTTGACATAAAAAATATTGAAAAGGTTCATAGCTTAAAATAAAGGCTAAAAATTCATTGCGAGAATGGGTCAATAAGAAATGAGAGATAAACTTGAAATAATATATAAATTAACCTGGCATAGTAAATCTGAGCATTACGTTACCTCTGAAGAATCCACATAATTTAAAGATGAACAGAATAAAAAGATAGTTTCTTCTCTTAATTAAGGAATTATAAAGTTAATGAATTAATAGATCTTGTGTAATACCCTAGAAGGAAAAAAATCACCTCTTTTTACTTGCTAAACATCTGACAAATTTTCTTGGTACACTCTTCAATTAGGCTATGTATTTGTTATAAATTCAATAAGTGTAGCAATTTCCAACTTTCATCGAATTTATAATGTATATAACAAATGTATAATGTCTTGATTACTAGTAAGCTCATAAAATCAATCATATAACCTAATAGTTTAGTGGAATTATCGCAAACTTGATTAAAATGGATTGCAAACGGGAGTTTTAGGTCAAAAGTAACCCCAAGGTCTTTAAGGACAGCACCATTCTCTGTTTTTGTGTTAGAGCATAATGGAATTGAGTAGAATTTATATTATTACATGTCATAACAAAGCACATTGAGGGGTAAGTTATTGGTTTCACATGCTACTCAAAATCATGTCATAGATCACTCTAAGCAATTTTACATCATCCGCAAATTGCAGAACATTACTTTAGTTGTTTACCCGTATACTATCGATGAAAAACAAAAAGACAAGTAGCCTAAGATAACTGATGGTCAAGGATATCTACATATTTCACCTCGTCTTTAAGATATGATTCCTAGATTAGTAATAGATTTCAGCTAAAGCCTTAATTAGCTAATTTGATTAATAAAATAAAATGATCAACCCAATCAAATTTCTGATAGATCAAGAAAGTCAAAATTCAAGATTAAAATAACAAATAACGTTTTTAATATATCATTTACCTCAGAACCACAGAAATTACAGTCTGAATTTACTGCTTTCCACACATTTTCAGTGATTTGCATGTAATATGTTAGGTATTGAAAAAATAATTTTCAAATAACAATAATGCCACTTTTATAAATATATATTTATTAATCTTAACTATTACATTACATAATTTATGACATAATCATATAAATTAAGAGGAACCATGCAGTTTGTTTAACATTTAGATCGATTTAAGGTGATCAAGAAAAAAGACTATTATAAAAACAAAAATATACCTAAACTGCAATTACACACATTTTTTAAGCTAGAAAAAAAATAATTAAAATACAAATCAATTTTTGTTTAAAAGAGTCAAGATTTAACATTAGGAAATATTGCAATAGATAAGCGATTTGTCATTTTACAGTCCATATCTTCTACCGAATCTCAGGAACACGTGGTCAACATCTTGTCTTTTTGCATTCAAATTGGCACTTCTTTCGTCAACGAATTTTGACGCATCTGCAAATAAAAGAAAAAATAAATTATTTTCGGAAATGTCTGTAACAATGTCTGTTAGAAGAATGTTCGTTTTCGATCATGAAATATAGAAGATGCCAAAAAGTTTCTTACAACAGTTGTAAAAGTATAAAAAACATTACCTACATTTATTTTATAATATTCAGGGTGACATAAAAGGCACGATAAACTAAATATCTAGTTTTTAAAGGAGACACACAAAATATCATTTTTAAACATATTAAAAATTTTGGACTTATCTTGCATTAGTATGTATCAAAATGAGACATCAAGGTTTGTCAACTGGTATAGGCTGTAGCATCTAAACAGTCCATCTTAGAGGAGAACGATTTGCAAGTTTCATAATTTCTCAAAAAATGTACTTTCAGTTAAACAGGGAGTTTATATTTTTAGAATAAAAAGCTAAGATAGAAACTGTTGGTAGATGTGTATTTTGGGTGCTATAGCTTATCAAAATGTTAAAAATGCTATTTTTGAACTACCCTATATATTAAAAAAATTATTTACGTTAAATTCTGCACCTTCTTTTTTTGTATATCTTATATTTATCAGAAACAAATAAATTTTTGATTCCCCCTTTTGATTTTTTTATTGTGAATAAGTTATCTTTAAAAAATATTTTATGAATCGATATATTCCAGTCCTTAATTTTTCTGGTGTGATATCGTTTTTAAAAGCAAAAATAATTTCATGTTTTGAAAACCTCGGTAAGCGATAAAAATTTTAAATATGGCTTCAGCCAGTTTGAGCACCTTCTGGCCCTATTTATATAATTATAGGAATTAAAAATTGTATAAAATTTATTGCTCCAAAGAATAAAAAAAGATAATATGAAAATGTCCGCTTAATTTTAAAAAAAATTATATAGGGTACCAAATTAAGTGAATAAAATTTTTATTACAATTAAGAAATATTTTCAAAACCTACTTCTGAAATAAATCCTGTGCCATTGTAAAATCAAATTTTAGGAAATGATAAATCTTTCGTCAAGTAAGCGTATTATTTCGAGAAGTCAGTCAAATATTCTTTAAAAGATTTTTTTAGATGTACAAAGGTAATACATCTTTATATCGGAATAATTTTATCATGTTTAAAAGTATTTCTATGACGAAAAAGACGTTAGAATAGTATGGCATCTGAACGCTTATTTAGCTACATCAATTTGTATAAATGCTTCAAAAAATAAAAAAAAAATATGTATATACTTACATCCGTCATTTTGTGATGAAGATTCGCTGAGAGCCTGTTCAATTGCGAAACATAGCTGACTTATTTTGGGGTTTAGTTCTTGTTGGATGCTATTTGGTGGGCAGCTTATGACTGAGGCAGACGTCATCCAGCAGCAGAGGAAGATGGCGACTAATCCGAAGAAAATTCTTACCACTGAATCTTGCATGTTTTTCTGAAAATGAAACGTAAAAATTAAGAAAAAAAGAATCATACCACAGAATATAATAAATATAAATGAAAGATTAAATTTATTTTAATTTTATTAAAATATTTCTTCTGAACTAACTTAATATTATCTTTAAAAATAACTTTAAAGAAATACAGAGAAATTTTACAAAGCCATCAAAACTATTTTTCCTTTGACGAAAACTTGCTGAACTACGCGGAACCGCTAAAGAATTTTCAGGGAAAATATTTTCTTTTAAATTGGAATTTTAACAGTTAAGGAAATTGTCCTATATGCAAGTTTTTATTTACAAAAATATTTGTGTTGTAGTAACGAGTTTTGCGAAACTTTTTCGTAATTAATAAGTAAAATTTATATTTTTACAAATTGACTGAAGCAAAAACAAAAATATTTTTTTAATTTAAAAGTTTTGAAACAATTTCAGTTACTTAAACTGCGGTAAATCGAACTTTACATAAAAAATCGCGGATAATTTCTGGTTTTCGTGATAGGAAAATATTTTGAAAACTCACTAGCACAATTTTTCACAGAGAAAATGTCACTAATAAAACACTTACTTTTTTGGAAACTATGAAGTTCTTTTAAAAATAATCCCGACTCTGCGTTCAAAAATCTACGTTGAGGGTTTATATAGGTAAAATCGCCTACGCCCTGCGCATAGCACTATCATTTTCTTTTTTTGTTCAACTGTTGCGTTGTTTCACAGAAGTGGATGGTCTTTTACTGGGTATTTTTGTTATAAATTTAGTTTTCTTTTATATTTTATATTTAATTAAAACCTTTTCATATTATATATTAATTGCTTTATTTTAATAATCGGATTTAAACAGTAATAACTAATAAAAACGTTGAGTTCGTATTTTTGGTCATTTTCAGTAAATTAGTTTCTACTAGTTTTTTATTCTACTAATTGATTTAAGTTAAAATCCTAATAAGTGATTTAAATAAATGCATCTAATTTTGTTTATTTCTATTTCAACGTTATTTACGAAATATTCAAGTTTAAAGTGTAATATATATATATATATATATATATATATATATATATATATATATATATATATATATATTTAGTTGGTTATTTTCTTGGGAATATGGTTCATTTTTATATTGAAACCACATATATACAGTAGTCATACTTATTGTATATATATATATATTTTTATTTCTCAGGACGTTTCGATTCTTTCGAATCATTTTCAACTGATGCGGATGCTACAAAAATGTACATTTTTAATATTATTATATATGGACAAAGAGGTTAAAAACTTACCAGAACAGAGATTTTTGTTTTAAACAATAGTTAATTACATCACAAACCAATTGTAGTCACTCACTCTTTTGTATATTCACTTTTTAAAAGTATTTTTAAAAGGCCAGTTAGAAGAATGGGCACTACATTTTTAACCCTATAACTGTCTTGACTTGACTGAATGTGGAACCCAGATGGTGTATGTTTTTTAGGCACTTTAAGTGGCGTAAAAAGTTTGGGTCTTTTAATGAAGTGATATTTTTCTGAACAGTATCGTGATTTAATTTAGAAGAATTGGAAGCGGAGAATTATTCTTATTTATTGTTTTATTTATTTTAGAAATTCCCTTATATTGGTTTATTTTAATATGTTGAAATAAATTTGATTTAAATTATTGATGTCTGTTTTATCGTTTATGGCATTCGGATTTTTTTTTATTGCAATCATTTCGTAAAATTCTCGTTTTCCTTTGTTAGTTTCAGTTTTCAAGATTTTTGTATTTTCATAATCAAAAGTGTGCTTGTGTTTCATTTCGTATTTTTTTAGGGCTGTAATATTTTTTTTGTCATATTTATGTCCATTTAGATGATTTTGCAGATACTGACTAGTTTGGCCGATGTAATTCGATGGACAGTCCTTGCAGGGTATTTGATAGACAATATTTGATTTTCTGTTTTTTGGAATGTCACTTTTTAATTTGCTGAAATTGTTTTTAAGTAAATTATGGCCCTTATGACTAGTGGTTATATTATGTTTTTTAAAAAAAGTTTGAAAGTTTTCGGAAAGTTTTGGTATGTATGGCAAGGAAAGATATTGTTTTTTGGTTTTATTGTGTTCTAAATTTTCTGTTTTAGTGTTTCCATGTTTGTATTTTTCTAGCCTTTCTTTAAAAATTGTATTAATTAGTTTGTTTGGGTAAGAGTTTGTCATAAGGACCTCTTTTGCTTTTTTGATGCAGTTGTTTCTATAATCGGGACTACTAAGGATGATGGCTCTATCGGCTATTCCAATTATTACTGATTTTTTTTGGGCCATGTGGTGTTGGGAATTGTAGTTGAGATAGCGACCAGACCATGTGGATTTTGTGTACCATTCAGTTAGTATTGTATTATTTTTATGATGCAACGTCATATCTAGGAAATTTATGTGATTTTTATTTTCAAATTCTATGGTAAATTGCAATTTTTCATGGTAGCTATTAAATTTGTTTAAGATATATGAATTTTGATTTTTTGATATAGCCGTTATGCAGTCATCTACATATCTGTAAAAGAATGGTAGTTTGAATTTTAAGCTGTTGATAACTTCAGTTTCTAGGTTTTCTAACGCTTGATATGGATGCACCCATCGCACAACCCTCAATTTGCTTAAAGAATACATTTTTGTATTTGAAATATGTAGAAGTTAGGCAGATTTCTACAGCTTCAAGAAAATCATCTAATGGTATATCAGTGTATTTCTTTATTTCTGACCATTTTTTTCTGATTATGTTTAAGGACACATTTATGGGTATATTTGTGTAAAGAGATACGTCTAATGAGATCAACATGTGGTTTTCTGGGATTTTAATGTTTTGTATTTTTTCCTTAAAGCTCCATGAGTCTTTAATGTAAAAATTATTTTGACCAGTGACATTTGCTAAGATATATAAGATATATATATATATATATATATATATATATATATATATATATATATATATAATTTCTAAAAAATGCAAAAAATTTTAAGAAGTTGTTTTAACTAATTTTAATCCTAAAATCCAGTATTTGCGCTACAAAGTATTAATACTTGTTATTTTTTTAGATTTTTAAATATATTTTATTTGTTTTTAAAGCTAGTATGTATTTTTTAAATTTTCATAAAACAAAATTATTATTATGTGAAATAATCAACAGAGTGATACTTTTTTTCGTATCATGTAACATTTTAAACATTTTCTTCGAGAGACACTGGCTTAATTTGATCACCCATTTAGTTTTACTATTTTATTGTGAAACTTTGTGGTCACTTTTTTCCTTTAAAAGCCAAAGAAATAAAATGAAACATGTTTTGTATAAAAACACGATATTTTTATGAAAATATTTAACAGCAGCTTATATAACTTTTCTCCAATAATAAACATGCTATAAAATTTATTTGAAGATGCATCAGAATACAATTGAATTTTTTCATGGAAAAACTATTGACTTTTAGAATCAAACTTAAACTGAATGGTATTTTATAGCTTTTTCGATCATTACCGCTGGAATTGGAAAATAATCCGGGAATGTAATTCAGTTTTCTTTAAGAAATATTTTATTTAAAAAAATATACCTTATTGCAAAAAAGAAAATAAAATTTCCTCTTTTTTTATAAGCTAGTATCGGTTTTTATCTGAAATTGTAGAGAAATAAACACTGAAAAAATCATTTTTTTAGCAAAATCTGTCAAATAATTAAAATTTAAAGTTCTGTTTTACCAAATTTTGGATTTTGAATATCCATAGAAGTACAAATAACTTTTTAACATGACATTTGTTTACATTTGGACAAATAATGACACTTTTAAATATTAAATTTTTAAATGACATTTGCAGATTAAAGCAATTGTAACAGGTTAAATATTTTCAATTATTTTTTGGTTTCTAATTATGCAAAAACATACTACAAAATTATTTTTTCTCAACTAAGGGATTAAAAAAATTTTCTATATTGTGCAGCCTTTTATATACATATACATATATATATATATATATATATATATATATATATATATATATATATATGTATATATATATATATATATATATATATATATATATATATATATATATATATATATATATATATATATGTATAAAGGGAAGTGAACCTTGGTAATAGCATCACCTGCGTATAGAGCATTAATTAAAATACAAATAAATGCATCTATACATTTTAATAATAAGTTTATCCTATATTTATTTTTCAATACCTGCAGTTGTTCTAGAATATTTTGTTTTAGAAATAACAATTGAAAATTCATGGAAGAGGGTAAAATGCAATAATGAAAATTGATGGTAAGACAGTGTATGTGTTTTAAATTTAATATCCAGTAGAAACAAATAGAATATAGTTTTGTTCGGTACATTGCAGCAGGTGGGTTGTTTATACCCATTGAAAATATATCCTTTTAATTTAAACTTAGGTTGTTTTAGAAAATTTTGATACTTAAATTTTTTTTATATAAGAATATTAATAATATATTTGTTATATATATATATATATATATATATATATATATATATATACATATATATATATATATACATTAATTTTATTTCTCTAAAAGTTTTTTCCCTTTTTCTACAAATTCGAGCTCTCGCGCATTTTATCACATTACTTCCCATTAATAAGGCCTGAATTTGTCTAAAGAACTGAGGCCAATCTTAACAGTGGGATGCAGTCAGACTTTTTTTCTAATAAAATCTTATTAAAAGAATCAATATATTGGTGGACAAGTTCTTAAAAGACTACGAATCTTAGCAGTGCCGACTGGTAAGGTAGTGTCACAATGCTACGATACTACTTAATTTCTGTAACACAATTTTTTTTTAAACTTTTCTGAATACTTTTTCCCTTGCCATATTTATTATTCGGACAATCGGCAACACAGGATAGTGCCATTTACTGATACGGTACCATAGAAGGGCGAAGATCTAACGGGGCTTATATGTGTGCAAAAAAGACGGAACTATGAATAAATATTTTCTGTATACAGCCATCTTTAAAGTTAAACGTAATTTTTGCCAAGCGCTAAATGATTGAGATGCTATTAAATTAACTGAATAAATAACAAACTTGTTACCGAGTGACAGATGATATTAGTTTTTTATTTTGGCATTCATATCTGTTTTGTTTGCAAATGGAAGTTCTAAAAAATTATTTTAAATGTAGCTTTAGTTATCCATCGTATACATGTTAAGGTACTTGTTTACATACATTTTTTCTACGTCAGTGTTTATTTTTGTTTTGTTACTAAAAGTCGTTTTATTTGCCGTTATGACTACAAACAAAGTTAGTTTTTTCAAGATCTCTTTTAGTACTTTTTCTTTAGAGGAAAAATTTAGAAATAAAGAATCAGGATGGCCATTGGAAAAAGCTTTTGCTGTTGGAAATTTAATAAAAATATTTATGATAAAAATAGTTGGCTCTACCGTTGTGAGGAAATACTTCAGCTGTTTTGTTTTATATGTGTGTTGTTTAGAGTTTCAAAACATGATCGAAATATATATATATATATATATATATATATATATATATATATATATATATATATATATATATATATATATAATTTTTAAATGCATACGATTATGTAGCTGTACTCTTCGGAGGAACCTCTACAAAGTTTCATTATGTTTTAGTATATAAGTTTAGTATATTTGTGTATGAAAAAGCTGTGTGCTACATTGGTGCCTCAATTGTTGACAGCTGAGAACAAAATCTCCCGAAAGTTCTGAGCAGTGTTTATCGATAATTAAATGTAATCCAGCAGAGTTTTGGCATAGATACGTGACTGTGGATGAGACCTGAATCCATCACTACATGCCTGAGTCGAAGCAGCTGTCAAAGCAGTAGACGGCGTCCGATGAGAATGCGCTATAAAAGACGAAATTTGTTTTGTCCGCCGAAAAGGTTTTGAGCCACTGTTTTTTTTAGGATTCTCAAGGCGTAATATTTATTGACTATTTAAAAACAAGGTCAAACAATCACAGGGGATTACTATGCAAAACTTCTTGGCCTATAAACTATAACCCAGGTAAGCAAACGTCTTAATTATATTTTTTTGATTATTTAAATATTTTTCATTTAATCACACAACCATTTTATAAAATGCTCAGAATTGCATTTTATAATCAGCATGAAACTTGAAAAGCGGTATTTTTAATTAAATGGAAACTTCAAAAGTAGTCATTTAAAGAAATCATGACTATTCATTAAAATGTTAAGGCTCTACGGATATTGTGGACTCCCTAACAAGTTTTTATCTAACATCGCTTTAAATTTTTAAATATTTCAGGTCATTCTACTAACAGTATTTTCTATTATCCCAATTCAATTTGTTACATGTTCTAAATTTTTAAATAGCAATTCACCGTAACAAATCGTTTAAAACTAGACATTCCGCAGAAACCTTTATACTTCATATCCCTAAATCCCCAACCTAATTAAAGTCTTCATGTTTTAAAATGCCAAATAAATAGTAAAATTTTTTTGCAAAAGTTCAAGATATTAAAAAATAAAGATAAAGAAAAGATCTTAAATTTATATTTCAAACTGCTTCGAAGTACAATACTAATGAAAGTAAGTAACTAGAAAAATTCAATATTCAAAGGGTGGTTCAGGTTAGTTTTTACTTGTCGTGATTTCTTGGCGTATTTTTAAGTATTACAGATTACTACAAATATGAAATTTACAATCAATATCAACAAAAAGAGGCTTTAAAAAGTTTTTATCGGCAAATATTGTTAGAAATTATTTACATATTAAAATTCACATAATAATTTAGGCAACCAAAAATTCATAATTTATTGCCCGGTAACTTTATTCTCCAGTTGACGTATTGATTAGCATGTTATACCACTTTAAATAATGCAATTAGAAAAGGACAGCATATTATCGGTGTATATCAAGAAATGAAAGAACACGGACTATTTATCACACTTTTTCAAATATAAATAAAAATATTATCACGTTAGTCACATACACAGGCCCTAGTTTTGAAAATTTGTTAATTCTACAGGAGAATGCGTTGAGTATAGAATAAATAAATTAAATGTATATGGAAATATTTTTCTTCAAACTTATTATAGATTCAACTTTTCTTACATGCGGTGATAGAGGTAAATGAGGTACGAGGATCTGATGAGCAGTTTCATGATATCATCATTTTGACTATGCCATTTTTAAACGTCTTCTTTCTTCTGTAGTTCCTGAGTGTTTAAGGAAGCTGTTTCAGGTTGTTTTTTTTCTGCCAGGGCAAATGTCGGCAGCTTTAGAATAAACGAAGAGGAATTTCCACAACTAAGAGGAAGAAGAAGAAGAAGAACATCAGCAACAATAGCAGCAGCAAAGATAGGAAGAAACCACGGAAAGGACCTTTCTGCCTCCAATGCAATTAACGTGGACGAACTAACACAATTTATGCGTGATTTTGCAGAAGTAATTAAAAATGCAACCAATAAATTAGAAAAACAACTTTAATTATAACTTTTATCGATAACAATTTGGATAATTATAACTTTTAATTAAATATATAAAATAAATAACTAATTAAACGAGTTCCTTTCACAATAAAAAAAAACAACTAATATTTTTTGTTTTAACAGTGATTAATTATTATTTTCCCATTGTTTACTATGTAAATTATTTTTAGAACATCTAAAAATGAAACAAAATCGGCAGCTTAAAACGCCAAATAATTCTCTTATTTAGGCTCCGCCCGCATAGTGAGGGGAGGTTATTAAGAGAATTTTCAGACTGCCGAGAAAACAAATAACACAAACGTAAAAATAAAAATCGGTTATATATAAACGCGAAATTTCACAGCAACCTTATATTCCTTGCAACATCAAAAGGTTTTTTTGTCAATTTTTTCCTTGTGATTAATAAAAAACGATTAACAACCCATAACAACAATAAATAACAAAATATTTTTAGGCTCACGCAATAATTAAGCAGAAGTAGGGCAGTTTGAGGTTGCTAGTCTAGCTTACATATCAGAACATTAGTAACATTAGTAGTCTTAATAAACTAGTACAGGTTAGACCCATGCGCGGATCAAAAGGGGGCGGTGGGGGCGATCGCCCGCCCTCCCCCCAAGAGCTTTGAGTTCAGGAAAATAGACCCAATTTGCTTCTTATACTATAGCTTATTCAAGAACTAGAGAGAGTAATAAATCATTTTTAATCTATTTAAAGAGTGAGGCACACTAAAATAAAAATATATAAAAAAATAAAAAAATATATAAACAACATTAAACAATAAAATATAAGAAAAACACAAATTTAAATAATAAATTATATTGTATATTATACACTGGTAAACATCACGTATAGAATTCTTAATCAAAGTCAGTGAAACTATTTTCACTCAAATTAATTATAATTGGTTCGTCTATCCCACCGATCATGAAATCGAGTTTCCACATTTTCTTTTATTCTTTTATTATAAGGATTTTTCTCAATTTTCTGCAGTAACTTTATTCAAAAAAATCTTTCAAAAGTTCACTTAAATTACTACTTTTGTAAATTGTGTTATTTCTAGCAACTCTTTCTTTTACTTGAGAGAGATATTTCCTTCTCCAACGGACATTTTCCGGACGATCTATAAGAACAGATTTCCTGTCTGGTTTTTTCCAGCAAAAATTATGTTCTCTGAGCAATTTCCAGAGCTTAGTTCTTTTAATTTGAGGTAAATCCCGATCTTTATTGATTTTAGTTAGAATTTTGTCGACGGTTGGGATCTGCTTCTCATAATAAAATGTATGTACAGCTCCTTTATTGCAGTTTTTATCTCCTCTTCCAACGAGGTTTTTCGTCTGCTTGTGATCGAATGTGACTTGGGAGTACTAAAAACTCTAGTCGTTTTTTTTCTCCTTCAGTATTCGGTACATGTTGGAACACATCTCAATAGAGCTTTTACCATTATTATCTAGATATTGATATCTTAAGGTATCATAAACATTCATCGTAATAAGTTTTTCGTTGAGGAAAAAATGCCCTGGTTTAACGATTTTAGAATAGATATAGATGTGGAAGCCATATCTTTTGGGTATCTCACTAATCTCAAATAATATATAAAAACAAGCACAAACATGATAAATTACTAAGGACACACTGTGAGGTGTACTTTGCTTAGTGACAAAAATCAAATTGAACTATCAGAAATTTTATTGTTGCAGTAAATTTATAAATCTTATAATATTTAAATATAATTAAATTTAATTAGATTTACGGCAGTCCTCAGTTACCTGCGGCACTGGAGCAGTTTTATTACTCTCTCTAGTTCTTGAATAGAATATAGGAATGTGTATGCTTGCGAGCGCCCCTCCCTTTCCCAAGAGCTTTGAGTACAGGAAAATAGGCCCGATTCTGCCTCTTATTCTAGAAATATATATGTTATTCGCATTTTCACCCCCTATCGGCAACTTGTTTTTTCTTGTGATCGCACCCCATCTCTCCAAAAGCTTCAAATTCAGAAAAATAGATCGGACCCTGCCTTTTACAGTAGAAATGGGAATGTTGCTGGTGTCTCCCCCCCCCCCCCATCCCCCCCGTCGACAACTTGCTTTCGCTTGCCATACTGTACTCCCCCCAAAGAAAGAGGCTAGATCCACCCCTGCTTAGACCTGCCGGCTCAGCTGTTGCTGATGTTCTTCGCCGCTGCCATAAAATTACGAAGCTGTTGGTGTGAAGGCACTTTGTATATTATTTTGTTTATAATACTTCAATTTGTAAATGTGGCAATACTAAAGAGTTTTAAAAATGAATGGATACATGAAATAATTTTAGATCCGTGGTCATATAAAACTTCTTTTAAACTCATATTTGGGACGATCCATTTGAAATTACCCAGATAGAATAAAATTTGTTGGTTATTTTCGATTTTCCTAAATTTTCTACCAGCTACTCCCTAATATTAGGAGTTTAAAACTATGGTTAATACATTTTTTAGCCTCATGCTTTTTTTTGCGGTTTATTAAAATAAAATTTTGAGCATTTTTGTAAAAAGGAACAAATAACAGAAAGTGGTTCTCTTATAAATCTATAAAGAAAAATTTAAGGTGAGTTTTTAATCCTTTTAGTAACTTTCAATCACTAAATGTCCTGTTTTAAGTTAATTTTCACTTTATATTTGTGATTTTTTTCCTTCGTTTTCCTCACTACTTAGATAATATTATGTAAGTTCACAAAATCTAGAGCATATCATTCTCATAATTTTGGCCTTTAGTTTGTTTTGATATCTCTAAAATTAACAAAGTTAAATACATTTGCACAACACTTGTTTTTAGCCAAAAAACGGTTCCGAAGCAAACTTAAAATAACAGCCAAAAAAAGTATGATCCTAAAAATTTTTTTTAACCATAGTTTTGAGGAGTAACTGGTAAAAAAATCTGGGAAATCAAAAATGTTGATCAGCATAATGTACGTGATTTCTAATGAATTTCAACCAAATTTTTATTACTTGGAAATAAATTTTCCAATAAAAAATCTCACACACTCTATATTTCCAAAATATTATCAGGTAAATGATTAGAGGAACTTTCTCTTTATTTTTAGCTCCATGCTTTCGTAATAATTTTCAGAAAAACTCAGATGATATTGTAAAAATATTGAAACAATTTCGCTAATGTGCATAATCTTTAAAATAATGATTTTCATCTTCCCAATTTAGACACACTTTTATTAGATAATGCACCTACACGTTTACAATGTTGTTTTAAGATATCGTAAAAAGGATGCCAATCTGTTTGTTTGACAATATGAGATAATGTCAATAATATCAAGCTTTTTTCAAGAGGGAATTGATTCTAAATAATTATAGTATTTAGGCTGGATTAGGAATAATTAACAACACACGATAATTATCTATATCTATGCATATGTATAGAAAATTGAATTTGCTGGTTCATACCTAGAATTTTGCTCACTTGTAGCCTTGAGGATTATAATAAACAAAAAAAATCATAAATTGATAAAACGTCACTTTTAATCGCCCTTGTTAAGGAGCACAAAATTGAATGACAGACATTCAAAATTAAGCAGATGTTTAAGTAAGGATATAAAATTACTTAAATTTATAGCTAGTTTCACTAAAAAGACATCATTTTTAAACCCGTCCCATGCAAGTTAGACTTCCTAGTGGGCCACTTTATTTTGCTTATAATATCGTCAAAATTGGCATATATACATGGTGTCTCACAATGACCGTCCATTATATTATACCGGGAAGTAATCCGACTTAAATCCTGTAAATTTGTATAATGGGATTTTCGGTGACTTTTGGTTCTACCGGAAGCTGTCCGAAACTTACTTATTTTAAATGGATCTCTCGGTATATATTTTTCTTTGTATTCCCTTCTTCATTTCCAATAATTTTCTCTCAAAGTTTTGCTTGCTCTACTCTAGCCGCTTTTTTTACCGTTAACGGGTGTCTCTAAAATTGAATATCGTTTCAAAAATAAAATAGTGGAACTCGGAATTCCAGTTATGGTTAATTTTTCCAAATACGATGCTACATTGTTGATTTATTCAGTACATAGGTAAGAATATTCCTTATTTGTCCATATTGGGTGTCCCCTATACCTAGATAGAACAGTTTTTTTATTCATGGCGAGTGAAACAGAATTATAAGTCAAACATGCAGAGTTTTCAGTAAGATATATCCTAGCTTAACACCAATAAACAGTAAAAAATTTAGAGACTTTAAAACAAATCATCTCATTTACCTAGGCGAAAGCCACATGGCTGTATTTTTCTAAATATGCAGCAAGCCTGACTTTAAAAGCTTTTTCAAAAACCTGCGACACCACTAGTACTAATGCTATCAGTCTGTAGGTATCCATTGCTATAACATCGCCCTGTTTAAATATCGGTATAACAGAAGCATCTATTAATATTTCGGGAAAATACCGTTTTCAAACGATAAATTTAGGTTACCGGAAATCTCGTCCCGTCCTGCAGATTCTTATTCGATACAGAAATACAGAAAATTTTGTTCATCTCATTGTTATATTATAGAAGCGAATATTAATCTTGTCAAATATATTAAAATAATAAAGATAAGACCTGCAAAGAGCAAAAATGCGGAGTTCATAATTTAAATTGTGGTTCATACCAAAAAAGTTACATAGATTAAACAGAATTAAAGAGCATAAAAGAGATACTTACACAAAAAACACAATTTAGAGTATGCAATACATATTTTATCACAAAACCACAGCTTTGATGAAAACTTCAAAATACTACAAACCGAAAATAGAAGCAAAAAGTTAGCTTTATTGGAATCATTAGAAATGAACAAAATTAACAGTACAGATAACATTATGAATGACTAACTAGATCTTACTAATTCACCATTGTTAAATATATTCAATAATACTAATTTGTTAACCTTTCATTTTTTAAATAGGCAGTTGAACACCTTTATTATTATTTATTTCTTAGCTTTATTTGTCATTGCCAATTTTGACATCTGTGTTTGTTAAATTTTAATTTTAATAAAACAGCTTTTATCAAGAATGATGTCTTAGAAAAGTTGATAATTAAAATTTTCCTTAACACTTTCTTCATGTAACATAAATTAAAAACAATTTGTGCAATACTGAATTGTCTGTTTATTTTGGTTAAATTGAAGATTTTTAAAACTTTTAATATTTTTAAAATGTAAATAAGCCAAACATTATATTGGAAATTTAGTACCAATATCGGGTTAAATTTTAGCAACAACTGACCCAAGCTGATATCGTTTCATGAGCTAGTTTCACAGAAGAGTAGTGGCCTGATTACAATTTGAACATGGCTCTAATTTCATAAACGGGAAACTACATTTGAAACCATAATACGCTAGACATAGCGCGTTACGTCACGGATATCGCAGAGTATTAAAAGTTATAAAAATGGAATGAATAGAAAAAGTGATGACGTCAAACAAAAACATGCTTGAATTGTTTTTTCGTAAGGTAGTTTTGACACCGTTATTCGCTAGAACTCACTTAAAAAAAAACACTGTAATTTCAAAACTAAACAATTTTGCTTAATATTCAACCCATACACACTACAATTTACAAGGAACAACTACTGAGGACAAATATTTTCAACATATCCTTCTGTTAGAGTTAAAGCGCTGTCATACGTCCTAACCTGTGATTACAGTTCTCAAGAAGCCTACAAATCAAAACGTGTAAGTATTTTGAGTTGTTGTTCTTCATTAAAAATACTTTACATTGTAAAACTTCGGCTGAAATATTCCCATCTATTACATGTATGTCTTCTATCTGAAAATAAACGAAGCTATTGAAAAACAACACAAGCCTTATTTACTCATTAGTATTTATTTTGCTCTCTTCAAAGTATTCCCAGTCTTCAAACGCCCCCTCTTATGTACTTACATTCGCCAAACATTTCTCTTTTCCTATCTTCAATGCTCTCAAATCGATGTTCTCACAGTGGAAATTTGAACTTTGAAACCAAAAGGGAGCCCCACGGTACAATATCAGACGAATATGGCTCACCCAGACGTCCCATAACGGTTGAATAATATTCCTTTTTAATCTTTTGGCTCTACAGAAGGAATTCTGGGTGGATCACGCCTTGAGAACGGAAAAAGTGAGTTTGACATTGATTTTAGACTTGTTTTGACACGTTCTGATTTTTATGATGTTTCCATGTCTAACTTGTTTACTCGCATCTTATCGTCGGTAATAATGCATTTCAAGAAATTTGAATCACTGGTTGCATTGAAGATTATCAGAAGCGATTAACAATTAACGACGCGTTGTATCCTGAATTTTTCTATTAAAATCACATGGTTTTGAGTTTTTGGGGTTCCTAACTATCTACCCGAGACACTACGGTTTTTGAAGATTATAACCCTTGCTTAAGCACTGTGATCATCGTGACCTGATGCTGACTAGGATGCGGATCATCAATGTCCAACCAAGCTTGTTGTAGCGTCATGAAATTTCACTTGATTTTCACTTACTAATTTAAAAAAATGATACATGCGATTCTTTTGTAAAATGATCTGCCTTTTTATTTTTTTATTTTCAAATTTATTTCCAGTTAGTTCAGGTTAGTTTTGTACCCTCCCTACAGGGTTGAAATAAAAAATGAAGCATCACATATTTCATAAAAATCGCTTAAAGCCGTCAATTTTATTTTTTTAAAATGCTTTTTGAAGAAAATAAAATATTATGTAGAATGGATCAAAAATGTGTTAGGTGCTTCAACTCAAATTTATGAAATGAAACACATTGCGTATTATTACACATTTAAATTTAACCATACATTTTAAACATTTGTCATAAACTATGCATTATACCTATGTTTAACTGTTTTCAAAATATTTACACTTTTGGCTCTTAAAATCATTTACTGATTTACCTGTATTTGTGGTAGTCTAAGATGTATGCAATTTTGAAATTATCTATCTGTTAGCATCAAATCAATGCCATTAAATTGTTACCCAAATTTGAATTTTTCTGTTCTGTTATTAAATTCAAAATACACCTCTCTAAATTTGAACGCATAGAAATTTTGATTATGATGGGTTGTGAGGATAAAATCAGAAGTCATAGGGAAGTAATATTTTCAATGATAAATACCCCTATCGCTAGCCTATTAGCAAAGATTAAACAATAATCTTTGTTATTAGTCAATCGATAATGTTTAGGGAGAAATGTTCTTCTAAAGATAGTGTTAAAAGTGTTAAAAGTAGTGGTCCTGATATGTCCGATGAAAAAAATTTAAACATAATGACTACAGGAAGTTCTTTATATCTGTACTACCCAAGTTGGACGTGACTACGATTACTCATCGCATCACCATTACTAAATAAAAAAAAATAAAAGTGGCATCTCTATAAAACACTAGTTTTCCAAGAGTTAATGGAAGGTGACCCAGAGAGGCGAGAGTACTTTTGTGAAGTGATGATATAGCTAACATATATTACCGCAAGATTTATCTGCAGACTTTGCTTTTCAGATGAAGCTACTTTTCTTGAAATGAGCAGGTCAACAGATAAAACTCTAAGTGAAGGAAAATGCTGATTAGATTGAAGAAAATCAGACCCAGTATAATAAAAATTAATGTCTAGGCGGGCATTGTTGAAAATAAAATAATCTAACCATTTTTTTTTATAAAAGCCTTACTGGAAACAGATCTAATTCCAAATAATAAAGGACCCTGATTTACCAAGTTTAACCTTATGGTTTCAACAGTACAGTGCTCCTCCGCATTATTCAGGTTATGTAAAGGAGTACTTTAATAGAGTGTCCCCCCAGATCGCCCAATTTTAACCCTCTGGACTATTTTTTGTGAGGACATGTCAATAATTTAGTTTATAAATCTAAACTCGATTCGAAAGTTACAGTTAAGGAGCCCATTCGAAAAGTAATACGAGAAATTTTAGTAGTACAAAATATAACAAAGGGATTTTTAGATCGATTAATCTATTGCAGAATAGTTGTTGCATTCAATATCTTAAAAAAATGGCTGTTTTTTTTATAGTTTCTCATTTACATATTTTGTTTTAAAAACCAAAAGAGTAAATATTTCACAAACAGTTAAACATAGATATAGGACATATTTTGTAAGAAGTGTATAATATTTTCTTTTCTAAAAAAATTCACTTCTAAATATAAAATTGACGGGTCCGAGCCCTTTTTCATCCAATAAGCGAAGTTCCATATAAAAGTCTGATCCATTTCTTTATCACAACTCTGCATATTAACGCTGTACTACAGATATTTATTGTAAAAATCAACAGAATTGTACAATCGACCGAAAATATAAAAAATAGAACATATTCAATTTTCAAATGATTTTTTATCTTTTGAATAAATCTTTTTTGACAATTTTTAACATAATGTTCGTTTTATTATTTATAGGAATAGGAAGCAAATATGCCTGATTTATACATTCCCCTTTAAATTTTTCATAAAAGGACAACCTCTGGGAAAGTAGGAGTAAAAGATACTAAATATTTTCCTTTTGTAGATTTTATGCTCTCACCGGAAAATCCATGTGTATTATCACAGATAAATTTCTTCAAAGTGCATTTATTCCGAGCATTTTATTTCTCTAAAATGACCATTGATTTCCTATTCCTTTTACTGGAAATGATATTTAAAATTAAATTAACACTATTTCTCAAATGGATAGTCAAAATTAGTAATCCTAATTGTTGTGTATTTCTTTTTAAAAATATGATTGAAAGAAACTATTAATAGTAATTTCTCAATAGATGGGATCAGGGGCGGATCCAGCTCCTCTCTTGGGGGGGGGGCGATGATATCACAAAAGTTCAGTATGTCAAGAAAGGCAAGTTGTCAACGGGGGGGGGGGGGGGGATGCAAGCAGCATACTCATTCCTAATATAAAAGGCAGAACGGGTTCTATTTTCCTGAACTCAAAGCTCTTGGGAAAGGGGGGGGGGCGATCGCAAGTTCACACATTCCTATACTCTATTCAAGAACTAGAGAGAGTAATAAAACTGTTACCGAAACCTCCGAGGTCCTGCTCCAGTAACTGAGAACTGCCGTAAATCTAATTTTATTTCATTATATTACTGCAACATAAAAATTCTGATAGTTTAATTTAATTTCTGTCAGTGAGCAAAGTACACCTTACAGTTTGTTCTTAGTGATTTATCTTGTTTGCGTTGGTTTTTATATATTATATATCTAGATAATAATGTTAAAAGCTCTTTTGAGATGTGTTCCAACATGACAGGAGTTGGAAAATCTACTATGTACCGAATACTGAAGGAGAAAAAACGACTGGAATTGTTAGTACTCCCAAGCCACATTCGATCGCAAGCAGATGAAAAACCTCGTTGGAAGAAGAAATAAAAACTGCAATTAAAGGATTTGTATATACATTTTATAATGTGAAGCAGATCCCAACCGTCTACAAAATTTTAACTAAAATCAATGAAAATCGCGATTTACCTGAAATTAAAAGAACTGATCTCTGGAAAATACTCAGAGAACTTAATTTTTGCTGGGAAAAACCAGATAGAAAATCTGTTCCTATAGATAGTCCGGAAACTGTCCGTTGGAGAAGTAAATATCTTTCTCAATTAAAAGGTAGAGTTGCTAGAAATAATACAATTAACAAATTTAGTAATTTAACTAAACTTTTGAAAGATTTTTTTGAATAAAGTTATTGCGGAAAATTGGAAAAAATCCATATAATAAAAGAATACAACGAAATGTGAGAACTCGATCTCATGATCGGTGAGATAGAGGAACCAATTATAATTAATTTGAGCGAAGATAGTTTCACTGACTTTGATTAGGAATTATATACGTAGTGTTAATAAGTGTAAACTCAATTTATTATTTAAATTTTTGTTTTTGTTGTATTTTATTGTTTAATGTTGTTTATATGTTTTTTTTTATATATTTTTATTTAAGTATGTCCAACTCTTTAATTTTATATATATTTAATTCCAATTAGCCGTAAGTTTTTTTCTTAAGCGTGTAGAATTAACATGTTTATCTTATTTTTTTGGGGCTATCGTATTTCCATATAATAAAGTAAATTAAATTAAGATATCAGTACAATAGAAATAAAAATAAGTAGGTCTAATTTTAATTACAACATAAAAAAGTAATTACATTTGAATCCCTTTTTAGTGTTTAATTGTAATACTGCAGATGGTTTAAGAAATAAATAATCTGAAACGTCAAATACCCTAAAAATGTTTTTAATTAATAATAAAATGACCGATAGCCCCAAAAATATTTTAATATTATATGGACAAATTTATTTTTTTATATATGTTTACCTTTTTGTATTTTTGACAATGGATATTTTGTAAGTATTTAAATTATAACTTCGAATTTTTTGACAGAATAAGGCTACGTTTTAGTCCATTATTATAGATCGGTATTTTTGATTATAAAATTTCTAACCCATTCCTATGAAAAATATATGTGTCTAACTGATTTTGCTAAAGACACTGGACTAAAGAGCACAGGTAGTTTGCGAAGAGAAAAAGGATAAAAAATGATTTATTACTCTCTCTAGTTCTTAAATAAACTGTAGTATAAAACGAAACATCGGGTCTATTTTCCTAAACTCAAAGCTCTTGGGGGGGGGGGGGCGATCGCCCCCACCGCCCCCCCCCCCTTGGATCCGCGCCTGGATGGGATACATTCGTACATACATACATTCATAATACTATGAAGAAAAACATATACTATAATTTTGCATATCTGAGAAATAAGTAATTTAATATTTTCGTTCCATTTTATCCAATATATTCCATATTAATCCACATGGTAACTGACACTGAAAGTGCTATATTAGAAATGATTACTTACGCCGATATTGTGTGGTGGCGTAGTAAACCCAAGTGTAAACACCGTCTTTACTAGAGCACTGGTATTAATCAACTTACTTCCTCCTTACTTGTATATAGAAAACGAGACCTTGTAGGCTCTTTATCGTCTCGGTTGCCTAGGACAGCTAAGATCTGGAACTGGCAGCTACCCGTGTAGCTGGGGAAGCATGGTGGAGAGGTGACTCTCACTCTTTATGCAAACAGATTACATGCCGCCGGTTTTGAAACCTAACCACTATCTTAAGATACTTTTGTCAAGCAGAAAGGACTGAGAGGAGAAGCGACTCTTCCGAGAAACAGATGGTGGTTTTTAGATGGATCTCGGTAACATGCAATAATCTTTCAGGCAGAAATTTATGTTATTCTGCAATTTGACTATTTCTGTGAGGGGAGCATAAACAGAAATAATACCATAAACATATGCTGGGACAGGAGAGCTGGAATATTGTCACTCAAGTCTAGTATGACTGGTGTATGAAGGGAAGGATGTACTGAATAGTCTGAAAAAGAACGTCTGCATAATCAGACTCGTAGAAGCAGATCATCTGGCAGGGATGAAATTAGCGATCGAACTATTTGGACCCCAACCAGTTCTACCTGTTCCAATTACCGTCGGTAAGAGGGAACTAAAACTGTTGCTAGAAAGCGAATTTATTGAATTCTGGATGGAGGCCCCTGGAATGAGGTGTACCAAGGAACACATAACTAGACTTCTTACCTTAACAGAAAGCTTCTCTTCCTGGAGAGGAGTGAACTGTTAATCATGGTAGGACTACTGACAGGACATTGTCACCTGTGAGGCCATCTCCATAACATTGGTATCATGAATAGAATGAATGTGTAGATGGTGTCTGGAGGAAGATGAAACTGTTTGACTATGTCCTCAGAAAGTGTCCAGTACTCTACGGACTGATGCAAAGACGTTTGGAAATACAATATTATCACCTGAACCCGTCTGGCATGGATGAAGGTTTTACATTCGACTGATAGATCTTTTTTTATATATATGTACGTTGATTACTCCGGAACGGCTGCACCGATTTGAATTAAATTTATTGCATTATCTTTAGGAAGTTGCTGCGATGATTCTATATTATTTTGGTGAAATTGGTTCAGTAGAATCCAAAATGGCACTGTCCGATATTCTCCAAAATTCGTATCGGAGATTTCGGGATCATACATAACGAATATAAAGTTGTTTAATAAAAAATTCAGAATAGCGGATCCAATATGGCGGATTAAATAGTTTGCATTGGTCGATTTTGCCCAAAATTGGTATTTTTGAGTGTGTAAATTATGAATTAAAAGTTATTTTAAAAAAATTAAATATGGCGGATTTAATATGGTGGAAAGTAACTGGTTTTCATCCACTTATTATTTTAAGGGTAAATTTTTTTGATAAATGGTTTTGATATAAAATTTGTTAAAAGTGATACTGATATGAGGATAAGTTCAATACTTTCCTTGTTAGACAAGAAAATATTCTTTCATTAATTTGAATCATTGTTTAAGAATTCTGATTTCCCCTATTTAGAGATACTTATTTTACTTAATTTGTTAACTACTGAGGAAACTAATAAAATTCATATTTCTATTACGAGCAATCTCTTTGTTTTTCGTAATTTATCAGTTACTTTACAGTTTTCAGCTGCTTAGGGTAAGTTTTATAAAATATAGAAGAAGAACGGATTAGCCTTGGCCTAAGTTAATATTTTGTTGCAATGTATACTGAAGATTTTATGTCCTGAGGGTGTAAGAGCGAGAGCTTTAATAATATTTATCTTAAAAAATATTTTTAAATTAACTTAAGATTCATTTTCAATAAAGCTTTATCTTGCCAATTTACGCCCCCGTTCATTATTAAAAATTGACTTATGGAACAATATATCAACGGGACAAGTCAAACAGTTTAAAGAACCAATCATCATTATAAAGAATGATTTATAGAAATGGATAAAATAGATCTTTATTGAATGTTCTTATGTATACAGGGTGTTTTTTAAGTAATATAAACCATCAAAGAAGACGTGCGGTATAGAATAAATTTATTATTTAAAAATCTCAGGGTTTTTTGAAAAATAGTTGTGTTATGATCAACTCTCCCTATTTTTTGTGTACTTTTAGACTCCCTGCAAAATTCTGAACATTGTTTCTATTATATATCCTATACTTAAATGTAAGCGTGTTCAGTTGGTTAATTGACAGTAACTTAAGTGATTATAAATTCATTCTGAACATTCATGGCTACTTCTGTAGTAATTAATAATATTTCTTGAATAATCTGACCTTTTTAAGTCTTCTTTGTCAATCGGTTTAGTTTGGACACCTCGGCAGCCTCTTAATAGGTCTCGTTTGACCAATCCACCTGTTTGTGAAAACATCAGTAAGAAAAGTGTGAAGTTTGTCATAAAAAATTAAGAAGAAAGAAAAGAAAACAGAGATTATTAATTATTTTTCTTTTGTTCAGGTGACTTTATCGCTAGGATGATCTCTGTCTTTTAGAGCGTTAGTCCGGTTTGCTCAAAAAGGGGCAGGAGAATGGTTTTAGACCCTAATAGTTAGAATAGAGATATTAATTACACCTAATCTTGAAGAGAGATTCTGAAATATTGTGTGCAACTGTAAAATAATCTAATAAATAAATAGAGGATTGACGAGTCGAATTTAAATTTATCTTTTCTAGTTCAAGTCTAGAGTGGTTCGAGAGAACTAGGATTGTTTTCTGGCTTTAAAAGAACGTGCCGGATCGTCAGGTGGTTGATGACCTGTTAAACTTAGGGTTGACAAAATGTTTTAAGTTTCTACCACAATGTAAATAAGCAATCAGAAATTTTCTTTGAAATATTATGGGGAAAAACAGATGTTACTTCTTGTGAAGCCAAGGAACATTAGTGGCCAATCATACAAATATGTGTTTATTTTACAAGCGCAACTGGACCTACTTACCAAGATTTACACGTACGTGGCGCTATTATTCAACAAAGTAATCACTAAATGCGTTTCACTTGATATAATATTAATACCACATAAAGGAAGAGAATAAACAACTTTTTAAATATCTGGGGCTACTTGTCTAACCTTTGTTATAAGAATAAAGAACTATTGGCGTAAGATTTTAAATAATTTCTGCACGGTGCGGTAACACAAAACAGATAAAACCAAAACCTGAGGTGCTGAAAATCCAGGAATCACAATCCTGGCAGTGGGGTAGATCTGGATACTCGAACGCTCGATCATTAACTTGTGTCTAATGATTAAACTCGAACGTCATGGATAACAGTTCGATGACTCAAGGGCCAATAAAAAGAATGAAAAGAAAAAGAAGAAAAAAAGACTTGCAACAAAAAAATGACATTGTAATTTTTGGCCTAAGAACAAAGTCAGCGCATTTATTGACAATTCTAGAAAATAAGATAAGAAATGAAAGTAAGGACTTACTAAGGGTGTTGTGTGGCTTTTCATGATGAGACAAGGAACTCAAAACCGGGCATATTCCCAGCATAACAAGATTCGTCAGAAAGAACAATGTTTTTTTGACAAAAATGGGATCCGGAAAATACATTTTTTGTAACAGTTCACATACATGACTCTTGTCATAACATCATCTTCATAAAGTTCTAGTAGAACTTGGGTGCTGAAAGGGTGGTACTTATTAGTACGCAATATGTTTAATGCCTTTGCCTATATTTATTCTCCTTTCGGGCATTTAATGGAAAGAATATACACAAACAATTTACTTCCTGTAAATACAACTCTGGTTTTCTCACCATACGCGTTTCGACCACTTAATGGCCTCATCAATCGAGCTTCATCGAATCAAGAGCAACAATCGCAAGAAACAACTGTCTATATAAAATATAACTCCCAGATATCTCGGGAGAATATTAAACCTACCGACTTTTCGATGTCAGACTGAAAAATACAGTCAAACGACACCTATACATCCATTGGAGACTTACAAAACTTAAAAATTAAGATTTCAGTAAGAAATAAATAAATTTATTGGACGTCTTGTTTAAATAGCTGCCTATAGTTATTTTCCTTTCGGACAGTTAAAGAAAATAATATATACAAATAGTTTAATATCTTGCCTACATGTTTCGGGATTTATATTTTATATTGACAGTGGTTTTCTGCGAATGTTGCTCTTTGTTCGGTACAGCTTCACTGACGTCTAAACGCGTATTGTATTTGCAATAAATAAACCATTTGTGTATATTCTTCCCTTTAACTACCTAAAAGGAGAATAAATATAGGCAACTGTTTAAACCCGACAGTAAATACATTTATTTATGTCTTATTGAAATCTTGTTGTGTGTTTGTATTTAATACTGTTGTTTTAGCAATACCATACCAAAAAGAAACACAGCATTTTTTAAATATTGAATTTATTTCTGACTTATGTCCTCATTGTATAATTTCTTTGACTAAACAGTTATATTGCCTTTTTACTTTATGGAGATTAACTTTTTTAAGTAATTGGTAAATTCTTTCAATACCAGATTCTGGAAAACAACTCATGTGAGTAAAATGTAACAGTTTTTCTTGATCTAGATTTTATAAAGCTATGAGAGACAAACAGAAGGAGTTACTTTCTTGCTTTTAAGTACGAAATCTTAGAAATACTTATTCCAGTTCACAGGGAAAAAAATCGACGGAAAGTACAAAACAAAGGTTTCTCAATTATGCCCAATTTGTTTACGGTTTACTTTTAAGGAAAATACGTTATCAAACTTAATCATGAAATTAATATAATATTAAAATAAAAAATATATTTGTAAAATGTTGTATTATTTTTGTCCGATTTTTTAGTATATTTACCCTACATTAGCAAAAGGCCACCAGGGCTCATCGTAAGTAGATTTTTTTAACTTTTCAAATTTTTAAAGGAAATTGATTTATAGCCTGCAGTTATCTAGTAATTTTGTATACTTGTTAAATTAAGTATAGCAAAATAAAAAGTCTTTTACTTCTCGTTGTCTTCGATACTGTATAGAAGTTTAAAACACAACTTAAATAATTTTATTTTTATTATTTTTATCCGTTTTAATTTCTTTGTAAGTAATTAAAAACATTTCTACAAAACAAAATTAATGGCACTTTTAATATTAGTTTTTAATATTTATCTCTTTTCCATTTTACTTTGCTTCAACTGAGGCAGTAAAATAGTAATTAAATTGGCAATTTTATTTTTTACTTTTTTGCAGGTTCGAGTTATCTCTAAAATTTTAAATCTTCAACTATTTATGATTTTAGCGTTGCCACATTGTGAAAAATAATTTTGAATTTGGTGATATAATTTTATAACAAATTGTTTTATACCCTGATACTGATAGGTCCTAAATTTGTTTTTAAATGCAATTATTAAGATCAAATTATATCCTGTTAACAATATTAATAATACAGTGATCATAATTCTAATGATGACCTTAGTTACACTCTTGGGAGTGTGTCGCTTACTCTACGTGCAAAAATCAAAACTAATCAAAATTGTTGTGGGAACTGTGATACAGAATCTTTTTGGAAAATTCGATTTAGCTTGTTCGTCATTTACACTGACTATGATGCTGAAGCCAAAACGACGAAACATAATTTTGAAAACCCCGTATTGATTGGCATGCGCACAACTGATTTCCTGTTATTGAACGCTTGGCTTGATTGTGTCACTCATAAACAAACAGTACCGGTTCAAGGCCATTTTTATATTTTGTGGTTTTTGCCTAGTGAGTTGTGTGCGATTTATAGTGTTGTCGGTAACTTATATATTTGTTTTTTGTTGTTTTATTTAGTATAAAGGGTAGTGTTTATGTTTGGCTAAAACACGGAAAAAATACAGTTTTGTCGAAATTATGCTTAGGTTTTATTATTCTTCAATTTGCCATTTTAGGAATGCATTTTGCAGGTCTAATAAATACTTTATGTATGGGTAATATATGATCTTTTTAATGGTCTTAGAGAGTGGACAACTGCAATGTCACAGAATGAAGTTTATTTGCCTATACTTAGTGAACTTGTTAACAATTTAAGTAGAAACGAAGAAAAAATATATTACTATGACAACTCTAGTCCCTAAAATTGATTCTAGATAAATTTTTCAATCATAAACTGACGAAAACCACAAATTGATCTTGGGATGTTGCTATTAATTTTTTTTTATATAGGGATAAATATATAAATAAAAAATAAATGAGAAATATATTTTGTTATTACACATTCTATAACATTTCATTTATATTTAATGTAGTTTCTACACTAATATTGAATCGAGTAAATAGAGTATTTTTTTTAACTAAAAATTGAGTTTTCTCTATTTACGATTAGATTTAAATCATAAATCTACTTGGTTTTCCTCCTAATAAATGATTACAATGATTTTTTAAGGAACATTGTTATTATCTAAAAACTAGTGTTTATTTGGGATAACACGTATGAGCGTGGCGATAAGGGCTTTCCGTGCCTAGGGTTGTAAAGATTTGAACTATCCTTTAATGGAAAAGTGAAATTTTGGCCAGACCCTTAAGCATTGCGGCCAGTATCGGCCTATTCTGTTGACCCTAGATACTCACACCTACTCTATTAACTTGACTTCCTGGTCTAATTTGTACAGATCGGGTAAGAGATGGATTTGAATATAGAGGTTTTATATTAATAGCGGTCATCAAACCTATTCCAAACCATATAATCATTTAATGCATCACAACAAAGTCTGGTACTCCAGCTAGATGTGTGTGTATGCCACATATTTATTTATTTATTCTTGCAATTCACCATTATTCACGATTTAATTCGCTTTGTTTTAAAACGACAAACCAATATCTCAGTGATAGAAAAAGAAGTGTCAATTGTCACAAATTATAGCACAATGGCTAATGATAAGCAACATTGCCGAGTTGTGCAGTTAACCTGGAGAAGGTATGATGCTAAAAATTATAGCTAATTATTGGACAAATGTTATAGGTAGAAGGCAAGAACTTTTACTTAAAAGCAATTGTTTGTAGGTTGAAAATTCTATACATTCCAGAAATTCCATTATTTAATACCTTATGATATGTAAATAATTAAAAAATGTTAAAAAAAATAAATTTTATTTAAATCTTAAGAATATATTTTCTTACAAACATAGCGCGACAGCAGGACAGATTATCACCTGGAGGTTACCATGGCTACAGGAGTACTCGTGAGATAGTAAATATTGTTTAAATCTCGGAAATTCTGGACAGGGTCTTGTCAGTGCCTATCTCTGTTTTAACCTAAAACCTCTTTGGGTATAAATTTGACGTTTTTTTCGCTTTAATGACTCACAATAACATATAATGTACTTTACCGTTTTTCTTTGTGGACCACATTCAGGTTCCCGTCGATTCATTTTATGCAGGTGAACTTTGAGAGCCAAGTGTTCTGTCTTTATTTATATATTTACTCTTCTTGGTTCCTAAACATTTGGAGTAGGTCAGGATTCCCTATAGAAATACCATGATTCAATCCCTGTCGGTGGTCCCGTTATATTTGTGCATTTTTTTTTTATTTGTATCAATATATTGATTCGATGAGCCTTTTTTTTTTGGTTTTTTGGTTCTTGATTTATCGGGTGGTAGTAGCGGCAACTGTGGTCTTTTTTAAAAGATTGATATATATATATATATATATATATATATATATATATATATATATATATATATATATATATATATATATATATATATATATGTATATATGTTTATGCGGCTTTCACGGATTCCTTCATGTGAGATGCAATAGCAGGGGATATATCCACATTATGCCATTGTAGTGCTGAAATCACATTCAGCAAACGTACAACTATATGCAGCTCCGTGTATAGAATGAAGCAAAATACGAACAGTAAATACAAACTTCTCTCTATCTTATCCTTTCTGTGTTAGAGGTTGCACAGTTAGAACAAATTGTTATAAAACGCAATTTATCCTATTCCACCACCACCGAGATGATGGCCTACCTGTACCACCATACCGAAAAGAAAGTTAAAACTTACCCTCCCCGCCACAGTGATATGGCAGAGATACATGTTTCGTCTCTCACTAGACTTATCAGGGTACCGACATGCACCTGTCTGTGCAAAGGACAGATCGGAAGGAAGCATGCATCACTGAACGCGGCTTCGCCGACCTCCCGCCGGATGGCGTATATATGTTTATGCGGCTTTCACGGATTCCTCCGTGTGAGATGCAATAGCAGTGGATATATCTACATTATGCCGTTGTAGTGCTGAAATCACATTCAGCAAATATATATGAAGTAAAATGCGAACAGTACTGTCCGCATTTTACTTCATTCATAATCCGAGCTGCATATAGTTGTACGTTTGCTGAATGTGATTTCAGCACTACAACAGCATAATGTGGATATATCCATTGCTATTGGATCTCACACGGAGGAATCCGTGAAAGCCGCATAAACATATATATATATATATATATATATATATATATATATATATATATATATATATATATATATATATATATATATATATATCATTGCGATAAATTCAATTATATTCTAAAAATACGTATAAATATGAGGAGCCTATCGCGATCCTTTTTTTAATTTTGCCAACTTCGATTGATGTCGAATGCCTGCGGCGTCCAGTATCAAATCAATTTTATAATATTTCTGTTGCTCGCAAGCAGTGCGACCAAGGCTCACAGTGGCCCATTTCCTGTCCGTTTTTGATGCGAACTCAAAAGATTTTTTCATATTATGAAATTGGCTTGTTGTATCCCAGACGCTTTTATTATTTCCTTTGATACCGACTGCCGAAAGCACAACGGTTTCGTGTGAAATTCGTGTGGTGCACTCGATATCAATACAAGTTTCTAGAATTCCTTCTTTGATTATATATTTTATACAGTCTGTGTCAGAAAAAAGGAAGTGCGTTTTTTTTTTTGAAAATTAAAAAATATATTCTTGTCTTCATTTTGCGGAGTGATTGGCTCACCAGAGGGCTACGATGCCAGAGCTCATTTATTTCACTGTCGCTCGAGGCGTTACACAAGATTTGGGTTACTGAAAATATGCATCGCGATTGGACCTAGGTTGTTTTTTCTGATAAAGTAATTTTTGGGTGCGGGTTCGACTTTCTTCCCACTGTACACATGTTATCCAGCGCACTGTTATATATCCAGTGAAGGTGAATGTTGGAGACGATCCTCCGAGCGCGGTTTCGGTTGTTTGAAGCTTTGAAAAAATGGTCCAGATTTACAAGGGTGGACTCCTTAAATCGGTGAAGAAGATGTAAAATGAAAATGGGTCTCGCAAGAGGATAATGATCCGAAATATCGAAGACTATTCTGCAAGTTGGGGAAAGACAAATATGGCATCAAGGCAAGGAATATTGGCCTTCTTAGTCCCCATATGCCAACGCTATCAGAAATTTTTGGGGTATTATGAAAACCTCTCCATGATTTGAAGTAACTGATGAGGACGATCCGCAAAATATGGTTCTCTGCCCACGACTACGCAGAAAGTAATCCAAGAAGATATATTAAATACTTACGACTTGTCTACTTATATTATAAGGACAGATGTACTGTGTTCTAACATGCTTAGAGACAAAGCACTACCTCAGACTGCAAGGAAATACCAGGAAAAGATGATAGCCTCTCCCATGGCAGTGCACCACCGCTTGCTGGCCGGTTTCCAACTCATTGGCTCTCATCAGTATAAGGTAGGCCAGTTCACCTAAACATAAGAAAAGCGAATCCTTTAAGTAACTTATATCAGAGAAAATATGAAGTCTAGTACAAGCAGCGCCATCTCCCAGCATTCCACGTAATCTAAATATTTAATTTCGAAGAGATCCACTGTTGTTAAATAAATATTTTTCATAAATGGCGGTTTGTTTCTTCTAGCATAGACTGTGTAATTATTTTATTTTTAATGTTAGATATTTTCAGTGTTCTTATAATAGATTGACGTAGAGACATTTTTTATCCAATTTTATTGTCTTTTCAAGAAAATATATTTGTTTACTTGGTTCATAAATCACTTTTGGGATATATAGGTACATTTATTTTTAAATATATTGCACCATTTTCTTCCAAAAAGTTCCAAAATTTTCAAAATTTCCCATGTATAATAATCCCTTAATAAACTCTGATGGTCTCTTTGCAGAGGTTTAGTTTTTCTTTTTTTAATTGTCTTATTATTTTCTTCGCTTACCCCTGGTGTGACAGTTAATTTAAAACTAAGTTAGATCACAATTTACCTTTTAATAAATTTCATGCTTAGATTTAATTTGATTATTTATTACAGTGTTAATTAAACTTTCCTAATTTCCATAGTTCTCCGTTTTTGATTAAATAATATAGGATAGTAGGTATATATAGGAAATATTTTTAGTAATGAATTACTTTTTTTTTCGTTCTTAGGAATAGAGTTACCAGTGCTGGATAAAATTAAAAATAATAGGATGAAATTTCATTTTATTAAAAAATTCTCCGAAATATATATATATATATATATATATATATATATATATATATATATATATATATATACATATATATATATATATATATATATATATATATATATATATATATATATATATATATATATATATATATAGTTGGTTATTTTCTTGGGAATATGGTTCATTTTATATTGAAACTACATATATAAAGTAGTCATACTTATTGTATATATATATTTTTATTTTTCAGGACGTTTCGATTCTTTCGAATCTTTTTCAACTGACAGTTTCGGCGAATGCATTAAAAACAGAGATTTTTGTGTTAAACAAAAATTAATTACATCATAAACCAACTATAATCACTCACTCTTTTGTGTATTCACTTTTCGAAAGTATTTTTAACAGTTCAGTTAGAAGAATGGACACTACATTTTTAACCCTATAACTGCCTTGACTTGACTGATATATATATATATATATATATATATATATATATATAAAGGATGTCTCTCGAACAGATGTCCACAGACGCCGTACGGTGAGCTTTGAAAATGGTGAATGAGATTTCATCGAAACGTCGGCCACCTTACAGCCCTGAGAAAGACACACACGGGATACTTGAAAACCTTCGATTACATACTGAACGCAGTGACATGCACCTGGCTGTGCAACGGACAGATCGGAAGAAAGCATGCAAATACGGAACGCGGCTTCGCCGACCTCCCGCCGAATGGCGTATATATGTTTATGCGGCTTTCACGGATTCCTCCGTGTGAGATGCAATAGCGGTAGATATATCCACATTATGCCGTTGTAGTGCTGAAATCACATTCAGCAAACGTACAACTATATGCAGCTCCGTATATGAATGGAGTAAAATGCGAACAGTAAATGCAAACTTCGTTCCAACCATATCATTTCCGTATTAGAGGTTGCACAGTTGGAACAAATTGCTAAGGAACACAATTTATTCCACCACCTCGATAGATGATGGCCTACCTGTACCACCATACTGAGAATATGGTGGATATATCCACTGCTATTGCATCTCACACGGAGGAATCCGTGAAAGCCGCATAAACATGTATATGCCATCCGGCGGGAGGGCGGCGAAGCGGAGTTCAGTACTTGCATGCTTCCTTCCGATCTGTCCTTTGCACAGCCAGGTGCATGTCGGTAACCTGATGAGTCTAGTAGAGACGAAATATGTACCTCTGCCCTATCACTGTGGCGGGGAGGGTAAGTGCATTTACTGTTCGCATTTTACTTCATATATATATATATATATATATATATATATATATATATATATATATCCCAAAAAATGGTTTTTGATCGCATCAATCGCCTCTTTTCGCGTAGAAAACAGCAGTTTGTTCTTTATGTACGGGAATGTAAAGAAATTATTTAGTGCCAAGCCAGGACTTTACGGAGGATGATCTAGCAATTCCAAAAAGTCACTTGTTTGAACCAATGTGTTTTCCTCAATCTACCAAGGGCTTTTGACAAAAAAATGTTTGTGACCATTCTACGATTCTCTAAAAGTACGATTGTGACTTCGCCAGTTTTACAGCATAGATGTTTTCTTGCATTACAGTTGATATTGGACGACTTTCCGCGCCTCGCTCATGATCTAACACTGCCACAAGTGAGTTCACTAAACCAAAGATATACAATGATTTTTGTAGGTGCTTTATCGCCATATAAGGAATTAAGTTCATCGATACATCACTTTGTCACGAAGTTAATTCGATTTTAGGCTGAGATAAAATTTATTGTATACAGAACAAATAATAACCATATGTCAAAACGTTCCGAGTAAGTATATCGTCTAAAATGTCAAACTTTACAATGGATGTGTCAGATGGCACCTAGGCAACGCCAGTGTTGTCAGTTCCCTAAAATATAAACGGCTGCTTTCATATCTTTTGTCGATATTCTAATTAAAAAATTACCACAGATTTCTGATTAAACACCGAATTGTCATGGGACATCCATAACAACATGTAAAAGACAACATTGTGTTCAAAAATTTCCAAAATAAGTTGTTTTATAACATTAAATGCAAAAAATAATAGCATAAATCTACCACCGCTTTTCTTTCCCATTATTTTAAAAATAACTTATGTATATACTTAAACCTACGTTTACGATTTTTTAATTGATAAAAATATTCATTTCGCGTCATCACAGAAATACGTAAGAAACTTTGTGTGAGGTTCTGCACGTATCCAAACTTTTCATACTTAAATTACAAACAAAAGTAATTAATACCCAATACGACAAACAAATTCGTAGTAAACTCTAATAAAAATGGCAAAAACTATAAAAATACCAATAAAGAACAATAAACAATAATTTCTATTGCTTAAGTCGACTTTTTGACAATCAAAAAGCTGTTATGAAGAAACAATAAATATTAATATGTAGTTTATAAGTAAATTTATTTATTCGAACTCAAGGAAAAGAGATATTAACATCAATATAACGTTTTTCCTGTGTTTGTCAGTTTAATCTGACGTTTAATTTTAATAATAATGACCAGGGAGTACATTTTCCATAAAAGATAAATAATTTAAATATGTCAAATAAAATTTTAATATTTATGAGTTTTATATGTATATGTATGTTGTGAATCAAATTGAATATTAGAAAATATAATTTAGATTTCTGTTTCGCAAAAGTTATTCTATGTCCAGGGGATTACAACTGACAGCGAATTTTTTGGAACAAATCCTGAATTTATAATTAAGTGTATATCTTTAATTTTACGACTTTTCGATGCTAATAGACATAGATTGGCGTGGCCAAGTTTGAATAATAAAATAACATATCTATTTTGATCATATTAATAGAACAAGGCTGCAAAATTTGACTGATTTTTTGAAACAAGAACCAAAACATTCATTTTCGACGTAATTTTTGACACTAATTTCGAATACGTTCTCCGATTTTCTTCATCGCATCAAGATTCCAAGATATTATAACATAAAAGTGGAAAAAACACGGACTTGCATTGTCTCTATTTTTATTTTTATTTTTACGACGTTTCGATTAGGTTGTACCTCTAATCGTTATCAAGTATAAACTGAATGTTTTGTCTATATAAGCTCGTAGTCTTGGAGCTTATATAGGGACTGTGTCCATTGAAGCGCAACGTTTTGCTTCACTGTACACACCTCAATGATTTGATATTACAAAATAGTGGTTCTTAAAGATTAGGTATCTCAACACTCGGTTTACTGAAGATTCCATTATTGTTTTTAATGTATGCTACTTCTATAAATTTTCTTTTTTTCATATTGGGTTCCATATATATTGCCGCAGCCTCAGACCATTTTATATGGTGTTGTTTATCCCAGCAGTGTTCTGCAATATCTGATCTCGACGTTTCCCCTTTTTATGTATGAGTTTTATGTTCCTTAATTCTAACTTCTAGCGGTCGTTTAGTTTCTCCAATATACATTTCACCACACTCACATGGAACTTTGTAAATAAACTCTTTCTTATCGGTAGTTTTAGGTTTTGTTTTTGTTAAATGAGCTCTAAGAGTATTTCCTGATTTAAAAGCTGTTTTTATATTATAACTCCTGGCAATTCGTCTTATTTTCTCCGAAGTTCCCTTAATGTATGGAATTGTGAAGAAGGAACGTGTTCCTTGCTGTCCAGTGTTCGTTGTTCTAAAATTATTTATAACATCGTCAATTAGTTTAAAGGATAACCATTCTATTGTAAATCGGATTTAATATTTGCTACCTTTTTTTCCAATGATTCGGCATTATTGCATATAGATATAGCGCGATTATAGAGGTTGCATATAAAGGTTGTATGTAAGCCACCACATCTTTACGGACTTCCAAAAATTGATAAAACGAACATACCATTGAGGCCAATAACCAGCTCCAGAGGATCCCCAACAAATGCACTGGCGAAGTTTCTCTTAAAAATCATACAACCTTTAGAAGGTAAGACACACACACATGTTAAAAATTCTACACAATTCGTGAACATTATTAGTAGCATCAATCTAGAGCCAGGCGACAGACTAATAAGCTTTGATGTGGAAAGTCTGTATACTAATGTGCCATTAGGGGAATCACTAGACATAATCAAAACTAGACTTTCAAATGATACTACTTTATTAGATCGAACCACGTTACCACTGGACGGGGTGATGGACCTTTTGGAGTGTTGCCTACGTAGTGCTTACTTTCAAGTAAAGGACAAGTTCTACGCTCAGGACAACGGGCTTCCGATGGGTTCTTCACTCTCTCCAGTCGTCGCCAATATATATATGACCTGCTCAAATGAGTACGTTGAACCACTGGACATGTAGGATGAGTGGTCAGTGAGTGATAGTGAGTTACTCTTGATTCTAAGTGAATTGTGAAGAGAAAGAATAATACTTAGAGATTCTAAGATTAATTTTATGAAGAAGCATTACCTCGCGTTGTAAAATAACCTCAGAATTTAGCGAAAATTCGTATTCTTTCCACTTTTGTGTTAATATATTACGAAAACTGGACATGTTAGAGAAAAACGGAGAACAGATCCCGATTCAGCGTCAAAAGCTAAGTCGTAAATGAATATTTTGGCTCTTGTTTCAAAATCTTGCAGACTTATAAATCAATACAATTAAAAAAATGAAAAATCAATAAAATTTATTTTACTCTGAGAGACTGTTAATAAAATATTTATTACATATTTGAGATAAGTGTGTATTTAATGTTTCCCTGTAAACACATTGTTCCATTTTCCCCTACTTTCTTAAAGGTATTTTTGATTATGTAGATAGAGGCAATTTTTAGCACAACATTTAACGTAGGTAAACAATAATATCACCGTAAACATCAGATTAACTTTAGAAAAACGTACAAAAAACAAAATTCTAAAAATTTTTGTGAAAAATTCCGAATGGACACTAAAAAGAAATAAGTAGGTAGAAAGCTTTTAGCTTCCTGGACAAAATATGCTTTTATCCACAAAGACATAAAGTAGTACAAATGGCAGCACACAGAAATCAGGATATTAATTTAATCATAGGTATCCTTTATTTTCTTTTACAAACCTTTTCCGTTGATAACGTTAGAGTTGGTGGTTGAATGCTTTGTTTTCGTGTGTTTCTTTGAAGATTGAAAAAAACTAAGATAAAATAAAAGATGAAACACTGACACATAACAAATTAAATAATATCTAGACCGAAATCACAGCAAGGATAATGAATTTAGAACTTTATAGGTCATAACAAAATTATTTTTCGAAACACGTATGAGTACAAACAAAATTTAATTTGATGTAGGTCTTTTTGTTTCCCTTTTTAACTAGTTTATGAAAAATATTCATTCCAAAATAAATACGTACATCCTGACGAGTAACCTATCTGCGAAAATTTTGTTTATTTTATTCAGCGTTACGCGTAACAGTTTAAAAACAATAATTTCGTTTCCTCAAAATTTATTATCCAAAATGTTACAAAAACATTTGCTACTGCGTGTTATATGGGTCCATAGACTTCTGTCGAATGAACCGTTCCATTAAAATCTAAAGAATGAAATGTGTTCAGAATTTAAGCTAATTACTGGTAGTTAAAACCACCCCAGATGAGTGGGGGTGAAACAAATTTCTAACAAATCGGTGAGGCTACTGTGGTGTGGCGGTGAAGTTCTGTGAGGTTTATATGAGCTTGTTATCGATTTCTTAGCTCTATCTTGATATCTATTTTATTATTTGGTGTTTAAGTTGGCAATAAAAACCGATAATGTTTCGTATCCAAGGTCTCTGAAAATGATGGTGTCCCTTAGGAAGAAAAGATCACCATCATTTACACAAATCATTTGGAGCACTTTGATTTGAAAGCTCTCTAATCTGCTGCATTTTGACCTGCCCATGGTGATCTATGTGAGAGCGCCAAAGGACAAAATCAAATGGATAAATTGCTTGTAAATTAACAGAACAAGGTGTTCCAAAAAATGTGGAAATGACGCGTGAAAATAACAGTATTTTTTCATATAAAATTTTTCGATGTAACGCACTTGTGTCGAGATTTTCATCTTTAAATTGAGAACATTTCTTTTTCACAAATATCTGTGTTTTTGTTTGATGAAATTGTGGTTGTGTGTGCATTACAGGAAGGCCGTTAAAATAGTGCAGTGTACTACCATTAATATTATGTATCTCTAAACTGTGACGTTCTTAGGTTTTTTAGACTATATTTTATATTTTTTGATTTCCTTGCCTTCTAGAAGAAAAGAATGTCTTCTTGATTGAAGTCCGTAAAATGAATCGTTTTCGAGAAAAACGTAGTATTGTTGCATGTAGTATTTATCTAATGGAAATTCTGATTAAAATTAATTTTTACAGTAAAGTAAATAATTCAACAAAATTTGAGTTATTGAGGGTACTGCTTTATCAAATCTTAAAATCTTCATTGTAGAAACTTAATTTAAAAGTTTAAGTTTTTTTTAGTGCATATTAACTTTTCCAGAAATTAGTTGATTGTGATTGAGAGTTTATAATTGTATTAGATACCTAAGGTAAGTCAAAAACTTCGTAAATAAGTTCAAGATGAGCTTCATTGACTCTGATACACTCCTAAGCACGAAGAATTAGTGACCGCTGCACCTTTCACAAAACAGCAGGATTTTTTCTTATGTGATTACAGTACACAATAGTTTTTTGTAATAGTTCTTCTCTGGTACATAGTGTACTGAAATACACCAAGTTTTTTAAGTGTTCTTACAAACTAAAGTCCAATAGATTAAGATCTGGAGATCGAGGAGCCCACGACCTCCACTGGTTAGAATGAACGTTATTTAAGTGTCCTCGCAGAGCAACACTGTAATGTGGCGGAGCTCCCTTATGAGTAATCCACATGTTCTGACGGGTTGCTAATGGAGCATCTCCTAACAAATCAGGAAAACTATTCTGAAGAACCTCCAAAGAAAACTGTTCTTCTAGCTATGCAGGCAGTACGAATGGCCTATAAAAATTCCACTTCAATTCCTGCTCAAACATTAATTTACTGAAACCGGTGTTGACGTAGCGATATAATGGTAGAATGAGTATTTTGGTTGGTCCACGCTTTCTGTGAATTGATTATTCCTTCTTTTATGAAGCTCCGTTCAAAGGTAAATAAAATCTTTCTAATAAAGTTATCGCAATTTCTGTGTTGTTGTAAAAATGCACAAAACTGTCTAAAAAACCCAAGTACTTTATAGTTTAGTGATAAAAGGGTAGTTAATTATGTACTTCCTTAATGAAGTATAAAAATGTTCGGTGCTCCATTCTGTAGGAAGATCAAAATTTAATCAAGTTTAATCCAACAAAAAAAAAAACACATTTTTGAAAATGAAATGTGGTTCTTAGTCTTTTAAGGCTGACTATTTCGACAAGGTTGCGTTTTATCGCAAAATTGCATATATTTTCCGGGATACTCTATATATTTCTAAAAACGACCGTGGTGTTAAAAATATCGGATAAGTCAATTTTACTGTTTTTTTTTGTAATTAGCATGTATGTAGAGTTCTGTAAAACAAATATTCTGTTTTTTTTTTATTTTCATTTCTAATATAGAATATAATTTAACTTAAATTTTAAAAATTTTAAATTACTGTACCAATTTTATGATGACCAGCGCTAGTTCAATCCTCGTACTTATTAAAAAAGCAATAAGACCATTACAGTGGCTACAGTTCTCATAGTCGGTAGAGACGAAAACTGACAAGTGTGAAAACTCGGTATTAGTTAAGTGTCGAGAACCATAATTCAGAACCTACGTTACATGGTAAGTCGCTAAATGTTAAATAATTATTGATTTTGAAAAATTGTTATGGTGGACGCAGAACTTTGTGGCTGACTGTACTAACTTTCTCGTTGTAAATATAATTTAAAACTTAACACTGTTAATTTTAAAGTTTTTAAAGTGATTTTCCTCTTTATTCATTAGATTAATTCTCCCCCATTATTATTTTAACATTTAAAACTTGAACTTTCAAGAAACAATTAATAAAAATATTAACGATCTTATTACAATCCCCATTATTTAAAATTTCACTTTAAAGTGGTAACATAAATACATCTTTCAAATAAGAAATTTCTAAGTGCAAAGAAAATAAAATAAAATACATTGAGGAAAAATACAACACTTAAACTGGGTCGAAGAGTTTTCTAATAATAAAAGCAAACATTTACAAGTTTTATAGATTTATCGTTGGGAAAAGCCAAACCTATTAAAAACAACAAATTAACTGATTCTGATAAGGTTAGAAAAGGGTAATAAGGGGGTAAGAGTTGAAACTATAGTAAATCGGTGGAAATTCCTCTGGAGGATTCAAGTTCAAACTACAATACAGATGCGGATTCATGCGGAAGAGGATATATATTCTTTACTTATTTACTTTTCTACTGTAGGTGCTTGATTGTGAGTGATTTCTATTGGGAAAGCAAAGTTCTGTGTGAATATAGAACAATAATACGTAGGTGGTAGGAATTTCCCAAGATACGTCAAAGGACACACAGGTGGCAGCCACCGGCAAATGAAAATTAATTTTTACTTAAAAAATGAAAGTCTTTGTATTACCCCACACTGGGGTGGACAGGCTTTGGAAATGTACAGTACAAGTCCTTTTGAGGGCAGCAGTGTTCTAGTGTTTGGACCTGTTTCAGGGTTCCTGAGGAACCCTTAGAGTTTCGTCATGTTCGTCCATCTCTCCATCAATCCGCCCGTCTGTATCTTATAGTCTTATACTTTCGTCGATATGTCAGCAATTTCAGCTACCTCAGTAAATTTTAATTGAACGTTTTTCATAATATTTCTGTGGATTCTTTGGACGATTTCCTCGGTTATAGCGAATTTTGGTTTTTCAGAACGCTTAACATCACATTTAAAGTCTACAACTCACATTTTTATAGTTGTAATAGATAAATAAATAGGCAAAAGAACAGATTCCCTCAATTTGGCATCTAACCTCAGTAGGAAATAAACCTTTATCCAGCATTTTGAAACAAGCACTTTTTTTTTCAGTGTATCTGCAAATATTTTAAAAACGTCAAGAAAATCTAATCATGCCATTTTTCACGAGTATGCTTGTTCTATTATTTTACCTAAAATAGGTAGTGTAACTTTGAGGTGAGAGGAAATTGTTTTCTTAATTCGATTGTCAGTCCATACATTCAAGAAATAAGTGAAGAAAATAATGAGTTATCAATACGAACCATAGTTATGATTTTATACCGACAATTAAATTATCATTTATTCCTTTAAAATATTCAGCGAAAGGATGACTTCTGGAGAAAAATATACTGACTCTTGAGTTAAGTACCTCTTTCGTAGCAGCTGTATATCATTAAGTTCGTACTGAGTTCTCAATAGCGTATTTATCCGAATGTGTAGCACTGTTCTAGACTTCTTCTATAATACTTATCATTCTTGGACGTATTGGAACAACGACGGTTGTAGGCGTTCAACCTAGGTCATACACTCAGGAGGATCAAAATCCGTAGGAACCTAAGAAGTCGTCCACAAAAACTATGAATAACGTCTTACTGAAACTGACGGAGGTAGCCGGAATTACGAGTTAATCAAAACAAGGACGTGAGACTTCGGACCGAAATGTGCAAGGCATGAACGTATTGATACAGTGTTTGGTTCTCATTACGCACACCGGTAGTGCAAGTGTATATCTTTAGAAGGAAATTGTTATTAGAAGCGTTCCTTCCTATTCTCATACCCAAAACTAATACTCCATTTCATAATTGGTAGTTTTTCTCTAGACCCTTAAGATACCAAACTTCAAGTCTCTGTCACATGAGAAAACCAATTTTTCCCTTGATGGGATACCAAAATTCCAAAACAATGAAAACCGGTTTCTTGATTCAATTTTATTAAAGAAATTTCGGTTTGACATTTTCACAAGCACTAATATTCTTAGCTCAAATATTTTCTTAATAAAGTTCAACTGCTAACTAACAAATAATAGTGAGGTTAGCAAAAAATCTTAAACGCACATAGTACGTATCTTTACGTTAAAAATACAGGCATACAAAAAAAGTAACTTGTGGGGTAGAATAGACCCTTCTACCCCTCAAATTACTCCTATCAGAGTAATTTATGCATGAGCCTCCTTCTCTTATGTATTCAGATGGGCTAAATCCGACTCTGAGGTCCATATTGCCCCTTCTAGTGAACGGCCTCCATAAACGATTTTTATCTAAGATACGATCCGGGTTTAGATAGGGATATAGTAAGAACTACTCATATATCAGATCATATCTTTAGAGCTATGGATGAAAACAAGATCACTGCAGTGGTGTCCTTTGATTTTAGCAAAGCATTTGACATGTTTGATCATAAAATTAATAGTTATTTATAAAAATCAATATTCTAAACCGCTATCTGTCACTACCAGTATGCTACAATAATTTTTTAGAGCTGCTTTGATGTTTGATGGCTTTGGGCCGTTCGGCCATGCAGCTAGTCACACTTTATTAGTCAATTTCACAAATATATAAACTTAAAATCTAACTTAAACCTAAGGACAGTGACCAACACCCAAGCCGAACCCGGGAATCGAACCCGTCATCTAAGTGGTGCTATACGACAACCATACCACTGCACCACTAGATGGGCATTACAGGATACAGAAGCTTCAAAATTCATATTTAAGACTTATTTACGGCGTGTAAAGAAGAATTAACATAACAGCTTACCATGATAAATCTTGTTGGATAAGGGGGCAGCCCACTATATCAGTTTCAAAAAAATCGATTTTTTAAATACATTTTTGAAAAGTACTAACATTCAAGAATGTTGTCAGATAATTTTATAAAGATCCAAGCAGGCCCTCTATATTTTTGAGAGCATTATTGAAAGGATCTCTGAACGTTCGACTGAACCAGAAACTCTAGTATCTAGTGAAAAGATGCTAGATTACAGGCATGTGAGCTTTATGAAGAGGCAGAAGACATCGCTGATTTTCCATAAAAAAAAATTTTAAACGCGTTTTTCTCGAAACAGCAATTTTGCATTTTTGAAGACTTATCCAATCATGCCCAATGGAGTAAAAGAAAAAAATTTTCTATCCGGATCTACATGCAAAATGTCATTGCAAGTTATAAGATGGTGACATATAGACGGTCGGACGGACGAACAGATTGACATGATAAAACAATGAGTTCCTAGTTAGCTATGAGACTCTAAAAAGGGGGAATGATTCATTACTTTTTATTTATTACATTTATATATCTGCATCTTTTATTTCAGAGCCTTTAAAATAGGGCGAAATGTCGGCGAAGGGAAAAACTAATTTTCTTCGATTAACGACCCAAATTCCAACCAATCTTAGCTAAATAATTTTAACTGTGGTTCACAGAATTTTCTATAATGTAATTATATTTAATTTATAATCGCAGAAATTATAAAAATATTTGTAAAATTTAAAATTGCAAGTTTAAAATGGAAAAGTAATATTTTTACCGTTCCTGATTTGAACTAAAATTGCCATTCAGTTTTTAAAGTCGTATTTTACAAATTTTAGAAAACGAAAATATTTTAATTGTTTGATTTTATCCATCAATAAATTTTCCAGATTATGAGATGTTTATTTTTAGTTTAATGTAGCAAATCCAATATGGCTCAGCAGTTACTTTTACTTGTTTTCAATAATCAGTGCTTTAAAGAAATTTAGCACCTCACCTAAATAATTGTTAAGTAAATTATTGTTATATCGACTTTTCGCTTCGTCATTATGAACATTAACTTATCATTGTGTTTTTAATAAAAGACAGTACAACCTGTTATTGGTGTTACTTTAGTAATCTAAGTGGTATAGAGAAAACGAAGAAAAGTTTCATATATAGACCAGAAAAATAATTTCGATATTTTTTTAGAATAAACAGTCCAGAATTTGTTTCGAAAACTTACGGTAAGCAATATTTCTATGAATTTTCTCTCACTTTTTATAGCATTTGAAATTTAAGTAGGCTTGTTTTATTTCCGTTTTAAATATTTACTTTTAGTATAAGTTTTTTTTTTATTTCTGGGAATCGCTTTTGACACCAGTTTTATTGCTTTGCGAGATTTAATATAAAACTTCATAAAATCGAAAATATTCCGAAAAAAATTGAAGAATTATTTCCGAAGCTCTATTAAAAATATAAATTAATTCTTTCAACGGCTTTCACTTACTGGAAAGCTTCCAATTTATATATTTTATGGGTTTAAGTTAGTTCAGGTTATTCTATAAACCAACTTAAAAAAATAGTAACCAATGGTTTATCTACACAATACCCTACGTAACCAACTCTTCATTTTAATCGATCTGTTAACACATAGTAGGCCTAGCCTTCCGCATGCGGAACGGACAGCGCATTCAGTCGCGAATCAAGAATTCGAAAATATTCGATTCTTTATACTTATTTCTCCTGTTTAATTTCAAAAGAAGCTAAACAGTTAAGGTATTAGTCACTCTAAGAACTATTGAGAAATTTGTAGAAACATCTGAGATTCCCCAAGACGTCTACAAATATGAGCGACAAGCTCGATAGCGTGAAAGCATTTTGATGGCGAAAAATAAAAAGTTGCGTTGCAATATTTGGTGTATGAGTAGAAAGAAACTGAAGTTAAATGTGATAAGTGTGGTTACTTACAGGAATAAAATAAGTATTTATATATCACAACAACGCAAAGTATAAATATTTTAAGTTCAGTAGTAAATACATTTAATTTAACCGAATTTCCTTTTTTATTTTTAACGAATTTACGAACCTGTATACAGATGGCATTTCCGTATGTTTGAGAACATACTTCTTAGGTGTATAAAACAGTAATTAATTTCCGGAGTTAAAGAATCAGATTTGTAAAAGAGGGCGATCTATTTCAGTTTTCCTTAGGTCGCCAAAGGTCTAGAACACGTCATGGGATACATAAATATACATAATGATACTAAAAACTAATTTAGCTTCATGCTTTTAAGTTTCATATAGTTTCGATACGTAAATAAAAGTTACTATCTTATCATAATCACTTATCAATTTATTTCGATATCTCACTTACTTTGGGAGAGCAGAAAAAATCGTCCTTATGGTGTATGCTAACCAACTTATTCTGGCATAATTTTCTAAAATAGTTAAGATTTTTCACAAAGACAGATTAAATTTTGATTGGACTAAAAGTAGTTTGGTGTTCTTTATTAATTAGAATTGATGAAATATATATTATACTCTCAAGTTCACTCTTATCGACAGCATGTCAGCTTAGTGAAAGATTAATTTCTTGTGCGATAAATTTTGAGCCTAACATGTAATTATTTGAATTCTGGAATGCAGAAAATAGGACATATTCAGGATAAATCGGTAATTATACTTTAAAGTCGAGTACACCCTATGTAACAAAATTAATCACTGGGGGTCTTTTTCCAAGTAAAACCTAAAATTCCTGGTCTATAAGGGCTACAAATGCGGTAAAAGAGACGCACGCTGAATACAAAATACCTCGGGATCAGCGCAAGGGAATCTGAATGTCTATTAAGAAATAATTGTTGTTTATTGTCTGCAAGACAATTAAGTGTTTACATTGGTTCCCTTTTCCACGCAACAGTCGCGAATCACATCCGATACATATATATTTTTTTTAGAATTGGTTTTAAAGCGTGGGTGGTCTTACATTATTTTTAACTCTATCGTCAATGTCGAGTATTTATTTTTTTTCTTGACGTACGATGATTTACTGGCTACGTTTGGGTTATTTACAATACAATAAACATGCAGAATCTTTTAAAAAGACTGGTAGAAAAGAAAAACATTTTCTGCATACCGGAAGAACTGAAATGAGTTGATAATTTTTTATTGTATCAAAAATTATGAGATACTAAAATATTTTTATATCAGAGTTATTCAATTGTTTGTATTAGCCCAGATCAATACAGTTCCTAAATCAACAAATGACTTAGAAATTTACTTCACAGATTTAAGTTTTCATATTTTGACGGATGTCATGATTTATTTGTATATATATATATACACTGCCCGTTAATCACTTTTGCCATGTCTACGCGAAAACCAATAAAACTTCAAAGTTCTGTATTTCAGTAAGGAATCATCGTATCACAATTCTGAAAAAAGCATTTAAAAGCTCTTTGCGAGTACTTGCAGATGACATAAAGTGTAAGTCGATTTTTAATTTTTTAAAAGTTTTAATCGAGAATAAAAAATTTGAAAAATTTTTTTTTTCGATTTTATTAAATTCAGCGCCATTTTTGTAGAAAAGTTTCGATATCTCACTGGAAAAAATGGAAAAAATTCTGATCAGACATTTTTTAGAGTTTTCCAAGAGGTTTAAATTACTTTTTTTAAGTTTGATCTCAGTGCATTTTTGACCAAAATTCTTACGAAAAAAAAAGACTTTTTTCAATGTTTTGTATGTACTTAACTGCACTAGATAGAGAAAAACTTCAGAGAGAAAAAATGCCTGTTTTTACATGCAGAATGACCGTCATTAGTTCCGAAATGTTTTCCGCCAATTTCATTTTTTTTTAATTTGTCAATTTTTTTGAAAATGAAAACGATGATATGCTGTTTACGACTATTCACTCAGTATAATACCAACACGTAATTTTAATTTATTCCTTTATATATATATATATATATATATATATATATATATATATATATATATATATATATATATATATATATATGTTTATGCGGCTTTCACGGATTCCTCCGTGTGAGATGCAATAGCAGTGGATAGATCCACATTATGTTGTTGTAGTGCTGAAATCACATTCAACAAACGTACAACTATATGCAACTCCGTGTGTGAATGAAGTAAAATGCGCACAGTGAATGCAAACTTCGCTCCATCATATCCTTTCCATTTTAGAGGTTGCACAGTTTAGAATAAATTGCTAAAAAACACAATTCATCCTGTTACATCACCACCTAGATGGTGGCCTACCTGTACCACCACACCGAGAAGAAAGTTAAAAAAACTTACCATCTCACGCGGAGGAATCCGTGAAAGCTGCATAAACATATATACGCCATCCGGTGGGAGGTCGGCGAAGCCGCCTTCAGTGATGCATGCTTCCTTACGATCTGTCCTTTGCACAGACAGATGCATGTCGGTACCCTGATGAGTCTAGTGAGAGACGAAACATGTACCTCTGCCGTATCACTGTAGCGGAGGGGGTAAGTTTTTTTTAACTTTCTTCTCGGTGTGGTGGTACAGGTAGGCCACCATCTCGGTGGTGATGTAACAGGATGAATTGTGTTTTTTAGCAATTTATTCAAACTGTGCAACCTCTAACATGGAAAGGATATGATGGAGCGAAGTTTGCATTCACTGTACGCATTTTACTTCATATATATATATATATATATATATATATATATATATATATATATATATATATATATATATATATATGAAATAAGTTATGGATTATGGCGAAAAAAAAGAATTTGTCGGATTTTACTCGTTCTCAAATTATTTCCCTGCATATCCTTAAAAAAAGTAACAATCAGATTTCAAAAGTATTGGGGATCAGTTGACGTACCGTTGACTATAACGTTACAAAATTCAAAGAAACAAAAAGCATCAAGAATAGACGTGGAAACACTCGAAAAAAACATCTTTTGCAGAAGATAAATTTATTGTTAATATGAGTTTACGCGACAGAAAATTAACAGTTACTGATATTACTTCGCACGTTAATAAATATTTTAAAAAATCCAGTAAGAAGACTTATAAGTGCAGGTTTGAAAAGTCGAGTTGCGGTAAGAAAGCCATTTTTAAGATCAGTAAATAGAATAAAAAGACTCAAATGGGCTAAAAGTCATAAACGTTGGACCATAGAGGATTGGAAGAAGGTACTCTGGTCTGATGAATCTAAATTTGAACTTTTTGGATCTAAAAGAAAAATTTTTGTTAAAAAAAGAACAGGTGAAAATTTTATAAGTGACTATTGTACCTATTGTTAAACACGGTGGAGGTTCGGTAATGGTGTGGGGATGCTTTACAGGGTCAAAGGTTGGCGATCTCATAAAAATTGAAGGCACTATGAAGAAAGAAGATAAAAAGATAAAAAATTTTAAAAGAAAATGTAGTTGCATCTGGCAGATGTTTGCTTCAATCTAAATTTATATTTCAACACGACAATGACCCGAAATACTCGTCAAAACTGTGTAGAGATTATTTAAAATGGTTAGAAAAACGAAGACAATTAAAAGTAATGGAATGGCCATCGTAATTACAAGACCTTAATCCTATTGAGCTGCTGTGGGAAGAACTTGATAGAGCAGTGAGAAAAGTTCGTCCTAAATCGAAAACTGAATTCTGTCATATTTTGCAACAGGAATGGAAAAATATGAAAGTTACAACTTCAGATTTGCTCATATATAGAATGCCACGATTATGTCGAGCTGTGATAAATAATAAAGGTGGTCATTTCGATGAAAAATATTATTGTTTTTTTACAAAAATTTTTGATATTACTGTCTACCTCATAATATTTATAAATTTCATAATATATATTCATAATATTTATATTTCTACTTAATTTGTAAAGTAGTTCTTAATAAATTGGTTTCTTTACGTGATTTCCAATTTTTAATTATTTATCATAGAATTAACTGTTTACAACTAAACTACACATAAAAACAAGAATAAATTGAATATTTTTTCATGTAAAACATTTGGAAAATTGTCCGAAAATTATGCGTTGGTATCATACTGAGTGAACAGTCGTAAACAGCATATTATCGTTTTTATTTTCAAAAAAATTGAAAAGTCAAAAAAAAATTTTTTAAATTTCGCGGAAAACATGTCGGAACTAAAGAAGGTCATTCTGCATGTAAAAACAGGCATTTTTTCTCTTTGAAGTTTTTCCCCATCTAATTCAATTAAGAATATACATAACATTGAAAAAAAGTCATTTTTTTTCGTAAGAAGGGCCGTATTTTGGTTAAAAATGCACTTAGATCAAACTTTAAAAAAGTAATTTAAACCTCTTGGAAAACTGTAAAAAACTGTCTCATCAGAATTTTCTCACAAACTTTTCTACAAAAGTGCTTTTTTCAGAATTGTCATGCTATGATTCCTTACTGAAATACAGAACTTTGAAGTTCTACTTGTTTTTACGCAGACATATGTATATATATATATATATATATATATATATATATATATATATATATATATATATATATATATATATATATATATATAGCGCTGTATCTTGACAAAAATGCTACATTTTAATAAAATAGTAAAACAAGTGATTCTATTCATCCCGTGTTATACACACCATTGCTTGGAAATAATTTTCATTTGGAGCCCTACACTTACACATATGTTGATGTTATTAATCTAGTAGGCGGATATATTTACTTGCTTAAAAAATGTTAACAATTAATTCATAGTATTTGCGTTTATTGTTTTTCGCGCATTTTATCATTAAAATGGAGATAATTTAAAATTAAAGTCAACCAAGTTATTTGTGGATAAATAATTGAGTGCTAGTGATTCATGTTTGTTTTTAACCGACTTCTAAGAGAAGGAAGTTCTTAATTCGACCGCAATGTATTATATTTTTATGTATGTACGTCGATTACTCCGGAAGGGCGTCACTGATTTGAATGAAACTGTTTGCATTATGTTCAGGAAGTTGCTGCGGTGGTCCCATATTATTTCGGCCGAAATTGGTGCAGTAAAATCCAAGAAGGCGCTTATAATAAGGCGGACAAAAATTAATTTTGTCCGATTTTCTCTGAAATTGGTATGGTGGAGTTTTCAGTGTAGTACTCAATGAATCTAAAAGTATTTTTAAAAAATTCAATATGGCAGAATAAAAATTTTACATATTGGTATAGGGGAGGGTTTTCAGTATGTACATTACGAAAAAAATCAATAGTATTTAATTCCAAATAACAAATAATGGTACATATAAGACACCAGAAGGGTGTGGAATCACGTGAGGCGTCTAGGGCAAAAATGGCCCAAGCCCAACATTTTCATTATGGAATAATAAACAGAAGAATATTATTAAAATGATTGGAGATTAACTTTGTAATTATTAGAGGCAATTTTAAGATTTTTTTCAAATTATTTGAATTCAGATAATATTAGGACATTATACATAGTTTCTGCACTAATCTTTTTAGAAAATAAGAATTTTAATGAGGTTGGGGTCATTTTGCAAAACTTCTTTTAAACTTCGACATAAAAAAAGATTGTGTAGCAGAATAATTTATTTCTAAGTACATACGATATTATTATATATTACTATATCGTTTCTTCTCTCCTGTGATCTTCTTCAAAAAGATTTTGGTCTTCTTCCACAAGTGCACTGTGGATCCGTTGACGATAAAATTCGTAGTTTACTGATGGAATATAGTCAAGCAAAGATAGCAAGTCTTGGTATTTCTTTTCCTGTATAGCCTTGGGTCCCTTAAACAGAGGAACAAGTTTGGCCAATTCTTGAAAAGTTTGAGTGCCTCATTTTTGTCGATTAATTTCATTAAATAGAACATTCTCATTATTGGAATACTTACATTCAATAATACCAGGTTTTCCTATATCATACCTAAGCCACTGTATCCAGAACCACTGTACTTTTTCAACATCTGTTTTTCTACGATTTGTTAATGCTCATCCTAGTTCTTTTGTTGAGAAAAAGTTGCTGAATTTCATAACAACTACTCTGATCGTTTTTTTTTCTTAAATTCAGTAGAGCACATGCGGAATTATCTAGAACGTCTCATGCGATGAAAAAATGTATTTCCTAATAAAATAAGTAGCAAAATATGAATGGAACACTATTCTTCAAGAATTCACTAAAATTCTACTTAGTAATTTACCGAAATGGATGTATGTATGTGCGTAAAATTTATTTTTTTTTGAAAGGAAATTATGAAAATTTGTACTTATCCGATTATTTTGTCTATGAGTATATTAACAATCATAGTAATATATTTAAAATACAAATTATTATAAAATACAAAGTGGAAATACGAGCTGATAATTAATTTTCATTAAATACGTGCAACTGAAATAATTTATTTTATACCAGGGCAAATTTTTCCGATTAAATTCTGCTATCTTCCTGCAATTTTTTGAGTGAATATAAGATAATTGCTGGTTCAGGTCATTTTTACAGATGCAGGGAATCAGAATAAAGAACATCTAAATTTGACAAAAAACTACAAGAAATATGGTCTTAATTTGAATTTTTATATTCATTTGGTCTGCTCCATAAGTGTACGCACAAAAGTCAAAAGGAAACTTCTATTACAAAATATATTTATCTTGAATACATCTTTTATAATTTTTTTTTGTTTGGGTCGATGAATTTAATCGTCTCAATGTATTTATTCCAGCCGCGTTAATAGACCCTTGTTCTTAAAAAAAAAAGTGTAGGTTCTTTCCTTTCTATTTTTATCCTTACATAATTTAATTCTTTTAAAAAATTCAGTGTCAAATTTAGGATAACTGAATGGATTGCAAACATAAGTACAGTCTGTCCTAAAAACCCTCCACATATAGGAAATTTCTCAAAAGTTTTAATTGTAATCAAGTAATTTTTTGAGCATACCGCCTATAATTTGTTGACGAACATAAATTATTGTTTTTTAGGCTTGATGAGTTTGTAATAGAGAGCTCTAAAGTAATTAAGATCTAGAGATTTTTTTGCTAAGCCAGTATTTACTATTTCTCTTATTTGGAAATATTTCTTGTAGTGGGTGATGGAGAATGCGCCAGAAAAATATTAAATTATATTTACAGTTTAGTGTTTTACTAAATTGAACAACTTAACCCAGTCCTATTATAAATAAATTTCTGAGAAACAAAAGTCGATAAATAGTTATAAATAATGCTTGAATTAAAGAGATTTTGAATTAATAGATGCCGTCAAGCCCATTTCAAACCATACTATTGTTGACAGCCAAAATTTCTACGAATACGTGAAGAAAAAACTATAACATTTTATGCGTCATAACAAAGTCTGGTACTCCACTACACACCTCTTCTTTTTACTATGTTTCACAGTTTAATTCATATTATTACACAAAGACAAACCAATATCTTTAAAACAGCACTAAAAACCAATTAAAATCAAAATGAAATCATGAGTGAAAGAAAAAGAAGAAGTGCTAATTGTCACAAATTACAGCACAATGACTAATAATAAGCAACGTTGCCGAGCTGTGCAGTTATTTGGAAATGTTATTCTCTTTGTTAGGCAAATATAATAGGAAGAAGTCTAGGACTTTTAGGTAAAAACAATTTCCTCTAGGTCGAAAAATTCTATAGCTTCCAGAACTTGCGTTATTTAGTATCAAGATTTGAAACATAATAGTGATCTTCTGGCAACTCGGGGAAAAAACACAAAAAAAAATACATTATCAACAAAGCCTGATAAACTTGAGCGAGCGTACCTAAACCATATTTATCGAGTTGATAGTAGTCGGCAAACATGGGAAGCTTGGATGGACATCAATGTGCTTATTCCTATTCCTCTGTGGAATCCATTAACTGTCAGAATGATCCTGAGACTTCTTTTTAGTAACAGGGTTTTCCAGGTTTTTGAATCTTTTCAATTGCAACCTATCTTAGAGATTGACGTAGTGAAAGCTATTAGCTTGATTAGGTCTAATGGTGTTGGATCGGATGGAAGAAGTATAACAATGATAAAACTGTGTAGTGACAATATTATTCCGCACATAATACATATATTCAACTCATGTGCAATTGGTGAGCGTTTTCTTAAAGCATGAAAAATGGCTTTAATGCACCTCCTTCCGAAAAAATCTAATTCAGAACAATTTTCGGATTTTCAACCAATAAGTCCGCTGCCAATTCTTGGTAAAATCTTCGAAAAAATTCTTTGTTTGCAGATGATTAGCTTCATAACTGAGAATGGTCTGTTTCGAAAGTAGAGTGAGGTTTTCGAAATAGATGTAGTACTACAACTGTTTTGCTAGATGTAATGAATCACATTTTTCAGAACACGATTTCATTGATACTTCTAGATTATAGTAAGGCATTCGACACTATAGGGCATGACCTTCTATGTGCAAAATTAAAATATTTTGGAAGGACTGTACGTTCAGTAGCACTCCGAGGGTGGTGTTTGTATGATTTTGTTAAGAGTGTTCTTATTTTCCTTTGCAGGTTTTAGATGTCAGTCCTACTACATTTCACAATTCCAAAAGAGTAGCTAAGTACATAAGATCATCCATATATAACAGATGATTAAATCTTACTGCCTCTTCGTTGTTATATCTAATACTAAAGCCGTATTATTATTATTATATGTGGTTTTGGGTTACTTTTTCTAGCTTTTGGGGATGGGGGGAGGGTGATCGCTCCCACCGCCCCCTGCATCCGCCATTGCATCCTGGATATAGTGAAGTTCATCTTTTCATTAATTATTTTTGCTATAAACTTTTGTGATAATTAACTGTATTTTTATTATTCCATTTATGCAGACAAAATTATGAACTTCCACATTATAAGAACTAACGAACGAATACATACTTAGAAATATCGTCTCAGTTCTATACCGTTATTAATTCTTTGGCTCTTCCTATTACATCGAAAACCCATAAAGTTAGAGATATCTATTTTTAATTAAAGGTTTTATAGCACATATGCCCTTAATATGAAAGTTAAGTGGGTTAGTGTTAGCTGTGAAGTTTATATTGTTTACTTAAGGTACACAGAAATATCTTACATCGAAGTAATTCGTTAACAAGGCGACGTCGTCTTAAAGTGGCTTTTCACTTAATAGTAAGGTTGTAGAAAGTATATTGAAATTCAATTATTAACTTATTTATAGAATCAAAAAATATTTTAGGTATCTTTTTAATATCTACACATAGTTACTGTATATTTCTCTTCTGTGTATGAACCATCATCTTTGTCTGAGACTATCGATGATGGAAGTGGGTTTGTGTGGGGTAAATTTGATTAAGAAATTTGAGGTTCACTGTAGATTAGTTTGGTGATATATTTACAAAATATTATATTTGCTATACAAAGACTTTTTCGTAAAATATATTGACTGTAAATACACTAAACATATAAAATATATTCATATTACGTAGGTTTCAGTAAATAAAGTTATACAGAAATATATAATATTTTATTTGTCCCTCTTGACTACTAAAGCTTGGATTTTCATCTTTAGTTTAAATTTGTCGTAAATTCACATTGTACGCACGATTTAATAGGCTACTTAGTTGAAACAATGGAAAAATGGATGCATCAGGAATCCAGGCAATTGCTGGCGTCATAAAGCGGATGTCACAAAACCCTTCCCTTTCTAACCTGTTATTTGGTATAAATTGTATCTGAAATTACATTGATTCTAATGAGGATATGGTTTATTACGTCATTGTGGCCGTAACTCATCTTACTCTTTTCATGTTTTGTTTCCTACACTGCTTAAAAAAATGATTATATGGAAGTTAAGGATCTCCAAAACACACAGATAGTGTTTTTGGTACAAATAAAGAACAAACCTTAAATTTATATGAGGTTAATCTGGGGCAGCAGTGGTACGTAAAGCTTCTCAAGGTAATACACATGCAGACGTGACTATATTAACATATTATCATAAATTTTCAGGTCCCTCAATATGACCAATTTATTTGTATGCATTAACACTGAGAATACCATTTGGTCAATCGGAAATTCCTCTCGTTTAAGTATATCAATTCGCTAGTAGCTCAAATACATTACAATTATTTACATTCTTAGATATAATTGTGCATGATGAAGATCAATTTTACACTGCGTGATCGGTTGATAGACGAGCTCTAATCATATTAGTCTACTTGTCAAATATTTTAAAACACCTCAATGATGTTTGTTTTGTAAAACAACAAATCTTCAATGGACGAAAAAATAACTAAAAAACGCCAAATTATAAACAATAATAAGTCAGATGGAAAGCTTTAGTCTTCCTTAATGGGAAAATTTTATAAAACGTCACAAATTAAAATTAAAAATGATTTTATCAATAATTTACAACGCCATTGCCAAATGCTCGAAACTATTAAAGAATATTTTAAATACAAATATTCTGAATTCATTTGTACAAGAAATTTATTCATTTTAGATAACATTTCTAACAACGAAAAATAATCTTTAGTTTAACTGTGGTGCCCAGAAGATTTGAAATAGAATTTACTAAATTAAAATTATGGCATTAAGAATAGAGTATTACCACGGAGCCCTCTGAGTGTCAATAAGTATGCATACCAAGGTGGCAAAGCAACAGAAGTTAAAAACACCTTACATGATTTTCTAGGAATTAACAAATTTCGAGGAGTTGGACTTCTTATGGAGGATTAGATTCATGCAAAGCCAAACTACTGTTCAAATAGTTACATTTAGGACTGCTTGGAGCTGCTTTCTCTGCTGGTATGGCCTCTGTTGGTGGAAAATCTGTTAACTGTAGTACAACTGTATTTGATGGATCTGCAGGCATTTACAAACGACCTAGTTATATTAACCAGAGGAATACCGACAAATCAAATTTTATAAATTCTTTAGGTTAGTTCAGTTTAGAAACTCTTCAGGAAATACAGGGTATTCATATGGTATGAGAGTCACATGTCACATCCTCACAATTTGACAGGGAAAATGACCTTACGGACCTTTTAAATTGTGCGCAAATAATCCAGCGGCACACAGGATACTTGAATCGAATATCTGTATTTCCAAAACTATCTAGAATTGCCAGAAGGCACTAAATGAATTGCGACAACAGATAAAAATTATTCCCATGTCGATACTGAGCCGTTAATATCTGGAATTACATTGATTCTAATTTAGATGGGAATAAATCATTACGTCCCTAGATCAGAACCAATGTTGGGAGTTACATATAATATTACCAAACACACTATATCGATCTGGTTAGAGGAAAAGGTGGAATAATACTGATATGCTTATTAGAATTGATTAGACAAAAGCTTCTTCTTCTTCTTCAAGTGCCATATCAGGTCCCCCTGATGTTGGCAATTACATTGGCAAGTCTTTCAGGGTCCTGCACCAGCTGGAACAGTTCCCCCGCGCTACGTATACCTGTCCATTCACGAATATTCCTCAACCAGGAAGCCTGTCTCCTTCCTTCCCCTCTACGTCCCTCTACTTTACCCATCATGATTAGCTGAAGAATTCTATATCGCTCCCCTCTGAATATATGTCCAAGATATGAGATTTTTCTACACTTCACAGTGTTTAATAGTAGACGAGTTGTGTCGGCCCTATTGAGTACCATTTCGTTGGTCTGCCTAGCTGTCCAAGGTATTCTCAGCATTCGCCGGTATAACCACATTTCGAGAGACTCCAACCCATTAATCGTGGCAGCCTCAATTGTCCAGATCTCTGCCCCATATAGTAACACTAGCCAGACGTATGGTCTTATCATTCTCTGTCGTAGTTTTAGGATGAGGTTATCATTGCAGAAAAGTGGTTTCATTTTTTGAAAAGTTGCTCTAGCAGTCTCTATTCTACACCTTATCTCTTTTTCCTTCTATTTGTATTGAAGCGTTAAGATGAGGTTGTCTACTAAAGACCATAAATTTTATCTTTTTGATATTTATGTTGAGCCCCATTTCTTGACCCTCAGTGTTAACCCAGTTTAATAGATGTTGCAGGTCTTGTAGTTTGTCGCTTAGGATAACAGTGTCGTCAGCATATTTTTTTCTGAATATATATTAAAAGCAGTGGAGATAGTATGCAGCCCTGTCTGACGAATCGCAGAATTTTACTTTCTTCTGTGAGTTTTCCATTTAGCCTTACTGTTGCTTTCTGCCGCCAAAATAGATTTTTAATAATTCTTACGTCTCTGCTGTCTACCCCTACGTTATTTAAAATGTCTATGAGTTTTCTGTGCTGTACTCTGTCGAAGGCCTTCTCGTAATCGACAAAACATACGAATACATCCTTGTGTTGGTCCTGGCATTTTTGCAGAAGTATATTTAGACCGAATAAAGCCTTTCTAGTACCTAGGGCGTTTCTAAATCCGAATTGAGTTTCATCTAAATCTGCTTCGCATTTAGATCTTATCCTGCTGCGGATGATTCTGAGAAAGACCTTCAAAGTGTGGCTCATTAGACTTATTAGTCTGTACTCACTGCATCGCTTTGCTCGCTGTTTTTTTGGGATTGAGACGAATACAGACCTCAGCCAATTTTCCGGTATATCTCCAGTCGCGTAAACGGTATTAAACAGTTTGACCAAGATTCCTATATTTTCCTCATGGATCATTTGTAGGAGCTCGGTTGGGACATTATCAGGCCCGATGACTTTCCTGGTTTTTGCAGATATTATGGCAGATAGAACTTCACTGTTTAGAATTTCCGGTCCCATGTCTATATTAGCGTCTATATTAGACAAAAGCAAAAACCTGCAAACACCGTACACTAAAACATTACATGAACAAGATTGTAGAAGATGCTTTGTGCTTTCTGTGCAAGGAGGACGAGGAAGCTACAAAACACTTTCTGTTTAGCGTTTTTTTCCTATCTTTAGAGACTCTAGTAAGTTTAGATCTCTCGTAACTCATGTTCGTATCGTGATTTTTCGCAGAGAAAATTACTTTCCGACGTTTTACTCCTTTTAAAATATAAATATTGAGAAATAAAGAAATTAGTGTTAAGATATTGTCATAAGCTATCTTTTGAAATCAAAATTTTTGATCAAGAGATATCGAATAATTTATCAAATGATAATTTACTCCTTTTCACCGTTTAGGAGAGCAAATTTTGAAAAATTCTTGCTTAATTGGTACCTACATGGTGTTGCCAACTTTTATGCAAAGTTTAATTATTCTATCTTTAATAGTTTGATATGTGAATATCACAATAGGCTGGATAATAAAAGGGCTTGCTGGACAAGATAATCGTATGCATCCTCAGTTTATATATGTGATATTTTATTACTGCATATACTCACAGACAAAAATCTATTCTTGGTGTGTCAATATTCTAAATTTCCGAACTTTCCTTATTTCATAATTAAATATTAATTTTCGTTGGGCATTATATGTGTATGTTATGATGAGCACCGGAATTCTCACTAGTAATTGCATGAATTATTGAACGAAATTAATTATTCGTATTGATATAGATCTTAAATTAGATGCAGGAATGCAATCAGTGATTAGAATTCAGGATAAGAATGAAATACGACGACATATTAATCAAAAAAGTTTTAATTATTTAAGTTTTGTTCTTATGTCTTTGAATTTAGTTTTACAGTTTTTATTGTACTTTCCTTAACTTTCTCTTCGGTTTTTGTAGTTCTCAATACAGTATTTTTTTTTAATTTGTAAATTTAGTGAAAGCAATATATAAAGTGAGATCACTTGGAACAAGCAAGGTTAAGTTTACATTTTTAAACTATCACAGTTCACTAATCAAGTATTTTAAAAACATTTACTCTGTCACTAATTTTTCAGTTTTCAGTAATGTCTAAAGACTAAAAGATCTCTCATTGGTTGACACTGAAAGGTTAGAGCAAGGTTGCCCATCATTGCAACTCTGTGATGATATAGATGTTGTATGTAATCTAAATATGTTGTGAACTAATCTGAACCATCATTCCATGATTTAATCATACCTCTTTAAGAACTATTATATATTGGGATAAATTTAAAATATTATAAAATATAATTTGGCTTTTTGGTGTACACAGATACAAAATTTGTTATTTACTTGTAAAATAAATCATATATAAGTGGAAAACCTATTGATTTGTGAGAAACTATCGCTTAAGAGCCAAAACTTCGATAGTGAGAGCCAGTGGCGTAACTAAAAGTATGTGCGCCTCCTCACAGATTATTGAGTGTGCTCTATTATTTTGCACCCATCTAGATCCTTCGTGTTTTTCATTTTCATCAAGAGACGTAAGGGCGCCCCCCCCCCACACCGCGAGGCCTGCAAGGTCGTTATTTATGCCACTACTGAGAGCTTATTTCCTAGAATAATTCCGCGTTCCCAATTAAATTTAGTGTTAATGGAAATAAATTCAATTAGTTTTTGAACATATCTAGACTTCCTTTTGTTTTTAAATATATGGTGTGGTACTATTTTCTTTCAGAAAATCGGTATAGGACTCCAGAACTCTTAGGCGCGTGATAACTTTTTACCTTGAAACCTAATAAGTCTGAATTCATTGGTTAACAAGTTGATATACACGAGGGTAGCCATTTATACTATGGAAACTGGCAGCACTGGCATTGTTAGGTATCATGTGACATATCTATTATAAAATTTGAGATTTTAGACTAGAGATGTATTCAAAACGTTTTGACGTATGCACGCTATTTGTGTTGTTTATAGTGACTTCAAAATTTTATTTCAGTCAAAAAATAGAATAAATTCATGAAGATTTTCGTGTCATTATATATATATATATATATATATATATATATATATATATATATATATATATATATATATATATATATATATATATACGCAAGATTTATCTTCCTCAAAAAAAATCTTCGGTGAATTGATGAAAAGAAACCGGAAAAAATGGATCATTTTTCACTATGACAATGCGAGCTCTCACATATCGGCGTAAACAATTTAATTTTGAGCTATCAAAATTGATGGGTCACCCGCCATATAGCCCAGATTTGGCACCCAATAATTTCTTTTTGTTTCAACAAACTGCATAGCCAGCGATTTTCTCGCTAGAAAGGAGATTGATGCATTCAAAAACCATGTTTTGGGGATACCATCTCCACAGTGGTAAAAATGGTTTTCAGGTTGCTTCAAACCTACACAAGCGCTTATTGATTATCGTGGAGAACATTTCGAAAAACAATGAAACCATTTTCAATAATAAATATTTGTTTTTGTTCCCGAAATATAAACTGTCACCCTCGTAATACAAATTAGAAAATCCAGCCTTGATGACAATTTAATCTAGTTTGAAATCTAAACCATTTTATTGAACCTGGCAGTACATTGTTTAATTAAAATAACTAAACTTGCTAAGTTTTCAAGGTTAGACTTGATACACAAGAAAAGAAGACGTATACGGTTATTATTATTTCTAAAATATATTCTCTAATTTGTAAAGATTTCTTCAACATATCCTATATATTTTAAGGTAATATTTGTTTATAAAAAATACTTTTGGAGCCACATCTTGTGAAGTAATAAAACCTCTTCTTTGGGAATTAGAGTGTTCTATTTGTAAAGCATACAGTTTACTAGAATGTCGCACGTGCAAGTGAAGGGAAATACAAAATTTGTTACTAGAGGGCCTTAACAGCCAAAATTATTGAATTATTCCTTAGCATGTGTTCAATATATATTTTTTCAATGGTCATATTGGTTGATCCCAAAAAATGTACAGCCATAATTTTCATCGAACTTTTTAGAAATTTAAAGTAAATGTTAGAAAAATAATAAAAATTATATAATAACATAACAAAATTTAATGAAATAAATTGTTGTTTCATCTCTTTAAATTTATGTTTCCCTGATACCGGCTAAACTATTCCTAGTTTAAACTATTAAGTAATAGTTAAATAGTTTAAACTAGAAACTAGATCTGGTCTAGTCGGGCAGAGGTAACGATTAATTTGTCTTAAAGTTGTTCGCTAGAGGGCGACAATAAAAAGGTTTCTTTTCTCATTGATCGTTGAGTTCCCCGTCAAAGCCTTGTATTGTTTTTGACTCCAAAGATGGTATTAGAATAAAATTTAGTTCGGGTTAGAATTATCACGTTTATATTATAATCTGTATCTATGGTAGCTATAAACTGATAGTATTGCGTTTCATTTCTTCATTGTCAAGTGTAGTTGTACCCATATCAGTGATTTACAGCAGACCAAAAAAAATGACGGGCAGAGGGACAAACAGGTAGTTTTTAGGATTCTGTAGGAACGCTCATAGTTATGTCCGTCTGTATGTCACAGGCTTGTAACTTCGAGTTTTTAATCATTTGCAGCGAAATTTCTACAGGGTGATGTCTTCTAGTAACCCACAAATAAACGCCAAATTGGAAAAAAAATGAGGATACCTCAGCTTGTGTGAAAAGTGGAGATTAAAAATAGTTTTTTTTTCGTTCCAGTATTTTTAATCAAATTATATAAATAAATATATTTATTATAACTTCAGGTCAGTGGTGTAGCCAGATGAGGGCAGCTGCCCCCCGCCCTTATAAATTAGCGTCCTCTCGCCTAAATAAAGAACAGTATTTTTTATTTACATTTACATTTACTCCTTGATTCCATGTGCAATTTTTTAAGTTTAATTATACCTACCCATTGTTATTTGTTTAAACTACCTAAAATAAAAATTTGGCCTCCAATATATTAAAAAGGATTGTGTTACAATAATTATTAATTTTATAAATCGACTTTTATGTAACTGGTTAATAAGGAGGCAATGCTCGTTCATCACATAAAGTTTCCCGGACTAAAATGTTTTCAAAACTATGAAGAAACCTATAATAAAATACTAAGCCTAAAAAACTACTCAATACTCATTGAGCAAATCACACCAGAGCTATGTATTCTAGTTTTAAAAACCTTCCCATAATAATACAGATTTTGAAAAGCATCTCATCTGGCAGAGTTGGTCTGGGGAAGGCACCGGCGGACCCTCTGATGAATCTACGGCTGATTGCCAGAATTAAACATCTAACTTTTAGTGGTTAAATAATTAGTTTCTAAGCTAATTATTTTCAGTAAATTACAACGGTTTCTGGGGTAGGTTACCATTTTATAACATTTGTAACTATTTGAATAGAACATCTTGGATTTCACCGTAAGACCTCTCATCAAAACGTAAACTAATCAAATCATGTTGCTCTTGAGTACAATATTACCATAATTCTGATTGGAACCAAAAATATATTTTATTAACAGTGACATCTAAGCATAATAATAAATATACGCACCCTCTTTAGGATACCGTAGGAATCCTTATAGTCCATTTGTCAGTCACAGCCTTTTGCAATAAAATTTTGCAGGCAATTCTAAAAATACTATTTAGGATACCTCTCCTTGTGAGACAAATAAGGATGAAAAAAATGTTTTTAGTTCACTCCATCATGTGACATATCATTGAATATATTTTCAAAAATACAAATTTTTAAGTTTGAAAAAATTTGGTGTAATAGCTTTTACTACATATATGCTAGGATAAGATCTAAATGCGAAGCAGATTTAGATGAAACCCAATTCGGATTTAGAAACGCCCTAGGTACTAAAGAGGCTTTGTTCTCTCTAAATATACTTCTGCAAAAATGCCGGGACCAACACAAGGATGTATTCGTAAGTTTTGTCGATTACGAGAAGGCCTTCGACAGAGTACAGCACAGAAAACTCATAGACATTTTAAGTAACGTGGGGGTAGACAGCAGAGACGTAAGAATTATTAAAAATCTATATTAGCGGCAGAAAGCAACAGTAAGGCTAAATGGAAGACTCACAGAAGAAAGTAAAATTCTACGAGGCGTCAGACAGGGCTGCATATTATCTCCACTGCTTTTTAATATATATTCAGATAAAATCTTTAAACGGGCTACTCAAGGACAACGAATGGGAGTACAAATCAATGGAGAATATATAAATACAATACGATATGCTGACGACACTGTTATCCTAAGCGACAAACTACAAGACCTGCAACATCTATTAAACTGTGTTAACACTGAGGGTCAAGAAATGGGGCTCAACATAAATATCAAAAAGACAAAATTTATGGTCTTTAGTTGACAACTTCATCTTAACGCTTCAATACCAATAGAAGGAAAAAGTATAGACAGGGTGATATTTAATCTTGGATGTTACATCACCGAAAATCTAAACCCAGATAAAGAGATAAGGTGCAGAATAGAGACTGCTAGAGCAACTTTTCAAAAAATGAAACTACTTTTCTGCAATGATAACCTCAACCTAAAACTACGACAGAGAATGATAAGATCATACGTCTGGCCAGTGTTACTATATGGGGCAGAGATCTGGACAATTAAGGCTGCCACGATTAATCGGTTGGAGGCTCTCGAAATGTGCGAATGCTGAGAATACCTTGCACAGCTAGGCAGACCAACGAAATGGTACTCAATAGGGCCGACACAACTCGTCTACTATTAAACACTGTGAAGTGTAGAAAAATCTCATATCTTGGACATATATTCAGAGGGGAGCGATATAGAATTCTTCAATTAATCATGATGGATAAGGTAGAGGGACGTAGAGGGGTGGAAAGGAGACAGGCTTCCTGGTTGAGGAATATTCGTGAATGGATAGGTATACGTAGCGCGGAGGAACTGTTCCAGCTGGAGCAGGACCGTGAAAGACTTGCCAATATAATTGCCAACGTCAGGGGGAACTGATATGGCACTTGAAGAAGAAGAAATATATGCAATGAAAATTATCATGGGTTACTATTAATTTATGAAATATAAAAAATTTTTTCATCTTTTTTGTTTATCCGATCGAGTCTGGTATCGTTAAATAGCTCTATATAATTAAACCTTTATATAATATTTTTATTTAGTCGTCTCATTTACTAGCTATAAGTCTCTAAATTTGCTTATTATTGTCACTCTCTTTTATGTGTGGATTTTGGTGAATGCGCAGGACAACGCAGTGTTTTGTTGAGAAGGTTGCGAATTGTGTGGAGCTCTTTGATAGGAAAACGCTTAATGGAATTGTTTCCGTACTTTTAAGAGCGTTTGTATTTGATTTGTCAGTTTAATATTTATATTATATGTTTATATTTAAATATAATATTTTTTATTTAATTCTGCCTTTACTTGTTTTGGACATAAATATGAAATTTTATTATGTCCATCTTTTAGTTTTCCGACGGTAGATTTTTAAAACCTGAAAAATTCAGCATTTTCAACGAAAATTGGTTTACTAAATACTATGGCCTATTAAATTAAATTTCATTTTACTTTTAAATATTGTGTTCTTTTTTATTAAGCTAGCAAAAAACCTTATACCATCAATAAAGTTTTACCTCTTCTTCAACTTACGAGTCGCCACTGAATAATAATTGTATTCCGATAACTTTAAATAATAATTCCGCATAATAAATAATTTTTAGATAAGTTGTAATTTACCGGGAATGAGAAAGTCTATGCCAGACATACATTATAAACAAACACATATATAACAAAAAAATATATATGGACCACCTTGTAGAATTGTTCTTTTCTTCACCTAAACAAACATCGAACAAACAAATAAATTTTTACCCCCGGTTTGAATTGATGTTCTTAATAAAATCTTGACGACCGTTTTAAAGCTGTACCGATGTTTGGACCACCCACGAAACTGATAAGCCAAACAAAAATAAAAATGAAATATTATTTTTCAGATTAGTCTTCTTGAAAGTGATGGTAGGTCGAAAGATTTAGCATACTTTGTTAAAGGGTATTTTAATGTTAAACAGAACAAACCATTTACGAACACGTGTTGTGTTTAATAATCAATTTATTATACGTATATGTTAATACTTACTATTTATATATATATATATATATATATATATATATATATATATATATCATTTTCTTCTTATTTTGTCTTTTCTTGGGATTAGGTTCTTTATTTAACCAAAAATCAAAAACGATTTGACGTTTCGCCCTTTATTTAAGGCATCTTCAAAAATTTCTTTTGCTCTTTTAATTATTGATCTTCCTAAAAATATTTTTTATATAATTAAAAACACTCATACATAAACATATTTACAATTTCAAAAAACAAACAAAACTTTAAAAAACTAGTCAAATTTCTAAAAAAGTATTTAATTTTACAAGTACACACCTTGACATTTTGGTTATTTAGTAATAATGAAATGAAATTTTTAATGTCGTCTATTTGGGTACTTAGGATACATGGAATGCGACTGTGTTTTATTTTTTATATTCTAACAATGGACCAAAAAAGAAACGAAAGAAAGCATACATTTAATTTTATGTTTAAGAGGATATTCAATTTTTGATTTATTAAGAGGATCGAATACTTAATATTTTTCTTTAAATTAGGCTGGTGTAAATGTGGCTCAAATTTCCTATATCCGTTCTGTCGTCAACAATGTTTTTATCTTTTTTAATTTCTATCATTTCCTTAATCTGCAATTTTTGGTAATTAATATCTTTGTTCTTAATTATGGTATTTTTATAATCGAAAGTATGTTTTTCATCTTGTGTGTGTTTGTTTAACGCTGTTGAGGCATTTTTCGTTTATTTATGACCATTTAATCTATTCTTTAGTAATTGGCATGTCATGACTATATATTTTTTGGGACAATTTGAGCATGGGATCGAATATACTACATTTGACTTATTTATGAGAGGAGTTTTACTTTTTAAATCAGTAAATAGTGTATTTAATTTATTATGAGACCTGTGACATACGATAATATCATGCTTTTTTAAAATGTGCTTTATTTTTTCTGGCAGTTCACTAGTGTAAGGTAATGCTACATATTTTTGCTGTTTATGTTCTATGTTTCTTGTTATAAGGTTATTATAAAATTTATATGTTCGTTTATTTATTATTTCGGAGATAGTCTTTTCATTGAAATTATTATTTATTAGCGTATTTTTCACTTCTTGCAGTATTCTTGGTCGGAATTCTGGAGACGTTAGAGAGATGGCACGATCAGACAGAACGATTATAATACTATTTTTTTGGGTTTTTGAGTGATGTGAGAAACCGTTTAGATATCTACCCGACTAAGTTGGTTTGGTGTACCATTCAGTTAAAATTTTGTTTCTTCTGCGTATAAGTGTCATATCTAGAAAATTTATTTTATTATTACTTTCTGTTTCGGACGTGAATTGTAATTTTTCGTTGAAACTGTTAAATTCTTGGAGAATTTAATTTATTTTGTCCTGTGGCACGGCTGTTATGCAATCATCGACAAACCGTTTGAAAAATATTATATTGAATTTTAATTTTTCTAAAACTTTTTCCTCCAAATATTCCATTGCTAACTGAACAATGGTGGATGAAATTGGTGATCCCATGGCACATCCATCGAGTTGTTTGTAAAATGTGTTTTCATACTGAAGGTAATTTGTGTTTAGGACTAGGTCAACAGCATCCATAAAGTTGTTTTTTGATAATGATGTATGTTTCTTTAAACTTTCCCATTTTCCTTGCAAGCAGAAAAAGGAAAGAATATATAAAAAAAGATCCTTTCCTGCAAATACAACTATGGTTCTCTCTCTCTCCATACGCGTTTCGACCAGCTTATGGTCTCATCAGTGGAGCTTTTTTCTGCTTGATATTGGATGTGTTGTTTCAGTCTTTTAAAATTTTCTGCTTTATCGATTGCCTACTTTGAAAAGGAAGGTTTTTTTATGAAAAATAAAACGATGACCTTGAACTAACCATAAAGTTCATTGCCAGGTTAAACTTAATGTCACCTTTGACTGACTTTTTTTAAAATCTGACCTTGTATTCGTAATCAGCAACCTCCAGAAACCCATACATAAATTTTCTTTAAAGTTTAAAATTTTGGAAATTTTTGTCCGCCTTATTGGATCCGCCATTACGAATTGTCAAAATCTGACAGTGGATTTGTAATCAGCGACCCCTAAAATACTTATAAATTAGTTTTCATTAAAGTAACAGAATTTAGAAAAGTACTGTCAAAGAGGTAGCTTATACTCTATTTTTGGCTTGCATTCCAGTAGATCCGTAAAATGCAAATTTCAAATTAGCATATCTCGGTGAAAATAAAAGATATCTGGACATTTTAAAATTGATTTTAAAGAGAAAAGATCATACTTTTAGGTACTGTTACTAATTTTGTGGAAAAAAAATACCTTGTGATTTACATAACCTCAAATGTAGCGAAAAACAGTGTTTTTTTTGCACTTTTCAGTTAGGATATCTCAAAAACCTGACGTGATGGAGCGATTCTGATTCAGCAGACCAAAGTCCTTCAGGAAAATATACTAGAGTATCTGTTACTTCACTCTTGTTGGCCTGGGCAATTTATGGCATCACGTTATTTCCAGTAAAAGCTAACTTACTTTTTTAAAAGAAGAATGGAGAAAAATATCTCTAGAATATTGCTAAAAATTTTATTATATCAACGTATTTAAGTCTATGAGTTTCATTTTGACCTTGAAAATAAAATATTGTTAATTTATGTAGATTATTATTATGTATATTTTCAAATTTTCATGCCATCAGTTTTAATTATCTCAGAGTTAATATTTGATTTTGTTTTTGTTAGTATTGTATTTTTAAGTTATCAATAGAATAATCATGGACGAAGGTATGAGTTTTATTTTGATTCAGGGTATATATTTTAAAAATTCAAAATGGTGGATCCACTATGGCTAACTAAACATTTTATCGTGTTTTGTAATCTTCCAGGTCGTAGATTATGAATTATATAACGCAATTTTCAAAAGGAGTTACTTAGAATAACTTGAATTTAATAAAGGAGAAGAACGTTTTTTTCTGTGGCTATTGAATAAAACCTTCATACCTTTTTTGATTTAGTAATAATATTTATTACCTACGGGTTGTGTATAATATCTTATTACACACGGGGGTTACTGACCAATAAACGCGCAAATATTAAAATTATCTTTAATGTAAATAGGATGTCGTTACCAGATCAGCCATGCAGTGAAAGAAAACAATAATAATAATTTATCGACATGGTGTGGCGTGATTATATTGTTTTAACGTCATATAGAAATTCCGGTATTTTAAAGTTTTAAGAAATGAAAATTGATTTATAGAAAATGAGCGGGTCAGGAAAACAGCATTTTTGAGCTTGAAATTTTTTGTGACCTTGAAACCATTACGAGGTACATTACAAAACTAGATTAGTACACAGTTATCGAAATAATTTACTAATATCGAGATTAAGTTCGGATATTATATCTATACTTATATGCCGTACAACCGAAATAATTAAAGACAACATCATGAAATTTTGGGAAATAGTTGGCAACACAGTGCAGTGCACTTACTAAGAAAGGATTTTTCAAAATTTGTATTCCAAAAGAGTCAAAAAGGGGTAAATATTCATTTGAAAAATTTATCGATATCTCTAGATTAAATACAGATATAGATTAGATTTTGGCTTCAACACATAGCTCATAATAATATCAAAAAACTAATTTCTTGGTTTTTCGATATTTGCAATTAATAATAAATAATAAATAAACAAATAGCTATTTATTTCTAACGGGCCAACAGCCCCCTTACAGGAAATTCAAACATAGATAAATAAGCTAATAGTATAAAGTAACTAACTAACTAAAGCTACAATTAATTTAAAACTAAAAACCCATTTAAAATCAAATTCACCATCCATTCGAATATCGGATTTACAAGCTGTGGGCATACAATATTCTGATAAACTATCCATGTACATACAAAGCATGCCTAGACACCTCGCGCAGATGTTTCAGAATAATTGGTAGACCGTCAAAATGCATGTCGCATAGTGTAGAAATACGAATAAAATTGTTGCACATTTTGTAGATGGGACATTGGAATAAAATGTTTGCGAGAATATAGTCATGACTGAAACCCCACTGAGGATAAATATTGTCCTCTCTAAACATTAAATATTTTAGAAATTTCCTTTGGAGTGCCTCTATGGCAAGGCCATGACAATTGTATATGGGAGAACACACAATTGATCCATAATCTAGCCTCGATCTTACGTAACAATAATATAGCAGTTTGAAAGTGGCTGTGCTAGAAAAAGGTTTGCAGTTTCGCAGAATTAAACCCAAAGTTCGAGATGCGCTAACCACCATCTGTTCAATGTGGGGAATAAAGGAGAACTCACATCGAAAACGACAACCAGATCCGTCACAGTGTAGCATCTACTAGAACTATTTATATGGTATTTAAACCGAACAGGATTTTTTGTCCGAGAGTAAGAAACAACATTACATTTAGAGATCTTAAGATCCAGCTTATTAGCCACACACCATTGGCTGATCATATCAATACTGGCCTGAAGGGACAAGCAGTCTGCAACATAATCAATGCGTTGAAATATTTTTAAATCATCAGCATAGGCCAGTCTGTGGCAGTCCAATTGGGAAACCAGATCGTTTATAAATATGTTAAAGGGAAGTGGTCTCAGGTTCGAACCCTGAGGGACACCTGACGTTAAAGTAAACCTAGTAGATTTATATTCTTCTATTTGCACAAACTGACTACGATTAAATAAGTAGGATTTCAAGAGGGAAACAAGGTCGTAAGACAAGCCGAATAGGACAGAAGCTTTCTGTAAGAGTATGCGATGGCCGATTTGGTCAAAAGCTTTACGGAAATCAGTGTAAATAACATCGACTTGACTTCTGCTGTTAAGGGCGTCGCAAACGTAAGAGCAAAAAGAGCTAAGATTAGTCATACATAATCTATTAGAAAAGAAGCCGTGTTGATCAGTCGATAATCGATTTTGAATTTTAGAAAAGTAATATTTCTGCAAAATAATCTCGAAGAACTTGGAAAAATTACATAAGATTGTAATGCCACGATAATTTTCAATTAGAGATGGATCACCTTTTTTTAGAATAGGACAGACTTTCGCAATCTTTCAGACCTCTGGAAGAACCCCGCTCTTCAGATATGACAAAGGGAAGCGCTCAAAACAATGGAACAGTCCCTCACCAGGAAACTAGGAACACCATCTAATAATTAAAAAGGTGAAATATCAAGGCATGAATACGATTTTTAACTTCTCCTATTCTGCATACGATTATCTAAAATGTAATTTTCGGAATTCTCTTTGTAAGGCACAAAAAGGGTTAAAATGTGTTTTATTGTTTTGCCAGATAACGCTAAAATTATTACATATATTTTATTCAAACTTCAAGTTTATTCCACATTGTAATATCGTAAATAGAAATAAATTGATAGCGAAAAAATTATATTAATTATTGTAGCGTAATGTATTAGCCTCCCAAAACCGTTCCTTATCATCCGCTCTCCCCTCTCTTTGTCTTTGCTGAACTAGCTGGGAACAAAAATGTCAACTATTTCGGATATACGGCGTAAACTGCGCACATGCACCCTCAGAGGCCTAAGGACTAATTATTTTTATTGATCAGATGTAATTCATAATTTGTGCGATTTTTAAATAATCTGAAAAAATATAATAATGCATAATGAAATAAATATTTCAGTAGTGAATTAATTAAAGACTATAATGAATTTCGAATGACGCTAATAGGATTATTTTTACATAATTGCTTATTCATTTACGCTTTTTTTTTTTGATATTCAAGGAAAGATGCTAAACAGGGTCCAATAAAGTTTTTCTGGGAGTCCTAAAGGTCTCAGCATAAATATACATCATGAAATTAATTATTATGTGATTAATAAATAATGATAAAAAGCTATAATAATTCATCATAATACTTATATTTAAAAAGCGCATTAACTGACAAAGATAACCGGATATATTAAATTTTATTAGCATATTTTTAATTAAATAGCAAACAGGCAAGACCTTTCTGTTATGCTTGATATTACCAATGGCATAGATAATTTCATCTTACAGATGAGACAAAAGTTGTTATGTTCTCTTCAAAACCAAAGTTCTATCGGATTAACCCTAACTTTATTGTCACATCTTCTCGAATCGGTTGTTATTTGCATTCTGTTTGTGTGCGGAATTCTCATATATAAAATAGTTTTCCTTAAAAATAGTATTATGAATTTGCCGTCACTCCATTTTGAAAACTAGAAAAAATTTGGTTCTTTTTAGATTTTCTAAATATCTCTTAAGGCAAGCATGTGAATATTGTCAAAAATAAAAATTGGTCAGAGAATCATATGTTATTGATCCTCCTAAAATGGTTTCTCGTTGTCCTACAGAATTCAAGTCGTTTAGCTCGATCATCGAGCTTCATTTCCCGCATATTTCTTTCTAATTTTACAATTTCTCTCAGTGTAATGGCGGGTCGCGAGGCAAGCAAGGTCACGAAAATTGGACCCTTCAATTTCAAAGGCACCATCAAAGCTGTCGCATCTATAAGATAAAATAATCCGTGCCTATGATATTAATATGTAAAACAATTAATAAAAAACAAGCAAAAGTAGTTTAAATAAAATAAATTCAAATTTGAAAAGAATTTTTTCGAAAATACATTTTTTAAAGTTATTTTGGCACACAACAATTTTAAACTTTGTATTAAATAAAAATACAATTTCAAAAAAAAAGTTTTGCAAAACTAATCTATGTAGCAAAATAACAAATTTGTAATAGGTGTTATAATTACACAGTACGACGTGAAATTTGTACAGTGAACAAGAATAGTCATTTCTTTTGGATTTTGGGTCGCTGAATTCGAATTCTGCCTCAGAATTGGTCCATCACATCAGGTTTTTTAAATATCCTAACCTAAATATGCAAAAATACTCGATTTTGGCTTATATTTGAGGTTATGTATCATCGCGACATTTTTTTATCAAAAAAGTATACATAGCGTCTTAAAGCATAAATCTTACTCTTTCAAATGCTGCCGAATTTACTCAGATATCTTTCTTTTTCTTCGAGATATTCAATTTTTGAAAATTTCAAATTTCATGAATTTTTCAAGTTTTGAAAACCTTCAGCTTTCGTGACCGATAAGCTTTTCAACAAGAGACAGTTGTGATAAACCATAGATCTTTTGAAGCTATCAAAGAGTATCGCTCAAACCAAATATATCATTAGTCTTGCAAAATAAATCTTTTTAAAATTTTTTTTTAAACAAAGTATTGCAAAATTCATTATTTTTTAAATAAATGCTTCCATTGCATTTCACAAAAATAAATACGTTCAAAGGGGTCGTTATCATTGTTACGATATATTTTGTTATAAATAAAGAATTATATAACACATTTTGCAATTTAAATATAAACTATTTAACGATATGTATTTGTAGATTTTGTATTTGTAGAATATGGTTTTGTGAATTCTGGATATACATTCTTAATCATTTTCTAATGATCTTTGAGGGTTTTTTACATTGCAAAGTTAATTGTTTATGATTTTGTTTACAAAATATATCGTAATACCGATAGCGACTCCTGTAAACGTTTTTTTTTTGTCAAATGCAATGGAAGCACTTATTTAAAAAATAATGAATTTTTTAATAATTTGTTTAAACAATTTATTTTGAAAAACTAATTCATGCAATTTGAAATTTTCTAAATTGGATATTTCGAATAAAAAGAGAAATATTTGTAGAAACTCAACGGCATTTGAAAGAGTAAGACTTACATTTTAAGATACTATGTACAGTTTTTTTGAAACAAAAAAATGTCGGAATGATACATAACTTCAAATATAGGCCAAAATCGTGTTTTTTGACTATTCTTATTCAATGTACAAATTTCACGTCGTGCTGTGTTATTAAAACAATGCCAGAGACAAAAATTATTTAAAATTATTTAATATAAAAATCTGTATTTAAATAGATAATAGGTTTTTAAAATCTACAATAAAAAATCATCAACATAAAATAATATTTGTTTAAATCGAAATCACAGCAAATTGAAAGGGTAAAAGAAAATGTTAATAAGGTAATTTAAGTCAATTTGTAAATTTAACATGATATAAACCCTTTCTTATGATCAGGTAACAATAAGTGGTTACCGCGATTAGGTCATAAAAGCTTGTATTATGAATGATTATATTCGCGACAATGTTGCCAATTTTAAAGTCTAGAATTAAATATTTTCTTGGGCATTAATGTGTGGAGACAAATTAATATGCATGAGATGATAGGATTGTTCGCAAGTCAGACTAGAATGTGATATTTGTCCAATTCTTTTTATTGAAGTCTCCTGTTGCTCGGAAACGCTATTGCATTACCAGAATTAACCCAAAATTAGATCAAATTATGCCACAATAACGTGAATACAAAATAATAAATGAGGCATATAGGTACGTATTTACTATTTTTATATTTTATATGAACGAGTCAAAGTTTTCGATAAGTGAAATTGCTTCATTTTGATAATTTTAATTAAATAAGTTTTATACATTTAAGCAGGGGTGGGAAACACTCTCTCTCTTTGGGAGGGGGGGGGGCAATATCACAAGAGCAAAGAAAAAGTCAAAATTATCCCCGTTCCTAATACAGCAGGCAGGCGAGCTATTTTTTTGAATTCAAAGCTCTTGTGGAAGGGGGGTCGTCACCCCTACTATCTCCCCCCTTGGATCTGGTCATTTATTTAAGGGGTCCAGTTAAACGTATTAACCCATTAAAGTTAAAGGTCAGTGGTTTTTTTAACTTATTTTATCCTCCTTTTCATATTTAATAAACGGAAATAAAAATATATTAGTAATGTTTTAGAGTGTTTTTTCAGAATTTTGAATTTAAATTACTATTTTCCTGCTGGAAAATTAAATATGGTGGATTTTTAACAAAAAATCGGTAGCGATAAAATTTCTATTCCAATATAGCGGCTTTAGCGTAAAAATACCGAGAAATTAGTATTTTTAATATTCACAGATATATATATATATATATATATATATATATATATATATATATATATATATATATATATATGAAGTAAAATACGAACAGTAAATTTAAACTTCGTTCCAACCATATCCTTTTCGTGTTAGAGGTTGCACAGTTGAAAAAATTGCTAAGGAACACAATTTATCCTATTCCACCACCATCGAGATGATGGCCTACCTGTACCACCATACCGAGAAGAAAGTCAAAACTTACCCTCCCCGCCACAGTGATACGGTAGAGGTACATGTTTCGTCTCTACTAGACTCATCAAGGTACCGACATGCACCTGGCTGTGCTACAACGGCATAATGTGGATATATCCACTGCTATTGCATCCGTGAAAGCCGCATAAACATATATATATATATATATATATATATATATATATATATATATATATATATATATATATTCTATTTTTCTTGAACCATTTAATACCAATATGTTTTTTTGTGTATTCTTAAGGTTAGGTTCGTACATGGATGTTAAAAAAACAACGTGTTTTGACGTTTTGCCTTTTGTTTAAGGCAAAATAATATAATATAATATATATATATATATATATATATATATATATATATATATATATATATATATATATATATTTCATGGATGGAAAGATTTAATTTAATATTAATCCTTGAGAATATCCATTCGTTTGTTTGGTTTCTTGTAGAAAAAGAAGACGTTTCGTCAAAATCTTTTGATTGTAGATCAACTGAGGAGATTTAATGTGCAGCTTGCTTTATATTCAGTCGTAGGTCGTAGATCATACTTCATCCCCTTTATGAATTAAAGACCTTCACTTGATCCATTTTAAAATTTAAATTTATAAATGTAGCATTATTTGTTTAATAGCCCAAAAAATATGATCCTAAAATTTAAAAATCTCGGCTGTGTGTAAAAGACGAAACGTTAAAAAGAAATCTTAGAATATTATGACCTAAACCCATTTCAAATATTGTTATTAATGCCTTTAAAATATTTCAGTAACTATTTTATAGGTTGTTTATTGGTTAAAAAAGTATATAAACTACTAGGTAACCGACGATAATAAAAGCAAAATAAAAGAAACAAATTACAATAAATAACAAGAGTGGAAAGGTCACTTAAAATTGTATCCACCATGTTTTTCTAATTTGTTGAGACGCTGCGGTAATACTGATGTTTTCTAAAATAATAAAGTAGTTTCCGAAATAACTTTTATTTTTCTTTCTTGGCCTTTTTTGTTTATTCAGCAGCGATTCCTGAACAGAAATAGTTTTGAACATTGTGTTAAATTTTTAAATTAAGTTTAAAGGGAAAATTTTCAGATGCTTGTTTGGCTTCTTCGGATAACTTAAGTTTTTTGAATAGTAAAAAATATAGGCTTGTCATTTTAATGTGAATTTTTATAAAATTCATATAATATCAATTTTAATCGCATTTAAACTTAATAAATAAACACAAAACAAAGAAAGCAGTAATAATCGAATTTAAGTATTATTATTATTTTTCAAAATGAGTGGTTTAAAATTATTCCTATTTAAAAAAATTGTCGTATGTTTTACGGATAATTATTAAATTTGTAAAAAATTACAGTGTATATAATGCAATAATATTCAGAAATATTACTTTATTTTATATTTTTTGTATTTCAATATATAACTTAGCTTAATTCTAATTTTACTTGTTTTCTTTTAACAAATTTTGATTTTTATATTAACGTCTATTTTGAAATTAAATTTTTTATTATTAATAACATCATATTAATTATCGGTAACTTTAAACCAAAAAAATGTTTTAAAACAAATTGTGAGTACAAATAATTTCAAGATTGTGTGTAATTTTTAAATTTTAGTGCAAAGTGGAATTTTTCAGATGTTTTTGGCTACTTGGGTAAAAATTTTTTGAATAATAAAAAATGTAGGCTTCTAATTTTAATGTAAATTCTACTAAAATTCAAATAATATCAATGTTAAGAAAACAATTGCTTCATAAATTTATGAAATACCCTGAAATAAAAATAAAAATCATATGTTAGGATTTTTTTAAACAGATTTTTTGTTCTCATTAAGTTATTTAAAATTATTCTTATTTTAAAAATTGGTAGTATTTTTTATCCAGAAATTATTAAATTTGTAAAAATTACAACATCCATAATTTAGTAATATTGAAAAAATATATTTATTTATTTACTTATTTTTTCTAATTTAATTAACGACTTAAATTTTGATTTAAAATAAGCATAATTCTAATTTTACTTGTGTTTAATCAAAATTTTCATTACTAATCAAAATTTTCATTACTATAAATCTCCTATTGCCTGTTAAATTTAAATTTAAAAAAAATATTGCAAAATATGTATTTTCTTGAAAAAGTTACTTTGAATTAAACTAGCCATAATTTTAAAATGTTATGTTAATTGAACGAAATTAATTATTAATATTTTTTTTTCTAGAATTTAAAATATTGTTGGTGTAGCATTTTAAACGGGCTTGAGGGGACACCCTGTACTTATGTATACCGCAAATGGTGTCAAAAAAACTTACGAAACTAATGTAATTTTGGGAATTTACATATAAGATGTGGGTGGTCCAGGCTCGGACCGGCTCGGTTGGAGTCGTACGCTGAGAGCAGAAATACAATGAACGAATGGAAGGATCCAACACCAACATTTGAGAGTACTACGGCTCGCTTAGTCAACGGTGTTAGTACGAAGGAATCTCGTAGACGGTTAACATTGCTTCTTAACTTAACGTTTTTTAACTTAAAAGACGTACAGTTTCAAAACAACATCGTGTTTTGTTCAATTCAAAGCTTTATTTCTCCGTGATTACACGTTAAAGTGAGACAGTGCTGTGTATTTTTATAGAAAATGGTCCGTAGAAAGATGCCTTCTCGTTTTGTGAACGTCAGTGGTCCTCGGGAACATTTTTAAATCGAAGGGAGATGTTTTTGTTTATATTCAGGACGTTGACAATTCTACCGGGTAAATATTTATCTTTAATTACAATGCTTCCTTAGTTTCTGTTAGTGTCTTTAAAATTGCCGGCATTGATTTTAGAGTTTCTATTTTCTAACTTTGTTTACATATATTTAAAAGGCTTATTTGATATTCATCTATGCGTTTTTAAATTTTAAACCTGAAAATAAAAAAATAATTAAGCAAAGGAAACAAACTGGTTATTCAGTTTTGAAATAAAAAGTAAACTTAATTTAAAAACTTTTCACTAAAATATTCATATGTTCTAAATCATTTTTGGCAAAAATCATGAATGGCAATTTGGGTGGCGAAAGTATAATTGACAATTAGTGTTTACGTATATAGACTTGAGCTTAAAATAACTACTTTAAAGTTCAAAATTTAAACGTAAACAAACAATTATTTTTATGCAACATCCTTGGCACAGAAAGTATTCTTGTTAAAATAAATTTAATTGTAACTAAATGTTATTTTTGTAATTCCAAGCAATAAAGATAGCAGTAACAGTAATTTAAAATAGTACCACAACATTGGTACTTTCTATCTTAAACCAAAGATGAAAAAAACTTAACCTACTCTTAAATTCTTTATGGTTCTTACATTGTTGCCAGTTTGTTACCAGTTTTGCCGGAAATAGAGCATTTAAATTAATGTATAATTTGAAATTAATTTTTTACTTTTATTAGAAAAATTTTGTGTGTAAATTATAATAATAAAAAATGAAATTACGGAGTCATTTCTGGTATAGTTTAGAGTGTTGGGTTCGAAAAAATATAAATTCTATTATATAAATTTTAATTTTATTTAATTAAATGCATTTGTCGTGTTAGAGACATGTAAATTTTAAAATATTGAATAAATAAAATGTAACAGTACCTTGGTAAATAATCCAAGGTTTCAGAGGTATTTTAGAAAAGATTTGCAGACTTTGTATATTCCGCTATATTGGTTGCCCAGTTTACGATATTAATATGCTCCAAAATTAGTATTTTTTGGGATTACTGAAAATTCATAAAAATGTCTGCATAATTCTTAATTGATGTTGGGATTATAAGAAAATACTTAAAAAGTATTAGAAACTCTACTTAGTTATTTGCCGAATAACAGGATACATATGTATGTAATAATATATAATGAGCCGTTTATGATTAATTTCATTCCGTAAATTATTTTATAAATATCTAACGGTTGGATTAATTACATCTTCAATTGTTGGTCTAAAAAAAAGTCCTTAAATATATATTTCATAATTTAACAAGTTCCCGTTTTTCTCCTTCAGGCAGTTGAATATGCAGACAATTTATTTCCTGCAAATACAACTCTGGTCGTCTCTCTCCATATGCATTTCGACTACCTAATGGTATCATCAGTAAAACTGTAACGAACAACTGTCTATATAAAATCTAACTTTCGAGACAAGTCGGTTAGATGTTAAACCTGCAGATATTTTCGATATCAGACGTTCACGGGAGTACTGAGGTGCTTAAAAATAAACATTTCAGTAAGAAATAAAGAAATCTTTACGGCCGTAAAATCCGTTTAACAAGTTGCCGCCTTTCTCCTTCAAGGTTTAAATATCCGGCCGACCTCTTGCGGAATTTAGATTTTATATAGGCAGTGGTTTCCTATGAAGATCCGTTAGGTGGCGAAAACGCGTGTGGAGAGAGAGAGCTAAAGCTGTATTTGCAGTAAATAAACTGTCGGTATATATTCCTTTTAACTACTTGAAGGAAGAAAACGGTAACTTGTAAAACTAATTCTACTGCATTCAAAATTTCTTTATTTCTTGCTGAAATTTTAACTTTTAATACATTTCATAGTTGCGTGCGAAGAATTGAAATAAAATTATAAATATTTATTTTTTTAGCCATAAAATTCAATGGTAATCAATAGGTTCGTTCCAATCCGCGTCAGAAACAGTTTATAACTGTCAGGATTCTGCGCATTAACTTATTACACGCTATATATAAGTTAATCCGCAGAATCCTGACGGCCAGAAACAGTTTCTGACTGACAGGATTCTGCGCATTAACTTATTACACATTATATTTAAGTCAATGCGCAGAATCTTGACGGTCAGAAACTGTTTCTGGCGCGGGGTGGAACGAACCTAATAATAAGGATCATTATTATACATTGTGATAATTTGGTAAGCTGGTAAGCATCATATTTGTAGATTTTTGAAAGCGACTATACAAGGGATTCTTATATAGTATTTATATTTTACTTCCGGTATATAATATAATTTTAAAATCATACTGATTGTTCTAGACATATATTATATAATATATACGTATCGAAATTGTTTCTAATAGTCGAATGTGAATTTAGAGGTATTTTAATTCAAATTAAATATACCTAAAAAAATTTTAAATTATAATAAATTTAATATGCCAAGTATTTTACCTGAAAAACAAATTTTCATGCATTATGATTTTTTGAACACACTGTATATTCTTAAATAAAATATATTTAAATAATAACATAGTTTTCAGTCATTTCTGTAAAAAAACTAAATCGTTTTGAGCCATTCTGTATATTTTTAAAATTTGAACGGGGCTTATTAATATAAATTCATTTATATTATTTTTATTTATTATTTCAACAAATATAAAATACTAATTTACACTGCAGACCAAAATAGGGGATTTTTGAAAATATAGTGATGTTAAAAAAATTGTATATATAATTAATATATTGGGAGAACCTGTTTTTATGTTAGGTTTACAAGATTTTTACATATAAAATTTTGTTTTTAGCCTGTCCTGTCTGTGGGGTAATCCATGGAGCTTTGAATGGAGCGGAGCGAAACAAAGGGCCGATTCGGCCCTGAGCTTTGACAGATGGCGGCCACGGCGCCAGTAGCGCCAGGGCCGGAGCCACGCCACGAGTCGGACCTGTACACCAGGCCTGGCTGGGTGGACGCCGATGTTGCATTAGCACAGTTAGATCAGGTAAAAATAAATTTCCATGTTAAACTTTTGTTGTATATACTTACTAGTCCATCAATAGATAAATTTTTTCGATAATGTCATTACGGTCCGTTATCGATAGATTTTTATATCATCCATCTCTATCTGAAGCTCTTAAGATATCCTCTTTATACAGTGTGTCCGAAATTGGTGGTGGCAGCATTGTAATCTCGGAAACTACTAGAAATACAGTCAAATTTTAGTTACAACGTTTCAGTCTTCTGGAGCCATCATCAACTTTATTTTTCCTTATGATCGCCATCTTGGAATTTAACTCATCGAGAAGTACTAAATTTTTCATATAACACTATGTGAAACACTGATACAAAAGAACAACGTTAAAACTTAAAATTAATAAAACTTTGAAAACACATAAATTTTAAATGATGTTTTTACTTAAGAATAAATTAAAATTAATAACAATAATTCTCCATAAGACTGCAAACTACATAGTCATATTAAGGTTCAAAATGTCTACCATTTTTTCGAAACAGCTCTGGTTACACGATGAACAGTATTTCGATTGATATTACCTTTGAACTTACCCCTGTAGAATTAGCATAACGTCAGAACTAGGGCCCGGTTGTTTGAACCCTGAATAACGGAATAATATTTTTATTTATATTTGAAAAAGTGTTGATAAACAGTAGATATTTCATTCCTTGACACACACATACCGATTTTATGCTATCCTTTTCTAATTGCATTATTTAAACGAGTATCATATGATAATCGGTACGCCAATTCTAGAATATAAAAGTATGAATTTATGGTTGCCTAAATTATTGGTATTGTTATTTTCAATATGTAAACAATATTTACCAATAAAAAATAAGTTTTTAAATCCTCTTTTTGTTAATATTAATTGCAAACTTCATATTTATAGTAATTTCTAACACTTAAAAACACTGAAAAGAGTCACCACAAGCAATTAAACTAAATGAAAAGATAAGTAAACATGTTTTGTTTATGTCTGTCAAACATCAAAAAAGCCTCACCCCCACCGACCATAAACAGCCATCAAACAATATATATATATATATATATATATATATATATATATATATATATATATATATATATATATATATATATAGGGTATATTCGAAGGATATTACCAAAAATATTGCGAGTTATTTGTTCAAGAACTTCCCTGCTTTCAACGCGTTAAATTCGCTATCTTCAGATGGCAAACAATAACTGTTATTGTTTACCATCCGAAGCAGGTACTGTGTGTCGAAACAATTGTTATGGTTTTTTTAAATATTAAAAATAAAAAATAGTGGAAATTTATAACCAGTGTGTTATTATCATTAGTTACAATGAATTTCCATCAAGTATCAGCTAAATCTATTAACTTATTTAAATTTTCATTAACAAAGTGTTTGTAGTTATAACATTGTGTTGTGCATTAGTGTTCTAGAAGAAATTAAGTACTTTTCGATGAGTAAAAAATCAAATATGGCGATCATAAGGGAAAATAAAGTTGATGGGATTCCAGGAAGGCGAAACGTTGTGACTAAATAGATATATTCTGCGTAAAAATGGCCATAAAAAAGTGTTTTCATATTTAAAAAATATTGGGAAATAAAAAAGCTATAGCTGATCTAAGAAAATGGAAGATTTTGCTTTGTTTATATCTACCTACTGACATAATTGTCTAAAATTTTCCCCATTTCACCGTCTTATAGTTTTCGAGATTGTAATGCTGTCATTACCAATTTCGGACACACTGTTTTGGTGTAGGGGAATTTTAAATCATACAAACACCGGTCTTGACAATGCACAGCAAAACAAGTATTAATTAGGTATCTGAATTACTAAACTAATATTTTTGAAAAAAAAAATTATTTATTATATTAAAAAATTAACAACATTCTATAGACGTGGACGTTCTACAGTGATTTATGCTTTTGTGTAAATTTATCCACCGGTGCTTATATGGTTACTAAATAGTGTACAGTAATTGACTTTGGTTCCTAGGCGGCGCGACGTGTCTATATCCAAAATGAATACGAAATAAGATGGTGAAACAAGCGTAATTTTTAAAATTCAAAGGGGACAGACAATACCTTATATGCTTGAATTATTAATAGCTTTGATATCTCGTAATATTTTTATTCTATTTATAGGCATATCTTTTTAAAAAACTTACTTCTTTTTTAATACCTAGAGATAAAAGTTCACTTATATCATGCATCTTTAAAAAATGCTTTAATAATAATAACAATAATATAATATTCGCACAAAAATGTGTGTCCGCAAATTTTAAGAAGTTTACCAACCTTTATATTTATGGCTAGACTTGTTTTAATTTGTATTCAAAATTTGTAGGACGTTTTCCTTTTTTATTCGTTTTTAATAGTACTTATAATATATATAACAAATTATAAATCAACGAAATGTGTGGAATAATCCTGATCACAAATTTAAGCTCGTATTTAATCACATCGCATGTTGAAAATTTTATTTACTGACTTCCGAAAACTCATTTTGCAGTTTCTTTAATAATGGTTAACTAACTATTAGACTGCGGTTATTTTAGTTGTCCCAAAATTTCCGTTTTTCTAGCAAATTAAAAAACTCTCTTTAGTTGGTACACCCGGAAAAAAATTGTATTGACCCTTTCTTTAATGTCATCAATACCTCTATTTACTTTGTGGCTAGAAAAACTAACTACATTAACTTCAAACGAGATTAATATGTATTTTTTGTTAGAATAAACATATTTCCCAGTTCTGAGATAGCCCTATTATCCCAGATGTTAGCACCGTAGGTAAAAAACCTTAGAACGGTTCGACTAACTGAGATATTTCTAAGACATTTGTGGTCACTTTTAATGTCATTCTACGAATTAGAGGGTCACTTTTAAAGGCTTTTATTCCGCCTGCAAAAGAGTGTTTGCCAGATTTATTGACCATAGTATTTTTATCTTCCCTGGAGGTCTCTTGGCAAAATTGATATATTATTTGTCGGATTGTGACAAGACAGGTCATAAAGTTATTTGAGATTTTATTTTTTATATTTTAAAATTTTCTTAGTCCGTTAAAAGAAGGTACGATTACTTTTTAAATTTACTGAATACCAAGAAATTCTTATTTTATAAGAAATATATAGTATACATACATTTAATTAAATATCAAAATGATAGATTTTAAAAGTCAAAATTTCAGCAAATCTCATTTAAAAATTTCATTCGTCCCAAAATGTCATTATTTGTCAAAATATAAACAAATGTTATAATAAAAATTATTTATATTTCTCTGAATATTATAAATATTTTCGATAGAAAAATTTTGACTTTATTTTTTACCATATTTTGTTAAAAAAACACTGAATTTTTTTTTGGTGTATATTTTTCTCGAATTTCAAAAATCGGTACCACCATGTAAGAAAAGGAAAAATTTTATTTGCGTTTTATTACAAGGTATATTTTTTTAAAATGAAAGATCCCGTTAATAAAGCTGGATGAGTATAGTTATATACTAAAAATGTTTATTTCTGACTCAATAAGTTAAAAAAGTAGAAAATACCACTCATTTTAAGTTTAGTAACAACATATGTTCCTAAAATTATTTTTTTTAGCAAAAATTTCCCTACAGTTAATAAAAATTAGTAAATTAATCCATTGTCACCGAATAACGAACATCCTCAGCATAGAGAAACTTGGAAATACTCTTTTTCCATAAAAGATTTTTTTTTCATATTCATAGAAATATAAATAACTTTTTCTTATGAGATTTGCTTATAGTTGTAGAAATAATGATATTTTTTAATTTAAATTATTCAAAAAAAAACTACAAAAATCATTTTTTAAAAACTAAAGGATTAAAATAATTTTCCATATCAATATGTTTGCTTATTAGTATTTGAAACCTACCCCTACTCTGATGCCAGAATATTTTATTTAAATTTTTAATTTTTAATAATTAATTTTTAATTTTATTTCTTTTCGAAATATTTTTTTAACCCAAAAATGATCTATCTTATACTGTTTGGTTCATTTTTGTATACAATTGGTTAATGTAGTATTTTATTCATGCAATAAATTTTACTGTAATTAGGACATTAATAAATTTATAATCTTGATTTACCAACTACGTATATTTATGTTTCATAAACAAGATTTAATACCTTTCTGTATAAATGGGTAATAAATAATATTTGCACAAAAATTACTAACTAACCAAAAATATACATGCTCAGGTAAAATAAAAAGGTAAAATAATATATTATCTTAAATAACTCAGATCGAACATAGAAAATAATTACCACAATTAATTTTTGATTTCATTTTTAATCTTTAATATCTTTAGATTAGTAATTTAATTTTTTTAATGTTTAGTTCAGATAATACATTAATTTAAAAATTTTTTAACCCATTTATACAAGGCTTAATAATGTTTTTTATGTAACCTGTTTTTTGTTTTAATTAAGAATGACGTGAATGACAACATTGTATTTCGTTGATCTTACAACGATTGACGTTACGTAGCTTAATACCAGTATGGCATAAAATTGGCTTAACGTTTATTATGTAGATTAGCCAATTTTACCGATAAACATGTTTGTTGTGAATTTTTAATAATTTTTTAGGTAAATATGTATACGAGATTTTTTTACTAATATTATTAACAAACGGTAAATACTTTCCAACTAAATTCAATTATACTATGATAGGTAATCTCTGAAAGCTAGAAAAGCAATTGTGAGTTACTCTTTTCGGGGAGAAAAGTATAAAAACTAATTTTATCTCTATAAATTTCTGGAGATGGCTAAACTAGATCGGTATAATTAGAATCATAAAACAAAAATTTGTCCCTTAAGTATTATTTTATTTCAAATCACGGTAATGTTTCAAATGGATATTTATATATATATATATATATATATATATATATATATATATATATATATATATATATATATTGCTTAGTAAAACATGTCAATTTTCCGGCGTTTCTCGATTTTCCATGGTAACGGAAATTGGCCAGTTGTTTATGTTTCTTCGAGTTACCCCAGTTAAAAAATTAAGGTCTTATTCAAGATACTGTTAAATTTTGCAGCGGGTTCTAATTTGAAGTTCCGATGTCATAATATCGCATGCGTAAACGGAGCTCCGAGCTGCTCGCCCGCTACTAGCCATAGTTAATTTCTGCACTTTAAAGGGCTATTACTTCATGCACAATTCGTAAATTGTATACTTCTTAACTGCATCACAAAATATAGATCCCTATTCAAAATCTGTGAAAATTTCGTCTTTTAATGTTTATAAACAACAGAGATATGATTTAAAAGAAAAATGTTCATCTTGACTACTATTGATTGTAGAGCTTTTTTTTTCTAGAATCCGGGGTTTTTAACACCATGAAAAATAACAAACTTATTTTAATTTTGGAACAGATATATTATTTTTTAACTTTCCTTGTAGTTTGAGCTTTCAAGAATCCATTTGACTTTTGAAAATGTCTCTAGAGCAACAATTATTTAAACTTTTGGTATCTTTAATAAACAATTGACGTTTCCTATAAACTATTCAACCGATCGTGCTGAACTCTCGCGCACTTATAAAGACCCATAATGCCCTCATCATCACGGCATTATATGTCATTTTCGGCCATTATTGTTAAAGTTATTGACATTTATAAAATAGTACAAAAAAGGGGGGTTTCCGCCATTATCTCAGTAAATTATTTATCGATTTTGGCATAGAAAACATGAAATTAAAGGTCTTTTCAATACTTACAACTTTCATAAATACAACTTTTCTCTAAAATGTCATCAGAAAATTTTAAGAGCAGAAAATCGAATTTTTCGACTTGGGACGTTGTTTATAAAAAAAACAGAGCGGATCTGACAGTACCTCTTTACGTATTTATCGTTTACTAGGCCCTTACTATGATTTGAAATCATCAAATATCTGTAATCATTTTTTTTTTCTGTGAAATCGGATTTTTTTTTCATGTGGCGTAGTTCTTATAATCGGCATTTTATTTGTCGGTAATATTTTCGTTATTGAACTTTTTTCCTCTTAGCACATAACGTTATTATTGACCTAATTATCTACCTTTTTTCAGTTAGTCATCATAAAAATAGGAGTGACTTATAAATACTTTCATAGACAACCTTGTAGAATTATTTTTTCCCAAAACAATTAACTTTTAATTTACATTTTTTTAAGTTCCAATTTTACTGGTGTAAACCATGTAAGTATTTACTGGTATCAACACTAATTAAATAAAGTGTAATAACATTTCTCATTAGAAGAGCTGGTCTATCTCTTGTTACTTCATAAATGAAGGGTTTAAACAAAAAAGTATCCGTAAGTCGTAAACGCTACAAATAATAACAGTAAACAAAGAATAAGTACAACATATATCCATATGCATATCTCTGTACAAAAACAGAAGTGATAATAATACTAGAGCCACTTCTGATTTATGTATTCTAAATGCGGTATTTTGCATAAGTTTTAAACTCTATAAATTACAACCTTAAGTTTCCGTAAGTACCGTGAAGTAATAAAAATACATACCAATTGTTGTGTATGCGATAATCTTACCGTAAAACTATTGAGTTTTTGTATAAGCTTAACTATTTGCTGTTTTATTATTATTACTTTTTGTTGTTAACAACTAGGCTAATAGACCACACATAGTAACAGGTGGTCCGAAAAGTCCCGAGAATAACATAAAAAAAACACAATTTTTTGGCAAGTACTTGTTCAAAATATGTTGTACGTGGTCTATTGATATCTTTGCCATGTCACTTATCTTACGCACTTTCATTTTACCTTAATTCAAAATGATTTTGTGGATTTTTTTTTATGTTTTCCTCTGTGACAGCCTCATTTGGGCTCCCAAAGGGTTGAGTCTGTAAAACGACATTTTAATTCAGCAAACTAAAATGGTTGCTTTCAATGGAATAGATTCCCTATAACACTTTTCAAACTATTCCTGTGTTTTCATTGTTTTGAAAATATCAAGAGTTGCCTCACTAAAACTTCAATATCTCGATGTCTAATGGTCGAAATGTCATCAAATTTTGACACGCATCTTTTGAAGGTTGGTACTAACGAAAAATGGTTTGAACATGTTATTAGAGTCGCCATCTATGTGCCAGTTTCCGGACTTCTGAAGCCAAATTCCGATTCAGCGTACCAAAGGCTTTTGTAGCCTTAATGATTACTTCTTTTTTGTGTTTATTCCAGAGAAGTTTATGATCTAGGGTCAGGCCCAGATGTTTAACTTCTGATTTCCATTCAATAACGTTTCATTTTAATGGTTTTGCAACTTAAAATTGCAATATTTGTAATAAATTAATACCTAGATATAGAAATCCTGAATTCAGGAACTCAGATACCTCTTCAATACAAAAATCTCGAAATGACAGCATATTACTCTAGAGTCGTTTGTTGTTTATAGTTTAGGACACAATACAAATATATGAAATGCCTTTGGGTTCTCTAAGAGAAGCATTTATCCGAAAATACTAATTTACGGTCCATAACTTTTCTTAAATGTTCATAATTTAGTTTAGGGTAAAAAATTAGATATCAATCTTCTGAATATAGTAATCTCAAGGTACAAACTTTTAAACGTGAGAACAGTTCATACAGTTTTGTTGTTCGTGGTCCAACCAAGAAGTTCCTACACGTTTTCACTGAAATATAAAACTTCTAATTATTAAGTGTCTAGCGACCGTTGAAGATGAGACTAACGTGCTGTCATCAGCAAAATGTAAATTGGATTTTTGATTTCGTCGAGCAAATCGTTGATTAATTCGTAGGGTCACTGACGTTTATTGTGAAGGTGTCAGAAAGAAAGCCAAAGATCGCCTCTTACATAAAATTCCGCACATCATATTTTTTAAAAATGATGAATATAATTCTCGATACTTTCTACCATCGTTGCGTTTAACTTAGGTTAATCATTTCCAAAATTAAACAAAAATATATATTAGTTGATGCAAATTAATTAATATTTATTGAAATATTATTTGTATATATGCATAATATTAAAGTAACCAGTACATACAAGAATGTTGTAAGATTAAAGATTTAAAATTCCTCTATACAGGGTTGTGATAAAAAAAATGGATCAGAATTTTGTACGGGACACTGCTTATGCGATGAAAAACCACCCGGATCCGTCAATTTCATTACCAAATATATTTTTTGAGAAATATATTCACCCTATGAAAATATTTCATAAGGTGAATCAGAAGAGTGCTACGTATATCAACTCAAATTTGTTTAATGAAACATTTTTCATAAAATATACCTAAACAAAATACGCAAACAGCAATCTATGACACAAAACTATTTCATAAGATATAGAAAATGTCTTCCAGCAACTGTCAATCGGTCCAAAAATCCTTTTTGTACAACTTGTAGAATTGCTTCTCGGATACCTTGTCAAATGGATTTCTTAAGCATATCTACCGGATCGGATTTAGATTTAAAAATAAAATTTTTAACGTGACTCCTTAAAAAAAGTCCAGCAGGTTAAAATCCGGCGACTTGGGTGGCCCTCGCCTACTTACTCATCGCCTCAGAAAAATTTTGTTTAATTACTCCCGTAAATGAGCAGCATAATACGGAGAAGGACCATCCTGTTGAAACGGTAGGTTAAATCCGGCGCATTATCGTCTGGAAATAGAGTTACTAGAGCTAGCAACAGATCATTTTGAAGAAAATATAGATATATATCTTCAATGAGGTTTTAATTCAAGAAAAATAGTCCGATTAGCGTATTTTCAACAATGCATGTCCAGACATGAACGTTTTCGTTGTACTGGGTGTGATTGTTTTCGATCAAGTGAGGCTTTAAAATTATAAAACACCTTGGACTACGATAAATACTGGTAAATCAGTAAATGATTTTATAAGCCAAAAATAAAAATATTTTAAAATCAGGTGGAGATGGGTATAGGATATATTTTATGAAAAATGTCTAAAATTTATTGTAGAATCGCAGTATGTACTGATGCACAATGTACTTCATTAAACTAATTTAAATTAATACACGTAGCACATTTCTGATTCACCCTGTATAATATTTTCTTATCTAGGAAAATGCATTTCAAAAGAGTTTCAAAATCGGCGAGTCCGCAATATACCATATAAAAGACTGATCCGCTTCTTTATGACAACCTCGTATTTTATTCCAGTAAAAATAAATAAAATACATCATAATTTATCGTTTCATTTTACTAAAAAATTATCTATATTTGTTTGTAAATTCGTGTCAATTCAGTTTTATTATATTGATGATTAAAAATAAATACTTTCTTCCTACATTGTATTATTAGGTTTAAATTCGTTCCTTCAGTCACGGTTTTTATGCTTTACGAAATTTTATTGCGTCACGCTAAAAATTGCCTAATTAACCCCTGAACTGCACGCTTGAATTCAAGAACCGCCTTCTTTTGGGCGTTTTTCGGCGGCACTTGACAATCGCCTCCCGTCACCGCATCAGGATGTAGCTCTGAACCAAAGCCGCGTTACGCTAACCTTGGCCGGCGGACGCGAATGGACCACCAACGTAGCGTCGTGTGTGGTCGATGCAAAGCGGCCCGCTCTTGGCTATTCGGCCGCCTAGGGCCTGCAGGGCGCCACTCGCGCGGGCCAGACCCGCCCCTGTTCTCAATTTGGCGTTTCGGCACTGACGATTAGCAGCATGAGTGCCCTTAAGAAGATGATTAGCGAATAGCATAAAAATGAATGAGAGAAAGAAAGTAAATAGTGATTTAATGTTATAGCGGAGAATACTATTGTTTAGATAATTTTCCAAAAATGAATTTAATTCTTAAACTTACAACTCCATAATCTTAGAGTGGTATAAGAGTAAAATGTATTTATACAGATGCGGTTTTATGTATACAATGTAAGCCAATATTTCTGAATTATTTTTAAGCTATGTTGTTAATATATATAAATTTTGAAAGACTGAGAGTACATTTAACTTTATTATGTGAAAAGAAATAATAATTTGTTCTATGTAGGTAACAGAGATAAAGTGCAAAATGCAGAGCCAGAGAACAATATCAATACGATCGGCAATAGTTTGTATGGACAAAAAAAAACATGTATATTCAACAATATTTTTTTATCCTGTTAATTTTTACTGACATCCTGTATAAACAAGTTAAATTCGTTACAATGTGTTCAGAACAATAATATAAATGGTTTAATCACTTTTTTTCGGTTAAATCTACGTCAATTGTGCATATTATTGGTCTACCTTTAATTGTTTAGATGGTATTAACATTATTATTACCTATCCATATCCATATTTAGTTTAACTATTATTGCTCGTACATTGTTGTAGGTAGACATGTTTTAAAAATGAGATATTTTATTAAGCATGACAAAAGGCGATATGTAAATGAATCCCAAAATAAACAGACCTATAAATTATTACGGAGGAAAAACAAAAAAAAAATTAAATGATCAGAATTTTACTTATCGGTCGTTTAATCTGACACCTTTCTCCGAGCATTATTATAATTACAAATAAGCCAGTCCTCACCTGTGTTGATGCCTTTTTAGACATGATACTATTTTAATATAGCGACGTTCGACTTGGGTGGTCCGTGCCTTTGATAGGCTTATCTTATTACCCATAACCCCCACCTTTTCTTCTTAATGCCTACGCTTTATAAAGACCCTTAGTTATACCTCAGTTAACATGAATTGTTTTAACATTTTTGTTTATTGCTTTCTACCCACCTTTATCTCTATATCGGGTGTTCAAAACACAACTTAAATTATTTTTATTATTATTTCTCATATTAGTTGTAAAAGAGGTAATAAAAATTAAATACACATTAATTTTCATTACCAACAAAATTCGTAATAATTTTTTTAAATCATCACCAGTGATTTACCTATTTGCTTTATTAACTTTGATTCTGCCAGATAAATATACTTTCGCGGCATTCGAAATCCCTTAGTTAATATAAATTGTTTTATTTTTTCAAATTATTGAAAACATAATGAGGAACGGTATTGGGAGGCTAATACATTACGCCGCAATAATTCATTTATTTTTTTCGTTCATAATATTCATAACAATGCAGATTGGTAAGAAGAAATACTGGAAAATTATTGGTTTCAATGTTTTAGGATCACTTTTTTTTTGTTTTAAATGCATCCACAAGAAATATTCCTCTATTTTCAAGCTTCGAAAATGATCAGTGCCAGTTATTGTTCCTTGGAACAATCAATTTATTTTTTCACTGTCCATATAAAATCACGAAATTTCGAAATAATTTTAGCTTAATTATTCAAGATTGGTAAGAAGAAATACTGGAAAATTATTGATTTCAATGTTTAAGGATCACTTTTTTTGTTTTAAATGCATCCACAGGAAATATTCCTCTATTTTCAAGCTTCGAAAATGATCAGTGCCAGTTATTGTTCCTTGGGACAATCAATTTATTTTTTCACTGTCCATATAAAATCAAGAAATTTCGAAATAATTTTAACTTAATTATTCAAGATTGGTAAGAAGAAATACTGGAAAATTATTGATTTCAATGCTTTAGGATCACTTTTTTTTGTTTTAAATGCATCCACAAGAAATATTCCTCTATTTTCAAAATTCGAAAATGATCAATACCAGTTATTGTTCCTTTGGACAACCAATTTATTTTTTCAGTGTCCATATAAAATCAAGAAATTTCGAAATAATTTTAGCTTAATTATTCAAGATTGGTAAGAAGAAATACTGGAAAATTATTGGTTTCAATGTTTAAGGATCACTTTTTTTTTGTTTTAAATGCATCCACAAGAAATATTCCTCTATTTTCAAGCTTCGAAAATGATCAGTGCCAGTTATTGTTCCTTGGGACAACCAATTTATTTTTTCAGTGTCCATATAAAATCAAGAAATTTCGAAATAATTTTAGGTTAATTATTCAAGATTGGTAAGAAGAAATACTGGAAAATTATTGGTTTCAATGTTTTAGGATCACTTTTTTTTTGTTTTAATGCATCCACAGGAAATATTCCTCTATTTTCAAGCTTCGAAAATAATCAGTGCCAGTTATTGTTCCTTGGGACAACCAATTTATTTTTTCAGTGTCGATATAAAATCAAGAAATTTCGAAATAATTTTAGCTTAATTATTCAAGATTGGTAAGAAGAAATACTGGAAAATTATTGATTTCAATGTTTTAGGATCACTTTTTTTGTTTTAAATGCATCCGCAAGAAATATTCCTCTATTTTCAAGCTTCGAAAATGATCAGTGCCAGTTATTGTTCCTTGGGACAACCAATTTATTTTTTCAGTGTCCATATAAAATCAAAAAATTTCGAAATAATTTTAGCTTAATTATTTAAGATTGGTAAGAAGAAATACTGGAAAATTATTGATTTCAATGCTTTAGGATCACTTTTTTTTTGTTTTAAATGCATCCACAGGAAATATTCCTCTATTTTCAAGCTTCGAAAATGATCAGTGCCAGTTATTGTTCCTTGGGACAACCAATTTATTTTTTCAGTGTCCATATAAAATCAAGAAATTTCGAAATAATTTTATCTTAATTATTCAAGATTAGTAAGAAGAAATACTGGAAAATTATTGGTTTCAATATTTAAGGATCACTTTTTTTTTGTTTTAAATGCATTCACAGGAAATATTCCTCTATTTTCAAACTTCGAAAACGATGAATGCCAGTAATTGTTCCTTGAGACAACCAATTTATTTTTTCAGCGTCTACATAAAATCAAGAAATTTTGAAAGAACTTTAGCTTAATTATTCAATTTATACGTACTTTTGTCAATGCAATAATTTGCAATGATTTGTTTAAAATAATGAATTAAGTACATCTAAATCCATCCTTAACAAAAATTGTGTTTTAAGAACTCCACCTATCAATTTTTACAACTTTGTTTTATTCAAATATCTACATAAGATTCTCTAAATCCATTCCGGACCTGTGCAATGATGCGATGATAATCTTTTTGTGTGATGATATGATGTTTTTATAAATTATAATTTTGGTTTTGAATATCTTGTAATTTGGGAAATGGATTTTAAATGCAGCAAGGTTAGTTTCTAATTTCAAATAATTTATGACCTAGTCTGGACGAATGCGAAAACATAACCGTGTTATGAATCTCAAATTTCTGTTTATGAATTATTCCTTTTATGTAGTCAATATTTTATTTGAATTTTATTTTCGGGGACAATTAAAATGCCGTTAATATTGCTAATTTGGAATACCTTAGTATATTATTTTCATATAATGGCGACCATATGGCGCTAGAATTTTTCTAAATCTTAACAGGTCAATAAGACGGTTTTTAAGTTAGAACTGAAGTTTTTATAGCATTGATCATTTAGAGAAATTTTAAATTTCGACCATGTAATTTTGGAATTACTTTCGATGTTTTCTCCCACACGAGGCTTCCTCAGGGATCTTCACTATTCGAATCTACATTTGGCGTTTTAATCTTTACTTATAAAATCCTAAATAATGAGTTCTATCAAGATTTTCTTAAAATTGGATTTGGTAGTTTATGGCACTATGATTTGAAAAGTAAGATTTCAAAAAAACAAAAATAAAATAAAATTTATTTGATTAATGTAATAAACCTGACCTTATAAAAACTAAGAAAAGTATTTTATGAGCTCTTCTGTAAAAGTCATAAATCTTTAATTTATGAAAAATAATTAAATAATATAATAAAAACATAATAAATGAAGGACATTTCTACTTAATTAATAGGCCTTTTATGTTTTATATAAATCAGAACAATTCATTCTGGACTTCTTATCAATCTCATTTAATTAGTATGATTATAATGACTCCCGAGAGAAAATAACAAATCATTAATAAGTGCCTATTTTAATATATTTTTTCCCACTTCGTCTTTATGTCCTATAGTGTAAATTAACCGTTAAATATAAAATGATTATTGCTATATCTAAGTTTTTTATTGTTATATTCCGTTATGAAGCAGTTATTACAAAAAAGTTAATAGAAGCGGTATGGAGTAATTTAGCAAAATAGCGCAAGTCACGCACAAACTTACTAGAATCATAGTAGGTACCATAGTACCACCTATAATAAATTTATATAAAAAGACCACCAAGATTCCTAGTCTCCGAAAACAAAATAGAACACCATTGCAGAATAAAATACATTTTATATATATATCTACCTGTATGACTTAAAAGTTCTACTTTTTCGGAATTTTAGTTCAAAGGAGATGTATTTATGAGAAAATTATTATTATACAATATTTGAAGCATATATTCGTGACAGCAGTATTGCACGATAAGAGGTTGATACACAAGGAGATCGAAACGCCAAGCTTACTACCCAATCAATAAAGTCTTTTATATTGACACAGATTTTATCATCTTATAAATGCAACAGCTTTGGCGATGCCTTTAAAGGTGAATGGTTCAATTTTCTTGATTACCCCGCGTCCCTCTATTACACTGGCCGTATTTCTTTAAATTAAGAAATTAGATATTATTATTACTAGATTGACAACCATCTAGATCTCTTATTCTATGATATATTGTAGTATACCGAAAAATATCCAACACATTTTTTTACATCCTGAATTGCATTCTTAGGGGATGAAAATTACCCCCAAAATTCATGGCTACAAACGGTTTACTAGAAAAATTACATCTTTTATCATCTTATAGATGCGACAGCTTTGGCGAGCCTTTAAAGGTGAATGATCCAATTTTTTTGATTATCCCGCGACCCTCTATTACACTAGAAAAAAGTGTAAAATTACTAGATTAGCACAGTAATGATTAAAATTACAATACTACAAAATATAGTTCTCCACTGATAAAAACTAAAATAAAAACCTGAATAGGTGTTGATACTTCCTTTTTTTGGAAAAAGTCCGTATTTCGTTAAATTAAGAAATTAGATATTTTTATTAGTAGATTGACAATCATCTAGATCTCGTATTCTATGATATGTTGTAGTAGTATACCCAAAAATAGGGGATGAAAATTACCCTCAAAATTCAGGGCTATAAATGGTTTACTAGGAAAATTACATCTATAAAACCCCTTTCGTATACCTAATAATGTTCAAATGACTTTACACGAAAAAATCAGCCTTTTACATTATAATTAAACAAACAACATTTTTAGGGGTTACTTCAGTTAGGTAGATGTGCCTAATTATTTTGAAAAAAAAAGATAAATGAAGTCAACTCCTTTACAATTGTTAAAAATACTTACTTTCATTCCTTTTCCATATATTTACTTTCTTACTTTTTTTTCTTTCTGCTTCTGTTTGGTACATTTTAATCAAGAAAATATATAAAACTTTTTCCAATTACTTGTTTCATAAAAATTATAGTTTTAACAAGAAAAAGAAGAAATCAGACCCTGACGTACTTGTCATTTCAATTCGATTCCATTTTTTAACGTGCAAAAACGTTTTTCATTCAATATACCACACCAGAACCGTTTATAATATGCAAATCGATCCGTTCGGACCCAAAGAGGGTCTACTCCGAAAATGTTCCAAATTTTAACTTTTTCTCCCACGATAATAGAAGGTCGCGAGTCAAACAAGGTCGCGAGGCAAACAAGGTAGCGAATCAAGCAAGGTAACAATATTTCGTTTTGCCGGGAATGCCTTTTGTCATGTCTTGGACGAAGAATTGAAAACTTTAAAAAGGTAGTTATCAAAATGGACAAAAATAATTATTATGTGGAATTTATTTCTCCTAATAATTTTCCTTGAAGTTAAGGAAAAAAAACAAATCTAAACTTAATAAATAATAAAAAAAAAAACGAGTATTTAGCTTCTTTTTTTCTTGGTATCTTCAACCGCTCAATTAAAGTATCACGATATTCATTTTGTTAGATTCGACAAATATTTTGTGAAGTTTTACGATAAAAATAGGTTATACGTTGATTTGTTACTAAACTTAGTATTTAATTTCATTCCTTTCCAGTTTTGTGTCCTGCACTGTTGAAATTTACAAAAAATGTATTTTTGTTCAATTTTTAACAAAATCTGTTACTTCACTGGAAAGTAAGAAAAATAATCTTTTTAAAATAACAAAATGCACAAGTTTTATAAAAAAATAGAAGTTGATGATGGTTTCAGATAACTGAAACCTTTAAAATAAGATTTGTCTTCAGAAGCATATTGTTCATAAAAAGTTGGTTTAATAATGTTTTTACTGATTTAAAAAATTCTCAAAAATAAGAAAGTTATAACAGGTTTTATGACATTCTAATCTTCTATCTAGATAGTTGTTATTTGTAATTATTTACGTCTTGTTTTCATTATATTTGAAAAATTAATTTTGCCTTAATTTGAATATCAAATTCTAAAATGCGAAGAAATAATAACCTCATTTCAAGAAAACCATATTTCAAAAACTAGAACACAAAAGTTAATGCTGTTTAAAGAATCTGAAAGCCCGTTTTATTAGCTATTAAATATTTATTGTTTCTTTATGGCAGAGAAGACAAATTATACAGGGAGAATAATAGCAAACAACGTCCGATTTGAAATTGTTTGACTATTGTGAAGATTGTTTCTTGTGCAAATATCAATAAATATGGTGTTTTTGAAACAAACAACAAATATTTTTGAGAAAAAGCAAATCAAATAAATTAAGAAGTTCGTGTTAACTGTGTGATTCCTATAATTCGAAACTAAATATTTAATAAAAAAAAACAATAAAACTAACAAGTCTTTTTAAGACAAATTTATTCATTATAATAAAAACTTTTTGAGAATACACTGTACATATTTTCTATTAGCCAAGACCTCGTTGTTTTATTATCCTAAAAGAAAAAAGAAATTATGAGGTATTAAAATTTAATTAACTTAAAATATGTTTACGAGAACACCCAATATAAGAAACAATTTTAATGACATAGTTATATGGAGTGGTTTAGCAAAAATTAAACATTTTATACAAGTTTAATTTGTTTCGTACTTTATTATCGTTACTGTAAATGGAAAAGGGGCTATAAAAAGTTATTTTCATTTCCCATATGTCTCGCGTAGTATGTGTTTATTAATTGAAGCACGTTATACAACGCTTTGGGTGGTCTATGCCGCCATTACACGTTATGTCAATTTTCCGCCTTGACATATTATATAGTCGAATAGTAAATATGCTCTCTACTATCTTTTAACAGATTTAATTCCACCATAATGGATTCTTGCTTGTTGCCTCTTTAATACCGGTTAATTAAATCTTTTAAAGCCGAGAAAAAACTTAAAAGAGAAAATATCATTTACTTTCCTTTGTTGTTTGTAAAATAACAGACCGCCCATACATTATGAAATATTTATTTATATAATTAAAAAAATGTATGTATATTTTTAAGGGCAATTATACGCTGCAAAAATTTCATTTGCGGGTTTGCGAATTTTGCTATTGTCTCTCGTGTAAAACAATGTAATAATATATAAGTAAAAAATAATTCGAGGGTCAAAATTTACCTACTGAACTAGTGTTCTAGGAGATATCCTAAGATTACGATTACACTATTTTAAAAAAATGGTTTTGACCTTTTAAAAAATAAGGTTTAAGACTTAGACCCCATCTTGTTGCCATGGAACTCAGATTTCCTATAATTGTCAATGATACCACCATACCGGAAAGAAAGAAATGTGGATATATCCACTGCTATTGCATCTCACACGGAGGAATCCATGAAAGCCGCATAAACATATATACGCCATCTGGCGGGAGGTCGGCGAAGCCGCGTTCAGTATTTGCATGCTTCCTTCCGGTCTGTCCTTTGCACAGCCAGGTGCATGTCGGTACCCTGATGAGTCTAGTAGAGACGAAACATGTACCTCTGCCGTATCACTGTGGCGGGGAGGGTAAGTTTGGACTTTCTTCCCGGTATGGTGGTACAGGTAGGCCATCATCTCAATGGTAGTGGAATAGGATAAATTGCGTTTTACAACAATTTATGTGCAACCTCTAACACAGAAATGATATGTCATATATGTCAACAAATAAACGTTATATATGAAAATTAATAATAAAGAACTAGAATAAATCGGTGTTAACCCGTTAATGTCCAAACGTGAAAACTTTTTGCCCCACTTTTAACGCTTAACAAAATGGTGATAAAAATTTATGCGAAGTACGTTTCCGATTATTTTCAAGGAAGCTTTATCGATTGCCATTAAAAAAAATTATAAAAATATTGTTATTTATTCAAATTTAAGTGAAAAGAAAACTTATTTTCAAAAAGATTTTTTTTAACTCCTGAGATTTCATAAAAATACATAAAAACACATACGTAGAATAGGTTTTTGTCCCTACCTATTTGATTTTTTATATATACTAGAGTTTTTGGGATCTCTGATCACAAATCTAAAAAATCATTAGCTTAATTTAAGATGACGGACACAAAATTTTAAAAATTTTCATTTTATGTATAAAACCTACATTATAATGGTTTTTAGAGGAGCTGATCATATATCTGGAATCCGACTTGTAAAAATCAAGATGGCGGATTCAAAATGCGCACTTAGTATATGTAACGTTTTCGGATCCGCCATTTTGAATTTTACAAATTACCAACGACCCCAAAAATCCTTACATGTAGATATTGTGGCATGGGACAGAAATTTAGAAAATTTCAAGTTTGCCTTTTTGGATCTGCCATCTTGAATTTTGCAAATTAGTGTCTGGATTCGTTATGATAGACCCCAGTAAACCTTATATATATATATATATATATATATATATATATATATATATACAATTAAAAATCAAATGGATCGGTAAAGAAATCTAGGCTCCGAATACATTTTTAGATTCGAAAATATTGACGAAATTACCGCCATGTTTTTTTTTTGATGATTCCAACGACAGTTGTCGGGATCACGTTTCCATACTTCTTTGAAAGATTTCAACCCAGCAATTTTTTAAAAGATTTAACTGATTTAACTCAGAAAAAGGCGTTTTTTATTTTATTTTGCAAACATTTTACGAAAATAATAATTTTTTTGTTATTTTCTTAACGGCAATTGACAGGGCACCTTCGAAAATTGTCAAAAACGTATTTTTCGTACATTTTTATCAGTCCTTTGTTAATTGGAAAAAGCATTGAAAGAAAGACAAAATTTCATCACATTTGGGCGTTAATAAGTTTTAAATAGAAACAAATTTTTAATTTCGAAGTTTTAAGATTGAAAACATGCTTGAATTATTGTTGTACTTCTCAATTTAAATAAAATCTATACCATCATATTGGACATTTTTTTGTGGCAATAGAATAGATTGACGTAGATAAATTTTAATTATTTTTAATCCCTTTAGAAAACGAAGTTTTATACTGGTGACACCTTGAACTTTTTCCTTTCTTATTGCTACAATAAAAACAATATTAACAAACAATAATAACTCAACGTCAGCTATATTTTAATACCAAAACTCATTAGAAACAAATGCATAGGACTGAAGGGCTATATCGAGACATATTTTACAATTACAAATATTTTACAATGCAAATTGTGCGCAAGCAAATTGATATGCAGCCTAAAACTTTAAAGATACATGTAACAAAATAAATCTACTTTGGTTCTTTTCTTTTAGAGAGTTAAAAGTTGCTTTACAAAACTAAAAAATGCAGATCTTAAAAGTTGACCTATATTGGATTTTATTTAACGTTTGACAAATGAAAATGCTTTTTGTTTCGACAACCTTATTTAATATGGTTCACGAGTTACACATTTCAGAATGCGAAGAGTTCAAATCCCCCTAGTGTTGTTTTCAATTCAGTTTCGGCTGACATTTTTTACAATATTATTGTATTAATCTTGGTAGATTTTGTTAAATCTATTTTATTAGATGATTATTTCAGGTAAAATTATTTTCACTACTTTCAGTTTAAAAAATTCCTCTTTGATCTTTTCATATTTTAACTTCATAACACGTTTGTTTATTTATTTAAGTGTCTGCGATACAGACTGTTTATAGTACCGTAAAAAAATTACGACTGAATTCGAAAAGTCGCCATTAACGGAATGGGATGTTTTGATGCCATGGCGTAGGAAGTGCATTGCCCACATCTAGACTTCAATAAACTTCCAGACCGGATTGTTATGGATATTTAAAGAGAGAATAAACTTTCCAGGTACTTTTTCCTTGTTTGTGTCTTCTTTACATTGATTGGTTGATTTTCTCTTGCCTATATATATATATATATATATATATATATATATATATATATATATATATATATATATATATATATATATATATATATATATATATATATATATATATATATATATATATGTAATTACTCATCTTTATTTACACATTCTTTATTAAAATAACCTTTTATTTTTAATTGAACTTTTTTATTTGTTGAAAAAATTGATACTGCCATGTCTTAAATTTTTCTGAGGCTCTCTAAGTCTGCACATTATTTTGTTCTGGTCATTGAAAAGCCACTTTTAAAGCTGCAAGAGCTTCTAAAATCGATACATTTTTGGGTTCGTCGATTTCATTATCTGATTCGCTATCCTCTGTGTCTGAGAACCAAGGGCTCAATATTATTAATTTTTAATGCAATGTTTTCAACCTCTGAATCTCTGTTCCAGTCGTCAATATCTCAATCCTAGTGCTGACCCTAAGAATACGTAATAAAATAAGTTAAATCACTTAAAACTAAATTTTTCTTTGTCCAATCATTTCCAACAAATTCTTGAGTTCCTGTAACGTAGGCTGTGATTTTTGAATAATTAACTGTTTTGGTGGCGAGGGGGAGGTCATCCTCATCGACATCATTTTCATGAAAAATGTTATTCCAGCATTTCTAAACGATTAATGGCTCCAATTGCTGTCATGCTTTATTTAAGTAAACAATAGCATTTTTCAAAGTTAGGCTTTTTAGGGTATCTACCATATTTTCTCCCATAGCCACCACATAACTTAACAAATGTTTTCTATAGTACAACTTAGTCAATCTTAAAGCATCGGTTGAATAAGCGGTGTTATATTGGGCGGGATAAACATAACAAATATGGCACTGTCTTCCCTTTTTAATTCTGTAGGTGAGAAACAGAATTATCTAACAAAAGCATTTTTCAGGAAGTTTTTGACTTTTTAAAAACGCTTTTACCTAAAAAAAAAAACTCCATATATACCTAAACGTAAAAAACTTAAATTTAATGAATTTAAAACTTACCTCTGGAACAAAGTTTTTAAAAAACCAAGCCTTAAAAATTTCCTGGTTCATTCATGTATTTTGATTGTTTTCGTAAATGCATGTGTTGTGAAAATTTTTAAAACAACGATGTGACTTTGCTTTGCCAATGATCAAAGGAGAAAGCTTATGTGATCCTGTAGCATTTCCACAGCCCAGAAAAGTAATTATTTGCTTGGACTGTTTAAGACCTGATGCAGTTTTTTCAAAACTCAAAACATGTTTTGTCAGGCGCTAATTTCCAGTTTAGAGTTCTGATCTTATCAAAAAAGTCTACTTTAAATGGAGGCTGATGATAGCTTCTCTCCAGACATTTTTAGAAAGCTTATTCCATGTTGAACTTTAAATTTTTGCAACCATCCATCACTTGCATTAAATATTTCAGTATTGGTCCATAAACGTTCATGTAGTTCAATAGCTTTCTGTTTAAGAATCTCATCTGATACAGACAAACGTAATTCTCTTTGTCTAACAAACCACTTATAAAGCACATTTTCTATCGCTGGATATTCTGCGTTTTTAAGAGTGCGTTTTTTAATCTTACTTGGCCTTACACTTTGATTTACAACTTTCATTATCTTGTCTTTTTCTTAAGGATTAAGCAAATGTTTGATTTGGCAATTTCATTTTTTTTTAGATCAAATTGTTACTGTCATACATTTTTGATAATCTTCTATGATTCTGGACTTCTTATAAAGAGTTAAAAACTTCTTGTTTCTACTCTTCATGTGGCTCTCCAGAAAATCCCAATAGACACGAGGAGAAACACCGAATTACACCAATTTAACCAATGACAAGAAATATTGCTTTAAAAAATTTTACAAATGGAACTGAAAATGTATTATAATATAAAGAAGAAAAATGGAGTTTCAATTGTTAAGGAAATTTTGCAAACAAAATACTGAATTTTCATGCCGGGACATAGATACATATTTAGTATTGTTATAGCTCAATTCGAGATATAATTTTTTAGCTCTCTTGAATAACCCTATATATAGTTCTTACGGCTAGTCAAGTCATTAGGAACGGCAGTTTTATTGAGAATATAGAAGATTTATTACACCACATGTCATGTTAACATGTAAAAAAAGGCCAATGGCGTAGACAGAAGAAAAGGTGAATCAGAGAATAATAACTTTATGTGTATATTTTAGAAAAAACATTATTTTAATTGTGACCGTAAGCCAATAGTAATTTAAAAGTGTTATTCTCCTACTTTAACCTTAAAAATGTAATTCTACGTAAAGCTATGTCATGTAAAGAAAATCTAATAGTTCACGATTTACGATATTGGCAAAAGTACCTTAAAGTCCTCAAGGAAAAATGTTCAATGTAAAAACCACTATATTTCTTTTTACGTGTGTAGTTCTAGTGTTTGTTGGCTTTATAATTCTTTAGCAGAAAGTAAAAACAAAACAAAATTTATGAAACCACCAATTAAAATCGATTAAATAAAATATAACATAACTATAATATCTTTAGAACCATTATGCCCTTCCAATGTTCGAAACTTATTCTTAACATTATTCCCTTCTCTATTTTTCTTCATTCGATCATTAAAAATGTATGTAAATAAAGTCCGTAAATTAACTACAATGTAATCAATGTGACAACATGGCATTCAGGCACATCCGCAGGCTGGGCTGACACTCGGGTGGTCCCCGTGACGTCAGGGCACTTCTTGGGTGGTCCCCATGTTACGGTCCGAAGCGCGGCGCCGGGTTGCCACTTCTTCCTTTTAAGCATTTAAATGGATCTTTAATTGCCACGACTAAAAGTTTAACAGATAATTAATTTTTAACAGTTCTTTTCTTTTGTATTTCTTTCAAATAAATAATTATATTTTTAATTAAATAAGTAAATAGTATTGGAAAATGAAAATAATATTAAAAATTAGCATCATTGTATAGCATTTATTATCAAATATTTAGACATAACAAATTATGAGTTATAAATACGAAAATATGAACAATTGTTGAATCAGTTTTGCACCAGGTTAAATATCTTAATTGTTACACTTTCTAATAAGTTATCTATAAACCTTTAACTTTTTTAAAGGCTTGTAATCGTGTCACCAGTGGTCTGGTGATATTTTTTCCCATGTTTCCTGAACTTGATCCCATAATACATTTAACGAAGACGGTGGAGACTCATGAGTATTTAAGAGATCATATTTTAATTGTGACTACAAATTTTCGACTGGGTTTAGGTCAGACCTTTGTGCCGGCCACTGTAATACCTGAAAATCCTGAGAAATAAGACAGTTCTTTACTATTTTGGCTGTGTGTTTTGGATTATTGTCCTGCTGGAAGGTAACTTCATTTATCAAATGAGGCATATTATCCACACTTTTAATCAAATTATGTTTTGAATTATCTAGATACATTTCTTGATTAATATCTCCCAACATTACGTGAATAAGACACAACCCATGCATCTCCAAAGCTTAATATTACCTTTCTCGTGCATCACAGTCTGAATGAAATTTGTTGGATTTATGATCAAATAATCTTCGTCTCATCTGATCAAATTACTTCCATCCAACCTTCTTCTGTCCAGCCTTAATATATATATATATATATATATATATATATATATATATATATATATATATATATATATATATATATATATATAGTTACTCCAAGAGTAAATAAAACAGTTTTTTTTTGTTTCGATAATGGTGGAATGGATTTAAGTTGTTGTCGAGACAAACTGATCATTGAAATAAATTAAATATTCAAAAAATATTTTAAAACCCTCAAAATTTGAAATCTTATGAATGCCCGTAAGGGGTTTATGTTTCCTTAAGGAAGAAATATATGGACGATATAATAATATATGAGTATAAATAATTGATACATAAAGAAAGGTTAAAGAGTGGGGACGTACCTTTAAAAAAATGGGATTTCTATACAAGTGAGTTAGTTTAGGGTAATATTTTTTTAAATATTATTTTTGTGGACTTTACGAAATCAACCATATAGCAATCATTTACATGTTAAAATATATTTATTTAACTATATTTCACATTTTTTGAACCTGTAGAATATAAAAATAATATTTGACATCATATTCCCCGTTGATAAATAACTTTAATAGATTCAGCGGCGCCATACTGAATCATTTTGCAAATTATTATGGGCTAAATAAACATCTACCTTTTAAACAATTGTGACGTTAGTTCTGTAATTATAATTTTGTAATTATTATTCTTTAAATTAATACTTTATTGTTATAATATTAATAGCTTTTATTACATTTAATTGGGTTAGTGTTTTTTCGCACGTAGACGCAATTTACATATTATTTGCTTCTTGGTGGTCTAAGAATACGAAAATAAAGTTTGGAAAAATAATAGATGTGGCAACGTCTTGTGTTTTATTCGTTAAGGAAGCAAACATTTTTTCTTTTCTTTCTTTTTCTACACTATGACCCGTATGGCCGAATTTTACACAGTGTTGCCGCTATTATTTTAACAAAAATTTTAATATTCGAATCGATATTAATTATTTAATATATTTTTTAAAAATTAGTGAACACCAATCCAAATCAAAGTTAGAATATACAACCGCTGATTTTAAAGCTGATTAATCAATTTTATGGTTCTGACTCAACTAAAATTCCGAATCCACAAGTTATTTTCTTTATTTTGAATAGTATTTAAAATTTATTTATTTTTTATCATGCTTAAATTAAGTATTCAAAAATTCTTTACAATAAGAAAGACAAATTAAAGAACCCTTGTTTAATATAAACTTTATTTTGTTTTACTCTAATAATTTAGGTGTTAAATTTGTCCTATTTTTACTATGTTCAGTGACGATCAAATGAAATATGTTCATTGACAGAACAGTAGGATTTTAGACCCCAAACTAATACGAATTAAAAAAAAATTATTGACAGTTAAAAAAAAAACTTATATTCAGTAGGTTTTGCTGTTGGCAAATTTTTAAACCTATTGCCATGTAGATTCATTAGGCAAGACCTTGATGCTAGGTGAAATATACCTAGTAATATGTTGTAATGTCAGATTATGTGTCAACTTAAGGGCTTTACTCAAAATAATTCCATCAAGCGATTAATTTACTCATAGAAAACAACTTTTCCTATACCTCAACCAAAACAGCTTTCTGTACACATAAAATATATGTCTACTCAGAAAGCACATTATGGTCATAATCTGTTGAATTGAATGTCGGTCATCATGTAGTATCAGACATAGGCACACTCCTCCCTATTGTCAAAGTAAATATGAATTGATGTCCTACACGTAGTATATTATTGGAAGATTTAATTTTTATAACAGTTAATCTTAATTAAAAGTAACCCTAGTAGAACAACTCAGTAATCAGTTTTTAAGATACTAGAAAATATTAAAACTATGAAATTAAACCATCCTGTATACTTTTTAAAAAACTCCGTCTATTTACGCATGTAATAATACATATGCAAAATTAATTTTAAAAAAGTCTTCACAAATTGATCTTGAGACTAATGATATGTTAATTTTTATCGCAGACATTATTTTGATTTTAAAACCTCAATTATTATCATAATTACCTGGCTCGTTCTGAGTGAGTTACATCATAATAAATATTAAAGTAATTATTGGAAAAAAGGTAAAATTTGGCAACGCTAAAACTTAAAGCAGCTGCGTTGCGGAGAATCTACGGGAGGGATTCTAGAAAGAAAGCTTTCGGTCTCGCTTACCTTTTGTGTTTCGAATTTTGGACCCCCCTGTTTTTATACCTTATTCGATAATACCGAGAAACGAGAGGGGTAGATATAGACATCGTAATACTCAATTCAGATCAAATTTTTCACCGCTCGCCAGCTTTTGTCCAAGTCTAAAACGTCATTCCGAGATTATGTCATTATTAGGTGACCATAAATTTTATAATGAGCGTTTTGAACACTTAATAAATGTTATCAAAACAAAAGTGATTTATTTATTTAAGTTTAGCAAATGAAAAGTTTGATATTACCAAGTACATTTTTGTAAAAGATATAATTTCATTATTTTTGCATAAATATTGAAATTAAATTTAACTGCAACAAGGAATGTTCAACTAAAGAATTTTAATGTACCACTGTACAACACGGAAACACTAGTTAACCTAATAATCTAGTGGAACAATACCAGCACATAATATTTAATATATGTTCCACTACGTGGAATATTAGGTTTCAATATAACCTTTATTTACAAGCTTTGTACGTGACTTATTCCAGATCAAAAATGTTTTCCTTATGAACTCAGACTTGTAAATTACACACCTTACAAAGCTATCATCTTTCTTTCACGTATGCAATAATAATGTTCCATATGTTATTTTAACAGGCAATGTATTGTTTTGACTTCAAAATAATTGTTTAGTAAATAACTTTTACGGTGAACTGCTAATGCTACTTTCTTTATCGCCATTTTGTTACAGAAAATATTTTTTAACGCAACTGATGTACTTTTCTAAATGTTAACAATATCGTTAATAGAAAGTTCAATGATAAGACCAAAAAATTTAGCCGTCTCCACGAGATTCTGCATCTTGTCTTTCTAAACATTTTATTTATTGTTTGCAATTGTGAAAACTTTAGGTGAAGAACATGCTGCATTGTTTTGACCTCAAAATAATTGTTTAGCAAATAAATTTTACGGTAATCTGCTAGTGCTACTTTCTTGATCGCCATTTCGTTAAAGAAAATATCTTTTAACGCAACTGATGTACTTTTCTCAATGTTAACAGTATCGTTAATAGAACGTTCAATGATAAGACCAAAAAATTTAGCCGTCTCCACGAGATTCTACATCTTGTCTTTCTAAACATTTTATTTATTGTTTGCAATTGTGAAAACTTTAAGTGAAGAACATGCTGCATTGTTTTGACTTCAAAATAATTGTTCAGTAAATAACTTTTACGGTGATCTGCTAGTGCTACTTTCTTTATCGCCATTTTGTTAAAGAAATTATTTTTTAACGCAACTGATGTACTTTCCTCAATGTTAATAATATCATTAAGAGAACGTTCAATGATAAGACCAAAAAATTTAGCCGTCTCCACGAGATTCTGCATCTTGTCTTTCTAAACAGTTTATTTATTGTTTGTAATTGTGAAAACTTTAGATACCGATTAGTTAAAATCCAACAATAACAAGTTTTCATTCAATTTATTGAAGATTTATTTTTTCAATTTTTGTATTTTAATTTAGCGAATCAAAATATGAATACTAAACATAGTTTCTGAAATCTTTTTTTTTTGGTTACAGGAAAAAGCAAATGGAGATCGTGGAATTCTGTGGATGCGAAGCAGAATTCAAAGACAACTTAAGTCCTTAGGCAGTACTTTGGAAACCCACGCAGGAAAATTTCTTTTTGTCAGTATTCTGGCAATAGCAACATTTTCTGTGGGGCTCAAGAGTATGACGTTTCATACTGACATTGAACTTCTCTGGGCTGAACCATCTACCACTCCTGACGCCTCGCCTAAGGAGATGTTGTCTACCCATCAAATGGTGGTGCAAATGGGTGTAGACCCAGATGTAGATCTGCTACATCCTCATGGGCTCTTGGAGCACCTTCTTCTAGTCCAAAAAGCTACACAAGTTAGCGTAAATATGTTCGATATAACGTGGAGATTAAAAGACTTTTGCCAATCGCCTAGCATTCCTAATATTGACGCTCATTATATTGAGCAGATGTTTGAAAATATAATGCCATGTTCAATAGCTACGCCTTTAGATTGTTTTTGGGAAGGTTCGAAACTACTTGGACCTGATTATCCTGTTCACATCCCGTAAGTTTAAATTATCCTGGTCATGATGTTTTATTTATTATTTATCTAAATTTTTAATTTTAGATATGGTGTTGGAGACCAAATTAAGTGGACGAATCTAAATCCCAAAGAAATAATAAAACGTATGAAAAGGAAAGAATCAAATTTCGATTATCATTCACTTGAAGATTATTTAAAACGAGCTGGTATAACAACTGGTTACCAGGAAAAGCCATGTTTAAACCCTAAAGATCCCGAATGTCCTAAAACTGCTCCAAATTTCAATTCATCGCAACCATTGGATGTTGGTGCAGAACTTACTAGCGGATGTTACGGATTCGCAGCAAAATATATGCATTGGCCTGAAGATTTATTGGTTGGAGGTGTAAAAAAGAATAAAACGGGTCACATAAAAGAGGCCAAAGCACTTCAAACAGTAGTACAATTGATGGGAGAACATGAGCTTTTTGAATTTTGGTCAGGGCATTATAAAGTTCACCACATCGGATGGAATCAAGAAAGAGCATCTTTAGTTTTAAATGCATGGCAAAAGAAATTTGCACAGGTAAAATACTATTTAATTATCTTTCTTACGTGGAATAAATAAATACGTATTTATTGAAAAAGTAGTAATTTACAGAATTTGTCGTAAATTAATATAATTTATGCGTTATAACATCCAAAATTCTAAAATTATAATTTTTTTTTTCTAGGAAGTTGATCGTCTCTCCAAAGCCAAGAAAACCTCTTCATCATCGTACTTATTTATAACATTTTCTACCGCGAACGTAAACAAAATTCTTAAAGAATATTCGAAAACAGACACTATCAAATTTGGAATAGTGATAGCAGTGGTGGCGGTGTATGGGTGGATAATCCAGTCAGCGCTCGCTGCCATTGGAACTCTAGTCTTAGCTAGCACGGCAGCTGCAGCTTTGGGTGTTTGTAGCTTAATCGGGCTCCCAATGAATCTACTTAGTACGCATGTGTTACCGTTTGTTACAGTCGGTCTCGCATTGCGCGAAATGTTCCTTTTATTAAACACTCATACTAAAAATTTAACTCCTCCAGAAATTTTATTACGGACTGGTCCAAGTATAGTGTCGGCCATGTTAATAAATTCAGCTGCTTTCCTAACGGCCGCCATATTGCCAGTGCCTGCACTGAGAGTGTTTGCGTTGCAGTGTGCAGTAATGGTCATATTTCATGGAGTGGCATTACTTATTGTGTTTCCATGTTTGCTAGCTCTAGAACAAAGATGTCGAAAGTCTGATGTTCCCTGTTTTAGAAGTGAAACCAAAGGAAAAGCGACAGCTACACAAAACAATAATAATAATCCGGTAAGTAATAAATAAAGTAAGACTTACTTCAATTATTGATTATATATATATATATATATATATATATATATATATATATATATATATATATATATATGTATATATATATATATATATATATATATATATATATATATAGGAAATTCTCAGCTATGCGGACATAAAGACCGTTGATAAATATTACTCTCGTGTTAAAAAGTGCGGAAATCTCCAACATAATGGAAAAGCTCCGGGTTCGAAAAATGACGACAGCGCTCTTTTGTCCTAGTATAGGACTCATCAGGCCATTCTGTGTCCTATAAATAGATTTTATAGTTGAAAAATAGTAAATAAGACACAGTAGCGACATCTCGATTGGTCACTCAATAATACAAGAGCAACACAAACAATACTGTATAAAACCTCCATGTAATGATTATCATCGTCCTTAGCGTAAAGGATAGTGACTTCACAAGTGTGTGAAAAAACCTATTTGGAGCTGTGGACTAACATAAGTTTCTTGAATATGCAGCAACATAGATTTTTATTTTGCAGATCCTATCTTAGACGATTCCAAAATCTCTCAATGAGTTCAAGTGTGGACTCTCAGCGATGTTGCCTTCTAGATATTTTTTAACAAGTTTCGATGTTTGTTTTGGGTCGTTATCGTGCATAAACTTATACATAACCGAAAGGAATTCTTCAGCAAATGATTTCATCACATTCTGAATAATGTTTTTGCAGAGAAATAGATCCATTTTACACTCCATTCGAAAAATAGATCCAACTCCTTTCCGTGGTGACATTGCCTCCTGAACTATAACAGCTCCTCCACTATGCTTTATGGGTTTTATGGTATAACATACATCGAAGATTCTATAGGGCGGCCTGCGAACACAATATTTTTCCTCATTTCCAACAAATTAATCTACGTTTTTGTGCAATTTATCGTAAATCAACTTCAAGCTTTTTTACTTGTTTTCCTGTGATCCAAGAGGTTTCCTCTTAACAACACATCTTTTTAGGTTCGATTCATTTAATATCTATCTTATAATTATATTTGACAATTATATGCCATTTCGTTCTAATATTTCCTTCATAATTTGGGAGTCATTTAAACAAGGACCGACTTTACTAATTCCTTGAATCATTCTGTTAATTTGCTTTGAAGATTTCCTGTCGGTTTAATATGATTATATGGATTTAGAGTACTGTAAATAAACATTCTCAAACATTTTAAATTTTTTACAATTGCCGATACGTCGATTATTTCTTAATTGACAACATGAGATGGTTTTTCAGGACTACTACAATAATAACATATTTAAATAATAGCTGTTTCGATTGATAATATCGATTTTACTCAGAATACATTTCTTAGTATATACTAATAACATCCATGGCATTTCGAAAGGTAAATATACGCCATTAAAGCCAGTGTGTAATGAATTATCGTTGTGCAAGAAACAGTTCTTTATAGGTTCGAAAATGTCGAACTTTGTACCAGGAAAAGACGTTTTGCACGGAAGTTTAATAACTTTTTATTTAGAGAAAACAACTGCTGAAAGTTAGAGATTGTTGGTTGAAGCTTATGGTAAGAATATTTTAGCCCAAAAAACTTGTGAACGATGGTTTAGACGCTTCAAAAGTGGCGGTTTTGATGTACAAGGCACGGAGCGTCCAGATCAGCTGAAAAAGTTTGAAGATGCAGATTTACAAGAATTATTGGATGAAGACTTAACTCAAATATTAAGACAATTGGCAGCAGCATTAAATGTTTCCCCATGTGTTATTTCCGAAAGTCTACACACATTGAGTAAGATTGTGAAAAAAGGAAAATTGAATTGAAGGAAAGATATATTGAAAAGCGAAAAATCACTTGTAAAATATTGCTTGCTAGAGAGAAAAGAAAAGGAGTTTTGCATCGAGTTGTGTCAGGTGATGAAAAGTGGATTTATTTTGGTAACCCGAAGAGCAAAAAATCATGGGTTGATCCAGGCCAGCCTTCAACATCACTACCAGTGCTCAATATATATGGAAAGAAGGCGTTGCTTTGCATTTGGTGGGAAGATCAGGGAGCTGTGTATAACGAACTGATAAAACCTGGTAAAACAATTACTCACGATCGATATCGACAATAAATGATAAAATTAAACTGAGTTTTGAAGGAAAAACGATTAATATACGCCGATAGACACGATAAAGACATTTTTCAACATTAGAATGCTCAGCCCCACATTGCAAACTGTATAAAAAATTATTTGGAAACACCCGCTGTATTTACCGGACTTGGCTCCTTTGGACTACCATTTATTCGGTTCAATGCAGCATGGACTTTCAGAACAACACTTACATTGGTACGAAAGATGAATGGTCTTAAAAAATGAGCAGAATGATGGGAAAAAGTCATAGCTAATAGTGGCCAATACTTTGATCAATTTATTCTTGGAACAAATGCTGAAATTTTGCGGAAAAATCGACATTTCTAACCAACACATGTTAATTAATCTTTACTTACTTTTAAACAAAATTTATATGTCTAGAAGCAACAACATCTTTAAAACTGATGTAGTAAGATGTTTATGACAAATCTTTTTCTGACTTAGGACTCTGGGAATTTTTTTTTAATTACTAGACCATTTGAACATGTGTCAAGAATTTTTCTGATAGAGACGAGTGATCGACATGCCAATTAGATATAGTCAAACCGTATTTTTATTAGCTAGTAAATAACATTATCAGTACAATTCTTTTAAATCATAATAGTCTTAGTATCTTTTATTGCAAAATATTTACATAATAAATTGTCCTTTTATATACTATAGGCAACATTGTATAATAATTGCTCTATCAATCGGTAGCGAGGGTCATAAAACGTCTTTTTAAAACCTGAATAAATGTAACATGCATAACTATCAAGCCTACTAAGCACTGAAATTAACATGATTTGTTTGTTTTGTTTATTTAAAACATAAAAGTCGGTGTATGCAAATCACTGCATTTGCTTGCATACTGAGGTCCTATATGTGTCTTGATTCATTATAAAATATTTTTGTAATGAAAACAATTTATAAATTATTTATTTAAAGTCTACTAAAGGAAACATAATTTCTAGATTTCAATCAATAGCTTTCTTAAACAGATTTTAAAGCAGTATAGACCAGGAAATAGGGAATTTGAAAATTAAAAAATTTATTCCTGCGATTTTATTGCTGAAATGTTAATAAAAAAGTTTTCTCATCTCGTGAGTAACGAATGGTGCGTCATTGTTTTTTCAAACAATTAGGACGAAAAGTAGGATCTTTGAAATCGCTCGAAAAACAAAAAGTTGTTTCAAAAATGCCTTCAAAATGATCATTTTTAATAATTGTTAATAACTTTCGAAATATTTATCAAAATTGTTCACAACTTGATAAAGTTGAGAGTTTTTATGTACCAAGGACGTTTGCGAAAGATGGGGGCGTTCGATTTAATAGTTCTTGCAATATTGCCATTTTTAATTGGCTGCGAAACAAAATGGGAGTTTTTTGAAATTTGTTATAATGAAAAATCAACGAAGAAAAAGTGGCACATCTTGTCTTAAAAACAAATAGAATATCTGCTTTCTTTTTTACTCGTTTAATCAACAAAACACATTTAAAAAAAAACTTTCTATGACCAATAAAAACTGAGATAGCCATTCTTTTATTAAATCACAGAGCAACTGTTCAAATTTGGACAGTTCGTTAATGAAATGTTAAACTATACTATACAATGTACACTGTTAAAATAACCTTAAATTTAATGTCCATTCTACATTAAAATTAATGATTTTCTACCTAAAATCGTAAATAATTTCAATTCGAATGTCAGTTCGTTGTACATTAAATGATATCTTAAATTTCAATAAAAGATATTTCAATTTTCTGTAAATTTAAATTAATTCACATGTACCTTAACATTAAAGGAATTTACATTAATATTCATGGTACATTGCATGAGATTTCGGGAGATGGCGCAACGTCTATTGAACTTTTTATTGAGTATGATATAAGTTGCTTAAAGGACTCAATTTTCTTATGATGAAGTGTACATGTCTGCCGGTACTAAAGGAAACCAATGAGTTCCAAAGCGGTTTGCAGACGACGGTACAGTACCTATGGGAAAAATTTTCACCTGGTAGCAGAATTTTTTGACCTTATATTAATATTGATGCATTAAATATGTGATAACATATCTTAAATTCAATGAACACTGGCTGTATATTGAACGTACATAGTCACCTTAAAAAGTAATGATTTAATGGAATAAATTAATTTAGATTAATGTAAATTATTAAATTTAATGCATTACATTAAACACATTTAACAAAGGTTTATAAAATTTGCCTCTTGCACATGTACCTTAAATTTAATGCATTTCCTACTACTACACTCTAGTAGTTGAGTTCTGTTGATGCAAAATTATTGTTTCACAAGCTGCCTCTTCAGTTATCAGTAACCTCCATATTGCTGCAAGTGTTTTCTTTGTGATTTTTTTTGCTCTGTTAGTCGGAGAAAGTTCCTTTTGTGAGTTTTTCAATAAGCTTTCCAATAGTATGCTTTATTAATTAATCGAGTGAAAAACAAAGCCATTATTCTATTTGTTTATAAAACAATACATACACTTTCTCTTCAGAGATTTTTTTATTTTTTTATTAACAAAATTCCTATTTTATAGATGATACTTGTAAGTCTTTCGAAAGAGAATGAGCCTAAGAACGTTGTATCTGTTGCCCAGCCAATTAAAAATATATATTTTTTTAAATTCAAAATAAATCAATACAATAAAAAATCAAAATTTCAGTAAGAAATAAAGAAATCTTCTGCCGTATTTAAATAGTTTTTTATATATGTAAATTCTCCTCTCAGGCAGAGAATATGAAAAATATATATATACAAACAGTTTATTCCCCCCCCCCCCCCAAAAAAAAAAAGGTTTGCGTTCAGGAAAATACACCCGATTTTGCCTCTTATACTATAGTTTATTCAAGAACTAGAGAGAGTAATAAATCATTTTTTATCTTTTTTTTCTTCACAAACCACCATGTTCTTTAGTCCGGTGTCTTTGGCAAAATCTGTTAGACACATATATTTTTAATAGGAATGGGTCTATAATAATGGACTATTTGGGTTGGATAACAATAGATATTTGGATGTGTGAAGTGTTAGAAAGAATTTTAATCCTTGTCATAGGGGTCGGAAAGAGGTTTATTTTATCACTAAGTATTTATGGCATAGAATATTATTTCGGTAATAAACTTAAAATAAAAAGTTTTTATAATATTATTTTATTTGTCATGATTTCTTAATAATTCACATACATGAAAAAATATAGATAATTTTGACATATTTAACACAAATCGCAACTATATTTTTATTATTTTTAATTTTGGCATAGAAACCGTTTTAGGCACCTTCAGACTAAAACATTGCCTTTTTCTCTCAAAAAATTCTAAGTTATAATTTAAATACTTACAAAATACCCATTATTAAAAACGCAAGAAGTTAAACCTATATAAAAAAATATTTTCGTCCATATAGTATACATTTTTTTTGGGGTTATCGGTCATTTTATTATTAATTAAAAACATTTTAGGACATTTGACGTTTTAGTTTATTTATTTCTTAAACCATCTGCAGAATTGCAATTAAACACTAAAAAGGGATTCAAATGTAATTAATTTTTATATGTTACAGAAAATTTAAATAACAAATTGTGTTTACCCTGGTAAACATTACATATCTAATTCGTAATCAAAGTCAATGAAGCTATCTTCACTCAAATTAATTATAATTGGTTCCGCTATCTCACCGATCATGAGATCGAGTTTCCACATTTTTTAAATTCTTTTATTATATGGATTTTTCCCAATTTTCAGCAGTAACTTTATTCAAAAAAAATCTTTCAGAACTTCAGTTAAATTACTAACTTTGTAAGTTGTGTTATTTTTAGAAACTCGACCTTTTACTTGAGAGAGATATTTCCTTCTCCAACGGACATTTTCCGGACGATCTATAAGAACAGATTTCCTATCTGGTTTTCCCAGCAAAAATTAAGTTCTCTGAGTAATTTCCAGAGCTCAGTTCTTTTAATTTCAGGTAAATCCCGATCTTCATTGATTTTAGTTAGAATTTTGTCGACGGTTGGGATCTGCTTCTCATAATAAAATGTGTGTACAACTCCTTTTATTGCAGTTTTCATCTCTTCTTCCAACGAGGTTTTTCGTCTGCCTGTGACCGAATGAGGCTTGTGAGTACTAACAATTCTAGTAATTTTTTTCTCCTTCAGTATTCAGTACATAGTAGATTTTCCAACTCCTGTCATACTGAAAGAGATCTCAACATAAACATTCATCGTAATAAGTTTTTCGTTGAGGAAAAAATGCCCTGGTTTAACGATTTTGGAATAAATATAGATGTGGAAGTAATATCTTTTGCTTTTGCTTTCGCTCGCCATACTGTACTTTTGTGATATCACCGCCCCCCCCCCCCCCCAAAGAGAGAGGCTGGATCCGCCCCTGTCGCCACCACGACTTTTGGAGCCCTGTAAAATGTGGAATTGAAAGGTCTTTTTCTGTACAGCCCTGACGTGGCATCCAATGATTTTTTCTGGTTCCATACATGAAGAACAATGATTTATCGAAATATATACAGCTACCATCCTATAAAGGATCAGATATTTCATATAGGTAACAATTCATACAACAAAAAAATTGGTGACCACAATTCATGAAACTATAAGATTGCCACTTGACTTTTTTCGAGATATAGAACAGGCAAAAATAATAAAACAATAAAACCAATATTATATTTTTCTTTTCTTTGTAAGAACTGAAGCACCAATTAATTTTATTAAATGCAAAAACTCACATCTCTTTTATATAATAATTACATTTGTTGGTGAAATGTTGATTTAGGACCATAAAAGAAAAAGACTTCAAATCGATAATCAACATCAAGAGCGAAGATACCTACATTGACTTAAAAACGCTCGAGGGTTCTAATTTTGGTACCGTTTATTTCGCGTTTCAGCTTATGCGTGCGTGTGGTACCAAAGTCAAGTATAGGCGGAGTTTTTCACTTGTTTTTATAGGCGATATGAAGGAAGTTTTAGTTTCATATTTTTTTTTTTACAAAAATCATAAGGATTACTTTCAGTGTCATTTATGAAGTATTAGGAAATGAGGAATTTGTTTTTATGTTTCGTTTTATTTTCTAAAAACAGTTTTTTATTTTTAATAATTTCCTTTTATTTTTCTTAATTAATTAAATGACATCACCAAATGATGCTCTAATTACCTGTAGCCCTTTTTTCAAAAAGTGTGATCATAATGTTTTTTTTTTGCATTTTGAAACTATGATCTTGTATAGGGAAGAAATATAAATGTTTAAAATAATTACTGGTGACATATTTCTATTTTTCATTATTTTTCCATAAAAATATATATAGATCTTTTTAAATTTAAAATTAAAGGCTTATAAACGAATTTTTCGCCCTAGCAACACATCCGTTTTGAAATTACAGCAAAGATCAAATGTGGAGCAGCTAAATTTTCTTTCAAAAAATTTCAATAATTCAAATTTCGAGCTTTTTCGGTTATTTTTAGTTGTAATATTACATTTTGTATCTTTGATCTTCTAACTGAAGACGTTCAAATTTAACTATTAAATTACATTTTTACATTTATCGGGGCATTAACTCTGTATGAAAGAGTGAATGAGGTGTTCAGTCTAAAAGGCATTCCAAAGGAAGTACTTTTCTTTGTCGGCGTTTTTTCAGAGAGTGTACAACGCGCGTAGGTCAAAAATTCGTTTTGGGTTTCGTAATGTTTTGTGCCTAGACGGCAAGAAATACCACGTTGCCATATTTTATTTATAAAACCGCTAAATTTTTATTAGCATTTCTATGAGTTTCTTTTTTTTTTTTTAATAATTTCGAGTTGGTTATGCAACAGAAAATAATGTCATTGATGTAACCCTTCGTTTTTATTAAATATGAAGATTTTAAATATAAATTTTGATTTTTATTAGTATTAGAAATATACAGTGTGTCCACGGATGGGGTACCGCACTCTAGTAATTTTTAATGTTTTTGATTTTTCGAGGAAAAGTCAATTCTTAATAAAAAATTTTGCCTGCTTTCGAATTTCCACAATAGTGACCAAAGTAATGATAACGTATACCGGATATTCTTTTTTATATTTTTCTTACAAATTTTATTTCATTGGGTTGTTCCTCAAGAGAAACAAAGCCTAAATATGTAGTTTAATAGAAACGAATAAAAAATAATTTTCACAAAAAATAAAATTTTCGAACAATGTAATAAACATTCCTATTTTGATTGAACAAGTGAATTAATTCGTCAATCGATACTTTTCTGTCAATGTTAACGTAACAGATATTATTTGTGTTTTGCCAGAAATAGTTATTTAATAACAAATTGAATGAACAACAAATTTTCATTAAAATGTTATGGAGTTGGAGACGTATTTTATCGATATGCGATTGAAGTATTCAATGAAAAGTACCCAGTGTACCAAAGTGTCTACATGACTCGAAAAGCGATGCAAAAATTTAATGGTACTGGGAATGTGAGTCAAGGAGGTAAAAAATAGAATAACCATACTGACGTTGCCACCTTGATAATTCTTGAATCATTGCAACAAAAAAGGAAAGAATATGTACAGTTTGTTTCTTACAAATACAACGCTGGTCCTCTCTCCATACACGTTTCGACCACCTTATGGTCTCGTCAGTGGAACTGTATCGAACCGAGAGCAATAATCACAGGAATCAACTGCTATATAAAATATAAATTCCAAAATATGTCGACGACATATATACAATTACTGGAGTAGTGCGAATTTTAAGAAAAAAAACAAAATTTCAGTAACAAATAAAGAAATTATTGTATTTGCAGGAAACAAACTGTCTATATTCCTTTCTTTTTCTCTGCTTGACAGGATAATACATATACACAATTATTTCAATACGGCACATAGATTTCTTTATTTCTTACTGAAATTTTGTTTTTAAACATTTCGCACTACTCAGGTGATTGTATAGATGTCGGTTGACTGGCGATATTTTTCAGTCTGCCATCGAAGTTGGCAGGTTTTTAATATCCTGCCGATATACTTTGGAATTTATATTTTATATAGCAGTTGTAGAGTTGTATTTGCAGGAAAAAAACTGTACATATTCTTTCTTTTCTCTGTTTGAAAAGATAAGATAAAAGATATATATATATATATATATATATATATATATATATATATATATATATATATATATATATATATATATATAAACTAGTTAAATACGGCAGATTTATTTTGTCCTAGAATTTTGTTATTTAAAAATTGTATTTGCAGCTTTTTTTCATCGGAAATTAAAGTGTGTAGTTTATAAAATGATTAAAACTAGTAGTTCCAAAATGACTCGATATACACTGGTCGACAAAATTAAACAGACTTAAAACAAGGAACTTTAAAATGTGTATATCGTTTTTATCTAAGTTTTTTTTGTAGATTATTGTAATGTGAGTATAGTAAGGGACTAGACTGTTACTTCTTTCGGAAAATAGTAGAAATAAGAAGTATTTTTTTTTGTGAATGTTTGATTTAAACACGAGAGCTGTTCAGTTATTGTTCAATAGGTTCCTTAACATAAACATTAAAATATTTCAAGTTGCTTGAACCGTGACGATTGATCGAAGAAGGCCATAACTATCGAGAGGTTGCTGCAATATTGGGTGTTTGCAAGTCTATCATTTTTTGCAAAATTAAGACTTAGAACAATCGCACTGAGGTAAAAAATGAGCTTCAACGAATTCGGCAAGAAACTGTAAGGGCTAAAACAGTTTAAAGAAGCTGGCACACCTGCCCGAGGACTGCTCTTTACAAGATGTCAAGTAGCTCGAAGAAGAATGGGTTGAAGAGAACTGATATCATGTTCTTTTTACTGATGAATACATATTTTATCCAAAGCCAGATATTGAAAAAGTAAAAATGTAGAGATGACAGGAAAAGTATATGTATAGTGCAAAGTTGTCGGAACCGTCCCTTGTGGTCGAGCGCTTTGTAATGGTTTGACCTGTACAGAGTTTCGCATTGTTGATAGAACTCTGACTGCAAAACGTGACATGAGAGATATCCTATAAGACACAATTTCCTTTCAAACACGTTATAGGAGTTAATTAGAGAGATGCTCAGACGGTTCGAAGTTGCAACGAGTAACAAGAGGGAACAGAACATATTCATCATTTGATTTTTTTCTCTTAAATCACCTTGGTTAAAAGAGCATTAAAATTCTAAGAAAATCGCGTTTTTTTAAATCAAAGATTTTTTGCCACATTAGAAAATTGTCCTACTTATGGTGCGCCTTTTTCATGGTTGTCTATTTGTCCACTGGTAAATTTAAAAGAAACGTATCTATTGCATTTCTTAGTAATGTTAAAATATTTAATGTTTATTTCTTCATAATAATCATGGTATTTTTTTTGTTGCAGGAACATGGAACAAGCCTTTTGACAGCCGAAGTTATCTGCCAACAAAAGAAAAGTATCATAACTTATTTCGCAACACGTTACTTCAAATCGGTGTTACTAAAACCATTTGTAAAAGTAATGATCTGCCTGGCGTACACCGTATTAGTGATATTCTTTGTATTTAATGGCCTCAAATTGAAATTTGATGTAAAATTGTCAACATTTTTACCAAGAAATACTCAAGAATACAAATATCTTGAAGCTCACGACAAATATTTTGGTTTTTATAATTTTTACTTGGTAACAACCGAAACGGAGTATCCTTTCAACCAACCCCTGCTATATGAGTACCATTCTTCACTTTCTCATGTTGCTCACGTACTTAAGGACTCCAATGGAGGATTAAATATGAATGATTTTTGGTTGACTAACTTCCGAGATTATTTAATTGATTTGCAGCAGGAATTTGACCAAAGCCGAATTTCAAACTGCCTAAATAGTGAAAAGTGGTTTTCAAACGCAACAGAAAAAGCAGTATTAGCCTTTAAGTTAATGGCACAGACTGGTATTGTGGAATTTCCAGTAGATAAAAGCCAGATACTAAAGAAAAGACTGGTACACGAAGGTATTATTGACCCCAAAGCATTTTACAATTACTTATCAGTTTGGAACAGTAACGATCAGATATCCTATTCCAGTTGTCAAGCTAACCTTACGCCAAAACCGTTTCAGTACTATAGTTCGAAAGCCGAATACGATTTAAAAATTCCACGATCGCAACCTTTAACCTACGCACAAATGCCGTTCTACCTCAAGAATCTTAAAAACACCGGTGATACAATCGCCACCTTAAAGCAAATCAAAGATATATCTGAAGAATTTAATAATAGAGGTCTTAAGAATTACCCTGTAGGACTTATATTTGCTTATTTTAATCAGTTCCTACTTTTAGATAGACTGATAGCAGCACAACTATTATTAACGCTAGCCTCAGCAGCTTTAGTTTCCTGTGTTCTTGTTAGATGGTCTAAACTATGGTGTTCCCTATTTGGCACTTTGGGAGCAATGCTTCCCTTATGTCTGGTTAATATAAATGCATTTAGTAGCACCATGGGAGCACTACATTTTATAATTATAGGTAGGAATATTCTCCTGCTCACGACTGGATTTTTAAGCGCCGTTGGAAATAGGGAGAGAAGAGTAAAAATGTCGTTAGAAATTAGTGCAGATCCAATATTAAAGGGTGATTTGGGACTATTAATTTCCGTGTTAGTTCTGACAATATCAGAATTTGAATTTATTCACAACCACCTTTTCATGTTCCTAGCTACTTCTGTAGTAACCTCATTTGCCAATTCCCTCACATTTTTCCCGCTTATGCTAGCCATGATGGGCCCGAGAGCCGAAATGGTGCCTTTAGAGCATGATGACCGAATTTCTACTCCACCTCCCCCATCTCCTCCTCCAGCCCAAGAAAAACCCAAAGTTTTCTCCAGGCCTTCCCGCCGAAATACTTCCAATAAAGCTACAAGGGAAACGAGCTTGACAACTATAACTGAAGAAAGTTGTAATCAGAGTATAGTAGTTGAGCCGCAAGTAACAGTGGAATATAGTAGTCCCGAATCTAGTTCCAGTGGACCTTACACTACTAAAGTGACTGCGACAGCAAATATTAAGGTTGAATTAGTGACTCCAGTGTATCGTTCTAGTAAGTGCGGAAGCAAGTGTCATAGAAACTCAAAGTGTAATCGAACCAGACAAAAACCGGCTCCAACACATCAGCAACCACAACAACATTGCAAGTGCTGTAATAAGGACTCTGATAGCAGCGATAGTCCCGCTGAGACCGAGCCTTGCCAGTCCAGCTAGCATTTCGTTACCATGCGATAAGACTTAGCTTAACCAATTCTATAGATATTTTATAATTTTCTCAAGCTTTTTAACAGGGTTTTTACACAGAGTAAATATGCCAACAACTAGTCACTGAAATTGCTGCCAAAATACCAAATAACCCAGTTTTATAATTAGGTGTCGGTATATTTACTGTGTCTAATAAAAATAATATCTTGAGACTAAAACATAGCTTTAAAAATTTAAAATTAACGCTAACAAATTAACGTATTGTACTTAAATATTTTAATGAAAGTGATGTTGAAATTCCTATAGGCTTAATTTTCTAAGGTACAAGTATTAAAAATGAAAACCCTGTTTAGAAGGATTTTTTACATAAAAATTATATTTATAGTCACATGCATCTCAAATCAATTTTGTACCTTAAAAGCAGTTAGATATAAGTCTGGTTTTATTGTAATTTGTACATACTTAATGCTTTGTAGGATCAACATGACGCTCTCCTATAAAACGATTTGTAGGCAAAATTTATATTGTTATTAAAAGCAGCTTAAAGCCAGCATATAAATTACAAAATATCTCGTGTTTGTTTGTGAAAAGACTTATTTTAAGCCAATATATTAAAAAATTTCGCAGGAAATTGGACGAGCACCCAGCATATTAGAAAATGCGGAACTCTTCTTTATGTTTAATTATAAATCATCATCGTCATCGTCAGTCCAATTGTTTATTTAAGAGTTTCATTTTTTTGTCATGTTGAACTACATCCTAAAATATTAAAATGAGTTTTTTAAACTTCAAATATATATGTAAATTTCAAATCGAACAATCACCTAATTATTAAAATTTTGTAAATAGATGTTTCTTAATAACATCTCTAAAATATAGGCAAATTTAGGTTATTAATGTCATTAAAGTAGTTGCCAAGTATTATTTAAAAATGACGATTTTTATATTTCATACTTTTAAGAATAAAAAAAGAAATTCTCATAACCTTTTTTTATCGTGTCTGTAGAACTGGTTAATAAGGTTGACCAAAACTGAATGTATAAATGTTTATATTGCATATATGTATACCATTCACCTATTTATTTTTTTAAAAACCATGTAAGATAAGATAGTTACTACTTAAATTTATATCTTAACGGTATTATTTATATTTTTTTTTTGTAAGCGAAAAATATTTTGACAAAATAAAACTTGTTTTATTTAATTAACCAAGTATTTTAATTTAAACAAATAATAATTTACAAAAATATTAAGACATTTTGAAATTTGGAAATTGCTTCATTAATTGTACATTTTTTCAATAAGATCTGCATATTTCTGCTCTACAATTCTTCTCTTTATTTTCATCGTGGGACCTGAAAAAAGATTATATTATAAACTGCGCAAAATGTATTAAGGAACGCCATAGTTTTTCTAATATTTTGCTTGAATCAGAACAGACAAAAATCAGAACGAATTCTTATAAAAACTAAACATTTTTAGCTCAGGCTCCTTTTACAACCAAGAACAAATAAATAAAAAATTTTACTAATTTTTCATATTGTTATTTTTATATTCATGCCTAAATAAAACTAGTAAACCCAAGCATCAGTGGTAATCACACATATTTGAAATGGTGTTTGCAACGACAAATTCTAGTGGAACTTCAAGTGAGCCAATCCAAAACTTTACGAAAGTGAAATAGTTTTCTGGAGATCGGTGACGTAACAGGGAGGTCATACATATCCCTTGCATGCGTAAAACTGCTCGGCATGATCGTGTTTTAGGAAGAAATGCCATTCAAAATTCTTGTTTTATTACTCAGCAGCTTGCAAATCTACTGAGCCAGTATATTAACAGGCCTATTTTAATACAAAGAGTAAGAAATTGTTTTAGGAAAATGAGACTCAGATATAGACGGGTGACGGAGCACACAAGGCAACACTGTACAAATCATCTAGCTTTTTGTTGCGAACATGCACACTGGATTGAACAGGAATAAATAGAATTGTTCTCAGACGAGTCTAGTTTCAGAACATGTTCTGAGGGGCGAATAAGGTTCAAGAGACTCGTCATTTCGGAGGGGGATCAATAATTGTGTGGGAGGAATTAGTCCCATGAAAGGACCAAGCTCACTGTAATTCTGGATGGAAAGTTGGCAGGTCGTCGACGCCTTATGGATACTGTATAAATCCTATGGACATTGCTAACTCCATGTTGACCATGGACGGTTCCAAGGAGGAGCGATTGGGGCAACGATTTCTACAAAATATGTATGTGCGGAAATTTTATACCCTAAACATTCTATCTATCTATCTATATATATATATATATATATATATATATATATATATATATATATATATATATATATATATATATATATATATATATATATATATATATATATATTGAAAAAAAAAACGATATATCGGTTATGGATTGGCCAGATACTGGCCTCGATTTAAATCCTATAGAATACCTGCGAGATTAGACGCATGCAGTAGAGGCAAACTACCTAAACCTGCCAAATGCAGATACGTCGAAAAAGAATTCGACATTTAATCCACTGTTAGCCACTTGAATATGAGAAGATAATACAAGTAAGAAGGGTTTATAACACGTTCACATTTAAGGAAATTAAAAACTGTTTTTCAAAATTTTTAAATCACTGCGAATCTTAAAATTTATCAAAAATTTCGAAAACTGTCAGTCAGATTTATTCATTTATAAAAATTACCACTTTTTAAATTTTTAATTTGGCCCTTTTGAATTGTATATATTTGAAAACAAATAACTATTGAAAACTCTGCCTGCACTATTAAGAAGCAAAACAATTCGAGGCAATGAACGTGAATATTTAGTTGCATACCTAATTCGCCCGTAGCTACTGAAAAATCGGCTGGTAAAATAGTAGCTTTCTGTATTCTCTGCGCTCTCGAGGTGGCCCTCTCATTGACTCGATCTAAAGCCGCTTGGATTTCTGCCATTAACCGTGAGTCAGGACCGGCTTTAAGTACATCTGTTACGGTGGTTGCAGGACATCCCAACGATTTAAGCCAATTTTGCACGTCTGTTTGTAGTGAATCCAATGGAGTACCATCATCAGGTCGAAAGTCAGTTTTAAGGGTTATAAGAATAGATAAAAACTTTCGTCTATCACCTACTAGGAATGCGTTGCTAACATGCGGTAGTTCTAGTAAAACGTTGTGTTCTATGGGAATCTAAGGAAAAGACTTGATTATGGAAGATAGTTCTTAAATGATATGCTAACGTTAACTTACTGGTGCAACATTTTCTCCTCCTGCTGTAATGAGTAATTCTTTGAGCCTTCCTGTAATATATACAAATCCTTTTTCATCTACTCGTCCCAAATCTCCAGTATGTAACCATCCCTCTTCATCTATAGCTTCTTTGGTTTTTTCAAGATCATTTAGGTAACCCATAAAGACATGTCTACCATACATACATACTTCTCCTTGGCCATCTTGGTCAGAATTATAAATTCTTGTTTTTAATCCTGGGAGTGTCATACCTAAAAAATAGATTCATAAGACTGGACAATTTTTGAAAATGGTAAAAAATATACATACAAAATGTTGAGTAACAATTAATTAACCCTTTTAGTACATTTTTGGTTTTATTACTTATAATTAGAACGAACTTATTCGGGACTTTTCTTACCGATGCTTTCCAAATTATAAGCGGATTCTATAGCCAAAGTATGTCCACCACTAGCTTCAGACATTCCAAAGCAATCCATAATCGGCATATCAATACTCATGAAATATCGTTTAATGCCAGAAGATAACGGAGCTGCAGCCGAACAAAAGAATGTGCATCTCTGAAAACCTAGAGCCTCCTTAATTTTCTTAAATATTACAGAACGTGCCAAAGAGTATGCCCATGATTTCGAATGCATTCTAAAAAAAAACTTTCACTGTATTGGTCAATTCGCAAATCGTTAATCTTGGTTGTAAGGAGGATTTGCAGGAAACATGATTATACAGCTGGTATCAAGAGTGCACTTTTATCATTGTAACAAAAACCTAAGTCTACAAGACGGAATTAAAAACCAGGTTTTATGTAAAAAATATATGATTTTTAATATTTTTTTAGAGTAATATTTAAGAAAATGTAAAACTAATCAGAAAGATCTCTTGATATTTTTTACGTTATTAGGGTGTTCGAACATTTATAACAATACACTGTTAATTTCATCTGTAAGAAAACTTTACCGATTATTTTGAATTAAATTACATTATACTACAAACAGGTGCTATTTGTACATTTACCTGTTTGGAGCACATGCAATAAATAATTGACAACCGCAACTTACGCATGCAATAGCTGTCAAAATTGTCAAAGTAGTGCAATCCCTAAATACTGTTAAATGATTTACCCATGTCTAGCAATTTTTTTATGGATCCCTCTCTCTCTCTCTGTATATATATATATATATATATATATATATATATATATATATATATATATATATATATATATATATATATATATATATATATATATATAAACTCCCCCACACCAATTTTAGAGAAAATCGGAAAAAATTAATTTTTTTGGCCACCATATTGTCAGCGCTATCTTGGATTTTACTGCACCAATTTCGTCCAAAAAAAATATGGGACCACCGCAGCAACTTCCCGAACATAACGTAAAAAATTTCATTCAAATCGGTGTCGCCGTTCCGGAGTAATCGTTGTACATACATAAAAAAAACATACATAGTCGACGAATTGAGGACCTCTTTCTTTTAGAAGTCGGTTAAAAAGCACGATATTATCGTATGTCACAGATCTCATAATAAACTAAATACATTATTCACTAATTTAAAAAGTAAAATTCCTGTCATGAATAAATCAAATGTAGTATACTCGATCCCTTGCACAAATTGTTCCAAGAAATATTGACATGACCAGCCAATTACTAAAGAACAGATTAAAAGGTCATAAATATACGAAAAATTACTTAGCAGCTCTAAATAAACACACAGGACGAAAAACCTACCTTTGATTTAAACAAAACACAAATAAGAACAAAGATATTAATTACCAAAAATTACAGAAACAGAAATTAAAAAAGATAAAAGCACTGTTAATGACAGAACGGATATAAGAAATTTAAGGCATATTTACACCAGCCTTTTTAATTTAAACCAAAATATTAAATGTTCGATCCTGTTAATAAATAACAAAAATTAAATATCCTCTTAACCATAAATTTATTGTGAGCTTTTTTTGGCTTTTTGGTGTATTGTAAGATATAAAAAAATAAATTAAATTTGCATACATGTATCGCCAGTACCTGAATAAAAGCCACAAAAGTTGCACTTTATTATTAATAAACAAAATGTCATATATATTTTTTATTTTTTGAGAGAAATTGATGAGTTGTATTTCATAAACTACGTAAATATAACAATACACATTAATGATTAAAATACTTCATAGGATAGATTGTAGTATGTATTTATAGCTTACCCTTGTATCAGATTAAGGTGATGTTGCAATGTGTATTCTTTGGCCCATGATGCAATAGCTTTCTTTATAAATCCATTCTGTGCAGCCACTTGCTGCATCTTTTCATAGATTTTCTCATACACTCTGGGAACTCCCAAGAATTTCGTAGGTCGCACATCTTGTAATGTATTCAGCAAACTACCTTTAAGAGCATTTTTATCCGCAAAATATACTGCTGCACCTGCACTCATCGATAAATATACATCCACAACCTGAGCCGCCACGTGACTTAAGGGAAGGTAACTTATGAGAATTTCTTCTCCTCTAGCTAGTCTCAGTCTTTCGAAAATCACTGTGGCATCATAGGTTAAGTTATCATGACTTAACATTACAGCTTTGGGATTTCCTACAGTACCAGACTAAAAATTACAATTATATGTTAAAAAATGAAATAAAATAGTAACGGACTAGTACGATAATCAAGAGTTTAAATTAACAAATGCCACAAGTTTTAAACCTTGAAAATTGTATTCTTTTTTACCAAACCTTCACCAAATCCAAATATCAGTTTTCGATTTTGCGTTAAGAATTAGAACTTGATATTCTTTTAGATACTAAATTTTAAATTGGCTGAACCAAATTTTGGAATAGTAATTATGTAGATTTATGTTTTTAATGTGATTTCCTCTACTTCTTTTTAGAAACGTTGTAACATTTAAAGGCCCACCAAAAAGGGAAATCGGTTTGCTACTAAATAGAGTTTGAATATATCCTTGAGGAACTGCATTCCATTCATATTATCCTGCAAACTACAGGTCTTCTATTGCATTTGGAACTGTATGTATTCATTGCATGCAGCGTTTTAGATGATCCCATATGTGCTCTATTGGATTTAAGTCTGGGAGATAGGGCGGCCAATCTCATTTTTGGTTCCGAACTGTATCGTGTAATTAGTCACTATGCCAGATTAATGTGGTCTAGCATTAACGTGTATGAAGCTTTCGTATCTCATGTGGCCGACATATGGTAAAACATAATCTTACAGGATGTTTTCGATATAAAAGTCATCAGTATCCCTCCGCACACATAAACAACAGCATTCTTTACCAAGTTTTTTGTTTAAAGTATGTTAAATACAAATTTGGCTTTTAATGTATTAAAAATAACTGTATAACTATAATAATTAATGATTTTATAAATTTAATTTTATCTAACTCGTTAAACAGGTGACGATGCTCTTTCATCACGTAGTTTTCCCTGGCAAAAATGTTTCCAAAACATTCAAGAAGCTTATTATAAAACACTAAGCCTAAAAAAACTAGCAACGACTCGTTGGACAAGTCACACCGGAGCATGATTCCATTTTTTGAAAACGTTCCTGCAATAATACTGACTTTGGAAAGTATCTTATCAGGTAAAATTTCAAGTTGCAATGGGAGTCATATGATTGACGTTCGTGTTATGTTTGAATTTGTATATCTTCTTTGCTTTTGGAAACGAACACTTTTAATAACTCAAGTTCTGTCTAATTCATGACAAAAAGTCGATATAAATATGTCTGTAGCAGTATCTCTAATTGAGTTGTTTATAAAGGACTTAAAGGCATTTAGAAAAAACGAATTTTAAGACCTTATAAAAATATAAAGAAACTTCAAGCTTGTATAATTCGCTTACGAATCATCTGTTCAGGATGAATATAAATGGTTTTGTAGTTTAATTATTGAAATAAATGAGGAACGTAAAGTGAAAACTGAAAAAACATACCCTTTCTTAATTTACAAAAAAACTAGAATTAGTTTTTGCTAATTTATGCAAAATACGAGGTGTGACTATAAAATAACGAGACTATCACTTTCAATATACAACCATCCTCTATCCCTAGAACGCTCCATGTGAATTTTCTATTGTTCGAAACCGTGCTGGAAGTCTTCTTCTGTGATCTCTTTCATTACGAATGCCGCTTTTTCTTTCACAGCATCAACGGACTGAAATCTTCTTCATTTTCATACAGATTTGACCTTGGGAAACAGATAAAAATCACATGGTGTCAGGTGAGGCAAATAAAGTGAATAGTTTGACACTGGGATAGTGTACTTGGCTGGAAACATTTGACAGATACTGCAGAATGAGCTGGTACGTTGTCTTAATGGAAAACCGATGATTCATTCTTCCACATTTTGGGTCGTTTTTTCTTATTTTTTCTCGGAGTTGAGGAAGAACTTTAAGGTAGTAATGTAGATTAATTTTTCGACCTTTAGGGAAAAACAATCATCATCTCTTTGAATCTTGATTTGCTCATATAAGCTTATTTAGCTTTCGGTGAAGTTGAGCCCTTCCAGTTCATAGATTAGCGCTAAGTTTCATGATCATAAGTGACATATTATCACTCTTTCCAATAAATTCGAGTAATTGTTCAATGGCATTCAAAGTGTCAGTAAAAATATTTTCGCTAGCTTCTTTTTTTTTTCGATTGTGAGAATTTTCCCCACACACTTTATGCATGTTAAAATTGTTATGTAAAATTCATCAAATCAAATTACCTACTTTTACAATATTTGCAATAGATTTTGACGTGGAAACGCGCCCCAGGTATAATATAGAATTGTAAGATAAGTTATGTTTAACGCAATGAAAAATATGTATTAATTCAGCAGTTGTCACATTTTTCCTATTTTGTGGATTTACAAAAATATTATTTAAAATCTATGATGATTTTTCGATCCTTTCCCATTTATGTTCGTTCGTGTTGGTATGTTGTCTAATATTACTTAAACCACAGTGTGTAATAAGAAAAAGTACAACGAGCATACGCTTCCGAAGAACCTTTTGTAATATGTAGAAAGTCATTTTCCCACATTTTTCGGTATGTACAAAATCTTTTTTTTTTTCAGGCGGTGCAGAGTTTTTCTTTGCCATTTTTAAAAGATATTTTCTTATTGCTTCTAGTAAAGATAATCATGAAAATACGGGACAAAAGCTTTATTACTAAGGACACGTGACGTATGTCTTAAATACGGTACTGTCCCGTTAAATAAGGAACGCCTGGCAACCCTGGTATGTAGTTTGATTGTAGCAAAAATAAAATTTTCAGTTCCCATCCAGTATAATAACGCATATTTGTCGTTAATAATAAAATCTGAGAATAAAGCTATAATTTGTTTGTATTTTTACATAATATTATCGGTAAACAAAAACAAAAATGTCCTGTTTGCTGTTATATAAAAAATAAATAAAAACGTTATAGGAAAGTACTTAAAAGTTCTTAATTAAAAACGTTTTATCCTGCTGTATCTTATTTACTAAATTTGAATAAAAAGTTTTCCAAAATTAACTTGTTTTAGACACGTGTGTAGATTTTTGAAATTAAATTAAGTATATACCGGTTTATAGATCAATTATCGAATTAATTCTGAAGTTAATTGTAACAGATTAATATTTAATTAATATCTGATTTATTAATTTTAAATTTAAAAAATTCAATTTTTTTAAAGACCTTCTGGTTATCTTGCTTAATTTTTCATAAAAAGTCAATTAAATTAAGTGTATTACCAATTTAGCATATTATTTTGTGCGACATAATACATAATTAAACAGCATTTTGGACCGATGCGAGGGGGATAATTCCTAAGTAAGCTTAACTGCTTTATTTTATAAAAACATCGAAGCAAATTTATGTTTTTGCCCATAACAGATAATATTATAGTATACAATGTGATTTAAGAATTCTCAAGATTATAATTATTTTACAATAAGCTGGAGTGGAAATCACAGATTATGTCAATTTAACTAGATGCGACAAAAAGTGTTTCCGCCAAAACCAAATTTTGTGATCTCGCGACCCTCTATATTACACTGGGAAAAATTCATAATTAGAAAGAATACTGTTACAGATTATTTACACATATTTATAAAAAATGCTTCATGTATTTAAGGAATTAATAAATAACAAGGAAAACAAGTAAAAATAATTTGTTGTACTACTGGGTGTGCAAAAAAGTATCTTTGGTTGTCATACATAGAAAGCATTGTAATTATTTTGAAGGACTTCTGTTAGTTTTTTCCCTTTTGATATCTGATATCACTCACATTTATGTGACTTTAGAAGCAACTTGTGCGCAATTTTGTTCATAGCTTTTAGTTAAGGGTCAATTTTAACATGGAAAGAAAGCTGCTGAGGCTCATAAAAAGATACGTGAAGTTTATGGTGTTAACTGAATAACAGAAGCAAGTGTCAGAATTGGTTTAAAAAATTCCGTTCTGGAGATTTTTTACTCAAAGATAACCAACGTTTTGGTCGACCTAGTGAAATTGATGATGACCAAATTAGAGACATAATTATTTGAAAACAATCATGATTAACCAGCACAAACCACATTTAAAACTGAATTGCTTCCAAAAAAGATCACGCTGTGAATTTGGTGAAACTGCCTATGTGTTGATTAACACCTATTTGTGTTTTATTTCTACTTTTTGTCAACGGAAATCTCTTATCTTGTGGCATTTAGTTTTAATTTTAATTTTTTACTATTAGTATTTCTAATTTGTGCAATTTTTCTCAATGTAATATAGCTCGTCGCAAGACAAGCAAGGTCACAACCCTACAACTTCAAAAACACCGCCAAAGCTGTCGCATCTGTAAGACGATAAAATTCGTGCACTGATCAAATATAAGTAAGAACAATGTTTACTGCATATATTATGTGATTAATGTTTTTGTTGTAACGAGTGTTAAATAATATACGAACGCAAAGATGAAAATGAACTTTAAAGTAATACTTACGGTAAAAACTAATGTACAGCATTCGTTAACTGCGATATGCCTCAGTCTTTCATCTAAAGGAGCATCTGGCAAACTGTTACCAATTTCGATTACTTTTTTCCACTAAAATTAAAACAAATAGATTAATAAGCTGTAAAAATTGACATGTTTGAACATAATAAGTAAATAGAGTTTTCGTAAAAATCTGTTTTAGACTGACTAAATTCAAAATCATGCAGTGAAAATAGTCAAAAAAATAAAATGCTGTCTCCATGAAATATATTATTCCAGAACACAGAAAAGTGTATACTTATTTTGCCGTTTTGAGAAAAAATCATTTTCGACAAAGTTATAGAGATTTTAAAGCTGAGATGAATGTTTTTGCAGTGAAGAAAAATACAGTCATTATTTTATTCAAAATTTTATATTTTCATGACCAATCTACTTAATTTAATTTTCTTTTGTGATCGAGGTCACGTGAATAATAAACTTGAAACAAAATTTGAAAGGCGAAAAATTTTTTAAATTAACAAAATGGCGAATTTTTTTACGGTTGCCTGTTATATGCTTCATTATCTAATTATCATTTGTGTAATTTTTTTATGTAATTTATTTACCAAAAAAGGAATCGTACGATTATTAAAATCTCTACTCGTTATCAAGTATAAACTGAATGTTGTGTCTTAAGGCTAGAAGCTTACATAGGGACTGTGTCCACTGAAGCGCAAAATTTCGCTTCACTGTACCCACCTCAATGATTTGATGTTACAAAGTAGTGGTTGTCAAAGATTAGATATCTCAACACTGGAATTACTGAAAATTCCATTATAATGTTTACTGTAAGCTGCTTCTATAACTTTTCTTTTTTTCATGTTGGTTTCCATATATATTGCCGTAGCTTCAGACCATTTTGTATGGTGTTGTTTATCTCAGGCGTGTTCTGCAATACCTGATCCCGACGTTTCCCCTTTTTGTGTATGAGTTTTATGTTCCTTAATTCTAACTTCTAGCGGTCCCTTGGTTTGTTCAATATACATTTCACTACACTCACATGGAACTTTGTAAACACATTCTTTCTTATCGGTAGTTTTTGGTTTTGTTTTTATTAAATGAGCTCTAAGCGTATTTCCTGATTTAAAGGCTGTTTTTATATTATAACTACTGGCAATTTGTCTGATTTTCTCCGAGATTCCCTTAATGCACAGAATTGTAAAGAAGAAATGTTTCTTGCTGTCCAGTGGTCGTTATTCTAAAGTTATTTATAACATCGTCAATTAATTTTAAAGGATAACCATCCTGTTGTAAATCGAATTTAATATTTGCAACCTCTCTTACGAATCGGCATTATTGCATGTAGATATAGGCCGATTATAGAGGTGGTGTATAATTCCCCATTTTGTTTCAACAGAATGATTAGAATTATGGTTAAGATATTGTCCAGTATGTGTTGGCTTCCTGTATACTGTATACGAATTGTCAGCAGTTATAATATAAATCAGGATATGCACTTAGAGTTCATTTAACAAAAACAAAATCAAAAACTACGGATAAGAAAGAATGTGTTTACAAAGGTCCATGTGAGTGTGGTGAAATGTATATTGGAGAAACCAAGTTCCATGCGAGTGCGGTGAAATGTATATTGGAGAAACCAAGAGATCACTAGAAGTTAGAATTAAGGAACATAAAACTCACACACAAAAAGGGGAAACGTCGAGATCAGGTATTGCAGAATACTCCTGGGATAAACAACACCATATAAAATGGTCTGAAGTTGCCGCAATATACATAGAACCCAACATGAAAAAAAGAAAATTTATAGCGGCTTACATTAAACATAATAATGAAATCTTCAGTAAACCCAGTGTTGAGATATCTAATCTTTGACAACCCCTACTTTGTAACATCAAATCATTGAGGTGTCTACAATTTTGAATAAAACAATGGCCGTATTTTTCTATAATGCAAAAGCACTAATCTCGATAACTTCGTTCTAATTAAAAACATATGATTTTATACAAAATTTTGCGTAACGATGCTGGTATATTATCTGAAAAAGATTCTTAATAAACAATTTATATTTCTTGAAGTAGACCAAACTTCGATAGATCGTAGATTTGTTTTTGTTTCAAGAGTCGGGAAGAACAACGATAAATGTTACAAAAAAATTAATTTTCATTGACGTAAAAAAAGCGGGAAATTAAATTAAGTAAATTCACTGTTATTTCCTGAATCCTCTAAAAATACTAAGCCGATTCTATTTTGATACATACACTTAACACATCGTTATATTTCGGTTCTCCTGAATATTGTATAATCGTCTTAAGTTCAGGTAAATTGGCCCGGATACTAATAATTTTTTCTAATTGTTGATTATCTTCGACTACTATTATGTTTGCTCTACTAACTTCCGCATTGTATTGACATGCTTCAGGTGAATTTGTTGTGTAGATTCCTGCTGCTATTCCTCTGAAAGATTGACATATGTAGAAAATTAATAAAACAGAAAACACAATACAAAATTTCATATTAAAATTACATGCAATGTATTAGTCAAATTACTGACTTTTACGCACGAACGGCAATTGGCAAAAATCATTGAATCGTGACATGTAGGAATACATTGTGCAACCTTTGTATTTAAACCTTTATGTAAAGCTACTGTATTAAAATGAAGCACAGTGGATTATACTAATTTATATTCAATTCTACCGCATTTCCTCTATCGAAATTGAAATTTTATATTATTACCATGATCCTAAACATCCCTTTATTTTTATACAGGGTGTCTCATAAGTAATTATATATAGTATACGAGGGGATCTCACAATAAACTGGTTGGACCTGGTTGCTCAGGAAAACAACCTATAATTGGTTTTTGCATAATAAAGTTTGATTACAAAATAATAATTTGACACGATGAATCTAAATCCGGATACTACCTAGAAAAATTATAAATATGGGGCAAAAAAATTATAAACAATTTCGAAAATTTGTAAATAAAAATTATTTTTTTTTGTCATTTTAAATTCTTATAGAATAGCTAGTTTTAAGGCTTTTCTAATGGGCCAAAAGAAGAATTACGCATCTTGGAATAATGTTTCTTCTTCTTTGTCATGTGTGATTTTATAAACAGTCGAATTTTCAAAATCGAGAAACATCCTTAAATTTCACACTTTTCGTCCTTTCTTTCAGTTCGAAAGGTCATATTTGTGCGCGTTCAGCATCCAGACCTTAACCAAGTAATTCATATCTATTCTTGATATTATGCAAATATAAAGCTAATGTAATCAGAGTAAATCAAATTGTCAGAACTACTGCCAATTTAGCCGTTTTTAAGTCATCTCCGCAGATTTATGGATAACCCTGTCTTAAAGTGACTAATCTACCTGATACGATACTTTTTTGGGTGTCTATATTAGTTTAAAATTTTTTTATAATGTCAGATTCATATCATATGTTCTTATAAGACACTCTAAAGACTTAAAAATACTAAAGTCAATTTCCTTTCACCAAGGAGCCCAAGTAAGGATCGAAAACTATAAAGCAGCAATTAAACACTGGGATTACATGGCAATAAATATTGCTCGAGCGTGACGTCACACCCTGTACAATGGCATACCATCTATGGACGTATTGTGGGTAAATACTAGTTCATTTCATTTTCCTTCAGTATTATTTTTGCTCTTGTACTGTCGTGATTATTCTATTCTAAATTGTGAATATACCATCAAATTTTATTCGCATACTTTGCAAGGGTATTCTTGATTCCAAAGCAACGACCAAAATACTGAACGTATTTGATGCACTTATGTATCAGATGAATTTAAGTTATATTCGAAATATAATCTCATGTGCCAATATGACAAAAGTCAGTCAAACATCAATCTACAGACTTCGTAGTGAAAGAAAAAATACAAACAGTGTGAAGTGGACCACTATAAATCTTGCTGGAAATCCGTTGAAGTTGATGATGTAGCCAGAAGTAGCATAGCAAGAAAAGTGCATTTCTTTTATTTTATGTGGGGGAGACGAAAACGTGCCAGAAATGAGAATAAAACAATGGTGGATAATATTGGACGAGTTGAATTTTCTTGGCAGAAGCAAAACAAAAAATCAGTTTTATATGTTTATTACTTGGACGAAACGTAGGTTAACGAAAGCCATTCAATAAGTAAATTTGACAGGATAAAAATATCCAAAGTTCTCGCCTGACCTTTCTAAGAGGCTTGCATTCTGGCAATTCGCTGCTCTATTTTTACACATATCATTTTTTGCAGCAAAACAAAAAAAAAACAGCTCTTATACAATTGAAGGCCACGGGTAGACTGGCTTGTCTACAGACACAGACGCACCACATTCGAAAGACAAGACTACACGCCATACAGCTGTCGGTCGTTAGCCTTTGGCGCATGCGTACTTCTTCTGTAGCAGCATCAGTCTCGTGATTTTAGAGCTACACCTAGCATTTTTAACGTTACATGTACTATACGACATTAAACATGTTTATGTCTACAAAATATATTTATAAATGAACATACAGATAATTTTTGTAACATTTAAAAAACATTAGAAATTGATTTACTCATTAATACGATACTCTTTCTATAGACAAGAATTATTAAACGTTAAAAAGGATGAAATACTGACCATTCTCCAGGATAACTTCCGGGTCACTGACCTAGACAACTTTATCTGGAAATATGCTATTAAATAACATATTTATATTAAAATTAAGTAATTTTTTTACAAATATCTAAAATACCCTTTAGTCATTTGATTTAATTTAAATTGATTTCAAAATTACACAACGATTTAATAAGTTAATGCAGCGATTCTCAATCTGTAGAACGTGCTCCCCTTAGGGAAGGCGCGAATTTACTACTCCTAGTGTTTGTTTGAAGGTCATAGACAACCATACTTTTTGCGAAGAAGACCCGAACTAAATTGACGTCACACTACAGCAAAACTCGACATTTTTATAGACTCCCGAAGATACATAAACAAGACATGCTTGAGCTTGCCAAGTTCTTTCTTCCAATCCGAAACCACTACAGGAAAATACATCGCCCTGAGTCACGAACTCGCAACATCTCGTAGAAATCATACGTGAAATGGAAGTACAACCAGAAGAACTTTTTCTTAGCTTTGACGTGGAAAGCCTCTACAACAATGTTCCAGTTAAGGAGTCATCATAAGGAAGAAACTTGAAGACAAGAACTTAGCAGAAATAACAACTCTACCACCACACGCAATCATGGACTTGCTGAATTGTTGTTTGACTAATTCCTATTTCCAAAAAAAGGATGATGGACTACCTATCGGATTTTGGCTCTCACCGTAGACGGTCGTAGAGCATACCAACATGCTCGGCCAGTGCGTACTCGTCAAAACATAACCGCTGTAAGTAAAAGTGTTCGTGAAATGCCATCAACATCAACCAGGCATCGTTCATAAGAATTAAAAATTCCCCGAACTACTTTACGCCGCATTTTGCATGTTTATCTTCATTTGCATCCATATATGATCCAATTCACTCAATTGAAGCGACAAGACCACAACCAACGCCGAACTTTCGTTGGAGAGAGAAGAGGATTTTCCTTCAAGAATCATTTTCTCCGATGAAGCACATTTTTATTTGAATGAACATGTTCACAAACAAAACTATCACATTTGAGGCTCCTCACACGATTCATGAAGAACCATTCCATGCCGAAAAGATTACTATTTGGTGCGGATTATGGACTGGCGGAGTCACTGGACCCTTTTTCTTCGAAGATGAACGTGAAAAGGCCATTAGAGTGAATTCTGGGCGTTATCGGGGCATGCTGACGGCCAAAATTGAATGAATTGAATGTGAATCATCTTTGGTTTCAACAAGACGGTACAACATCACACGTAATACGCGAAACCATTCTGATGTAAATTGGTTTGCAAGATCATGTGATTTGACACCTTTGGACTATTTTTTTTGAGGTTTTTTTGAAAAGTAAAGTTTATGCCAATACTCCACGAACAATTCAAGACCTCAAAGGCAACATTCAATATGACATAGAGCGTTAAAATTGATATGGAAACACGAATCGCAAATACTGAAAAGTTGAGAAACGCTGGCTTGATGGTATTTCACAAGAGATTTAAGTAAAATGTCTAGAACAGATAATATTATACTGTATTATTATTTTTTTTTAATTAATTTATTTTTCATTAAAAACTGCATTAATAAATAATTATCGGTTTGATAAGACATGACCTTTAACCAGATATTTGCTAATTTGAAGATATTATCTTATTCTTGTACCTTGAGCCTTGAAGTAGGTGGAATTTTAAGACTAAAGTTTAAATATATTAAGAGTGTTCCAAAATTCACACAATATTTGAATTTGCCGCCATTTGTGCGGTAAGGGTTGGCAACCAAAAAAAAAACAGTTTGACAGCTGACAGTTTAACGTTAATAAAAATTTAGTACTACCTGAGAGAACAACGTGTTTTTTTTGTTGAACAATACTTCAAAAATAATGAAAGTTAGGCGGCCACAGTTCGCAAATTTTGTAGAGAATATTGATTTAACTTCGTCAACAGGAAGAGAGTAGTGAAAATATGATGCTAAACAATCTGGCTACCAGTAATAAACCATTCAAGTATTATTATCGAAACAATGCGTGAGAGTGTTGGTGAAAGTCCAGGAACATCAATTCGGCGTGGTGGATAAAAATTACAAATTTCAAGAAGCTCTTTACAGCGTACTAAAAATCTACGTCTCTATACTTACAAAGTTCAACTGACACAATAATTGAAGCCTAATGACCATCTACAGCGATGAGATTTCGTTAAATGCATTATTGAACATCAACAAGTGGATGCTGATTTTTTGAGCAAAATCATCGTAACCGATGAAGCTCATTTTCACCTTGATGACTTCGTTAATCATCAAAATTGCCGCATTTGGAATTCAGAGAAAAATAATGTGATTGTCAAAAAACAAATGCATCCAAAACGTGTCACTGCTTGTCGCGGATTTTGGGCTGGAGGCATCACTGGACCATACTTCTGCGAAAATGAGGCTGGTTAAGTAATAACGGTTATTAGTACTCGATATTGCGACACGATAACCGAGTTTTTTCTGCCTAAATTGGACGATATTGATGGGGAAGACATGTAGTTTCAACAAGACAGTGACACGTGTCATACAGCGCGTGAAATATTTTAATTACAGCATGAGACATTTCCTGATCGTGTGGTCGCCCCTTAAATCATGTGATTTAACACTACTGGATTTCTTTCTATGGGGTTATTTGAAGTAAAAGGTCTATGCTAACAAGCCCACAACCATCCGTGAATTGAAGAAGGAGATTCAACGCTGCATCAACGAAATTCAGCCACTTTTATGCAAAATGGTTATGGAAATTTTCAATTAGTTATTAATAGGTTGTACACCGAAGAAATCAAGAAAAGGAGAGATATTGTTGTGTATTTCAGTGTATATTTTGAATTAGCGGCAAATCGCTTCCGGTCTTACTTAGACCACCCTCAGGGCTCAGACCCTAGAAACAAGAGAATATGGTCAGTAAATAAGCTTCTCCGTACTCACTAACCACACTTATTCGTCAAAGGGCACACCTCAACCTTGCCATTTGGAGAACCCAGTACAAATCAAGTATACAATTAAAACGTCAATTCCAAATTAAAATCAAAACGGTTAGAACAATGTGAACATTAATACTATTACAAAAAATCAATTTTTACATTAACAACTAAAAAGATAAAAGTGAGGTTATGCCACACACAGCCTAAATATTAAAAAATATACACAATTATGTGTGAGCTTGAGTAGAAATGGTCTGTATGAGTTTTTTAATTTATTATTTATTATATTTCATATCACCATTCATCAGTAATGAGAAAAAGAGCAGAAAGGAAGGGCAGTAGAAGTTTATTGATCTACAGGGTTACTGTTATCGGCCATTCTGTGATATATTTCGAACATTTGGGTTCAGTGGCGTGAAATAATTTTCATTTTTGTGAGAAAGCAACAAAATATACGAAATGTAATAAACAAGAAATTAAAGAACTCATACAGAGAATTTCTACTCAAACTCATACATACTTGTGTATATTTTTTAATTTTTAGACAATTTTTATTGCTTTATTATGCTATGACTGTGTGTGGCATAACCTCACTTTTATCTTTTAAGTTGTTAATGTAAAAGTTTATTGTTTGTAATAGTATTAATGTTCACATTGTTCTAACCGTTTTGATTTTAATTTAGAATTGACGTTTTAATTGTATACATGATTTGTATTGTGTTAAGGCTGCGCTGGCGTTGGAGACTGTCCTCCAAATTGCAAGGTTGAAGTGTGCCCTTTGACGAGTGAGTGTGGTTGGTGAGTACTGAGAGAGCTTATTTACTGACCATATTCTCTTGTTTCTAGAGTCTGAGCCCTGAGGATGGTATAAGTAAAACCGAATGCACCTTGCCGATAATTTCAAATATACACCTTTTCATGGAAAATTTCGACATAACCCTATCCTATGTATTTTATGATTCAATAAAGAAATTACAATTTAAAAAAAACTGTGTTTTCTATTTAATTCAAATCTTACGTAAATTTGGGACACCTTTTACCTATTTTACATTCAAGAAGTAAAATAAAAAGTAACAAGTGGTGCTCCTGAAATTAAAAAAAAAATTATTCTGTTTAAAACTATTTTATGTTTTATAGCAGACCTTGTATTTTATTAACGCTAGAGTTATCGTTATTATTGTATTTACCCCATAAGTTCATTCAAAAAATTTAATTCACCATAACCTATGAAATCAAGTATCACATTTTACTCGATAGGGAAAGATTTTAAATTAATAAGAGAAATTTCCCCAAGGAAAACTTCAATGCCAATTTTTTGAAAACATTAAAAAGTAATCAGTTAAATTTTATTATTGTTGTAGCGCAGGCGCTTTGCTAAATAATAGTAAAGTATATGTACTTTACATGTGTCAAAACCAGACGCCGACGGTTTATTAGTTATTGCACAAATGCAATTTTTAGTGCGCTTAAATGCGTTATAGATGGTCCGAGAAATATCATTCTGCAAGGCTATATTTTAATTTCGCATCAAAAACTCTGTGAAATACGTGAAAAATACTAACAAACAGTTTTATTCTCTACAATTTATCTCCTTAAACCAGCGAGATTGCTTCATTAGTTTTGATTTTATAAGCAAAAAACAACAAAAAACACTTTTTTTTTTTGGTTTTAATTGTTTATAACAAATTAATGGAACATAGTAGAGAATGGGAAACATAACAAAATATTACTACGGATTGTCCTAAATGCGGTGGCGTAGTCGGGTATCCTAATAGTATTTTTGTCACTGAATCACTTTTTTTTCCCTAATAATTGGCCTATTTTTTGGTTTTAATTGTTTATAACAAATTAATGGAACATAGTAGAGAGTGGGAAACATAACAAAATATTACTACGGATTGTCCTAAGTGCGGTGGCGTAGTCGGGTATCCTAATAGTATTTTTGTCACAGAATCACTTATTTTTTTTCCCTAATAATTGGCCTATTTTTTGGTTTTAATTGTTTATAACAAATTAATGGAACATAGTAGAGAATGGGAAACATAACAAAATATTACTACGGATTGTCCTAAGTGCGGTGGCGTAGTCGGGTATCCTAATAGTATTTTTGTCACAGAATCACTTATTTTTTTTTCCTAATAATTGGCCTATTTTTTGGTTTTAATTGTTTATAACAAATTAATGGAACATAGTAGAGAATGGGAAACATAACAAAATATTACTACGGATTGTCTTAAGTGCGGTGCGTAGTCGGGTATTCTATTAGTATTTTTGTCACAGAATCACTTGTTTTATTCCTAATAATTGGCCTGTTTTTTGGTTTTAATTGTTTATAACAAATTAATGGAACATAGTAGAGAATGGGAAACATAACAAAATATCACTACGGATTGTCCTAAATGCGGTGGCGTAGTCAGGTATTCTAATAGTATTTTTGCCACAGAATCACTTTTTTTTCCTAATAATTGGCCTATTTTTTGGTTTTAATTGTTTATAACAAATCAATGGAACATAGTAGAGAATGGCAAATATAACAAAATATCACTACGGATTGTCCTAAATGCGGTGGCGTAGTCGGGTATTCTATTAGTATTTTTGTCACAGAATCACTTATTTTTTTCCCTAATAATTGGCCTATTTTAGTACCTTTTACATCAAAACTGACATATGACGTCGAAACAAACATAGAAAATATCCTTGAATTAACATTATTTATATTGGAAGTTTATTTTTCACATTACTTTCTTTCAACAAATCAAAATAATTATACATCTTAATTTTTATCCTGAGGGACAAAATCAACGATAAAATACAAAAGGAAAAACAGTTTCATTTTGTTATTATTAAAAAAAAACATATTTACACTAGGTAACAAAACGATACGCGAAAGTTTTCTATTTTCCAATTTTTTTTTTAATTTCAATTCAAATCAATATTGGAACTATAAATTTTAATGGATTAATTATCATAGTGATGACAATGTAAACAATAAAAATCAGGAAAAAACTTTTTGATAAATATACATATATGAATATTACTGCTAAAGCATACTTTTCAATGTTACTTTTGTTTTAATTAAATTTTTGAATTAAAATAACTGTCTTGCGCGCACATATAGCCATGACTCACTATTTATGAATTCCTTCATTGAAGTACCCCCTCTCTTTCATTTTTTGTCAACTTTAGTGTATTATACAAATTGTTTGAATCGTATGTGCGAACCCGAAAACTCCCCCATACCCATTTTTTAGAAAATCGGACAAAATTAAATTTTTTGGTTTAAAGCAATTGTGGAAAAAATCGAGAGATGGTAAATTTTTGGTCTGCCATACTCAATTTTTTAAAAATAATTTTATATTCGTTATGCACGATCTCATTTTTCTATTCGCCATATCATCAGCGCCATCTTGGATTTTACTGAAGCAATTTCAACCAAAATAAGATGGGACCACCGCTGTTCCGAAAGAATCGACGTACGTACATACATACATACAAAAATATATATGTAGCGGTCGAGTTTAAAACTTCCTGCATTTAGAATTAGGTTAAAAATAAAATACTAATTTTCGCATTGGGAACAAAAATCATTGAATATATTTTAGATTCTAAGAAGACCTTGAACTTTTCAGGTTATTTAACAATTACTTACCCAGCAAATATGGCTGCCAGGTCCGACAGGAACCATTCCACGCTGTTGAAACCAAGTATGCATACGGAATGTCTTTCTTTTAAACCTAATTGTATGAACGCTTTGGCGACGATTCTTATTTCGGCCAAGTATTGCCTGTAATAAAAAATATTAATTATTTTTTTATTTTAATTGGCAGGTTAATGATGGTATCTAAACAATCAAAATTTTTAATGTAATTTGTAGATCATGATTTTCTTTAGAGCTTCAGATATATATATATATATATATATATATATATATATATATATATATATATATATATATATATATATATATATATATATATTTATTTTTTGTTTCCTATAATATACCAAAAAATAAAAAAAATCTCCAAGAGTTCAACAGTTTCAATGAAAAATTACAATTCACGTCAGAAGCAGAAAATATTAATAATAAATAAATTTTCTAGACATGACACGTATACGTAGAAAAAACAAAATTTTGACTGAATGGTATACCAAACAAACTTGGTCGAGTAGATATCTAAAAGGTTCTTCTAATCACTCAAAAACTCAAAAAAAAAAATAGTGTTATAATTGGTCTGTCTGATCATTCTGTCTCTCTAACGTCTCTAGAATATCAACCAAGAATACTGCAAAAAGTGAAAAAGATACCAATAAATAATAATTTCAATGAAAATAATTAAGAAACGAACATATAAATTTTACAATAACCTAAGAACAAAAAACATAAACAGCAAACATATGTAGCATTACCTTACACTCCTAACTCTCCAAAAAGATACAACACTTTTTAAAAAGTACGGTATTATCGTATGCCACAGGTCTCATAATAATCTAAATACACTATTCACTAATTTACAAGTAAAACTCTCATGAATAAATCAAATGTAGTATAGTCGATCCCTTGCATAAATTTTCCAAAGAAATATATTGGCAAAACCAGCCAATTACTAAAGAACAAATTAAATGGTCATAAATACTCAAAAAACGTCTCGGCAGCACTAAACAAACACACGCAGTACTAAAAATTTCCTGTTGACTACAACAAAATCACAATTAAGAAAAAAGGTATAAACTTCCAAAAATTACAGATAAAGAAAATGAAAGAAAATGAAAAGGATAAAAACACGGTTAAAGACAGAATTGATATAGGAAATTTGAGCCACATTTACACCAGCTTAAATTAAACCAAAATATTAAGGAGTCGATCCCGTTAATAAATACCCAAAATTGAATATCCTCTTAATCATACATTTAGTGTTTGCGTTTTTTTTTGTTTTTTGGTGTACTCTAAGAAACAAAAAATAAAATAAATTCGCATTTCTTTTAGCCTCAGTATATAAATTGTAATCACAAACAAAACAAAAGCAGCACTTTAATTTTTATTAACAATATGTCAAGGTTCGTACGTGTAAAATTAGGTATATTTTAAAATTATTTTAACGTGTTACTTGTTTTTTGATATGTTGTATATATAAATGTTTTCTATTACACACATTTTTAGGAAAATAAAAATAAATTAAAAAAAAGATAAAAAACAAAAAAATATGGTTTGTTTGGCCATTTATCATGATATAATCTGCATTGACATACCTGCGAACATTGATTATAATGATCCGAAGTCAGGGCTAAAAAGTGACAATGTTGTTTTGTCGAAAAGGGGTCAGACCAAGGAAAAAAGTAGCGATGTTTGATGATGGTAGAATTTTTTAAGCAGACTGGTTTCAAAACTCATTATCAAAGAAGGAGAAAATTGAACAAAAGTTGCTCATGTATAGTAGAACTAACAAATCTCTTTTTTGTTTTTCTTGTTTATTATTTAATACAAAAGGGTTAATTATTTAGAGAGGATTTTGTGATTAGAAACACCTGAATCTAAGGATTGTTGAACATGAGAGCTTAGAAGAACATCGCAAATGTTACATCTCATGGAAGGAATTGGCAATACATTTAAGAAATGGGCAAGCGATAGATGATAATTTAAAGGACACAATACTATTGAGCATATTGGGGACAATCGACAAAAGTCAGAATTAGATACATATTATAAAGGATTTGGATACGGTACACCTGCGATAATACCCTAATCTATGAACCCTAAACCTATGGACCCGCAAGTGTCCCAATTTGTTTTTCGTTTAACGAAATAGGGTTTTGCGGATTTAGGCTTTATAGGTATGGGATTTATAAGTTTGAAGTTTGGTGGTTTATGTATATGGGGTTTTGGGTTAATGGATTCAGAGTTGACGGGATTGGGGTTTGTTAGATGGGGATTTATATGTTGATGGGTTTGGGCTTTATGCGTATGGAGTCCATAGGTTTAGGGTCCACGGATTAGGGTATTGTCGCAGGTGTACCGATAGAATATGAGTAGTTTAATAAAAAATTATAAAGATCCTTTAAAATTTGAGTCTGATGCAGACTTGCGCTCATTTTTCCTCGCTGTGAGGTGTTGCTCTTACTAACTAAAGGAACAATCTAAATCTTTAAACCATACATACTGTTATTCTGATTTTTGGTTTCATAAATAAGAATATATATAATCAACACAAATAAAAATTTAAAGATACTTATAATTTATAGATTATCATCTAAATTATGTATAACTGAGATATTTTTATCTGTTGCACTGGCTAGAAAAAAGTGCTTAGCTATATCAAACAGAGTGAAGTGTCAATTACAAAATTTTTGCATACATGTACTTTAACCAATTTCGTAGAAACATCATACAAAGATCAAATCGGTACCTAAGTATCTTTAAGATTAAATATCTTTTTAATTATATCAGGAAACAATGAACTCATATCAGCTATAACAATAAACTTTTTAAGTATTCTTTTAATTTAGAATTTGAATTGCTAGTGTTTTTTAAAACATTTTATTCAATGGTTTTCTAAGACAACAAACCAGCATTCAGTAGATTTCCAGAAATATTTTTCATTCCTGCTCTATGCAAGTTTTCACAAAATGATAAAGTGACTCAAGCTCATGGAGAGAAAAGCTTTTCAAATCTACTGTAGTCTTTTCTTATTTTCGCAAAATTCAATCGTTTCGAGCTTTTTGAGTAGCCACTAGAGCGTATTGCAGAGGGTAGTTATCACTCCCTCTGGGGGAGTAACTGAGTAACATTGGTGTCACTAGAGTATTTAGCTCCGGCTCATATTAGAGCACTATTTTGGTCAATCTTAGCATCTATAAAAATGGTAATCCTGTTGGATTTAGTGTGTTTTCTCTATTTCTACTGCGTTATTCGAATTTAGGGCTGGTTTGTCGCAACCCTATGGTTTTATCCATTTTTCGGAGAGGCAAAAAGTCACATTGTTTTTTATATTCGATGAATATGCCTAAGATATGCCAACATTTAAGAGGAATTTATTCAAGTTCATATCTAACTAAGCACAATGAGGCATTTTTTACCATGTATATTTTGCTTCAAAAACAGGGGAATTTACTGGTGGAAATTATTAACAAAACCATATATTCATAATAAGCTTATTTCTCTTTTTATATAGAAAATATAGGATTTTGAACCAATTAACAAATAATACCTATAGTTCTCTTAATAAATTATTACTGTGTGCTATGACCTACATCATGAAAAAAATACTTATAACTAAGCCAAGCGAACAAATTATATGTTTTGAAATTATTTTTATTGAGAACTTTATGGTGACAGTATCAGTTCATAATGATAGAAAAATGTTCGGTATAAGTTTAAAGGGTGAGTACCTACAATATATTAAATATCTATTGCAAACTACTACAACACAAGTGTTACGAAATATGCTCAATCCAATTTTAAGAACACAATAAATTTACCAATTTATAAGAAATACTAACATTTGTTTGAAGGTTGTAGACAATGTTGAAGATTGACTAGAATGTGGTTGTCGGACTTGCATTGCCTTTATTTTTGTCTATTTTTACGACGTTTCGATTAGATTGTATCTCTAATCGTTATTAAGTATAAACTGAATGTTTTATCTTAAGACTACGAGCTTATATAGGGACTGTGTCCATTGAAACACAAAGTTTCGGTTCACTGTACACACGTCAATGATTTGATGTTACAAAGTAGTGCTTGCCAAAGATTAGGTATCACAACACTGGGTTTACTGAAGATTCCATAACTATTTTTAATAAAAGGTGCTTCTACAAATTTTTCTTTTTTCATAATGGGTTCAATGTATATTGCCACAGCTTCCGACTATTTTATGTGGTGTTGCTTATCTCAGGCGTGTTCTGCAATACCTGATCTCGAGGTTTCCCCTTTTTGTGTATGAGTTTTATGTTCCTTAATTCTAACTTTTAGTTCTTGCTTGGTTTCTCTAATATACATTTTACTACACTCACATGGAATTTTATAAACACATTCTTTCTTATAAGTAGTTTATGGTTTTGTTTTTGTTAAATGAGTTTTCAGTATATTTCCGAGGTTCCTCACATTCTCTCTTCACAATTCCTTATATTAACGGAACCTCGGAGAAAACAAAGGCGAATTGCTAACAAGTACAACATAAGAATAGCATTCAAATCGGAAAATACATTCAAAGCACATTTAAACAAAAACAGAACCAAAAACTCTCAATAAGAAAGACTGAAAGAACATAAAACTGATTCACAAAAAGGGAAAACGTAAAGATCTGGTATGGCAGAACATACTTGGAATGAATTACATCAAATAAAATGATCTAAAGCTACAGCAATGTATATGCAACCGAAAATAGAAAAGAGAAAATGTATAAAAGGAGTTGACATTAAAAATAATAATAGAATCATCAGTAAACCCAGTGTTGAAATATCCAATCATTGGCAATCATTACTTTGTAAAAACAAATCATTCAGGTATGAACGTCCGTGAAGCGAAACTTCAACCTTTCACATATAAGCTCGTAGACAAAGCAAGACAAAGCAAGTATAAATACTTAATAACAACTACAGATAAGACCTAATCAAAATGTCCTACAAGAAAATAAAAATAAAGACAATGCAAGTTCGACAACCACATTTGGTCAACAAACATTTTAAAAATTGATTTAAAATTTTTTCTTGTAAATCTATTTAAATATATTTTTGCGATGATAAATATAAGATTTATTGTATGATGATTTTTTTTATCTACAGGTCGAGTCAATAACAAAATGAGCACATTTGCAATTTATAAACAAAATTTACTCGTAAAAGATATTTACCGTACAACTATATGACTGATGCAATTGGTTTTAAACAAGTTTACTCGTAAAGAAAAATTATTATCGCTTCTATACCTTAAATACTTTATTTTAGGAATATTTGGAGATATCCGAAGTGTGCAAAAAGTTTTATTTTTTTGAGATTGAACACCCTATATATTTCTAAATTCTGTTCGAAATTTTAGATTTACGAGAATGATTTTCATGAATTCATTATTTATATCACAATGTCTTGCTAATTTAATAACTTTTACACCTTCTCTCGCTACAATTGAATGTAATTTTGCTTGCATCAAGATACATATTTTTTAATGACAGGTTAAGCACACTTTCAATAAGTTAGAAACCGCATTCGAGATGCGAGAGAAACGATTTTTAGGTGGTTTTTAAAGTAAAAGTATGTGAAAGTGCAAAGACTGCATAAAATACAATTGTGTTACATTCAGGAAATATATAATTTTTGAGTTATTGTTGATAAGATATAATATGATTATTTTGTTATCATGTTATTTCTATCCTATTAGGGACCATATTATGTTTAAAGAGCCTAAGATTTATATTAGTTTTTCTCTGCATTTGTTGGAATATTTTTAAACAATAATAAAAGGATGCGGCTTGTTATCTATGTATATTTGATGATACAAATATACAAATAATTATTTAAATATACATTAAAATGTATAATATATTTTGTTATTATAGTCTTTATGATGTCTAGAATAAACACTATTAAATATTGTAAAAGATATTAAAATTAAAAACCCTATTCAGTGAGCATATTTCATGATATTCCCTTTCTTTATCATTTTCAGGACAGGAACATTCAAACACAATACAAAAAACGCGACACAAAAAAAAAACATGATAGTAGCATTCTTTCTTAATTAATTTTTTTTTAGAGATCCAGTCCAGATGAGGATGGATTAAAAATAAACATAATCTATGCCAATACTTTTGAAAGGTATACAAGTGGTGATCATACAGGGTGTCCAGTAAGTACCTCCTCATTTCTCAGGAGCGCTCAGGGTAGGTCAAAATAGCCCTACTTTGTCACAGAAAAAAAAATCCCTAAGTGCCCATTAACGGAGATAGAGAGCCCTAAAGCCCAATGATTTAAGTTTTGAACCGACTTGTATAATTTAATGAAATTTTAACTTAGAAGCTGATAAGGTAAATCGCTGGATACCAATTTAAGACTCTGTATCTCCGTTAAGGATCACTTTGAGAATTTTTTTTCTATGACAAAGTACGGGTATTTTGACCTCTCCTGTATGCTTCCGAGAAGTTAGCAGGTACTTACCGGACACTCTGTATAATAAGCAAATATAGCTTATAAGTAAATTTGACTTGTAATCCTATTTATTTACGCTGCATGTCTTTCCAAATTTAAATCAAGCCAAATTTTAACACAATTACGACCCAAAATAATTCATATTTGTAATTTTTCACTTCGAATCTACCAAAGTTAAGTTTATGTACCATGAAAAACGAATTTGTTATGGAATAAGGACCACCCTGACTTAGAACTGCACGTCAATTTTAAATAATAAATCACTTGACTTTTGTGATGTCGCTGCTTTATTATGGTCGAGCATAAAAAGCTATCCTTCTTTATTTTTTATTTCTTTATGAGGCCTATTAGATCCTATTTTTAAAATGGGGATCGGGACGTAGAAATGTGTTAATGTTGAACAAGATTTATAACAAAGTAGTTTAGTTTTATTAGATTTCGTTTTTGGAATTAAAAAAACTCACTCGAACCTTTTGATTGTTGTTTATCAATGTTTTCTAATGGATAAAAAATACTGTAAAAAAATCAAAAGATTTAATTCAAAATTAAGGAAAACACAAATTAAAAATCGTATTAATTCGATATATTTCCTTAGTCATTTTGACTGCTTAAATAATAAAATGCCGCGAGGCATTTTCTACTTTATATTCTATACCTTTTATATCGTTTAAATTAGGAATTTATTTTCGAAATTTTGCAGTCTTTGTATATAGTACAATGTTTTCTAACATCTTATTCATTTGAATAATGGACGTACTATGAAAATACAAGTAAACAAAAATGGTTTTGTTGAATCAAAGTTTGGCAGATATTGACAATATATTTCCTTTCTGTATACTGACTGTTACAGCAACGTATGATTTTTGTCGCCTTCGTACATTTTTCTTTTCCCGTTTTTCTCGCTTGAGATGACGGTATTCGCGGAAACCTAAACTTTCGTCTAGAGCGGCACGAGCTAGCCGATACGCTGCCCGGTGTTCACGTTCGGCCTGGGAGTCGTACGTCGAAAGCGCGCTGGATGACGACATGCTGTTACAATCGATTTCTGTTGATGCTTTATGTCCCTTTCGTGGATTCTTTCGACCAAAATTTTGATAAAATCTCGACCAGAAGTGCTTCAGAAGAAGCATCAGTGTGGACTTCTTGATCTGTGAGCTGGGTCAAGTCAAGCGCGATCCCTCTAAGGATCGCAAATTTTCCGCTAAAACCACCCGGGTTGCAAGAAATGCCGCCCGCCTCATTCGATTTGAAAAATGAAATGGTATTTTGGGGATTGGATTTGCTCGCGTTAAATGGATTCATCTCTACTTTTTTAGAAATGAAATTGCAAGATATCTCTAATCACAGTGGACTTTTTGTGTCTATATCTGTTAATCAATGGCAGTAGATTAAACAGAAAATGTTTTTGAAGAGTTTTCGGGATATGACGTCTTCTTTTATTCATTCTTGAGTGCTACGTCCCGTTGTTTTCTTCGTGGGTTTTCCGAAAACTGCAAGGAAAAATTCTATTTGTTAATTTCGGAAACATTAAGGCATTGCGTGTTTTCTAAACGCGCTAAAAGATATATAGTCTTTCTGCGTGGTCTATAATTCGTTGACACTAATCGTTGAGTGAATTTTGATATCCTGTCACTTATTCACGTGTCCTCGTACCGTACTATTTCACGGTCTGGCGTGTAGAAACAGACGGGAGTGAAGTACTCGCATACACGGTTGATGGATTCGAAAATCCAGATCTGAATAAGCGAAATGCTATCAGACAGAAGAATGGTAATTGTGGTTTCTCCCCTGGCAAAGCCTCCTCTCTAATACCCGAGTTCGCCACCAACGATTATACCGCCTAACAAACGGGGTTTCCTGGCTTTTCTATGCGCAATCTTCCTAGGTCTTCTTTTCTTGATCGAATTTTCTCTCTTTGAAACTTTGATCGTCTAATAAACAACAAAGACCCTGACTTCGTCATCGTAAGCAAAGCAGCCTCCCACGTTGTACTAGCGTAAGCAGTTTAGTGGTCTTCTTGGAGCTGATAAGGCCGATCCAGGATAACTCCTAAAACTTTAATCCCTACTCGCGGGTTGCTGTTGACCCGAATTCTTCTGGAAGGGAAACTGAAGGATAATTTCTTACGAAATTACCCAAACAGTGGTCCACCGCCGTGCCTTTCTCTACCGTAGAACAAATGATAGACTACTACGCAACGGCAGAGAATTTCACATTCAATTGGATATTGGTTCACTGGCTCGTAATATTCGAATTTTTCGGCACTTGTCAAGCAATGTATTACTTAAATGAACATCAAATTCTGCTAAATTTTGCTGCATCTGTTATTTCTTTTATAGAATCAGAAGCCACGCCCAGTCCCTTAACAGGTGGCCAATCCGAACGGACCAAGTTTAACAAAACTATCAGGTAGCCGTTTTGCAAATTCAGTATAATTTTTGTTTTATTTCCAACCTCATTTTTACAACATTTTCTTAAATAAATATATTATGGCTATCTCTACTTTGGTCATGCGCAACAAATAATCAAAAGATAAACTTAGAAAGGCAGAGTAATACGCAGGATCCAATTTATCAACGTTTAATTAGGTTTTGCGACATTAAGTTAAATGTGTCACTATTTTAATTTTTTCCAATCAAACCAAAAAAATTTAACATCTAAAACCATTTTAAATATCCGAAATTGATTTATTAAAATCTTTTAAAAATTATATTTTCAATTATTTTTTGAATAAATATTGCTCCCAAAATGAGCCAAAAATTACATACTAATTAATGTACAATCTTACTTATATGTAAAAGTTTTCCAAACTTTTCCTTCTTTCCATCCAAGTGCAATCTTATCCGGGAAATTTTCTGCAGCTCTTTTGACGTAGCCAGGAACCGATACAGGTGTGAGAGTTTCAATTGCCTTTCCACTTTCTGGAATCTTTAACCTGACATAATTTGCGGGATTGGTTGTTATAACATCTTCAGTAGGTTTTACTTGTTCTGGACCTGAAAAAAATATAAAATTATGAAAGAGAAACTAAATAAATTATTTTATACTCGATTCAGGCTACGTTTATAATAAATACTAAATAACCATCAATAAGCTAAATTAAATTACAGTTTTTAAAAATATAAAGGCGCCACTGTTTGATACTATTATGACCCAATAAATTCAGCTTTGTATCAAAAATATAAATTAATTAAAAGTTTTGACCTATTTAAAATTTTTAAATTAACAGTTAGTGTAGATGCCAGCCTGTTAGTTTATTTAGAAGCGCTAATTCTATAATTGAATATGATCATAAACAAAAATACAATAATTTTGGTTATAACACTTAAGTTAATGACTACACATTCAAAAATCAATTCGCACATAGTTTTAAATGATGTTTCAAATAATTTGACTATCGCAACTTACATAAAAATGGGTTGCTCAGTGTTGTCTTAAAATTTAATTTTCTACCGAAAAGTGTTAATTATTGGTTTAATCAATTTTTACTTTAAAAAATAAATTAATTAAATATTCCTACATTGTTTAATTTATTACGTTTTGTGAACCTAATAAAAATTTTTAGTTGATTCTACGAAAATTACAGACATATTTCAGGTATAAAGTCTTTGCAGGCCTAAACGTAACTATCAACTTATCCTATATGAAAATCTTTATTATTTAATTGGGGTTGGTTTTCTACTAGAAGGGGATTAGTGGACTGTGTTGATATTTTGATAATAAATAAATTCAGAGTTATCAAAAACTAACATTAAATATTAACTTTCCTGCAAACTTTCATTCCTTGCTTTACCCACTAAGGTATGAATTTTCAAAAAAGGGTGGCACAGGAAACGTTTCTTTCAAACCATAAATAATGATATAGTAAACAAATTTTTACATCTGTAACTACCAAAATGAAGAACTTTTATATAAACTTTCATCCCCTATTTTACCCCCTTAAAAGATGAATTTTTAAAGAAGAATAATATAGTAAACATTTTTTTCGAACCCTAAGCCTATATACTAATTTATACACTTCTAACTATCAAAACGAAGAACTTTCATACAAATTTTCATCCCCTAATTTATCCCCTTAAAAGATGAACTTTTAAAAAAGAATAATATTTTTTTTCTAACCATAAGCCTATATACTAATTTTTACATTTCTAACTACCAAAATGTAGAACTTCCATACAAAATTTCATCCCCTATTTTACCCCCTTAAAAGATTAGTTTTAAAAAAAGAATGATTACTATATCATGTCAAAATGAAGAACTTTCATATAAACTTTCATTCCCTATTTTATCCCCTTAAAAGATGAATTTTCCAAAAAAGAATAATATTTTTTTGTAACATAAACCTACATATTAATTGTTACATTTCTTATTACTAAGATGAAGAACTTTCATACAAGGTTCCATCCTCTATTTTACCCCCTTAAAAGATGAATTTTTAAAAAATAATTATATAGTTAACATTTTTTCTAACCATAAGCCTATATACTAATTTTTACGTTTCTAATTATTAAAATGAAGAACTTTTATTCAAACTTTCATCCCCCATTTTACACCCCTAAGGGATGAATTTCCAAAAAAGGGTGTCACAGTAAACTTTTCTTTCCAACCATAAGCCTATATATTAATTTTTAAATATCTAACTTTTAAAACGAACAACTTCCATACAAATTTTCATCCCCTATATTATCCCCTAAAAGATGAATTAAAAAAAATTATATAATATTCATTTTTTTCTAACCATAAGACTACGTACTAATTTTTACATTTCTAACTACCAAAATAAAGAACTTCCATACAAACTTTCATCCCCTATCTTACCCCCTTAGGGGAAATTTCCAAAAATTTCTTACGTCATTTAAGAACCTTTTATGCAAAATTTCATCCTTCTAGACCCAGCAGTTTCGGCATTGCGATTGATCAGTCAGCCAGTCAGTTTGCATTTTTAAATAAATAAATAAATAAATAATTATATATATATATATATATATATATATATATATATATATATATATATATATATATATATACATATATATATATATATATATATATATATATATTATATAAGTTGTTTATATTTATAAAATACGAACATAACCTAATCAGAGAGAGAAATCACTTTTGCAAGTGAAGATTGAGATTTGGCCAATTTCAAGGTTAATCGTGAACCCGGAGTTAAAACTTCAATCGTAAAAGTGATACTCAGACACTTTGATTAACCGCAGAATTTCAAACATCCGATTTCACGTCAGACGAATCGTAAATATCGTGCGATAAGTTCAAAGTCCTTGCAAATAGTCGACTTTACCGTCACGTCATTTGGAAAATAATTAGATATAATAATACATGCGTTCTACTTAGATGTACGTTAACTTTACGATAATCGCTGGTTGTATTGGATAATATCGTTGATTGAAATTAAATAAAGGTAGAGCCTGATAAAGCAATTTGAACAGATTTACATATCTCTTGATTAAAGTAATGATTATATTTATTTATCAATAACGCAAGTTATCATTATCATAATAGATACCATTCGAACTATTTAATTAAAGATTGATACCTTGAATTTATTATTACAATAAATACACCTGAGGCGTCTGCTGAGATGCCAGAGTGCCTGTTTCAGGCATACTGACACACTATATCACTACATAGTATAAAACAAAGTCGCTTTCTCTGTCCCTATGTCCCTTTGTATGCTTAAATCTTTAAAACTACGCACCGGATTTTGATGCGGTTTTTTTCAATAGATAGAGTGATTCAAGAGGAAGGTTTATATGTATAATAACATCCATTAAATAGTGGAGAAATACTGTTATTTTTGAGGTTTCTAATGTGATGTCGTTAATTATCATATTTTTTTCCGCTTACATTGCAAACGCAGGCTGAACCCTACGAGATTTATCAAAATAATGTACTAATTATTTGTACACATTGAAAAGGTCTACAGAAAACTCCGCGATGGTATATGTCTATCTCTCATGGATATCCCACAATAACATTTTTTTGTCATTTACTTTTTACGACAAATAATGGCAAATTTTGAAGCGATTTTAACCAATACAGCATTAATCCTTATCCAATTAAATAGCTTAAATACATTGTTGATTTAATATAGATCAATATGGTCCTTTACAGCACAAGATTTAAATGAATATTTTCGAAGATATTACAGATTTAAAATTGCGGGAAGTAGCGCTTGCGGCGGTACTGGCCGACCGGGGCGGCGGCAGCGTGCCTATAAATAGCGCGTCGGAGGCCGATGTAATAATTGTTGTAAAAATAAAATAAATAGTCACAGTTTTTCTGTAGTGTATTTAGTATCAGCATTGCACCCGTGCGAAGCCGGGGCGGGTCGCTAGTATATATATATATATATATATATATATATATATATATATATATATATATATATATATATATATATATATATATATATATATACTGGCGGATCCAGCCTCTCTCTTGGGGCGGTGATATAAGAGTACACTATGGCAAGCGAAAGCAAGTTATTAACGGGGGGGGGGGGGGAGATACCAGCAACATTCCCATTTCTAGTGTAAAAGGGAGGGTCGAGTCTAGTTTTCTAAATTTCAAGCTCTTGGAGAGGGGGGAGCGATCACAAGAAAAAACAAGCTTTCAACAGGGGGGGGGGGGGATGCGAGTAGCGTACACAATCTTAATATAAGAGGCAAAATCGGGTCTATTTTCCTGGATTCAAAGCTCTTGGGAGATGGCTATCGCAAGAAAAATAAGTTGACAAGAGGCGGGGTGCCAACGGTATACACATTCCTAATATAAAAGGCAGAATCGGTTCTATTTTCCTGAACTCAAAGCTCTTGGGAAGGGGAGGGGCGATCGCAAGCATACACATTCCTATATTCTATTCAAGAACTAGAGAGAATAATAAAACTGTTACCGAAACCTCCAACGTACCTGCTCCAGTGCCGCAGGTAACTGAGGACTGCCGTAAATCTAATTATATTTGAGTATTATAAGCTTTTATAAATTTATTGCAACAATAAAATTTCTGATAGTTCAATTTAATTTCTGTCAGGGAGCATAGTACACCTTACACTGTGTCCTTAGTGATTTATCTTGTTTGTGCTTGTTTTTATATATTATTTGAGATTAATGAAATACCCAAAAGATATGGATTCCACATCTCTATTTATTCCAAAATCGTTAAACCAGGGCATTTTTTCCTCAACGAAAAACTTATTACGATGAATGTTTATGATGATGATAATAATGTTAAAAGCTCTGTTGAGATGTATTCCAACATAACAGGAGTTGGAAAATCTACTACGTACCGAATACTAAAGGAGAAAAATACGATTGGAATTGTTAGTACTCCCAAGCTTCGATCACAAGTAGACGAAAAACCTCGTTGCAATAAAAGGAGTTGTACATACATTTTATTATGGGAAAAATCCATATAATAAAAGAATAAAAGAAAATGTGGAAACTCGATCTCATGATCGGTGGGATAGAGGAAGCAATTATAATTAATTTGAGGGAAGATAGCTTCACTGACTTTGATTACGAAATAGATACGTAAAGTTTACCAGCGTAAACACAATTTATTATTTCAATTTTCTGTAACATATTAATTATATTTGAATGCCTTTTTAGTGTTTAGTTGTAATTCTGCAGATGATTTAAGAAATAATTAAACTGAAACATAAAATATCCTAAAAATGTTTTGAATTAATAATAAAATGACGAATTTATTTATATTTATATATATATATATATATATATATATATATATATATATATATATATATACATATATATATATATATATATATATATATATATATATATATATATATCAGTTGTAACCAAATGATCTCAATTCTTGGAAAGCAGCCTTTGTTTTATCTCATCTTTTTTCCATGCAATTGTTGGCAGTGTTTCACTTTTACGAGAGTGGTACGGGGCGTTATCTAAACCTATTAATGATCCCTTTGGTATAAGATCCAACATTTGTTGAAAATACTCCTCGAAGACGTCCCCGTTCATATCCTCGTGATAATTTCCGGTCCTGTTGGACAGAAAAATTAATAAACCTCCTTTAATAAAACCTGTGGAAGTACTGATGTGTGTAATTATGAGCCTGCGGCATTTTCCTGTAGGTTATTGTAGTCTAGTAGACTAACCTTCCAATGAGGCTTGTCGGCAGCTCTGAACATTTTTATCTTGACATATTTTCAGTATAGTATGTCCTTCATTCAACCATGTTTCGTCTAAATAATAAAAATCTTTTTCATCTTCGCGATGTTGCTTAATTGTTCGGAGATATTTCCTTCTCATAAGACAGTTTCTGGACTACCTATAAAAATATATTTTTTTTCTAGTTTTTTCCAGCAAAAATTAAGTTCTCTGAGCAATTTCCGGAGTTCAGTTCTTAGTTTCAGGTAAATCCCGATCTTGGATGTAACAGTCAAAGAAGGTAAAATTGTTTAATAACAAACTTCATGCATATAATTCTCAACTTCAAACATTTAATTTAGTTCAAATACCTTTAAATGGAATTAATTCAATATAAGGTATGATGAGTGTCATAAAAAATATACACATAAAAAACCTTAAATAGTTTAAAAGTTACATAAAAGAGAAAATACTGATCTAAATAACGATAATATTCGGGAAGTTAAAAAATTATGCTTAGTCAAAATTCAATATCAACGCATTTATCAACGAAACGCTCTAATAGTTAGGGATAGATACTAACAAATGTATTATTTGCGAGAGAACGTTGTAAAAAAGAAATTCTCAACTACTTGAGATGGAATGAATGAATGAAAAAGGGTGGTGATACTAGATCATCGATGTCTAGGCCTCTATTGGGCCCTTTACATCCCACCATAGCTGCAGGTCATTCGAGGCCGATCGTCTTTGCGAATCCAAGCAGCCGAACTACTCCCGGTAACAAAATTATATCTCCTAAATATCTCTGCCTGAATCCATTGCGTTTTGGGCACTCTCTGCGGACATGGTCACCAGTTTCATCCTCCTCCAAACACCACCTGCACGTCGGGTCGTCTTCGACACCGATTCTATGAAGATGGCCCCTGAGGTGACAATGTCCTGTCAACAATACCACCACAATTCGCAGCTCTTTCCTTCCCAAGGAGAGAAGCTTCTTAGAATGCCGTGCGCTAGGCCCAGTTATATGTTCCTTAACACACCTCATTCCAGGAGCTCTCCTCCAAGATTCAATAAATTTGCTTTCCAGCAACGATTTTAATTCCCTTTTGCCAATAGCAATTGGGACAGGTAGTATTGATTGGGGTCCATACGGTTTAGTTGCCGAACCTTGTATGCCCGAGTGACCCAGGACCCATGCGAGTCTGACTGTGCAGCCGTTCCTTGTCATACCAATCAGTACGGCCTTGCACTCAGACACCAGTCGCGAAGTTAGGACACTGGACTTCAGTGCCTTACTGTCTGAGCATCTATTTATTACCCTATTTCTGTCTATATCCCTCTCACAGAGCACTGCAGAATAGCATAAATTTCCGCTGTGAAGATTGTCGCACATTGTCCGAGAGGGTAGTACTCTTTGACTCCTGTGCTCCTGCCGAATAATTGAGATGGAATCATGAGCACGTGCTGAAAAATTTGAAAATCAAGTAGCACCCTCAATGTTTTATATCTATAAAAGGAGACATATAGAAGGTATTAAAATTTGCATCACCATATGCAAAATAGTTGTAATAACTGAAGTCCGTTATGCTTCTGTATTGTTTATTTTATAATTATATGCATATAATTAATAAATAAAAATAGGTATATATTAAATTATGTTTCAAGTATTAATGTAACGATTAGCGGAATCTATAATGGATTATGTGCTCTAGGTGAGCGCCTCTAAGTAGACTTCCACTTCCCTTGATGCACGGCGACGCATACGTTATAATTGATGAAACGCTATTTGTTTATAGCGTTAAAAAGCAATAAAAACATTATATTTTTGTAATGCGATTAACCCCAGCTTGTAGCTCTTCACTTGAGTTAATAATTGCTGGACGCAGAATTTTTAACTAAAATTTTGTATTGGCTGTATATAATAAATGTAAGGCCAGGAAACCAAAAAAAGGCATTTTTTATTAACACCTACTATTCAAAATAGCATTCATATGGAAAAACTAATCTGATAAAAAAGTTACAGCAAATTTTCGGAAATAACATAATTAAATTTTCCGATGATCAATTAAAATTCAAACCACATTTTAAAGGCAGTTTCCATTTCCCAATATATGTACCACTAAAGAAATAAAAAATATGCGCATGATTGTTCGATTAATTTTTATAAATACTAATTAATTATATAAATATTGCTGCAATTAATATAAACTATGCAGTAAATAATGTCATATCAAGAACATTGTGAGACGATTGCTCTCATTAATATAGAATTGTATTTTATATCAAGAAGTTGTACATGGTGCGAAAAAAATCGTTTTTAAGCTGTTTTTTTTTTTTATTTTGTAGCAAAAAAAAATTATAATGGGTGTTTCGGTTAGTAATGTCGATTTTTTCACAAAATTTGAGAACTTATTTCCATAAAAAAATTGGTTAGCTATGGTTTTTTTCCCATATTTCTGTAAAAGAATGAATTCCGCTTCAAAAGAACTATTCGTTTTTTGAAGCCAACCATTCATAAAATCAAATTCTCACTGCTTCGTAAGAATGTAAGTATTGTTCTGAAAGTCCGCGCTGCATTGATCGATATAAATGGTAACCCGGAGCGGCTAAGTCCGGTGAATACAGCTTGTAGAGTAAGACGTCCCATTTAACGTTTCCAAATAGTTGTTTTACATATTTTGCAACGTGGGGCAGAGCATTGTCATGTTGATAAATGACTTTATCGTGTCTTTGGGAGTATATTAGTCGTTTTTCCTTCAATGTTCGGTTTAATTTTATCAGTCGTCGATATCGATCGCTAGTAATTGTTTCACCAAGTTTTAGCAGTTCGTAATACACGGCACCCTTATCATTCCACCAAATGCAAAGCCTTTTTCCCATATATATTGCGCATTAGCTGTGATGTTGAAGATTGATCTGGATCTACCCATGAACGTTTAAGTTGTGTCATCATCCAATAATACTGGTTGACCTTGACGCTCATTATCTTTAACATCAAAATCCCCACTTTTGAAGCGTTGAAACCATCGTTGACAAGTGTTTTGGGTTAAAATATTCTCACCATAAAAATCAATCAACAATCGATAACTTTTAGCCGCTGTTTTCTTTAAATGAAAGAAGATTATTAAAATTTCCCGTAAAGCGTTAAAAATCTTTAGACAATAGCCATGTTATTTTCTAGCATACTCTACCCTTGAAGTAAATAATTTTTGAAAGCTCAGATGAGTCAAAAATTCATATAGCTTTGTTCTACATAGCACTGAAAATGAAATTTTTTCATAGTATCTCAAACGACAAAGATCCCAATTTTTTAACCCTTTAACCCTTACGACTAAGCTGTTTTCAGGGTCTCAAATGGGATAAAAAAATGTTTCATTCAACCTTTGCCTTTTAGGAGTGGTTTTGGGGGATTAAAAAGTTTGAACTGTTCTGTGATGACAGAGTAGACGGCAAGACAAATACACAAGCAAAAAAAAGGAAATAAAGATTTTCCGAATACTCATCCCCAAAAGGGGTAGTTTTTTAATGAGGGGTTGGAAAATTGTCTAGATACTCAGTAGATAACTCACAACATATATGTATATATATTAAACCCCTGTTAACAAGCTTTTTTACACAGGCGCAAAGAGAATAAATAATATTGTGTTCAACTGCCTACCCTAAAGGGGCAGTTTTTGGGGTAGAAAGGTTAAATATTTGTGTAATCACACACAGCACGAAACATGTACATGAGAAAATGTTTTTCACAAACTCCAGAGTAACGAAGGGGTCGGAGAGGTGTTAACAAATTCCGTAGATATTCGATATACGGCTCCCAACAAAGGCATGCAAGAAACCTAGTTTTGATGCCTGAAGGAAGAAAATAATGGATTTATGAAGTATTCAACCCCCTGAAAGGGGTAGTTATTAGGACTGAAGCAAAGTGGAGAATATTCCCAGGTACACTCGAGGTAAAAGGCTGACATTCATCAACTTTTTTGATTTTGAAGCCTTTTTTTGGAAGAAAACCATTCACATTTCATGAATTCAAGGAATTTTCGCAATTTTTTTTAAGAGTAGAAAAAAATTGATGGAGCAATTCTGAGATGTTTTGGCAACCCCGAAAATATAAGAATGCGTTGGTCTGGAACTTGGAAGTTGTGTTTTTTTTTGTCTGTGGCGGTATTATAAGTTTATATTTGAAAAAATAATTTGACATTTTTAAAATAATATTTCACAAATATAATCCTCGAAAACCCTTTTTAATTTTTTAAATTAACTCGTCACGTGATTTTTAGAACCAACATATTTCGTACTTTAATCGCAATTAACAAAACGAAAACAATATTTTTTTTGTTACGAAAATTCTTGGTAAGGTTCGAAGTGAATTTTGAATCACTGTATATTTATAAACAAAGCTAGATTGTTTTTATTATTATTATTTATATTATTGTTACAACATGTAAATAGCAAAGTTGGCAAAAATAGAAAACTCTGATGCTACAATTTATTGAGAAACATTGTTACCTACCAATAGAATTTATTTCTTATCAAGATCACGCTTCACTACATAGTATAAAACAAAGTCGCTTTCTCTGTCCCTATGTCCCTTTGTATGCTTAAATCTTTAAAACTACGCACCGGATTTTGATGCGGTTTTTTTCAATAGATAGAGTGATTCAAGAGGAAGGTTTATATGTATAATAACATCCATTAAATAGTGGAGAAATACTGTTATTTTTGAGGTTTCTAATGTGATGTCGTTAATTATCATATTTTTTTCCGCTTACATTGCAAACGCAGGCTGAACCCTACGAGATTTATCAAAATAATGTATTAATTATTTGTACACATTGAAAAGGTCTACAGAAAACTCCGCGATGGTATATGTCTATCTCTCATGGATATCCCACAACATTTTTTTGTCATTTACTTTTTACGACAAATAATGGCAAATTTTGAAGCGATTTTAACCAATACAGCATTAATCCTTATCCAATTAAATAGCTTAAATACATTGTTGATTTAATATAGATCTATATGGTCCTTTACAGCACAAGATTTAAATGAATATTTTCGAAGATATTACAGATTTAAAATTGCGGGAAGTAGCGCTTGCGGCGGTACTGGCCGACCGGGGCGGCGGCAGCGTGCCTATAAATAGCGCGTCGGAGGCCGATGTAATAATTGTTGTAAAAATAAAATAAATAGTCACAGTTTTTCTGTAGTGTATTTAGTATCAGCATTGCACCCGTGCGAAGCCGGGGCGGGTCGCTAGTGTCGTATACAAGGTAATTTAGGTTATTAAACATATGGGCTAGGTGGATATAGTGGCAATATAAATAATTTTAGGTATATATTGAAATGTTTATTGTTAAACAAGTATTTATACACAATAATTACGACATTTTATCTGAAGGAAGATGAAATGTTGAAAGCATACCTATTGCTTCCAAAATCACTTTTATAAAATTATTCTCGATTGCCTCGACGGTAAATGATCAAGTTATTGGCTCCGCATCATTAAGGAACTAGGTTCGATTCTCGGATGGTCTTGGGTGTATACATAATTTGTAATTTTTATTATTAATAAGTTGTGACTGGCTGCATGGGCAAACGGCATAACAGATAAGACAGCAATTGCACTTTAAAGAAAAATTATTCCTGACTTACCCACTGTTATTACGCTTCGTAAATCAGGAAAGTCCCAAATATATGTTACTGAGTTATTTTCTCTATTGAATTCTTCTTTTTTACAGCAGAACATTATTTTCGATTTTCGGAGAAAATGCTGAACCAGATCACCTTAGTTTTTATTGTCAACTGTGTCATATTTTTAAGACTTTTCATGATACAATGAAATTTATAAGTTCATATATCTATAGCTATATTTGATCTTGTTTATTGTATTTATATTTATTAAAACACCGGAATTTGACAGATAAGATACTAAAAATACAATAAAATTGCCAGAAAGTGATGGATAAGATCCCCAGCGTCTATTTTTGTCCATCCGAATATTATAAATTACAGCTTTCTTATTTGGAATATCTATACAATAAATAAAATATCCTCTTGTTTTCAAAATAATCTGATTGGCTTATCATACTGTACTAAACACATAGAGGTGTTAAGGAAATCTACTCAAAACTTGTGTACGTTCAGTATCCAGTTTTAATAAAAATAAACTGTTTACATACCTTGTCCGAAAATGATCATGACAAATTTTCAGGCATAATTTTACATAAAAAAAAAGATAGAAAAAAGTTCATATGAACAAAATAAAATAAATGAAAGGGAACCACAAATCCTTGACATGGTGTAATAAAAATGGTTTTTATTTAATTTATTAAGTTCGACTTAAATACAGGAATGAATTTATAAAAATATCAAGAAACATACCCTGAGAGGCAAATTCCATGCATTCGTTTAATTTTTCAATAATTACGAGAATAGTACCAGAAGTACCCAATCTGAAGATAAATGGCGTTATTTTTTGAAAAAAAAAATACTATAGTCGAAAATACCAACCTTATGACATTAAAGTTTCAAGTTTGAAAACGTTATGTTATTTAGTATTTGTTTGTTAGCCATCAATAGTGAATGCTATCAGTGAATTTGTAAACATAGAAAAAATTGGTCATCCTTATGCAATTTCATTTGAAAGGTTTCAGTTCAACTGATATCAAAGCCGAGCTAGATTCTATTCTGGCGGAGTCTGCTTCATCGTTTACAACAATAAATTATTCAGTAGCACAATTTAGATGAGGCCATACGACGTACGAGCTGCCAAGATGAACATTGCAGTGGTCGACCAAATGAGGTGATCGTGTTAGATATGGTGGAGAAAATCCACAAAAGGCTAGCAGACATGGTAGATATTTCAAAAAGTGCTGTACATCGCATATTGACTGAAAATTTGAACATAACAAAGCTGCATGCCAGGTGGCTGTCGTGTTTGCTCACAATGGGACAAAAACGGCACGGTGAGAATATCTCAATTGAGTGTTTGGCGAAGTTTAATAGCAGTAAAGTCGAATTTTTTCGTCGATGAGTTCATCACTTTACATCTGAGGCTAAGGAACCGTCCAAATAATGGACTGAATGGGAAGAATCGGCTCCAACAACGGAAAAGGAAGTTCCATCCGTTGGCAGGGTCATGGCGTCAGTTTTTTGGGATGTGCGTGGGATATTTATCATTGGTTATCTTCAAGAAAGAAAACAATCAACGACAAGTATTATGCAAACTTATTGCAGCGTTTGAGTGAAGAAATCAAGGAAAAACGCCCGCATTAGATGGACAAGGAAGTGTTATTTTATCAAGACAATGCACCAGTTCACACATTCGTTATGGCAATGACGAAAATCAATGACTTAATGTTCGAATTATTTGCTAACGCACCCTTTTCGCCAGATTTAGCCCCTTTGAATTATTTTTCCTCTCCAAACTTGAAAAAATAGTTCGATGGTTAAAGATTTACCAACAGCGAAGAAGTGGAGTCGTCGGTTGACGGGTATTTTGAGGAGTTGATGAGTATTTTGAGGAAATAACGATGTTTTTTCCCAAATTTGTTGTGTTTTGTCACTATGCTCGTACATAGAAGGATTTGTGTTATTTAAACGAGATGACTCAACCAGTAAGCCAAGTACCACTCAAACTGTAAAAGCTGGACACAGAATTCTTGAAATAGTCTCATGTCATCTAGGAATAGTCACCAGAAAACTCGCTACATAAGGAAAATTCGGTTTTAGAAATTCTACATGAACAATGTCTATACCCAAACTACTTTCAAAGAGTTTAGACTCTAAAGCCTGAAAATGTTTAACCCAGGATGCAATCTGTCTATCGCTAAGACATAAATAGCACCGACGACTATGACTTAATCATAGTTCAGTGTTCAGAGGAAAAAATGGATTGCCATAGAATTTTATTTAAGTATTTTTGAAGATATTTAAATGAAATAATTATTATAATTATAATAATTTTTGCCTTCATGCCTAGTATGGCAAATTACTGATTTATTTTGTATATGATGTGTGTATATTGTGAGTATAATATATTTTAACTTAAAATAAAATTAAAACCATGGTTATTTTATAATTATAAGTGATCTTTAATTGATTTTAGTAGTATATAAGCTTGAATATCTAACTGCATTTTCTCATACTGTACAATAATATATGAAGCAGTAACTACATACAGTATATGCACCTCATGGAGAAAAAATGTGTGACAAATGATTCATCAAAATGCAGATAAAAAAATTTACAGAAATCCAACATTCATTTGTTTTGGTTCGTTCCATTGTGATCAATCATATATTTCATTTTTGCGGTGATATTGCAATCTTATCAGATATGAATAATTTTTAGGTGTACTTACAATATAAATGTTCATGAAACTTTATAACTAGATAACAGTACGTTATCTAGTTATAAAATATATACCGCAGATATTAGAAAAAATTAGTATTAATTGTCGGACGCGGCAAGTACGGAAACACTGTAAGCTAGAAAAACAAGGACGTACCGAATGATATTCAAAAATCAAAGTTCAAAAGGTGATTTCTGACGAATTTTGAGATAAAAAATACAAATACGGGGTATTCATATGATAAAACTTATTGAATTTTTATTTTCTAGAATTTAAAATTTTCAGATTAAAATAATATTTACTCGTTGTTACAAGTTGCAAAATAGCTTACGGTGTTTTATTAATAATGATAAATTTTTACATGAATAATGATAAACTTGATGGAAACTTTAACTAGAACAATTTCAAAGATAAAAGGACAACCTATTTTGCAGAAGAATTTAAAACACATTGGTTTAAATATTTATTGTGTTGTATCTTTGTGTTAGCAGAGATGATAGCCAGCGAGTGCCTAATACTTGGAAAAATCTGCTTACAAAACATCAACCAGTACCACTTAGTAACGAAACATATTATAACTCGGCAACGCAACCCCAAACACTGGCAACAGGTCCGATAACGCACAGCAGATCTCGCAACCTGATTGGCCAGAACCATTCGGAAAACGAACGCGTCCAACGTACAGACGGGACCGACAGCACCCGAGTCGCAAGCGTCAGTTCGCTCGTAGACGCCATACAGTGAACTTTGAAAATGGTGAATGAGATTTCACCGAAACGTCAGCTGCCTTGCAGTCCTGAGAGGGACTCAGCACATACACGGGATGCCCGAAAACCTTCGATTACATATATATAGTATTAATCCAGGAGTATATCCCTTTGCTTGTTTGGTTTCTTCTAGAAACTTGCCGACGTTTCCCCAAAATCGCATTTGGCATATTCTGTGCTTGCTGGTTGAAGATCTCCAATATATATATATATATATATATATATATATATATATATATATATATATATATATATATATATATATGTTCATACGGCTTTCACGGATTCCTCCGTGCGAGTTGCAATAGCAGTGGATACATCCACATTATGCCGTTGCAGTACTGAAATCACATTCAGCAAACGTACAACTATATGCAACTTCGTGTATAAGTGAAATAAAATGCAAACAGTAAATGCAAACTTCGTTCCATCATATCCTTTCCGTGTTAGAGGTTGCACAGTTTGAATAGATTGCTACAAAACACAATCCATCCAATTCCACCACCATCGAGATGATGGCCTACCTGTACCACCATACCGAGAAGAAAGTCAAAACTTACCCTCCCCGCCACAGTGATACGGCAGAGGCACATGTTTCGTCTCTACTAGACTCATCAGGGTACCGACATGCACCTGGCTGTGCAAAGGACAGATCGGAAAGAAGCATGCAAATACTGAACGCGGTTTCGCCGACCTCCCGTCGGATGGCGTATATATGTTCATACGGCTTTCACGGATTCCTCCGTGCGAGTTGCAATAGCAGTGGATACATCCACATTATGCCGTTGCAGTACTGAAATCACATTCAGCAAACGTACAACTATATGCAACTTCGTGTATAAGTGAAATAAAATGCAAACAGTAAATGCAAACTTCGTTCCATCATATCCTTTCCGTGTTAGAGGTTGCACAGTTTGAATAGATTGCTACAAAACACAATCCATCCAATTCCACCACCATCGAGATGATGGCCTACCTGTACCACCATACCGAGAAGAAAGTCAAAACTTACCCTCCCCGCCACAGTGATACGGCAGAGGCACATGTTTCGTCTCTACTAGACTCATCAGGGTACCGACATGCACCTGGCTGTGCAAAGGACAGATCGGAAAGAAGCATGCAAATACTGAACGCGGTTTCGCCGACCTCCCGTCGGATGGCGTATATATGTTCATACGGCTTTCACGGATTCCTCCGTGCGAGTTGCAATAGCAGTGGATACATCCACATTATGCCGTTGCAGTACTGAAATCACATTCAGCAAACGTACAACTATATGCAACTTCGTGTATAAGTGAAATAAAATGCAAACAGTAAATGCAAACTTCGTTCCATCATATCCTTTCCGTGTTAGAGGTTGCACAGTTTGAATAGATTGCTACAAAACACAATCCATCCAATTCCACCACCATCGAGATGATGGCCTACCTGTACCACCATACCGAGAAGAAAGTCAAAACTTACCCTCCCCGCCACAGTGATACGGCAGAGGCACATGTTTCGTCTCTACTAGACTCATCAGGGTACCGACATGCACCTGGCTGTGCAAAGGATAGATCGGAAAGAAGCATGCAAATACTGAACGCGGTTTCGCCGACCTCCCGTCGGATGGCGTATATATGTTCATACGGCTTTCACGGATTCCTCCGTGCGAGTTGCAATAGCAGTGGATACATCCACATTATGCCGTTGCAGTACTGAAATCACATTCAGCAAACGTACAACTATATGCAACTTCGTGTATAAGTGAAATAAAATGCAAACAGTAAATGCAAACTTCGTTCCATCATATCCTTTCCGTGTTAGAGGTTGCACAGTTTGAATAGATTGCTACAAAACACAATCCATCCAATTCCACCACCATCGAGATGATGGCCTACCTGTACCACCATACCGAGAAGAAAGTCAAAACTTACCCTCCCCGCCACAGTGATACGGCAGAGGCACATGTTTCGTCTCTACTAGACTCATCAGGGTACCGACATGCACCTGGCTGTGCAAAGGACAGATCGGAAAGAAGCATGCAAATACTGAACGCGGTTTCGCCGACCTCCCGTCGGATGGCGTATATATGTTCATACGGCTTTCACGGATTCCTCCGTGCGAGTTGCAATAGCAGTGGATACATCCACATTATGTCGGTACCCTGATGAGTCTAGTAGAGACGAAACATGTGCCTCTGCCGTATCACTGTGGCGGGGAGGGTAAGTTTTGACTTTCTTCTCGGTATGGTGGTACAGGTAGGCCATCATCTCGATGGTGGTGGAATTGGATGGATTGTGTTTTGTAGCAATCTATTCAAACTGTGCAACCTCTAACACGGAAAGGATATGATGGAACGAAGTTTGCATTTACTGTTTGCATTTTATTTCACTTATACACGAAGTTGCATATAGTTGTACGTTTGCTGAATGTGATTTCAGTACTGCAACGGCATAATGTGGATGTATCCACTGCTATTGCAACTCGCACGGAGGAATCCGTGAAAGCCGTATGAACATATATACGCCATCCGACGGGAGGTCGGCGAAACCGCGTTCAGTATTTGCATGCTTCTTTCCGATCTGTCCTTTGCACAGCCAGGTGCATGTCGGTACCCTGATGAGTCTAGTAGAGACGAAACATGTGCCTCTGCCGTATCACTGTGGCGGGGAGGGTAAGTTTTGACTTTCTTCTCGGTATGGTGGTACAGGTAGGCCATCATCTCGATGGTGGTGGAATTGGATGGATTGTGTTTTGTAGCAATCTATTCAAACTGTGCAACCTCTAACACGGAAAGGATATGATGGAACGAAGTTTGCATTTACTGTTTGCATTTTATTTCACTTATACACGAAGTTGCATATAGTTGTACGTTTGCTGAATGTGATTTCAGTACTGCAACGGCATAATGTGGATGTATCCACTGCTATTGCAACTCGCACGGAGGAATCCGTGAAAGCCGTATGAACATATATACGCCATCCGACGGGAGGTCGGCGAAACCGCGTTCAGTATTTGCATGCTTCTTTCCGATCTGTCCTTTGCACAGCCAGGTGCATGTCGGTACCCTGATGAGTCTAGTAGAGACGAAACATGTGCCTCTGCCGTATCACTGTGGCGGGGAGGGTAAGTTTTGACTTTCTTCTCGGTATGGTGGTACAGGTAGGCCATCATCTCGATGGTGGTGGAATTGGATGGATTGTGTTTTGTAGCAATCTATTCAAACTGTGCAACCTCTAACACGGAAAGGATATGATGGAACGAAGTTTGCATTTACTGTTTGCATTTTATTTCACTTATACACGAAGTTGCATATAGTTGTACGTTTGCTGAATGTGATTTCAGTACTGCAACGGCATAATGTGGATGTATCCACTGCTATTGCAACTCGCACGGAGGAATCCGTGAAAGCCGTATGAACATATATACGCCATCCGACGGGAGGTCGGCGAAACCGCGTTCAGTATTTGCATGCTTCTTTCCGATCTGTCCTTTGCACAGCCAGGTGCATGTCGGTACCCTGATGAGTCTAGTAGAGACGAAACATGTGCCTCTGCCGTATCACTGTGGCGGGGAGGGTAAGTTTTGACTTTCTTCTCGGTATGGTGGTACAGGTAGGCCATCATCTCGATGGTGGTGGAATTGGATGGATTGTGTTTTGTAGCAATCTATTCAAACTGTGCAACCTCTAACACGGAAAGGATATGATGGAACGAAGTTTGCATTTACTGTTTGCATTTTATTTCATATATATATATATATATATATATATATATATATATAGAGAGAGAGAGAGAGAGAGAGAGAGAGAGAGAGAACGATCCTCGTCAGATGGAAATATGTTCTGTCTAAAATTTACGTCACCGAATTACAGCTACTGAGGGCATAAAATATGCGTTAGGAATCCCTCTTTCCACTAGTGGATGGCTACTTTAGGAAATTGAAAATGGCAGCTAGAACTGAGCAAAAAACTTACGTTGGGAAAAAAACAAGTTTGAAATTGATTCCACTGAATATAGGCTCAAAATATACCTAGTATTGAAGTTACTATAGTTCATTTGCGAAATTCAAGATAGCATATTCAATATGGCTCCCATAACAGCAAAAAAATAGCTAAAATTCATAAGAAATCCGTACTATTGATCGCACAAGGATTGTATTTGGTTCAACATGACTTACTACAAGGTTTTTAATTTTTAGCGCTGCTAATTCATGTTCTAGAATTAAATTATTGAATGTCGAAATGGCGGATCCAATATGGCGCTCGTAAGGGTCAAAAATCGTTAAAATTTACATGAAATCTATACCGTTGATCGCACAGTTTCGCGACTTACTACCAGGATTTCGAAGCAGCTGACCAAATTATCGGATGTCGATAAAGCGGATCCAAGATGATGCCTGTAGAGTCAAAAATCGCTGAAATTTACAAAAAATCTATACTATAGATCACACAGTGACTGAGTATTTTGTATAAGTATAATTTTTATCTAAATTTTTTTCTTAAAGATAAAAAATATTTCAGATCCTAATTATTTATTTGTGGGTTTGACGTCCACCATATTCAATTTACAATCTTGTATTCTTAATATTTTTGTATTCAGGAACTATTAAAACCTTTCTTATTCAAATTATTTTGTTCTTACTATCTACACATATATTTGAAAAAAAAATAATAAAAAAACAAACCCCTCACTTGCACTATTGAAATATTCTTAAATTTAGCAGGGATGGTGGCGCCTCAGGGCCCTCACGCATCAACTGCCACTGCGAATATTCCAAATTGAAATTTCCAGATTCATAATATAGCAAAATTTTCCTCAAAAACTGAGGAACTAAGAAATGTGTTCATAGTTTGAATTTCAGTGATCTTCAACTCTTACGGGCGCCATATTGGATGCACGACTTTAATCTTCGACAATTTGGTTATAGAATATTGATCATCGGCTTCGACAACTTCATGTTGAATGAAATTCAATCTTTCTGCCATCATTAGTTTGAACATTTTGTGAATTTTCCATTACGATTGTTGACACTTAATTGATTCTGCCATTTTGAATTAAAAAGACTTTTGGTGCCTTTAGTAGTAATATTTTAAGCCTATATCCGATAGAATCCATCTTAAAATTATTTTTTATTCCCGATGCGTGCTTTTTCGCCCACTTCAAAGAGCCTTATTAGATCACCATTTTAAATTTTCTATACGAGCCATTCACTATTCGAGAGATTCAAAATTTCTTTAAATTTTATTTTTCATCAATTTTTACCAAATAGCACTGTATAAATTCTAAGCATTTATTTTTTAGAAAACCATAATATTTCTTGTTTGAACACAAGATACTACAAAGGCTTTGAAGTTAAATGAAATACCCATTTGACACAAATTTTGAAAATAGCCAAATTATAGCATTTTAGGTTAAAAATATTTTTAAAAAAATCGTTTTGTGGGAAAAAATAATAAATTCTGTATAATGTTTTTAACAATGCCTGACCAGGTTTACGATTGGAAACTTGGATTTTGATGATCAGTGTAATATTAACAGCAATCGAAAAAAATATCATACAATTAGTTGGACGTCAAATTATTTCAAAAAAAATATTTAGTGAAATTTTTAAATTACTAATACATTTACTTTAAATTTTTAAGTCGGCAAAGAAAGTAGGTTTTACGTTATTATCCCATATTTAAAATGTGTAGGCTATTGTCTAAAATATGAATTATATGTACATACGTCAATCTAGAACCATAAATTTATGAAATTTAGTTGGCTCACGATGCAGCACCGTGACATTTTGGATAAAAATAAATTAAAAAAATCTCAGCGATATGTTAGTTACATAGGTTATACAAACATTTAACAGTAAAAAAAATGATTAAGTTCACCCATTTTAATCATTCAAAGCAATTTAAAATAACAAATTTTAAAATTGACTTTCCCGAAACCTACTTAAAATTTTATAGCAGTGTCGATTACCAATTTTAATCTAAATCTGCTATAAAAATTTAATATTTCATTTATTATTTACAAACCTTAATATTTACATTAAACTTATGTTAAAAAATGTGTGCACGTCATGTAGTTACATACCCATGTTGTTAAATTTATTTCTTGACTGAAGAACTGTAAAAATGTTAACGGTTATAAACAAAATTAACCTACAAAAACACCGGTCGAACGATGCATTTTTCTACTTTATATATAAACTTAAATTTCTATAAATACAAATTTAAAAACGTACGGAAAACAAAACCGAATGAATTTTTTATTTGATCACAATTTTATCGAAATTTTCATTCAAAGGAAATTTCGGGAATGACAAGCGTTTAGCGGACGGACAACAAAGTTTCACCTGCACCGGCCAAGAAGCGACTGATGTGGTGCGATAAATGTTTATTTTAATAGCAAAATGTTTAAACAATTTTATGGAGGGGACGAAAGATAGCAAAATGGAGGTTATTACTTTATCTGAAAATTAACTAAAGGGTCTTAAGTTAAGTGCATATGAAACTAAATGCTCAAATAATTACGTATCTTTGTTTTTATAAAACTACATCTTCTAAATGCAATGATCTGCCACTCCACTATTTTAGTGAAAGTCAATGACAGACTTAAGAGGGTTAAGGGGATTCCCCTTATCCAAAATTATCCCTGTCTAAACAACAAGATAGGAAAGTTTCCCGCAAAATAATATAAATATTGTTGATAAATTATGAAGAAAAAATTTAGCCTCTGTCAAATTAAACCTCCTATATTTTCAGAAAATAAATTCTAATTCGAATTAACTAAAATCCTTGAGGCTCCGACCATCTTGGAGACATGGCGCCCTGGTGCAAATGCACCCTCGATAGAAACACCTCTTCAATACACAACAGTAACTTAAAATATGAAGTTTGTGATAAAATAGTGTGGGCGCGACTGACTTAATTGTCAATTCTCACATCAGTAACATCCAAAATTTAAGGAATTAAATGTGAATTTCAGATTAAATTTCTTGTTAGAATTGATTGGGTAAATGTAGACTGCTGCTGACAGGAATAATGCACACTAAATATAGAAAAAAACTTTAACAAGGAACAGTTCAAAGAATTTTGTATCTTACTGACATATTCCGATTAAATATGATTTAAATTTTGATATTTTAATTATTATGTTACAAAAATTGTGGAATGGAAATTTTTGTCGTGATAAAAATCGATAAAAAAGATGTACAAAAATTAAATTCAGGCTAAGCCCAGGTGAGTCGTTAATTTTATTATATTAGCAAGTTCATTTCTCTTTTGACGATTACTGTAAGTAAACAGTAGCGGATAGGCAACCTTATAGCCATTGGAATAGTTTTCCTATTTTTAAACAAATAGTGTCCAAAATTTTACACATCAGTAGGGTAAGCGCTGGTATTATTGCGGTTGATTCAGTACTTTCAGCATTCATTATTATTTTTAATCAATCTTTTTTTTACCGGAAGTTTGAATACTCTAGTTTAATTACGTAAAAAAAAGTTGACCAAAATAAAATATTGAATATGTAAAGTATAATTTAATTTTTGCTGATATTACTGCGAAAACTAATATATTATTATGAAACATCTAGTATTACTCGCCTGTTACCCCGAAATTCAACCGTGTCTCTTTGAATACATACTTATTTAGGTGTTTTAATAATATAAATAATTAATAAGATAAATAAACATTATACTCACATTACATCCTATCAATTAACAATTAGCACTAGTGCAGACAGTTACCTAGATGTGAGGTTATGAAAACATTGGCAGGGTTTGTTTACTCCCCAGTAATAAGAGCTCATATTCTTATTGAAAATTTGCTCTTAATACTGCTGATCTAACTTCGATTAAAATACTTATTCAACAATTTGCATGTTGAAAATAGTATTTTAAATAATATTAGGTGGTATTATAGAACAAATCAAAATATTCACAAAAAAATCTTGTTTCATTGTAAAAAAGCTATATTTTAAAACCCACAGTACTCGGAGCGCTTGCAATAATACCTCCCGTTACCCTAGAATCATGAGATCACAAAATTTTCTGTACGGAGGGCATGCAAGAAGTAAATACGTTTTACTAGTTATTATAGTGCACACTAGATGTATTACTGTCCTTCTTTATTAAATATATAAAAAATGTATAAAACCATCTATATGTATGGTTTATAAATGAAATTTTGGCAACAATGTAATACATTCAAAACTCCTAGTTTAAAGTTTGCCAAACTATTCGGAGACTTTTAATGAATCCAGACTTTTTAAAGATAAATTTACTCTTAAAATTGTCTACTCAATGGATGTAAAAATGAAACAGCATCTTTAAAACGACATGTTTTCTAAACTCATAAAATTTTACATCCCTCAGCAGTGTGATAAACTGTGAAATTAGGCAATCCCGCAGAAGTTTTATAGGCGAACGTATCTAAGTAGATGAATCATATTTTTTTGATGAATCACAGTTATGTGAGAAATAAGAGGTTCAATAATCTCGAACCAAATCGTTTTTTGACTAGATAATTAGGTTTTTCCAATGTTATTTTAAATTTACTGCATTAAGTACCAATAAGATGTGTAGTATTGGGCAATGTGCCATAAATTTGATGATTTATTTCGATATATTACTTTAACAAATAATGTTAGAAAAAAACTGATTAACACAGTTAAAACACAACTTGACTTGTAAAAAATTTTTGAGCCAATTATATCAATATATGAGGCAGTAAAGCAGAAACAGCAGCAGGAGCAGCAACAAACAGTTCAAAAATTAGTTGCTGTAGCCAAACAACGAAGTCTCGCACCGTCATTTGATTCATCCACACCAATATCACAAAAAACGCAGATGGATATACCAAAATATGAACATGATGATACATTATATGAAACATCATCGCTTTCAAGCAAAGCATCATCATTAATTTCATCATGCTCATTAAACAGCAGTTTATCAATACATTCGATACATTATTATTTAATTGTACGATATTGATTATGGTGCATTATTCCTATTAAAAGCAAATTATAAGAAAAATATTTGAAGAGCGTTTTCTAGCTAGTAAAGTTTCATTATATAGAAAGTAGAAAATTATTGCAAATTTCGATGAATCACCACAAATTTACGATTTGCTGAAAAATAGAAAAAATTTCTCATACCTCTCGACTAAAAACTTCTTGACGTTAACATTTTGTTGACTTATCAATGAATGAAATTGTAGATTTCTGTAGTATAAATAGGTTAATTTATTTTCGTAATAAATGTTTACTTAGAAAGCCGGGCCCCCGCTGGCCCTAGTAATACGCCGCCGCTGAAGGAAACAAAATGTGAATACAATTAGAGCACCCAACTTTATTAATAAAGAATACCACACATAATAGTTTAAATTGGAAAAATGTACATACCTATTATCTGAAAATCCTTTTCGAAACAGTAGCAGCCGATTTGTACCAATTCTGTAAAAGAGTATTAGATACTATGATCGAAAATACTCTCTTCACGCAGCCATTGTTCTAATTAGCTTGTTACATATTCGCAAAACTGTGTGGCTTTTTTTGAATAAAAAATTATAAAATTTACCTTTATGGTTCAGGTTATTAAAAGGCGATAGCTCAAATTAAAGGTCACGTTATTACCTTAAACAATTACAGCGAATTTAAGCTCTAAAAATAATATTGTAGTTTGTAGAAACGAAAAACCCGCACACTTTGAACCCCCGCTATTTGTTAATACGGATTATTTCAGGGTCCAAATATATATATATAGGCATTTTTGTATTGACCCTGTCTACAACTTAAAATACTTTCCATCCTGTGGCCGATTAACGTCATCAATTTCGTCCACAGACTGGAAGTATTAGGAATTATATTGAAGGAACAATATTTTGTATTATATCATATGTGTTGCTGATTTAAAACTTAAATTACCATATTTCGATTTTTGACAGTTTCGGGAAATTGAGGGCCGGAACTATAAAAAATACTACCAAAGTCCCAAGTATTTTATAGGGTTTGCTAAATAACAGATACGTCAGCATTCTGTTTTGCAAATGTAAAATTAAATGCTAAAACAAATCAGATTTAATAATAATGCATGTAGTAAACATGTTGAGTTTTACCATAGTATTAGTTAAAACATTTGGTTTTCCAAATACATGAAATTCTAAAAAATGTATCGAGCTGTAAAACTTAAAATTACAGATAGATGAATACGAGGTGTATAAGTTAAGTAATGAGACCGATTTTTTCATTTTTTTTTATAGAATTACAATTTAATATTATCTCACTCAAAATAACTTTGTTGCGATGACACACAGCGCTGAAAACAGTTCTCTCAATCCTCATAGCAATCCTGGAGCTCAGATGTTGGATAGTCTTCAGCAGCTCAGTTACAGCCGTTTGAACGTTTGCGAATTCCCTAAAATCACACTCCTTGAGGTGATTTTTCAATTTCGCCAAGAGAAAAAAGTCACAAGGACTTAAGTCAGATGAATAGAGAGGCTGAGGAGATACAGAAATGTATTTACTGGCCAAAAATGTGTTTATTGAAATTGCTGCGTGACGAAGCCCATTCTCGTGATGCAACACCCAGTTGTGGTTGATGTTTGGACCCTTTTTAAAAAATTTTCAACAACCTCTCGGTAAAAGTGTTGATTGACCGTTGGCCTTGAGGTATTAACTCTGTGTAGATGATTCCCTGGCTATCGAAAAAGCAAATCTGCTTGCATTTAGTCTTTGACTTGTTCAGTCTTGCTTTTTTAAGCCTTAGGGAGATTTAAATGTGTCATTTCATGCTCTTCTTGGTTTCCGGGTCATACTTAAACACCCAAGACTCGTTAATAGTAATAACATGTTCCAGAAAATTGGGATCATTTTCAATTGATTTCAAAAATTCAAGGCACCTTCCTTTCCTAACGTCCTTTTGATCTTGCGAAAGGTTTTTGGAATCATTTTTGCGCAAATTTTTCTCATTTTCAGTCATTGATCCAAATCTGATGAACGGTGTTGTGAGTCAAATTCAACTCTTTCCTAATTATTCTGTCAACCAATAATCTAACCGCGACGCCACTGTTTACTCTTCACGGCGCCTCAGGGCGCCGCGGCCCACACTTTGGGAACCCTTGGGGTAAAGACTGTTATAACGCGGTGTGTAACGAATTATTGAAGAATAAATTATTTTTGGTTGTATACATTTTGATATCATGTTGACCGAGTCCTAAATTGCTTAAGCTGCATATTAAAAAAATCATTATTTTACTCGTTTAAAGGAAACAAACACCGCGCGCTTGCTACTAAGCTGTCTGCCATTGGGACATTTACGAGGGCGGTCCGATAAGTACTTAGCCTCACCGCCCGATGGCGCCACTATCGCACTATCGTGTAGTACATTCTCGTAGACGGCTACTATCAAAATTTCAGCCGAATCGGACCCGCAGTTTTGTTTTGACCGTGTGTGGAAGCGGGCATGTCCGCGGATTTTAGAAAAATGGAAAAAGAGCAATATCGGTCGGTGATTCGATTCTTATTTTTGGAAGGGAAATCGCGCAGCGAAATCAAAGAGCGCTTGGATGCGGTGTACGGTGATTCTTCTCCTTCGATGGTGACCGTCAAAAATTGGTTTAACGAGTTTCAACGTGGTCGCACGTCGGTTTTTGATGAGCCACGCCAGGTGCCCCGAAAACGGCTACCACGGAGGATAACGTGACAAAAATCCACGATCTCGTATTGGCAGACCGCCGATTGAAGGTGCGCGAGATAGCTGAGACAGTAGGCATCTCAAAAGACCGCGTGGGTCATATCCTGCATGAAATTTTGAGCATGAGAAAACTGTTGGCGCGATGGGTGCCGAGTTTGCTCACTCCGGACAACAAGCGCAACCGTGAGACCACTTCAGAGCAGTGTTTGACGCTGTTTAAGCGCAATCCGAAGGAGTTTCTACATCGTTTCGTGACCGTCGACAAAACATGGATCCACTGGTACACACCAGAGCTCAAGGAATAGTCGAAACAGTGGGCTTCACCCGGCGAACGTGCTCCAAAGAAGGCGAAGACTGTCCTATCGGCCGGAAAGGTGATGGTCACCGTTTTCTGGGATTCACAAGGTGTGATCTACATCTACTACCTGGAGAAGGGCAAAACGATCACAGGGCTCTACTATGTCGAATTATTGGGCCGAATTGCAGAAAAAACGGCCCCATTTGGCGAAGAAAAATGTGCTCATCCACCATGACAACGCAGCGGCTCACACCTCCGCACTCGCCACGGCCAAATTGGTCGAATTGGGCTACGAACTACTGCCCCATCCACCGTATTCTCCAGATTTGGCCCCGTGCGACTTCCTTTTGTTTCCAAACTTGAAAAAGTCACTCGCCGGGCAGAAATTTGAGTCGAATGAGGAGGTTATCGCCGCCACGGAGGCCTACTTTGCAGACCTCCAGGAAACGTATTTTTCAGACGGGTTAAAGAAGTTGGAGCATCGCTAGGTCAAGTGTATCGAGCCAAAAGGAGATTATATTGAGAAATAAGTCGCCACTTTTCCAAAATTTTCCTTTTTCTTATGTAGGCTAATTACTTGTCGGACCGCCCTCGTACCTTACATAGTTTTCAAACGTATAATTTGTGTTCAAGTGTTCAATGTTCCAGTAAAGAATGAAAGAAGCATTTTAATTAGATTATATAAATTAACTTAACCGGTACTAAGCAGAGATTGATGTTATATCGTTAAATGACGTTAAAAAAATTGAGCATACTAATGTTCAACACTGAAACTTCAAGTTAAAAATCTCTTTTAATCACAAAGAGGTAAACCGCTGATTCTTATGTATATATCCTCGAAATATTATTTTTATCATAGTAAGAGCAATGTAAATATAATAACAACATTTTCCTATTATCATGAAAATTATAGTGAACGCAGATCCAAGTAATATTAAAAAGTTACACATCGAGATATTAAAAAAAATAGCATTTACGTCAATTTAATTTACATTAAATAAAATTTCTTTTCTCCAAAATTTTTTCATCTCTTCTCCTCTGGTATTTTGAGAAATAAAAATATGAAAATTTATTTTTGTACTTTGTTATCTGTATTTCAATTCAACCTGTGTATTTTTGAATTTCATGTGAGAAAAGTTTATGCTGTGAATAGTTAATGTCATTGGGATAACCCTATAAAGGTAAAATTTTTCCTCGATATCTTCAAAATCTCAGAGTCCTGACTTTCCTTTGGGACCTGATTTGTACTCTGTTTTATTTTTAAAGGAAATATATTATATTAATTCGTAAAGAAGTACTTACCATTAATGAATACTTGCTCATTCATGTTTTCACTACAATGTCAGTTATTTTGCACCAGTTCTGTAAAAGAACAACAGAATAATTTTAGTAGAATTATAATTAAATATTCAGAATAATAATTTGACCGAAGCTTTGTATAACAGTCTACCGTTACGAAGAATCTAATGTACAAAGTGTGTCAAATTCTTTTGTTGTACAATTTTTTGCATACAGGGAGTTTTAGCGTGATTTTTCAAAACCAAAAATATCAAAAATGGCTCGTATGAAATTGATAAATTGATTTTTTAGAGAAAAATACTCTTCTCTTTAATTAACTATAACAAATACTTTAATATTTGGTTAATTCCTAGAAAAAACTCAATATAGACTAGTGAGGACTTTAAGAAAAATTTTTGTTCGATTATTTCTAATTACGCAAATTCATCACTACTGCAATCCAGAATTCGACTCGTTAAACTTACGAAGTATTTTTAAAAATATCTGCGAGCCTCCAAAAATGCCAGTAACATTTTTTTTCCTTTCATGCAGTTTGAGATTTTTTATTTTGGCATATTGTACGGAATACTCATACAGTGTAAGGGCCAGGGGGTCCAGAGTGGCTCCTTTAATTTATATGGACCCACCAAAGTTTTTTTTTATGTATTTTGAGTCTCTGAATAATAATTTTTAAGATGGTTTCGGTTATAAACAAATAATTGTTTAAACCTTTAAAAATGCAACGTCGATCAAACGAATGAAATTGGAATTATCCAGAAAAGTTCTTGTTTGTTTTATTTGTGGCTTCAAAAAAACATGTGATCTAAACTTGATACTGCCAAAATTTTGTTTGAAAACACTGCACATTTTTTTTTTGAATCATTTTCAGCAGCCAAACTGTTGTATCATGGAAATTGCAAAGTACGTTATGAATATAATTATAATACGTCCTTATCAAAGGAAAAAGCACGACGTGAGAATGAAGTAGATAACGCAAATAACTCTTATAACGCAGATACAACAAATGATCTAAATAAATATGGATTTTATTCTATGTAATGTCTCTTATAAGATTGCTTACCAAAATTCCATAAATTTCATTATTTATTAATTAGCATTGACATGTGTATAAATTTAAAAAGATATTCATTCAATTAATGCATATATAATGCGGAAACAGTGTTAGTAGAACTATTTAAAAAATTGACATTTTTCTGTTTAATAACAATCAAATTATCGAATAAAATATATTTTTTAGGTTGCATCTAATGCAATGCGGAAGACTTATATTGCAGGCTTATAAAACTAATTTAAGTTGTGATGTATTAAGTATCCGCGCTTGGTCGCCCGAGGCGCCTGCGAGTAGGCTACCCTGCATGCGTCTCAAGGGACGGCGCAGACATGTAAGTGGCCGAAAGCCATTTGTTTATAGCCAAAATAAACAATTAAAACATAACTTTTTCGTATGGCATTTTATTGTAACTTGTAGATGATGTTTCAAACTTTCGATCAATGTCAAGAAAATTGAAAAAAATTAATTTAGTCAAAAGTTATTAGAATTCAAAAATCGAAAAAATCACATTTTTTGATTGTTTAATATCAATATTTCTAGGAAACTAAGCTTCGTAAGTAAAAATTGAATAAAATTTTTGCATTATATTCAGGAAGTTGCTGTGGTGATCCCATATTATTTTGGCTTAAATTGGTTCAGTATAATCCAAGATGGCACTGATAATATAGCGGACAAAAAAAATTAATTTTGTTCGATTTTCTCCAAAATTGGTATGGGAGAGTTTTCGGGACAATCCATAACGAATCTAAAACTATTTATAAAAAATTTAATATGGCGGACAAAATTTTATCATCTCTCGATTTTGTCCAAAATTGGTATGGGAGGGTGTAACTTACGAATTAAAAATTATTCGTAAAAAGTTCAATATGGCACATCAGATATGGAAGACTAAAAATTTTAAATTTGTCCCTGGGGGTTTCTGAGAGTGAATAAACGAATTTAAAATTATTTTTAAAAAATTCAATATGACAGATGCAATATATATGGTGGTCTAAAAATTTTATATTTCCGGATTACGTCCAAAATTGGTACTGGGAGTTTTTAGGGGTACAGATTAAGATTAGATTGAGAGCTTAAAATATATTTTTTTTAAATTTAATAGTGCGAATTCAATAAGGCGGTTTAAAAATTTTATGTTATTCATAGTTTTTCAAAAATGGTATTAGGAGGTTTATGGAATTGTAGGTTACGAGTCTTAAGCTAAATTTTTACAATTTCATAGGGCAGATAAAACTTGGGGGACTACAAATTTTACATGTTTCCGATTTTGTCCAAAATTTGTTTTGGGCGGTTCGTGGGTCGTATATTACGAATATTAAATTAATTTTTTCAAACTCAATATGCAGGATAAAACATGCCGGACCAAAAAATTTACAAGTTCCTTCAGTATCGGTGTTGGGGAGTTTTGGGAGCCTAGATTACTAAAAAATTAATTTTTTAAGATTCAAGACAGCATATTTACTATAGCAGACTAAATATTTGTTTAGTACAATTTTATTGAAAACAGGTATTTGAATAATTCCAAGAATCAAAGATTTTTTTGATGATCAGTTTAATGTGGAATAAAACTTTGGATAAAATGGATCCTTTTTTGCAACCTTAAAAATTCAATTCAAAACTAAAAATCAAAAAATAAAATTTAATAAAGCTCTATAAAGCGAAAAAAAAAACAATATAAATTTTTATATGAAATTGAAGTTTTTGAAGTCGGCGCCAAATTTTTCAATCTTTTTATGTGAATCACATTTTGTAAGGTATAAGTTTGGCAACTTCAAAAATTTCAAATTCATATAAAAATTTACATTTTTATTTTCGCTTTTTAGCACATTTTTAGAAATCGATTCGTTTTTTTTTATAAACATTTTATTAATAATCTATTTACCAAAGAAGCATATGGTGGTCTAGCGCATGCACCATTTTAGATTATAAGAAATTCTTTTAGAAACCACAAATTGTTATTTTTCTCAACGAAAATCACATGATAATTATTATTTATTTAAGATTAAAACAACTTAAAACAAAAAATATTTTAGTTTATGATACTGTAACGTTCTATAGATTTAAATAAATACCTAATACACTGAGATAGTGCAAATATAATCGTATGTTAATATAAAAAAAAATAATACGAACCCACAAAAAATCACTGTCGTCAAGATTGCGCTAAAAATGAGAGTTCATGTACCGAAAATATTTATATTAGTTTATGCGAGATAGCGAAAAACTATAAATTAGTTTAAAGGTGTAATTAAAACAATAATTTAACTAGTAGGTACCTTTTGTTTTTTTATTGGTGACAATTATTTACTAATTTAGGTGCATTTAAATTGAAAATGTTAGTAATATTTGAATTGGGTGTTTTTTGACCTTGTGTGGTGCATAATTTAGAAAAAAATCATTTTATAGTGCGCAATTTTGGAGCAATTTATTTGTTTCGCAAGTTTTTACTCCGCTCTTAGAAATGTCTTGATATCATGTAATTGTGATTATGCTAAAATTTACCCTCTGCCAAAATTACACTCAGTATTGAATTCTTGTACCGAGACCTGCAGAGAAAACTTCAGTATGTAGTTTCTTAGCGTTGAATTATACTAGATGCAGAATATCTTCTAAGGCCTGTACTTGCAGCTGGCATTAGTATAAGAGGATATCACAAAGAAAGTTTTGGTTGCAAAAAATGAAAACTCGGGAGTTATAAACATACTCCGTCTGATGCATTCCAAAGATTTAGTATTGACAATTAGATCTTTTTAAAAATATTTCTAGAAGGAGATACATTTTAAGTGTTCCATACCTATACAAAATGTTAAAAACCATATTTTTGTCCTTAAGTATTTAAAATTGAGTTTATTAGAATATATTGAAGCTTTGAATTGCCTTTTTCATTATTTCGAAATGAAAGCTAATTCCATGAATAAAATTATTTTGAAATAGCGATTTGAGTACAATTTTCCACGAATTGCTAAATTCTGCATTATTGGTGAGTGGTTATTAACTCTTATAAATTTACATATAGAGTACAAACATAAATTATCCTCAAAATTACATTATCGATTAAAATCCATATGACATAATACCGTTTCTACTATTTCATAAAATAAAATCAAATTATGAAATATCATAGGTGGCGATAGGGGAACTATTAACTAAAAAATGGAAAAATGATCATGTGATATTTCATGATACACTTAATTCTTTATGTAAAACCACTTCATTTTTTAAAATATGACATTTAGTTGAGTTACAAGCCTAGACAAAATATTGATTAGACCTGCAAAGTTTAATCTCAAAATGCCAAATTTACGATTTAAACAAAATCCCGGACTTTTGAGTATGCACACTATAAGAAGTTCAGCTAAATATCGACAGGACCGAACTTAGAAAATCCAAATGTAAGCATATAGTTTGTGGACATCATTATACTAAATAAAACAGACGTTATAAATCCTCACAAGACACAAAATATAAAAATGGAGTCGAACCGGTACTGTTCGTTTACCAGTAATGCAAAATTATATATATATATATATATATATATATATATATATATATATATATATATATATATATATATATATGTTATGTCGGATATTCTCACGGGTGTGATGTGTAATCGAAGGTTTTCGGGTACCCCGTGTATGTGCTGAGTCCCTCTCAGGACTGTAAGGCAGCTGACGTTTGGGTGAAATCTTATTTACCATTTTCAAAGCTCACTGTATGGCGTCTACGAGCTAACTGACGCCTGCGACTCGGGTGCTGTCGGTCCCGTGTGTACGTCGGACGCGTTCGGATGGTTCTGGCCAATCAGATTGCGAGACCTGCTGCGCGTCATCGGCCCTGTTGCCAGTGTTTGGGGTTGCGTTGCCGAGTTGTAATCTGTTTCGTTACTAAACGGTACTGGCTGATGTTTTGTAAGCAGATTTTTCCAAGTATTAAGCACTCGGTGGCTCTTATCTCTGCTGCTTAAGTTGTTAGGCCTCTTTGCAATTTCAATAGCTTCCCTTATAACTCTTATGGACAGGTTTTCTCTTCTCGATAGCATTTTTGTTCCTGATAAATTTATCTTATGTCCTGTGTTTAACCAGTGTTGGGCCATTGCCGAAGAAGTTGTTTTTTGCTTGACAGCATTTAAATGTTTCTTCTGGTGCTTATTTTACGGTTGTTTTGGCCTACGTAAGCTGAGCTGCATTCTCCGCATGGAATTTCGTACACTCTCTGGTTTTCTAGAGGGATTCTTTCTTTAGGTGTTGGCAAGAAATCTTTTACTTTACGGTCTGTGGTGAAAATGGTTTCAATGTTGTGTCTCCTAAGAATTTTTGCGATCTTATCTGTGGTGTCAACAGTTGATCTACAACCACCAAGCACAGAAGATGCCAAATGGGATTTTGGCGAAACGTCTGCAAATTTCTACAGGAAACCAAACCAACGAACGGATGTATTCCCGGATTAATACTGAATCACATGTTCCCATCCGTGAAACACTACGCAACAACATATATATATATATATATATATATATATATATATATATATATATATATATATATATATATATACACAGTGGTGGGAAAAAGTATGGAAACTTTTAGGATCACGAGTTGTATCTCTTTCTGCAAATTATTGCAGCGGAGACATAACTATAATGTAATATAAAGCCATATTTGGTTAGTTTTTAAAAAAATTATTTTCCGTGAGATTCACAATTTTAAATTATATGGCATCTGCCTGACATCTTCTACACATTTAGTCAACTAATTTTTGGAAAGTTCCTGGAGTAAGTAAGTACTCTGATTTAATGATATTAAACAGTTGTTTTTGATTTTTGATATCGGAATACATTCGAATACGGCGATCTAAGAAGTCCCAAAGATGTTCAATTCGATTTAAGTCTGGAGATCGGGATGGCTGCTCAAATACTGTTATATTTTTCTCCCCATATCATTGTTTTACTATTTTAGACGAATGCTTGGGATCATTATCCTGTTGAAATATCCACTGTAATGGCATTTCTTCTTCGGCAAATGGAAGCATTGTATTTTCTAATATTTCTTTATATTGAAATCGATCCATTTTATCCTGCACTTGAATGATGGGCCCTATCCCAGATCGAGAAAAATATCCCCAGACCATTATGTTCCCTCCTCCATGTTTGACAGTAGGAATTTGGTACTTTGCCTTGAATATTGCGCTTACCGGTCTTGTTACTTACTTTCTGCCATCAGATCCAAATAATGAAAATTTACTTTCGTCACTTCAAAGCACCATATTCCATTTTCCTGTAAGCCAAGAAAGATGAGCTCTAGCAAACTCCATTTGGGCCTTCCTATTCTTCTTTGACAGAAGCGGCTTTTTAACAGCAACTCTTTCATAAAGACCTCCGTCAAGTAGACGATTGCGTACCGTTCTACTTGTCACTTTAATACCAAACTGCTCCGAGATTTCGTTTTTTATTTGTCTGGATGTTTTTCTGGGGTCAAATTTTGAGATCCTTAAAACAGTTTTATCGATTCGAGAAGTAGTTTTACGAAGTCTTCTCGACTTAGGCGCATTTCTTACATCACCACGACTATCATATTTTTTTATTACGTTACGGCACTTTTAGAAATATTTAAATATTTTGCAATCAATGACTTTTTTCTCCCAATTTTAAATAAACCCACAATTTTTTGTTTAAAATCACATGAAAAGTAACGGTGTTGTGGCATGAAAAATTAATATTTTTACACGATATTTGCACTGTAGAACTGAAACTGAATACTTTAAAAGCAAAATATAAATAGTTTCCTTACTTATTTCCAACCACAAATTCCTTATCGCAAAAAAATATAAGCATTTCTTTTTAAATTATTAAATGCGATAATTCAGTATATCAGTGGCATTTCTGCATTTTAGCGAAATGTAAAAAGCTCTTAATAAATTCAGTATTAACTAATACGAACATAATTAAAAGTTTCCATACATTTTTGCACTACTGTATATATATATATATATATATATATATATATATATATATATATATATATATATATAAAATGTCGGATGTGATGTGCAATCAAAGGTTTTCGGGTATTCCGTGTGTGTACTACTTATTCAGGACTGTAAGACAGCTGACGTTTCGGTGAAATCTCATTCACCATTTTCAAAGCTCACTGTACGGCGGCTTAAGACCTAACATATAGGTTATGTATAACTAATGGGCCATAGAGCAACTGTAGATACCAGACCTAGTCAAAATAGATTGATTAATAAGTTAGATTATTTTGGATTCATTGTGAAATTAAGAACTAACACCTCTTTTAGAGACGTGGATTGAAACATATTCATTTTTAGAGGTAAGAAAAAATTCAGTGGAAAAATGGTTCCTAAATGACCCATATATTAACCGTTTTCAAAATAATCGTCTCAAAATAAATTTGCATTTTGAAAGCCTATATCTTTCTAATGAGTGACATTTTGAGAAAGCTTATGTGACTTAATCGGTCTAGTATCTTCAGTTGCTCTATGATCCATTTGTTATAGGACACCCTGTATATAAAATTACGGGGATTTTGGGGTGGTTATTTAATATGACCCTGATGTCTTGTGACGAGTATATATAGTGTTAATAGCTACTATATCGTATTTATAAAAATACGTTCTTCAAAACACCAATAAAAAATAAGACTACTTACGGATAGTTATAAACACGCTCACAAAGCCGACCGCACTGAAAATGACCAAATTGTGAATAAATTAAACGTTGATAATAGAAATCTAATTCTTATCAGTAAAATTAAGAATTTTCATTACCATGCCGAATGGCAGATAATAATGTTTCAAACTATCAGCAAATTATACATTGCACTTTGCTTGGATCAGCGTGGGTATATTTTTTTAATCAGAGTTTTGCAAAATATGGAATTGTGACTGATTAAACCAGGACTTATTTTTTAATGAGTTATTGTTTGAAAATGTAATGTCATATCGTCTATAAGAGATTGATGAAGTTAAAACAGAAATACAAAATTTTACACACGTTGTTATTTGGTTGTCAAATTAAAAATTACGGAAAAATTTCTTTTAACTCTTTGCACATATAAAAAAATATATTTTAGTAAATATAATAATAAAGAAATAAGGTAATAACAAGGTTTAAAGAAGGGCTGATGAAGGAATGAAGAGTGTAATGAGGACTACCCCACTTGAGAACTGAAAGTTCTAAGAAATAAACAGAATTATGATTATTGACATATGCTCTGACAGTAAACCGACAATATTGGTCCTGGGGTCCAATATAGTAGCTTCACGACTGGTGTCTGAGTGCAGACAGTTACTTGACAACTTAATAAAAAAACAGCTGAACAATCAGACTCGTGTGGGTTCCAGGTCACTCGGGTATATACGTAAATGAGGAGTCCGCGACCAAACAATACGGCTCCCAATCCATGATACCTGTTCCAATTAATGTTGGCAATAGAGAATTGAAACTGTTGCTGAAAAGCAAATTTATTGATTGCTGGAGGAAACCCCCTCGAATGAGATGTGCTAAGGAACATATAAGTGGACCTAATACGCAGCGTACTAGAAAACTTCTTTTCCTGAAGAGAATAGAACTGAGGATCGTGGTGGGATTGCTGACGGGACATTGTGAAGACATCTTTACAGAATTGGCGTCGCGGATGATCCGGTGTCCTGATGGTGCCTGGAAGAGCAACAAACTTTCGACCATATTCTCAGAGATTGGCTAACCCTCAACGGGCTCAGGCAGAGACATTTTGGATATACAATAATATCACCCAAAACAGGTAGGGGGTCCGGTAACGAGGCTGCTTCGATTGGTGGGATGTAATGTGCCGAAAGGCATCAGGGATCGAGTATAATCACTCTTATTCTTTTATTCATTTATTTATTTAAGGAAATGACACCCGCATATCTTATTGCCCTCTATGAATTATTCAATTTAGCAATTTTTCTTCAATTTAGTACCATTCTGTAAATTCAATAATCCTTGTAATAAATTTTATCAAAATCACTAGGCCATTTTGGAAGATTAATTAAGTTGACTACACACACAGTGATATATTTTTTTCAGATCAACTATCTCTTTCGACCTGCAGCAGAGTCTTTGGCAAAACTGCAAAGGATAGCTACTGAACAACAGAGAGGAGTATGCCCGATTAGATTAATTTTACCCACCTCACCAACAGCGGCTAGGAAAACTCCTGGAATTTACTACAGTGGTGACACTGAGATGGAAGGAGCCTTAGCTCAGCTTTTTGCATATCTAGCTTTAATTATTTGAAGATAAATTACTTCAAAAAAAGGCTTAATATAACTAACAATACTCTAAGCAGGCTCCAAAACTAGTAAATTTTTAAGAAATAATTGAAATAAATCCACTTGAAAGGTTCATATTAAGACAAGATCAATATTTGCAGGTTAATTTGACAAAGGTGCTTCGACTATATTATATAAAGGCTATATATATGAAGATAAATTAAATAACATAAAAGTGCATTTCATCAGAGGCAAAGTAATATAGTTGACTAATAATTCCCGACAAAATGGTGGCCAAGTAACGTGATCAATTTGTACATTTACATTGAAGCAAAGATAATTTCGTCTTTGATTCAACCCAATCAAGATATTTGATTCGAAGAAAAAACATTAAATGATACGAATACACAAGGCTGGATCCAGAAATTTTTCTGGAAAAAGCTATGCCATTTTTGCAGGAAGCGAGAATGTCGTATACATTAATTTAAGTTAACGTCCGTATATATATATATATATATATATATATATATATATATATATATATATATATATATATATATATATATTTAAAATTAAAACAGATAATTTCGGGTTGTTGGTGAATATTACTTTCGTATTAAAAAGTACTGAGAATTCCAAGACAATTGGGAAGCTCCGAGTCCGGAAAATGACGACTGCGTTGTTTCGTCCTCATTGGGATTCATCAGGCTATTCTATCCAGTACAATTCATCATCTCACAGTCGTGTCTTTTACTATTTTTAAACCGAGACACAACTAGCCACATCTTGACAGATCAATTAACAACACAAGAGCAACCACCACCAACAATATTGTATAAAATTGCCATGTGCTAGCGTGACGATAACATATATATATATATATATATATATATATATATATATATATATATATATATATATATATATATATATATATATATATATATATACTTTTTTTGGACAGCCATTGCCATTGCATCCCATTTTTTATGCTAGAGACATAATTTCATGTTGAAAATTTTTTCAATATCCAATTCTATCTTCACTCTTATTTCACATATTGTAATTAATCCTAAAATTATAAAAAAGACATAAGACACAATTATCCTTTCTCTAATTTTCAAAACAGAATTTTTTTTTCAGAAAATTAGCTGTTCCTAGTGAAATTTTGATTCTTATAGAATAATTTATCAGTATTAGGTATGTTTTCTACTTATTAATTAATATAATTACATATACTTTGTTTTACAGTTAATAGCAAATATTTTTATATTTGCGTGCCGGAAACCTAAATTACACTTTTTTGTATTCGAAATCTTCTGTAGCGTATGCATGTCCTTAATTCTGATATATCTTTACAAGTCTAAAGCGTAATAATTTTAAAAAAATCATAAATTTAATCTTAACGACAAGATGCTTTATTATTTTATGCAACATTTATTTTAATTACTTCTAAGAATAGATTATTATTACCATTAGAAAAGAGGTTGTTTCTTTTCTCTGACAATTTCAATTAAATTCCTTTGTTTATGTGGTATTTTTTACTACATTTAGCAAAATTTCAAAAACTGTCTAGCATGAAACGAAATACAAAATTCCCTATATCAGATTTAATATCGTGTGAAGGCAGGTAAATTATTGCACACCTGCAAACTTTAAGCTAATAAAAATTTCATTCAGTGGTATTATATTGCTACTGTTACCGATATTCATTTTTTTTTTATTTACCAAATGTCTTTGGAACAGCCTTCATAGTGTGAAAGTTATGGTTTCTGTTGGACTTGGATTAATTTCTAGACATAACATGACAAAATTAATTTATGGGTCAAGGGTTATGTATTAAGAAACATTCTGAGAATTGATAGTACTCTTATTTCCTTTTTTGCATGTCTACACATTTTTAAAACTGGGTGGCTGTTGAGCGGGTTGTTGTTGAGTCTACCAATCGATCGTACTGCCCTAGCGAAACCTTTTTAAAAATAGGTTCCAAGAAGTATGCTGGAATTTAAAGTACTTTGGAGATGATAAATCGCTTCTAAACAAAAAAAATACTCGTTAATTTCGTAAGATTATATTCAGGAGAAGGCATTGCTTTGAAATGAAAATAAAATTGTTATTAAAATGAACTTTGTATTTATATTGCTTTGATAACATAGAATGACTTGAAATTAGTACATTGAATATGATTAGTTATTTCTTGGATTGCTAAATTCGAATCCTACCTCATGATTGCTCATCAGGTTTTTTAAATATTCTAACCTAAAATATACAAAGAACGCAATTTTGGCCTATATTTGAGGTTATGTATCATCGCGACATTTTTTTTCTCAAAAAACTATACAGAGTATTTTAAAGTATAATTCTTACACTTTCAAATATCGGTAAGTTTGTACAAATATCTTTCTTTTTCTTCGCGATCTTCAATTTTGAAAATTTGAAATTGCATGCAGTTTTGAAAGCCTTCACATCGTTCTGTGTTATCAAAGCAATATAAATAAAAAGTTTATTTGAATCACAATTTTACTTTCATTTCAACGTTGATGCCTCTAGGGGACTGACGTAAATTAGTTGTCATTTTAAAATTTTCTAGAAAAAATATTTCTCACTTAAAATGATATTTTAAGGATTCCGTTTCACCTTAATAAAGTTATTTTTATATTAACTGATGATGATAAAAAATTTTAAATTCTCACTAAATTTACATATTTGCATTAAATAATCTTTTCTGGTGAAAGATAATTGTATCTCGGAACAGTCTTCAAATAAAACAAATTTAATGAAGCTGTCCATTAGAAGATGCGACATTTACGTCATAATCATCAGAACTTATCAAGTAAGAGGTTGGGAATGCATAGTGTATATAATTAAGTAGTTCGAACAATTTTAAACAAAAAATAATTTTTTATATCCAGTCAAAATTTGATGCACTGTGACGTCTTTCTTGATTTTTATGCTTCTCAATTTATAGCTAAAAGATGTCTCAATAATACTTAAATTTTAGATTGCATGTAATTTTGGTCTGTCAATTATTAAGTTAGAAGTATTTGCTAGTTTTTTGATTGAAATATAGACATTTATTAAAATTCTGTGTTATTTAGAGGCACGTTTATTAATAGTAACAATCCATGACAAAAATGTAAACTTTTTATAGTGACGACTCGTAAGTTACATAATCATTTTTATGTACATAATCCACCATCGCAGCCCGCTTTTGAAATTTGAGCGGGCGTTTTTATTGAAAGATATTACCTTAAAAGTTCGGCTAAAAATATCGCTACTGTGAGTGTCAGTGCCGCAGAACACCCAAACACCTCCATCAGAAATTACTGCTAGGAATTAAACCTCCATTGCAGCACTTTTTAACGAATTTTCACACAAGATTTACATTTTCGTGTTTACAAGATCCAGCTCACTCAGGAACTGCACCTACTAATTATGGATAATACAAAAATTTTACAAAATTATCTTACCTAGGTACCTAGGCTTCCTATGTGCCGATCGCGACATCTGGCACCTGGGGGACCAATGACGCCGGCCCTCCGGATCGCGATATGATGATGTTCGGAATAGCGCTAAGCAAGACTGAGGTAGTATTCTTTACAAGAAACAGAAAAACGGGGAGACTGCCCATAATTACACTGATGATAGTAATTCTGGACTCACAACTGAGCTGGAATGATTATATTAGTGCTCGAGCCAATAAGGCCAAACGTGTTTTCTAGACTTGTAAACGAACACTTGGGTGCACATGTGGGCAGACACTGAAAGTGCTATATTGAATATACGCTATGGTGATCTGCCCTGTGTTTACGTAAGACGCTACTAGGTGCCCTTACTAGGTGCTAATGAATATACCACCTTTCTACCTACATATAGAGAATGAGGCCCTTTAAGTCCCTTGCCTAGGGCATCTTGGAATTTGAAAGAAGCAACTACCCGTGTGGCTGGGAAGCATAGTGGAAAGATGCCCAGCACTTTCCATGCATACAGCCAAACAAAGAAGATTGGAAGAAGAAGGAAGCTCTTCCGCGAAATAGATTCTGGTGGTTTATAAATGAATATCTACAGAACGAAAGAGTTGGAGTTTAAGTGTTCAATAAGTTCACTAAAATAAAAGAGTTTTACTCTTTCTGACAACAAGCAACTATCTTTCAAGCAGTAATTTATGGTTTTCTGCAATGTGGCCATCTTTGGGAAAGGGATATAAACAGAAATATATACTCAGACAGTACGGCTGCAATATTAATACTGTAGTCTTGTATTGAAGCTTCACAACTAGTGTCTGAGTGCGAGGATGTACTGAAGAGTCTGACAAGGAGCGGCTACATAATCGGGCTTATGTGGATTCGGGTCACTCGGGTATTTACACGACACGACGAAACAGATCATTTGGCAAAGATGAGGTCCGTGATTCAATCATTCAAATTCCATCCAATTCTATCTGTTTTAATTACCATTGTTGAGGGAATTAAAGCTATTGCTGGATACCAAATTTATTAAGTCCTGGATGGAGGCCCCTGAAATAAGGTGTGCCAAGGAACATATTACTGGACTTAATGCGTGTCTTACTAGAGAGCTTTTCTCCCGAAGAGAAAAGAACCATGGATCGTGGTGAGATTACTGACAGGGCATTGTCATCTTCGAGGTGGACATCATGGATGACTCGATATGCATATGGTGCTTGGATGAAGATGAAACTGTTGACAATGTCTTCGGAGAGTATCCAACACTCAACGATTTGAGGCAAAGGCGTGTCGGAGGTATAATATTATTATCTGAAGCCGTCAGGCAAGTTCAGTTAACGAGGCTGCTGGAATTTGCAAAGGCGATTGGATCGAATAATTCGCAGCCATGGCGGGATGTAAAGTGCTCAACAAGGTCTAGGCATCGACCACTTTTGTTCATTAATTCATTTATCTTTAGAATGAAGCCAACTTTAACTGCTTCGTCAACAAGTAGAACGTTGGGACTGAAAATCCACACGACATGAAGAACTTAAAAATAACACTTCGGTATATCATGTGAACAAAAACATCACCGGGTCATAATTTTTTCAAGATAATAAAGGTGCCTCTGTGACTGTCATTATCAATCGCTACTGAGGCATATTGACAAACTTTTTTTAGTAAAAAATGAATGAAATCGACATAAATGAGATGTAATTTTAACAGAACTGTCAAAATAAGGTTCCCTAGTCATGTCATCTCTCGTTTTGGACACAAAGAAATTGCGATTAACTTGTTTGAATTTTTTTCTGTTTTTTTTTTTTTAAACAACGTCTATGCGAACCATCCTAAAACAATCTAAGAATTTTAAACAGAAATTGAACATCAAATTTTTTGAAATCTCTCATCCCTTACTACAAATCCTATTCCGAAATTCAAATTCTTGTTGAGATATATTACTAAAATTTTAAAAAATGAACGGGAATATAACACATTAATGTTTAAAATTTGTATATACTAATTAGGAGCAAATTTTAGGCCGAAAAAGTTGAGTAAACAAAAGTTTGTTAATGATGCCATTAATTTATTTAGGCCTGATTGTTTATATTTGACAGGACGTTGATGTATGATTATTTAATAACCATTATTATTATTTTGAAATAAATCTTTTTTATTAACTGGATTTAAAAAAACTTTAGCCTAAAAACGATTCTGACATAAAAAAGAATTACCCAAAAAGTTACCAAGTATGAGGGTATACTAAGTTTGAGCTGAGAGGTGGTGTACACGTAACCAATAGTTACACGTACCAACTTTAACAAGGCGCACTAAATTTTAAACATTTTTGGCTGATTTTATGAATAAAAAACAGTATTTATTTTTTGAAAATTCCAAAGTGCATGTTAAAATATTGCGAAATGGTTAGTGCTACTAATACAGGATTTAAATTTAAAAAATATATATTTTTTCATGGAAAGAAGAGTAGTTAAACTTGATCACAAAACGTAAAAGTATCATAATTAACAGAAAGCTAGTTGTAGTTGATGTTCTGTTCAATTTTTCGGGTTTTATATAAAAAAAAAGCTTTAAAGTCAACTATCCTTAAAATTTACTATTGAAAAGAAATACTTACCTGATCTATGTGTAAAATAATTATATTGATTGTTAATATAGAAACAGCTGGTCCTTTTCCTAGACTCTCTGTTGTTTTATGAATCCTAACCAGAAGGCAAATGCAATACTTGGTAATTTCTACATTAAAACTAAATTCAGTTATTTGACTGTCAAATTTAAATATAATCTTGTTGCGATTATTCCAGAATAAATGGACCGCATCTACCACTAATAAAAATAAATAAAACCATTTGTACTGTAAAGCGTAGCAGTTCTAAATTAAAAAGCTACGAGAAATTATAGTTTCAACTATCCTAAATCACACTATTTTTTGTTTACATGGCCTACTTATCAAAAGTTATTTTTTGGTTGTCATTTCAAAGCCTACTTCGTTTTTGAGTAAACGCTTGATTAATGAATCTTGATGATCTTTAACCCATTAACGCCCAAACTTAATGATTTCAATGCTTTTTCCGATTAACAAAGGGGTTGTAAAGTATACGATAAATACTTTTTCGTCTATTTTCTATATTTCTCTATTTATTGCCGTTAAGAAAATTGTAAAAAATTGACTATTTATAGTGGTATTTTTTTTTCAATTTGCTAATTTCATCTTGAAAATGAGTTAAAGTCTTTCAAAAAAGTATGACACACCCTTCGATCATACCCTAGATTTAAACAACAATAAATTTGTTTGAAGGCTGTTTATGGTCGGTGGGGGAGATGCTTTTTTGATGTTTGACTGACATAAACATATTTACTTATCTTGTTTTTCAGTTTAATTGCTTGTCGTGACTTTTTTCGGTGTTTTTAAGTGTTAGAAATTACTATAAATGCGAAGTTTACAATTAATATTAACAGAAAGAAGATTTAAAAACTTATTTTTATCGGTAAATATTGTTAGATATTGTTTACATATCGAAAATTACAATAATAATAATTTAGGCAACCATATATTCATACTTGGTTCTCAGAATTGACGTATCGATGATACTCGTTTAAATAATGCAATTAGAAAAGGATAGCATAAAATCGGTATGTCTGTACCAAGAAAGTAAATATCTACTGTTTATCAACACTTTTTCAAATATAAATAAAAATATTATTACGTTATTTAGCGTTCAAACAACCGGGCCCTATTTCTGACGTTATGCTACTTCTACAGGGGTATGTTCGAAGGACACACGTATTTAAAACCCGTGTGGCTGGAATTATCGAAAAGAAAAACATGGCGACTATAAAATGGCACTAAGTTTCTTACCTACACATTTGATTTTTAATAGTGTATTTAAAGTTTTTGGATCTCTGATCACCAATCCAGAGATTAATGTGCAAAATTCAAGATAGCAGATCCTCAATGGCGTACTGGAAATTTTAAAAATTGTGTTCTGTGCACAGTACCTACATGTAAGAGTTTTGTGATTGCCGATCATGAATGAAAAATGTAGACTTCAGAATGGGGGAAATTTAAAAAGTTCTGTTTTTTTGGTCAGTGAGTAGGGATTTTTGAGTCCCAAATCAATAATTTGTCAGTAAATAGTTTATTTTAACTACTTAGTATTCTAGTTGTTTGAAATATTGATTTGTCAAATAGAAAAAATATTTCTTGGATGCTGAACATAAATTTGAAAGTTTAGAAATTTGGTAATGCGGCGATTCCGTAAAAAAACGAAAAAGATCTTTTTAAACAACGAAGGTAACTCCGAACATTTCTTTACATTACTTTTATGCAGAGATCCGTAATATATATTTTTTTTAATGAAATAAGAATGTGTAATGGATAATTTCAAAAATCGAAATATCAATTAATGCTCAAAATAGGATAATCAATTACTTCAATAATTGATAATTTTGAAAATCATATTATCATTTAATGAAGTAATTGATAATATGATTCCTAAAATTATCAATTAGTAAAATCATTGGTAATTTTATTCCTACAATTATCAATTAACGAATTAATTGATAATGTAATTTTTGAAATGATCATTTGATGAAGTAATTGACGGTTTTAGAAATAAAATTACCCATTACCAGAGCAACTGAAAATTTCATTTTTAAAATTCCCCATTACAAAATAATTAATTATTTATTGTGCCGAATTATGGTAATATTGGGAATTTAAGAGAATTAAATTAAAAAATAATTTTTTATTGAAACATTTTATTTTTTTTAGATAAAGTAATAAGTAACAAGTACAAAGGAAAAATTTGTTCAATGCATCATTTAATCCTACATATTTTACATCCTTCAAACATTTTTTTGAAACTAAAATAAATAATATATAATTAAAAATAAAATGGCATGGCTTCTTCCCATGATGATACGCTTTAATCTCGTCAGTAGAATTCAAAATGATCGAAAAAATTTTAATTCATTGATTTAACTCAAATATCCCAGAAAAGAAGCAAAAAAAAATGTGACGAAAAATTTTGACCACATGTCTAAGTAATATTTTTACAATAATTTGATGTTTTTTCATTCCTTTTGATTAGAATACCTTAAAACCAATGCATCTCAGTTCAAGCTAAGCTCATTCAGAATATAAGTATCCTTTTCCTACATATTTTGTTCTTCACTGAAAGTGAATGATAATTGTAAATGATCAAGCACTATAGACGAGAAACGTCATTAAATTATGTTTTAATTTAATGCAGAGAAAACTACCAATTAAAAATTCAATAATTTGGTAAATTCAGTTTCTAATTAACGTTGTAATCGGTATTCTGAAAAATGAAATTTTCAGTTACTCTGGTAATGGATAATTTTATTCCTAAAATTATTAATTACTTCATCAATTTTCAGTTTCAAAAATAAAAATGTGGATTGCTTCGGTAATTGATAATTATAGGAATAAAATTACCAATTATTTTATTAATTACTAATGTTAGGAATGACATATCCCCTTACTTAATCAATTCTTAATTTGAGGAAAAAATCTCCAATTAGTTCATTAACTGATTGATTTTAGTTTCGAAATTATTAATTGATAGAGTAACTGATAACTTCGAAATGCTGATTAATAATTTTCCAGTAACTGATTATTGGTTAATTATAATTATTTTTGCCGATAACCATTTTTGTTACGTACTCAATTTAAGGATATTGTGGGTCCATTTTCTAAATCTAATGTCGGATTTGTTATAAGCTTTTTTTAAAATTAGCAAATTAAAAAAAAAAGACTGAAAAATAAAGTTTTTTTTATAAAAATTTTTCATAAGCAATCTCGAAAATAGTCGGAAGGGCATTTTTCGTAGATTTTTACCACCCTTTTCAATCAAATCAAAAATGACGTTAAAACAATGGCAAAATATCGAATACGGGGAGAAAGAGTAATATGTTATTGGAAACTTAGAATTTAAATAGTGTAAAAAAGTTTCAAATATTCCATAAAAATAAAAAACTGATATAACTTCTGTATAAATCGGAGGTAATTTTATCGTTTAAAATACCAAATTGAATTTGAATACTTAAAAACTTTTTTTGTTTCTAGAACCAAGAGTTTGTACCTTTGCTTTTAGTCATTATACATTGAATTCTACTTACAGATTTGAATTATATAATGGACTGACAAATGGAAAAACCGAATGAAAGCCGTAAGGTTGTCTTACGACCTCCTCGGGAGTTTAATATAAAAATTCTCGGTATTCCATTAATAAAATGTTATTATGTTTCATTACGTAACTAAAACTAAATCATTTTTTGATAGATTGAAAAGAATTACGAATAATTAATCCAAACTGTATAAAACTTCAATAAAAATGCAAATTTCAGAATGCTAAGTTGTTTTAAATAAGTTAGAGAAGCCACAGCATTAAAAATAACAGGTATTACATTAGTAAAATTACACGAAGTCACGAACCATAACAATCCAAATGGACTTAAAATTTAAATACATAATGAATCACACTGTTAATGGATATTGCGATATATTTTATCTGTAAAAGATACCTTTAAAAATTAGTCCGTGATCATAAAAATTTATGATACTATAATTTATTATTATATTTAATATAATTATATAAGTTATTATATAGCTGAATGCACTGATTACACTGGACAACAGCCATAATGTACCTAAAATAAAATCGACGAGATCTTGCCATTTTTGGTGTGCTAAAACCGAAAGTAAACTTATCTTTTTAATATCAGACTCCTGTACAAAAATTATAAACAAAGTCAAGTCTTTGTGTTTCGTTAAATTTTCCTCTGTATGAATCTCGAAAGTTTAGATTTAACAATTAAGGCAGGTGCGGATACAAGGGGGCAACGCCCCCACCAACATCTTTGAATTCGGAAAAGCAGACTCGCCCCTGCCTACTGCATCAGAAAGGTGAATGGCGCTGTCATACTGTGCGATCGCCTCTCCCCCAAGAGCTTCGAATTCAGAAAAATAGACTCCTCCCTGCCTGCTGCATTAGAAACGTGAATGTAGCTGGCACTCCCCCCCATCCACAACTCACTCTCGCTTGCCATACTGTACTCTTGAGATATCGCCGCGGCTGGATCCGCCCTTGTTTTAAGTACCTCTTTTTGATACATAAACTTCTCTCCTATAGAGAAGAATCACGGCTTTGGTCAAGTTGAAAATCATGGATCTTGGATTTAAACCGTGTCAATTTGGGATTATTATCCGACGTTTCGCCTACGATTGCACAAAGTATCTTCAGGGATCTTTACTCCACGTTCTAATCTCGTGGAGTAAGGATATATTTCATTAAAGATCGTTAAGAGTCGTGTAATATAATACAAATAAAACGGTATAATTTAACTATCGTAATTCTGAGATCGGACTCCTCTATTCCTCCTGCTGAATAGACGGCAAGGTCATCAGGCACAAATCATCAATCGAAAAGTCGTAATCAGGCAATCTTAACAAATTCTCCCGAGAGAACTGGAAGTATATGGTAAAAAATAGAAATAGAAATGGAGACGGAACCTGGAAACAAATCGCTGAGATGTTGTGTGGGGTTGCTTCAGAATCAAGTGGCTTCTTCAAATTGTATAATCCCAAAGCACGTAGGTGCGGCTAGCCAATCTCCAACAAAATGACCAATCCCATTGGCTACACATCCTCTACGGATTGACTTATTATACTCCTGTTAACTAGGACACTATTTGTTTTCAAGAAAGCTATCAGTAAATGATTAAATCACCCACCTTTGAAGATCCAGCTTGCAGGCTCGCTGCTTCCGAAAAGTTTCAGCAAGAATAAAAAATGCCATGATTTTAGTATATACGAGATCTGTTCAAAAAGTATAGCGAATTTTGTGTCTTTTCAAAAATTATTTATTTATTCATGAATACCTATTTTATCCCCTTCGAAGTAATCCCCATTAGATATTATGCACTTGTGTCAACGTTTTTTCAAATCCTCGAAGTACTTCAAAAAATCATTCTTTGTGATCTTGTTCAGCTCCTCTTTCGATGTCGTCTTTATCTCGTCAATCGTAGCGTAACGTCGTCCTTTCATGGGCCTCTTCAGTTTCGGGAACACAGGGGGCCAGGTCTGAAGAATACGGTGGCTGCGGCATCATTAGTGTGTTGTTTTTGGCCAAAAATTCGCGCACAAGCAACGATGTGTGCGCAGGGGCGTTATCATGGTGCAAAAGCCAATTTTTGTTCCTCCACAAAACCGGGCATTTCTGGTGGATTGCTTCGCGCAAATTGCACATAACTTGCAGGTAATATTCCTTATTGACCATTCTACCCTCTGGCAAGAACTCATGATGCACCTCGCCTGTAATCAAAACCTTCACATTCGACCGAATTTGGCGCGCTTTTTTCATATCTTCTCGACTCTCTGAGAAAAAATCTAAAATCGAATATACGCGGAAATTCAAAATTCGCGATACTTTTTGAACAGACCTCGTATGGTTTTAGGATACTTTACTGTACAGGTTGTCCTGAATTTGATAAAGCTGCTGTGTACTGGACAGGGTGTGCCGATTTGGATTATTTTGGGAGTACCTGGTATGCATACTTACTGGTCACTCAGGTGATAGGGGGGTTCTTGATGATCTTAAATTAATTTCTTCCTACTCAATATGCAGAATAAAATATGTGGGACTAAAAAATGTACGTGTCTAAAGTTCTTTCAATTCCCGTATTGGGGGCTTTTGGAGGCCTAGGTTACGAATCTAAAATTAATTTCTTAAAATTGAAGATAGCGAATTTACTATGGCAGACTAAATATTTGTTTAGTAAGTTTCATTTTAAACTAGTATTTGGGGAATTCTCCGAATCAAATTGTTTTTTGTTGTTCAATTTAGTGTGGTCCACAACTTTAGATAAAATTGGTACTTATTCCGACCTTTGATGAAATTTTTTATTAAAAAACTGCTGAAAACTGATCTATGACATCCCGTCATAATCTAGTAAATGCATTTTTTATAACAAAATATGTAGTACTAACAAAATATTAATTAATATAATAATATTTATTCACCAATAAAACAATACAAAAATACCTGAAGGCATATTAGTTAGCAGTAAATAGAGTAACCAAAAAAACGCTTGTTACGGTTACTAATAAAATTTAAAATTACAACTATACATATATTAATTCAATTTAAATACAATTTGACCATTTGCTGTTGCACTAATAAGCAAATAAAATTATATATGCGAGTTGTAAGTGAAATTTGTCTTGAACGAAAGTAAAAAGCACTAAAGATGGCGAGTGGGAGCTATCAGAAGAAAGAAGGGAGTTAACACCACAGTCACTTTCTTTGAACTGTCTTCACAAAACAAAATTTGGGTCAAACGTTAAGAAGGTTTAGTTTTTAGTGATTCTTCGTAACCGTGGATGTGGTACTAATTTAGGATTTAAAGTGTTATGCATTTTAAGATGCAGTTATGGATTACTTTTATCGGTACGTCTTATTTAACATCCCATTTATATATTTAAAATGTTTAATACCAATTCCCAAAACCACGATCAATTTTATTAATATAAAAAAAATTTAACAAAATTAAGTAACTTTAGATCAATAAGAAAATAGTTCATATTTATTTTACGACTAATTTAAATTGAATATTATTAGTATGACTTACAACTTTTCAATAAAGAACGCATAATTTTAAAAAATCGTTATGTTCGTTAAAATTCAAAAGCTACAGTTCCCATTTGATAAGATATTGTTTTTGTGGCCTTTATCCTATCTTGGAGTTTATCATCTCTAAATTATCTCGACGCATTTTCTCCATGTAGGTTCTAGTGGCACCAAATTCGTTTCTCCAAACATATTTTATTTTGACCAAAAATAGTTTAATCAACAGAAAAACGGGTTTTTAAAAATATATTGCAGCTTAAAAAAAATCACAATTTAATAACAGAAGCTAAAAAAACATAAAAAATACTTCTAACATAAAATAAACTCATCATTTCGAGAAGAATAATCGCGAATAAATTATCTTTTTAGATACTTTGTATATTTTTGATTAGCTTTATTCTCATATATGGTAATCACTTAACAATTAAGTCTTGTACTAGAACTCTGCAATTTGGTATGTATTTATTTTCTTTCGGAAAATCAGCTTGAAATTTCAAGCATTAACTAAACCAAAGACAAATAATTTTTACTTAAAATAGAAACTACACATGGAATGGGATTAGTTAACGATTAAAAATATGCTATTTTTCAGTATAATCTCACTTGAGTTCAATATACTTTTTCTAACTCTAATTCTTGTATGACGTTCTTGAAGTAATTTTCTGGAAGACCTTCAAAATACCCCTGTACGACTGTAACTGTTCATTCGATGAAAAACGCTTTCTGCGTAGAAATCTTTTGAGGTGTGAGAACAGATAGAAATTAGAAGGAGCTAAATCTGATGAATAGGGTGTGTGGGGTGAATCCGTACTATAAGAGAAGGAGGAAACATTCCAGCAACAATATATGTTTTCTGATATCAACACCGTCTACGTGGTAGTTGAGAAAATTTTTAAATCTCCTAGTATTAATAGATACAAATCTACAGGACGATCAAAAATACCTATTTCTTTTTCATTTCCATGCCAGAAATTTTATCATATGAGAGTTTCCCCGCGTATTTCGTAGTCCGCTTTTCTAACTAACAATCCAAAAATATTTTTGGAGATCATTTTATTAAAACTTACTTTTTCAAGTTGATTTTTTTTTGTGGCACATATAAAACAAAATAATTTATTTGTTTCATCATATAATTAAGCAGTAACAGTTCTGATTATTTTACTTTAAGTATTTATTTTAAAAAGAGTTCACTTTAAGAGCTCCTTAAAAAACTAACTTTGTTTGTAGTCATAGCGGCTAATAAAACGACTTTTAGTAATAAAACGTAAACGGACACTGGCGTAGAGATATAAATATTATGTAAATACTCCGGTAAAAGCACAATATATAACGAAAATTAAGTTTAAAATGAAATAACTTTTTAGAACCGCCAAGTTCAAAGAAAACAAACACGAACGCTGAAATAAAAAATTAATGTCACTTCTTACCCCATAATAAGTGTGTTCTTTATTAGAATTATTTAATAGCATTCCAGCCATTTAGTGCCTGATACAAATTTTGTCATAACATCCCGGAGAAAATATAAATACATAGTTGGATCTTACTCGCTCACATTTAAGCCCTGTTAGATCTTCGTCTTTCCACTGTACCGTATCAATAAATGGCAGAATTCTATGTTTCTGATCGTCCTGTTGCTGGACGTTCAAGTTGTTAATATGTTATATTCTGGTCTAAAAGCACGGATTTTAGGCATTTTTTTCAAGTTCTTACTGATAAAAAAATATACACACACAAAAAAAAATCGATTTTTTCAAAATTCTAGACAAGTATTCAAAAAAGTTTAAAGTAAAAATAATAATAAAATATATTCGTAGTAAAAATTAAGTAGTACCGAATTTATCATAAGTATTTTAAATCTGACAGACAGATAACTAAAACAAGGAGCATAACAAATAAAATTTAATTTTAAATTGACGCAAAAATTTCGGAATATATTACTTTGATAAAAATTTTACATATCAAAAAGTAACAAAATAAATTAATACTCATTTCTAATAAAGAATTTAGTGAAAAGAGTATATAATATTACAATTCAATTTATTTCGTAGAGAAACAAACCGCAAAAAATAAAGAAATTGTAATTTTATCCTAGATTAAGTATTTTTATAACCATAAATCAATGGAAAAAGTTTTAAATAAATTACATCGTACTTTTACATTGAAATTTTTTATATTCATGTTTTTGACATTATTTTATGGACAAAAACGTGAATATTACATTTCGCTTAAAAAATATCACTGACAGATTATGATTTATTTAAATATATTAGAACTGTTTTTATACAGGGTGGATCGTTTTAGATGTTTTTAAATCTGCGAAACCATAAAAGATTTTGAAAATCTGATAATGTAGTCCCGAACTATTTTTTTGGGAAAATTATAATGGACAACAAATTACGGCTATCGTCTTATAATATAGTTGTCAACGCAACCACGATAAAACTAATATGACATTCTTGGGGTACTTTTTTCTGTAAAATCCAGTGGCGTGGCCAGATTTTTAATTTTTGTTTTAATTATGGAGATTATCATGTTTTAATTTGGTAAATGGAACACCCTGTATTTTTTTAAATCATTTTCTTTTACATTTTGCATTTTTTTTAAGAATATATTATATTTTGAATATAAATTGACAACAAATAGGCTAAAAAAATATTATTTATTTTTTTATTAAGCTCACAGACTAGCTCATAAGAGCTGGCGACTCAGAGGAGCCAAATTATGCATGTTAACACATTTTAAAAGACCAACAAGTTGTTAAAATAAATAAATAGAAAACACACTTAAGCAAAACACAAAAAGGCAAGGATATCAATACAAAACTAAATTAACAACATTTAATGTTCAAACTGTTGTCCATTGTTATCTACAGTTGGCAACAACTGTCTTTGCACGCATCTGCCCACATCGTTATGGATATGAATATTAATAATGTTTCGCATAGCCGCCACAAAATTTTCTTGTAATTCTTCTAGAGTTCTATTTCTATTTAGATAGATTTTGTTTTTCATATACCCCCAAAAAAAGAAATCTAAGGGGGTAAGATCAGGTGACCTAGGTGTCCACCCGACTGGTCCATTGCTTGCTAACCATTTCTGTGCAAAATTAGCCTTAAGGTATTCGACAACAATTGCCGCGTAATAAGCCCATCGTATTGAAAATACAATCTGTTACTTTCCATAACTGGGACGACGTGTCTTACCAAAATGTCTAGGTAGGCTTGAGCATTTAAATTCCCTTCTATATCTCGTAGGCCATTATTCTATAACCCAATAAAGCAATCCACACATTAAACCCAAATCGTCCATGTGTTACTTCATCCTCTTTACCTTCTTGTTCATACGTCTTTGGTAGTGGCTTTTTAAAGGATCCAAAATTGATTAAGTTTCCCTTAAGTCATCATTATCACTGAGGGTCGCTTAGGGTCGCATCTTTAATAAGATCTTCGATTGAACGGACCTCATAGTTGCAACATTGTCATCTATGGAAGAATATACATGAAAATTTTGCAGTATCGCGAGTTCAGTTTCTTCCAACACGATATTATCTTTGTTATGTCAGAAACTCGCTACTTCAATGATTAGTATCCCATCATATGCACATTCAGGGGCCTCTTGTAAATAAGATCGTCTATTTTCTTCATATAGCGATGTATCAGTCATGTTCTATAACCTTGTTTGAGGACTTTTAAAATGCTCCGAGTCATCGGTTGCAACTTGCACATCGCATTTGGAGGTAAGAAAACAAGCTTGATATTCCTTAGCTTAACATCTTTGAGATTAGCAGGGCAGTTATCAATGAACATTATTATCCGTTGTCGCAATTAGCAATGCCACTGGTGGTAGGGACATGTAGCTAGCGATCTATTTTCGACCAACGTAGTAAATGTATGGATGTTTCGTCCCGATACCGGTGGTGGTCTCATCAGTGGGATCCACCGGTATCTTTCCCAGACATTCTTGTACTTTCCACAAACTTGTACCTCTATTTAAGTCCAGTTTTGCCGGAAAGCGGTGGTGAGATGTTATGTTCCACAACATGCCCCCCTAAGGCATTTGCTTTCCGGCTTAAACTCTTGAACAGTCCAAGCCGTTAGAAAGCATAGGCCTGAAAAGAAAGTGGAACGGACATCCTCGGTGGTCTTCCAATGGTCGGGTCAGGCTTAGTCAAAGCCAACGGCGGTTGAGACCCTCGTTTGCCGCGGTCCCTGCTCGGGCGCCATGTCGCAATTAGCAATGCCCCTGGTGGTAGGGACATGTAGCTAGCGATCTATTTTCGACCAACGTAATAAATGTATGGATGTTTCGTCCCGATACCGGTGGTGGACTCATCAGTGGGATCCACCGGTATCTTTCCCAGACATTCTTGTACTTTCCACAAACTTGGACCTCTATTTAAGTCCAGTTTTGCCGGAAAGCGGTGGTAAGATGTTATGTTCCACAACACCGTCTATATTTCATCTGGAAGTGATCTTCTAAAGGTTTTAACCAGTCGTTGGCCGCTGCCGTGTGAGATAGCACGTATGCGGTGGTTAGAACAGCGGGTGGCAGATGGCGTATTAGCGGAAATTCGAATCATATTAGCGTAACAAATTGTAAGAAAACATTCCTTAAGTTACAAGGATCGACATAAAATGACATATTATGCGGAAAATGGTATTAAGCGGATTTTATTGTACCTAATAAACTTGCAAAAGCTAATTAACTGCAAACTAGAAATTGCCGGTAGAGTAATTGAGCGTTGCATAACTTTCAAATATTTTGCGATCGATTTTTGATGTTGCGAAGACATTGCAAACAAAGTTAAGCGACAAGTACTGAAAACATATGAGAAAATCAGCGAAAATCAGAATTTATAAGGCTGCAATCAGACCAATCATCACATATATGTACCACAATGCAATGCGTGTCCGTGAAAAAAGCTTGAAAATTCGGTTTATTTTTAACTGAAATTTTACTTAAATGAAACTTCAGTTCAATAAATAATTCACAATCATTTTACTTATCAATCTCTTTAAAATTTTTCAGATATTTAAACAATAGAAAAATTGATTTTACAATAGATGATGACTCATTAAAAGAAACTTAAATTTTATTGTTCTAAGCAAAAGTTAAAAATGAAGATTTCATTCATTCTGCTTTGTCCACCCACAAGAAAAATAGTTTTGCAACAAGTCCATTTTAAATACGATAAAAAATGTTTTTTGTAGATAGAAAGCGTTGTCTTAATGTAAATAATTCTATTTGATATTCATTTCGTTATTTGCGAATACAAAAAATTTTAAAAAGTTTTAATTAGGTTTACATAAAGTAGAATAATTCTTAATTAGCATTAAGCGTGTGCAGCTAAGTAATTAAACTTTGAGAATAATATAATTGTACGATCTTATGAGTTGTTTAATAAAAATTTAATTTGTGAAGTTTACGAAATAATATGGCTGACAAAAAATTAATTTTGTCCTATTTTTTCCAAAATTGGTATGGAGATTTTGTACAAAATTAGTATAGAGGAGTTTTTGAACGTGTAAATTACTAGTGTAAATTTTAGTTTATTTGTTATATCTTGTATGAAAAATGCACTTTTTTTTGTTAATTTTGCGGGCTTGAACACAAAAATAACAATTCAGTTCAGGGGCGGATCCAGCCTCTCTCTTTGGGGGGGGGGGGGGCGGTGATATCACAAAGGTACAGTTTGGCAAGAAAAACAAGTTGTCAACGGGGGAGGGGGGTGGGGGTGCAAGCAGCATACTCATTCCTAATATAAAAGGCAGAATCGGTTCTATTTTCCTGAACTCAAAGCTTTTGGGAGGGGGGGGGGCGATCGCAAGCATACAGACTCCTATACTCTATTCAAGAACTAGAGAGAGTAATAAAACTGTTACCGAAACCTCTAACGTACCTGCTCCAGTACCGCAGGTAACTGCCGTAAATCTAATTATATTTCATTATATTTAAATATATTTTATAAATTTACTGCAATATAGAATTTCTGATAGTTTAGTTTCTGTCAGTGAGCAAAGAACAACTTACAGTTTTTTCTCAGTGATTTATCTTGTTTGCGCTTGTTTTAATATATTATTTTAGATTAGTGAGATACCCAAAAGATATGGCTTCCACCTCTATATTTATTCCAAAATCGTTAAACCAGGGTATTTTTTCCTCAACGAAAAACTTATTACGATGAAGGTTTATGATGCCTTAAGATATCAATATCTAGATAATAATGTTAAAAGCTCTGTTGAGATATGTTCCAACATGACAGAAGTTGGAAAAAACGACTGGAATTCTTAGTACTCCCAAGCCACATTCGATCACAGGTAAACGAAAAACCTCGTTGGAAGAAGAGATGAAAACTGCAATTAAAGGAGTTGTATATACATTTTATTATGAGAAGCAGATCCCAACCATCTACAAAATTCTAAATAAAATCATTCAAGATCGCGATTTACCTGAAATTAAAAGAACTGATCAGCTCACAGAACTTAATTTTTGCTGGGAAAAACCAGATAGAAAATCTGTTCTTATAAATCGTCCGTTGGAGACGTAAATATCTCTCTCAAGTAAAAGGTAGAGTTGCTAGAAATAACACAGTTAATAAAATTAGTAATTTACCTAAACTTTTGAAAGATTTTGTTGAATAAAGTTACTGCGGAAAATTGGGAAAAATCCATACAATAAAAGAATAAAACAAATGTGAAAACTCGATCTCATAATCGGTGAGATAGAGGAACCAATTATAATTAATTTTAGCGAAGATAGTTTCACTGACTTTGATTAGGAATTAGATACGTAATGTTTACTAGTGTAAACACAATTTATTATTTAAATTTTTGTTTTTGTTGTTATTGTTTAATGTTGTTTATATGTTTTTTATTTTTTATATATTTTTATTTTAGTGTGTCCTACTCTTTAATTTTATATATATTTAATTCTAATTAGCCGTAAGTTTTTTATTATTTTATTATTGTGTTTGTGTCTTTTTCTTAAGCGTGTAGAATTAACATGTTTATCTTATTTTTTTGGGGCTATCGTATTTCCATATATAAAAGTAAATTAAATTAAGATATCAGTACAATAGAAATAAAAATAAGTAGGTCTAATTTTGATTTCAACATAAAAAAAAGTAATTACATTTGAATCCCTTTTTAGTGTTTAATTGTAATTCTGCAGATGGTTTAAAAAATAAATAAACTGAAACGGCAAATACTTAAAAATGTTTTTAATTAATAATAAAATGACCGTAGCCCCAAACATATTTTATTATTATATGGACGACTTTATTTTTTTATATATGTTTAACTTTTTGTATTTTTGACAATGGATATTTTGTAAGTATTTAAATTATAACTTAGAATTTTTTGAGAGAATAACCCTACGTTTTAGTCTATTATTATAGACCGGTATTTTTGATTATAAAATGTCTAACCCATTTCTATGAAAAATATATGTGTCTAACAAATTTTGCTAAAAACACCGGACTAAAGAACACAGGTAGTTTGCGAAGAGAAAAAGGGTAAAAAATGTTTTATTACTCTCTCTAGTTCTTGAATAAACTATAGTATAAGAGAAAAAATCGGGTCCATTTTCCAAAACTCAAAGCTCTTGGGGGGGGGGGGGCGATCGCCCCCCCCCCTTGGATCCGCGCCTGATTCAGTTGCAGTTTTCAAGAACAAGTTTTTTTTTATTTCATTTTTAACAAAATAATAAAAAGACATACTTTTACACTTGTAGAGACATTAAATATCCTGTCCTTTTGCTTTTCTTTTGTCAATTGTTTCTGGAGCATCTAGTAAGAGTTGAACAGTAGTCGGCAAGCATGGAAGCATTCCACTTTCCCTGGTACCTTTTCTCCATTGTTGATTTATCCTCATGGAAGCGTTCGCCGTGCTCATCACTTATAGCTCTGCAGTTGTCACGAAAAAAGTACAGATGTGAGTGTAGAAAATGGATCTTTAGAATCATATTGCTACCTATTTTTTTATACGATGATAACATATTTTCAACAAGAGTGACGTAATTATAAGCAATTTTATTTCCAAAGAAATTATTGACCATGGGGCGAAAGTCATTCCAAGCATTTTTTTTTCAATATCTGATAGAGTACTTTTAAAATGTTTGTCTTTCAGAATATTTCGAATCTGCGGCCCAACAAAAATACCTTTTTTAATTTTTACTTCACTTAGACTTGAAAATTTCTGACGCAGGTACTGAAAAGCTGGCCCATCTGTATTCAGTGCCTTAACAGAGGGCCAATTTGATATTCAGTGGTGGCAACAATATATTTTTGAGGTCTACCAATGGCATATGTTGTACATTCTTTTCACCTAGCTCTAATGACTGTCGAACGGATCAGTCTTTTCTCTTGTAACGAAATGCCTTTGCCCGACTGTCAAGTTCACATAAAAAACAGCAAAACTTGGTGTAGCCTAGTTGTAACCCAAATAAAAAAGTCGCCACAGATCTGCCATTGGTGCTCATCATATTTTACCTATTTTACAAGTAATAGGTACTTCATATTGTCGTATGCTTCTCTCATGTGAACTGCATATCCAACAGGAATAGACAGTAAAATAGTTCTTATATACAATAGTACTTCTTTTAGTTAGTTAGTTAGTTAGTTTAAAGGTTAAAGGCGCATCAGTAACTCAGACCATTTAGCGCCTACTGTAGAAATTGTTGGGATCAGTTAAACATTATTATAAAGATCAGTATGCCTTAAGAAACACAATAAGCGTTTGGCTTTAGCAAGATCAAAAGACATAACTGTCACAAAGTCATTTGGAGTTAGATACCTCTCTCTAGCGTTTCTGTATGAGGGACAGTCATAAATTATGTGTTTTATAGACAAAGGGGAAAGACAAGATGGACACTGAGGGGAGTCCTCGTTTTTAAGGAGAAAGGAATGAGTCATTCTGCAATGTCCTATGGCGATTCTCTTCCAAACAACATTTTCCCTTCTGGACAGTTGGGGGAAGTGATATGTCTCTGAGAAATTTCTCTTGATGTGGAAGAGTTTATTGGGGTTTTCTAGAGATTCCCAGCGAGCCTGCGCAATGTTGCGAATAGTGTTATCAATGTATCTATTGAATTCTTTGGGGTTGAGTAAAGAGAAGAAAGGGGTGCCCTCAAGGATTGCAGATTTTGCTTGAGTGTCGGCCAATTCATTCCCCTCTATGCCGATGTGGCTTGGGGCCCACATGAAAGCTATGTACAGATTACGTTGGGATCCCATTTTGAGGAGGTCAAGAATTTGATTCATGAGAGGGTGGGATGTGTTAAAGGCTTGGATTGATCTCAGGCAGTTGAGGGAATCAGAGATGATTAAATGATTGGGGGTGGAGGAGTGCTTAATTATCTCTCTAATGCATTGCTTGATAGCAAACAACTCAGCTGAAAAAATGGATGAAAGGGGATTTAACTTTGTTTTGTTACATGAAAAGCTGGTTACGGCAGCTGAGCCTACCCCTTGATCCGATTTGGAACCGTCGGTAAATGATAGTTTGAAATGTTTGAACCAAGAGTTAATTAGGCTAAGGAAGTGTTGATTGATGATGGAAGGTAAAGTATTGCTCTTATCATACTGCAGAAGATCAAAATTTATTTCAAAATGGGGATAATCCCAGGGGGGGAAGATCTGAGGGAGGATGGGGGTAGTATTGGGAATGGATATGTTATGAGAGGCTATAAACGCAGAAGCTCTGTCGTTGGCACCCAATATGATATTTGAGACGACCGGGAAATCAGAAGGGTTAAGGATTTTATCATAATCTAAAATAAATGGTCTAGATTTGACAGATATGACGTATTTTATGAGAAGAAAAGAACGTCGGAGATACAGAGGAGGAGTGTTAGTAATGCACTGAAGACTTACTATTGGGGAGGTGCGAAAAGCACCAGTCGATAATCGTAGGGCTTGGTTCTGGATAGGGTCAAGGGAAGAGATATACGAGGGTCTAGCCGAGTCATAAGCAATGCACCCATAATCCAGCTTGGGGAGAATGATGGAATTGTATATTTTGAGGAGCGTGTGGAAGTCTGAGCCCCAGGTGGTATGTGAGAGAAATTTTAATAAATTGAGATCCTTAAAGCATCGAGCCTTAAGGGAGGCAAAGTACGGACGCCAGTTAAGCTTATCGTCAAATATTAGGCCAAGAAGCTCAAGTTGGCTGTCCATAGGGAGATGTCTACGGTTTAGTGAGATAGAATTTAGTTTTAAGCAGTTTCTCTTTTTACAAAAGTGGGTGACCGTTGATTTAGACTGGCTAAAAGTAAAACCTGTCTTCATTGCCCATGATTGCAGTTTCTGAATGCATAGCTGAAGTTGTCTTTCACAGGTGATAGAAGATTGTGAGGCAATGTATATAAGTAAGTCATCAGCGTAGAGTCTAGCCGTGATGGAGGGGGGAATATAGTCATTGATGGAATTCATAGATAGAAGGAAAAGGGTGCAGCTAAGCACTGAGCCAGTACTTCTTTTAAACTCAATGTTGAACTGTCTATAAACAATCTCCATTCCTCTGGCTTGTAGTTCATATTTAAAGCCGCCAATAAACCACTAATGTCATTACAAGAAACCAAGTTCTTTTCCATGTTAAAAAATGGTTCTAGGCCTTTATGGCGTTTATAAAAAACACATACTGAAACATAGTCTTCTAATAAGTTCCACTGCTGCAATCTTGATCCTAGTAACTCTGCTTTACTTTTTCGTTCTAAGTTCTAAGTTTCTCACAAGAGCCGTTAATTCTGATTGGGATATTTTGTACGGTTGGTGGTATAACGTGCTGAATCTGAAATCAGGATCTCTTGACGTTGACGGCATATCTGCTTCTTAAGATATCGTTGAATCGTTATTATCTGATTCGTAAGTGAATGTTCTGGGGGTTCTGGAATAGGAAGTTCATCACTAAGAGTCACAGGTCTCATGGCAGGTGGTATATTACTGCCCTCGATTCAAGAGTTTTAAGCTCAGGTGCATGAAACCCTGAGTAACTCCGAGCAAATCTGAATAAAGCGGTTAAACTGTTAATTTGAACGCTAAATAACCTCCAAATTATTTTTTTTTTTGAATTTGTGTTTTTAATATGCATAGCAAAACATATTGAGGACAAACAGGTAAAAATATTATTTTATTACTTATTAGTTTTGAGTTTTGTCTGGTGTCATGGCATTTTTGGCAATAAATATTTCGCAATTCGTTAAAAAACCATGAACGTAAGTCCGATATCTTGTGAAATAATCGTATTTTTGTGTCTCCATTTCATGTATAAAATGTTTTTTACCCAAAAATAGCATCTAAAAATGATAACTGATAGCTGCTAGGGCTTTATACACCAAATATTTTTATTGGTGCTAGAGGGGTAAGGGAAAAGCAGATCTGACAAGCGCCGAGGCATAACGCACTACTTGAATAAAGCAAGCGCTTCGTGCACCTGTACAGCTCGGAGCTGTTCATGCTAATGAATCGAGGGCAGTATATTTGGATAGTTGATAACTGACTTTTTCTTCTTAGATATACCTAGCCTATCTCCCTTATTTAAGCCCTGGAGGGTTGGGAATTTAGGGCTATTCTTTTGAGTCATTATCACTTTCACTTCTATCACTTGAAGTAATCATGATCACTTCAGCCCAATGAGAAGTAAATGCATATTGAAAAGAACATGAAGTTATCAGTTTCACTTTGTTCACTTAGATCAATTGATAATTACTCAAAAGAATATAGCCTTTGTATATGAAGGGTCATCCCTGGAAATCCCCCATACGGTGTTGCCAAGTTGTACAAAATTTCCTTAACTTGGGGAAAATGTAGATTCGGTAACATCGCATCCCTCTATTGTTCTAACAATTCCAACATACCACGTGCATTCTTGCGGCTACATTGTTAATATATAGGAAGACATGACTCCACGTATCCCTAAAACTTGAACTAATATTAAAAAAATAAGTTTAGTTTCGGTTTTAGCACGCCAAAAATGGTAAAATATAGCCGAACTAATACCGCTGACTAAAAATTAAACATCTCTCGGTTTTGTTCATCTACGGGGGGGTTCCTAAATGTGTAAATGCCGAATTTAAAATTGTTTTTTAAAAAAATCAATATGACAGATGCAATATGAAGGTATAAAAATTATGTACTTCCAGATTATGTCCAAAATTGGTGCTGGTGGGTTTTCGAAGGTTTAAAATTATTATTTGAAATTAAATATAGCGGATCCAATATGGTAGGCTGAAAATAATACATTATTTACTTATTTCAAAATTAGTATTAGGGGGTTTTTGGAATCGTAGGTAACGAATTTGAAGTTAATTTTTTTACACTGCATGCCAGATACAATATGGAGGACTAAAAATTTTGGATTTTCCAATTTATTCCCAATTGGGACGTATATTACGGATCTTAAATCAGTTTAAACTTGGGACACTTTTGGGGCCTCGATTACAAATCTAAAATTAATTTCTTAAAATCCAAGATAGTGGATTTATTATAGCTGATTAAATATTTGTTTAGTACAATTTCATTCGAAACTGGTATCAGGAGCATTCTCAAAATCAGAGTATTTTTTTATTGTGTTAAAAATACTTTTTTACTACCTTAGAAACTCAACTCAATTCAAAACTAACCATAGAAAAATAAAATTTTAAGAAAAAAATTGAACCGATGTTTAAAAAGGCTAAAAAGTGAAAAATGTTATAATTTTTTATATGAAATGGAAATTTCAACTAAACGAGACATCTACAAGCAATTACAAATAAAGTATTTCTCATCAATTTTATGTGAATCACATTTTATCAGATATTAATTCAGCCCGGACTCCACAAATTTAAATTTCATATAAAAATTTATAACATTTTTCACTTTTTAGCCCTTTTTAGACGTCGGTTCAATTTTTTTTTTAAATTTGTTATACTATTATTTTACTAGCGATCTTCCACGCAACATTTGTATTTATAGCTGGTTTTTACTTATTTTTCTCTATGCCGCTTATACTTTAATGAAACAATTTACCTCTTTAAATTTGGAACAACAAAGACACGTAGTTATTTATTTTACCAGGGAATTTACTTACCAACTATTAAAATTCTAATTTTGGCGAATTTAGTGGCATCTGAATATTCTTTCTTCTGTCCTCATTCCTACTAATGTAAAATATAATGTATTTATTTGCCATATTTCACCCTCTCTTTCTTAGAATTAAAAGCATGGCTATCCTTCAAGAAAATTATTTACTCTTTTTCCACCCTCACTAGGATTGGATTTCGAATAATACAACCACGTTGTTGTCTTTTTATGTGCTGTCCAATCTCTGATAAGAAACTTGGAAAGAAAAATTTTCTTCTTGTAGAAATTAATATATATATATATATATATATATATATATATATATATATATATATATGTATGCGGATTTCACGGATTCCTCCACATATATACGCCACCCGGCGGGAGGTCGGAGAAGCCGCGTTCAGTATTTGCATGCTTCCTTCCGATCTGTCCTTTGCACAGCCAGGTGCATGTCGGTACCCTGATGAGTCTAATAGAGACGAAACATGTACCTCTGCCGTATCACTGTGGCGGGGAGGGTAAGTTTTTACTTTCTTCTCGGTATGGGGGTACAGGAAGGTCATCATCTCGATGGTGGTGGAATAGGATAAATTGCGATTTATAACAATTTGTTCTAACTGTGCAACCTCTAACACAGAAAGGATATGATGGATTGCATTTACAGCACCTGGGACAGATGGAATACCTAACGAACTATTAAAATATGGTGGCCCGGAACTTGTAACAAAACTTACCACTTTATTTAACAAAATCCTGAGTACAGCGAAAATTCCAAACGACTGGCACACGAGCATAACAATTCCTATATTAAAAAAGGGACAAAAGACATTGCCCGAAAATTACAGAGGAATAACTCTACTGTGCACAACTATGAAACTGTTCACAGGAATAATAAAAGAGAAGCTAGAAAAGCTAATAGTTAATAGGGAAGAGCAACAAGGGTTCAGAAAAGGCAGATCGACTACGGACGCAATATTTGTCATGAAACAAATTAAAGAAAAGGCCATAGAATATAACACACCAGCATTCGTCTGTTTCGTCGACCTCACTAAAGCATTCGACAAAGTCCAACTAGGCGACGTCATTCGAATGCTTATTGATAAACAAATACCCGCCAATATAGTAAAGACAATTTGCAATCTGAACACTGCCAATACAACACAAATTAAAACAGAACAACACACCTCAGGTAGCATACCAACGCCCGGAGGAATCAGACAGGGAGATAGTCTCAGCCCTTTCCTGTTTAACCTCACTATGGATAAAATCATAGAAGAAGTGGCAACATTAAACATCGGGTACAGAATAAATAACACACGTATCAGCTTGGTGGGCTATGCCGATGATACCGCAATCCTCGCAGAAACCGAAGACGATCTGCAGAGACAGCTCTTTAAATTATACCAAGTGGGACAACGACTTAATATGAATATCTCCATCGAAAAAACGAAAAGTATGACCATCAGTAAGGAACTCATTAGATGCAAACTAGTAATCCAGGACAGACCCATAGAGCAAGTGATGCAGTTCAAGTACCTTGGCGTAAATATATCCAGCAGTCATGAACCTATAAAGGACTTAAAATGCCAAGTCAACAAAGCCGCAGCAACCACAGGATATCTAAGAGAATTTGTATGGAAGAATCAATATATGCGAATGGACAGCAAAATTAAGATCTATAAAACATGCATAAGACCCATAATGACATATGGAATAGAAACGAGAGAAGACACTAGTAAAACGAAAAGTATACTACGGGTGGCTGAAATGAGGGTAATGAGGATGATAGTCGGTAAAACCAGAAGAGATCGTGTAAGAAATATAGACGTCAGAGAACAATGCGAGATACAGGATATAGTAAGATGGGGAAGACAAAGAAGACGGGAATGGTATCACCACGTAAAAAGGATGTCCGAACACAGACTACCCCGCATAGTACTAGAGGGAAAACCAGCAGGAAACCGACCACCAGGAAGACCACCGAAAAGATGGAGAGATAGCTGGCAGTCCACATCACAGGAAATGATAGGGAGGCACGACCGGAATTAACAGATCAACAGATCTCATACAAGTAGAAGAAGAAGAAGAAGCATTTACTGTTCGCATTTTACTTCATATATATATATATATATATATATATATATATATATATATATATATACACACATATATATATATATATATATATATATATATATATATATATATATATATATATATATATTTGTATCGAAAAATAGTTCGTTTTTATGATTTACTTTGTAACATTAGAAACGACAGTAATGCACTCACTCGCCATGCACAAATATATTGCATTTTATTAATTGATACATCATTATATATTTTATATCCAACAGGACTTCAAAAAATTATACTTACTTTAAAGACAGTTCAACAAAAATGGTTACATTATATAATTGCCTTCCTATTTTTTATTTAAATTTGAGATATTAAAAATACTAAATATAAGTTTTTGATAATAAAGCATAATTATTTAATTTAATGAGCACCTAGTATCTAAAAAAGTAATTAAGTAATTTAAGTTAAGTACCAAAAAACAAAAATTTAATTTTACTAATTCTATGTTGTTTTCATAAAATTACATGTTAATAGATACCAATGTAATTAGAAAAATTTTTTATTGATACTTTTTCTTACAAAGTAACAGAATACATAAAAATATGAGAAATTACAAACAAACACACGTTTCGGATGAAAAAAAGTGAAATTTTTACCAATTATATACTAATTTTTCCCAATATATTGTCGTATTTAAGAAGAAACAACTAGTCATAGGCAGTTTCTCATTACCTATTAAAGTTAGCAAAAAACTAATGTACAAAACTGATTTTGTACATCATTTGTAGAAAGTTGCCAGTTTTTAAAATGCTCTGTAACTTTCTTATTTAAAAATATATCAAATGATTCTTAACTTCTTTTCATAATGTTTCAAATGTAATCAAATGGTGTTATTGCAATTTTAATACGAAGTGTGGTTAAAAAGTTATTATAAATGCATCCCTCTATATATTTTTTGTGAAGAGTTAGAGGCTTTATTCCTTTGTGTAATTACATACTACACTCCATATTAATATAAAAAGGTAAGCTAGATTTTACGATTTTTTTCATTAAAAATCGTAGTAGGCTATGAATTAAAAATAAAAAAGGCGATATTGACTTGCTTTCTTACCGATCTTAGTTTGAGTTCAAGAAGCTATTCTTGGGTATTAATTGTTTCCATATATATTTTATTTTCTTTGGTTTACCATAGAAAAAAATCCAATGGTATTATATTGGGCGAATGTGACGCCTATCTAACCGATCCATAAGTACCCAATATTCTATTTAAATATTACTCTACTCTTAGTGCATTGCAGAGATCGGCAATAATATTTTTTTTAGTAATATAGCATAAAATAAGCAGCAAAACAATGAATTTTGTTATGGATAATATCAAAAATCGGAATATCAATTAAAGACGAATGATTAATTCACAAAATAGAATAATCCATTACTTTACCAATTGCTAGTTTTGAAAATAATATTCCTTTAATGAAGTAATTAGTAATTTGGAATCCATTTACAACGATGAACTTTTTAACCATACCCCGTACTAAATTGTAACAACAGATTACTCTTAAAATGCTCTGAAAGAAGTCCTTAAAAAATTTTGTAATATTTTTTAAATAGGGAAAATACGGAGCAGTTTAATAGTTGGGAACTGTTGAATTTTACCCTGTATCTTCATATCTCATAACTTCATTTCTCCAAAAGCAACTCATAAGTCCTATAGTAGTTTTTTGCTAACTTTAATTGTTAAATAGAAACTCCATAAAAGTTTCGAATTTGGTATACCCTGTACATAGACATCAGTATGAACTTTTTATTTTTAAATTCAACCAGGCATGGACTTCTGAATTTCATTTAACTAACAACCAAAAATATCTCCTTCATTTTTTTACCTGTTATGGACGGGATCTAAAATTAGTCACAAAAAAGAAATTTATACTTTATTATGATTTACAAGCCAAACGGCTTCGTACTCCCTCCAGGGATTATTCACTCATACCAGGCATACAAAGACACCAAAAGTATGAAGCTCTGTGGAAATCCTTTCCATGTTATCGGGTCCTAAATGACGTTGTCTGCTGTATTTCCTACTAACTTTCGGACGGTTCGCGCAGTTTCTAGGAGAGTTGCTTTCTGCATCGACTTATACAGATGCTCACTAAGGCCCAGTCCCTTGATGTTCTGCAGGAGGTTCTTTGGTATCACTCCAGTTGTTGACAGTATTATGGGAATTTTGCACCTCCAGATCTCTGTATTTGGCGATCTTCTCGTTGTATTTTGGTCTTAGGTTGTTGTTGTTAGGTACAGCAATGTCGATTAGTGTAGTTCGCCTAGAAATTTTATCTATTAGTATAATGTCTGGTCTATTATGAGCTACTGTTTGATCCGTCAGAACCGTTCGGTCCCAATATAACTTGAACTGGTTGTTCTCAAGAATAGGCTCCGGATTGTACTTGTAATAAGGCACTTTTTCTACCTGTAATAGGTTTAACTTTTCTGCTAACTCTTGGTGGAGTATCTTAGCGGCTGATTCGTGTCTTTCCTTATACTCGGTTGCGGTAAACACTTGGCATCCTCCAGTTATGTGCTGAATTATCTTCGATGTTCGACAGCCATATCTGCATTGGTCATTTTCTATTGAGGGATCTCTAATGATGAACTTCCGATAGTTCTTCGTCAGAATAATCTGATCTTGGATAGCTAACAAGAAGCCCTCCGTTTCCGGAAACATCTGTCCTGAAATCAACCAGTAGTTCGACGCTGAGTTGTCGATATTGTCCTGATTGACCCCATTTGGATGCCGTCCATGAAGTGGCTTCTGAAGCCAGGTTTGTAACTTCTCTTGGTCTGTTTGGTGGTGAGAAGTAATATCTTGTTCCCTCAACTGTAGCGGCGTTGAAACGTCTGCCTCGCATATTGCTCGATGTAGTGTGGAAGAGTCCGCTAACCTACGGAAATATGAACATAAGTTTATTATTTGTTGGTCGAGCTGCTTACCAATATCCACCAATCCTCTTCCTCCTTGGTGTCTTGGAAGCATTGTACGTTCAATAGCACTCCGAGGGTGATGTTTTTGTGCTTTTGTTAGGAGTGTCCTTCTTTTTCTTTGCAGGTTTTGGATGTCCGTCCTACTCCACTTTACAATTCCAAAAGAGTATCATTTTTTTATCTGTTACTGACAGGATCTAAAATTAGACACGAAAAAGAAATTTATACTTTTATCATTACCTTATTATTTATTGTATACACTCTAATTTTAATGAGAATTACTTATATTCTAAGAGTTTTTATTATGAATGTATCGCGCATATAAATATAAAGCAATTGTTTGTTTTTTTGGTGTCCTTTTATTTACTTATTAAAATTTCAGTTTGCAGTACGATGAAAGTTGTGTAATTTAGGAGTTCCCCTGGGTATTATACAATCAGTATTCGGTATAATTTTACTGTCGCCGAAACGGATATTCCATCAATATCTTGTTGAAGACCGTCAGAGAAAGTGAAACTATCGTTACAACATTGCCAGCGTTACTAACTTAACTTTTAAATATTTTTATATTTATTTATGAATGAATGAAATATTTCTATTTTATCTATTAAAGGACCGAAACGATAAAAAGAAACTATTTTTATTCATATTGAAGTAGAAAAAAATATTCAGTTTTGCACATCTTCAATTTTATCTTTGTTTTATAAAATAAATTTCATCGATCTTAACCTTTATCCTTTTACCTAAACTCTTCTTCCAGAAACTAAACTTTTAGTAGCAAATTTTCAGTTATGAGGAGACCATACTTTCTCGCAGCGTGTAAACGACGTTAAAATTTTTTATTTTAAATTTTGATATTGGCAACGTCGTATTTATTACCCATGGTATTGCAATAGCGATGACGTTTTTACTACACCTTGACACTGATAGTTTCATTTTTATAATGAAATAAAAGCGAACGTATTTCTAAATACCGAGATATTGTAAATATTATATTTCACAATAAATATACAAGGTGTGCGGATATTCCATTCGTACACTTTGAAGGGAGATTTTACATATGAAAACATGACAAAAATTTTATATAAACATGCGTCATAAGGGAGCTAGGGCCGTTTAAAGATAGCCTTCGAACACTGGTTTTTATGTAATATATTTGGAACTGCTTGAAGCATAGATGTGTTTTCTAGTATTAAAACTATCGTAAATAAATTTAGTTAGGTGCGTTCCGACAGAGGGGCGGTCTGTTTATTTTTTAAATAACACTTTTTTGAAATTCTATTTTTTGAAATTATGATTCTGTAAAACTATTTAAATAAAAAAGATTTCCATACCTCCACTCGTCAACCCTGGCGGAATAACTCTGAGGCTCGAGTGTTGGACGTACCAAGTAAATAGGCCCAAACAAGTATGGCATACACTTCGATCATATCCTAGATTTAAACAACAATAGATTTGTTTGAAAGCTGTTTATGATCGGTGGGGGAGAGGCGTTTTTAATATTTGACAGACATAAACATGTTTACTTATCTTGTCTTTCAATTTAATTGCTTGTCGTGACTTTTTTCGGTGTTTTTAATTGTTAGAAATTACTATAAATGCGAAGTTTACAATTAATATTAACAAAAAGACGATTTAAAAACTTATTTTTATTGGTAAATATTGTTTACATATTGAGAAATAACAATAATAATAATTTAGGCAACCATATATTCATACTTTATGTATTCAGAATTGACGTACCGATTATCATATGATACTTGTTTAAATTGTTTAAATAATACAATTAGAAAAGGATAGCATAAAATCGGAATGGGTGTACCAAGAAATTGAATGTTTACTGTTTATCAATACTTTTTCAAGAATAAATAAAAATATTATTACGTTATTCAGCGTTCAAACAAGCGGGCCCTAGTTCTGACATTATGCTAGTTCTACAGGGGTATGTTCGAAGGTATACAAATACGCTGCAACACATTTTTATGGAACTACATGTATATCATTTAAAATATAAATTGTTTATCCTTAATATAGATAATGTTTTGTGATACTGAATTTCTAGCAATACATTTGTTTTATTATTTGGGGGCTATAGGTCATTTTTTATTATATAAAAATTTTTTTTAAAACATTCGACGTTTTGTTTGGTTTAGTCATTCCTTAAACCATCTTCAGAATTCCATTTAAACACTAAATCGGAACAAAAATAATATTTTTATGTTATAATTAAAATTCGCACCAACATATAAAATTAATTAAAATCAATTACATTAATTCCGTTCTACAGTTTAACTGTAATTCTGAAGACGGTTTAAAGAACGAATAAACTGAACCGTCAAATGTCCTAAAACAATTTTTTAATTTAACAAAAAATTTTAAAAAAATGGCTGAGAGCCCTCCAAAAATAAAACAGACGTATTAATTCTACACAGTCAAGAAAAAGAAATATATTTCTAACAATAATAACTAATAAATGATATTTTCTAGGAAGACTGTTAACTTTTGGTTTCCTCGTTTCACTATCACACGAATATACTCCCAATCAGTACTCTTCTTTTCAACGTCGACCTTGGTATAACGAAGAATTACCCCAAAGTCCCAGATGGGTTAGAATTCATCATCCCAGATCTGTCACTAACGAAGAATACCATCAATTTCGTAGATCTTCCCAATATTCTAATGAAGATCTGGAAAGTGGGCGTCATTTTAAACCAGAAACCATTTTTAAAATTACTGAAACTTTAGGAGCTTTAAATACTGTAGGGCGGTACTTAGTTAATATGACTAGAGATGGTGATGGAAGCAAAGTATCTCAAGAAGTACCAAACGCGTTATATACAATTAGCAAAAATGTTTTGGGGAGAAATGTTACGGATACTATTGCTCCTTTAGTAAGAGAAGCTTTACCTTTACCGGAACCTGACAAGCCGCAACAAGTATATGATAAAATTGATGAGAAAGCTGATAGCGACGAAGATGATGACGATGATGATGATGATGGTTCAAGAAGCTGTACTACACCTGAAGGATTAACAGGGTAAGTTTATATTAATCAATTAATATACATTTTAATAAAGGTAGAATTAAAAATTGTCAAAACATTTGTTCGAATAATTTTTTTATTGTGAGTACTTCTCTACAGCAAATCATAGTAAGTCTCAATATGACACTTTTGGAAATTTTTTCTTAGAGTAATTAAGTCACTTCGCATGCGTATATTTTGTACTGTTTTCCTTATAACTGAAGAATACTGAATACCGTCTTAAGAATCATCTTAGAAAGTCACTGTTACAGAAAATACAAGAATTCTTTCTCAGCAATTATTGTCTGGTTGTCAGTTGTATCTGAACTACATGTTTAAAAGTAAAAATAAATTTTTGAATGTGACATAAAAACTGTCATTAATACTTTCCGTATACTAACTAAAGTAGGTGAAGTCAGGTATGTAATAATATTTCAAGTGCAAAACAAGAGATAGCCCTAAGGATATAAACTAAGATGTTTAATGACCTAGTAAGGAAGCCTTGTTAAATATTCTTCGTAAGGCGACCTTGCTTTACGTAATGCTCTTGGAATTACAGAGAGAAAGTTATTAATTTTGCACTACTATTATTATACTTTAATGTTTTTGTCAGGTAGTAATTTTTTATTAATTGTTTATATCGGGTTTTCCATTTAAGATATTGCTTTATAGTTTTGAAACGATAGGATGCAATAGCTAGTAACTGAACTTTCCAATGAGAAGGTTAAGAGAGTATTAAGATTTATTTGTACAAGATTTGCATTTACTTATGTTCTATTAAAAGATTTAGATTTATATGTGTATTCTCAATTTATTTCTAGTAAATTCATTAAAAAGGTTTAAGTTTCAACCGGATCTCGTTGTCATGGAAGCTAAGAATTTCTAGTTAGCCATTTCGCTTTTGCTTATGATCTTGTAATTTGCATTATAAATGTTAACAAATAAACTTCCTAAAAGAAAATTAATATCTAAAATTTCAAAAATTTGCCGGTTTAGACGAATTGACCTTTGTTATTCCTATTTTTTTAACCGACTTCTTAAAGATGGCGGTTTTAAATTCGATAGCAATGTATCTTTTTTGTGTATATATGTCGATTATTTCAGAACAATGGCACCGATCTGAAATTTTCTGCGTTATGTTCAGGATTTTGGCAGAAATTCACGAACATGACATATAAAACTGAACTGCTCATGAAAATAATTTTTGACCCCCCCCCCCCCTTATTGGTCGCCATTAGGTGCAATGATTTGTATGGCAACATTGAATTTCCTGCTAGTTTCTTACATTGGCGCGAATGTGTCGTGTATGAATGTCAATTCTATTATTCTAACTAACAGGTTTAGACAATGACTATCTCTTTCTATACTATATCTAAAACAATAAATCGCTCTTCCTTGTTTTACTTGACAGGTTAATGGAGTGTATTCAATAAAAAAGACCAGGGCTGCGATTCTATAAGAGTAAAGGGAAAGAGAATGTCATAATAATGATCTTCTATCTTTGTTCAGTCTGTATTAACACATAAGTATGTCACTGTCCTAAAAGAGATAAGGAAAGATAATGTCAAAAAATATGCTTACAGAATTGGGGCTCAGGATAATTGTTTCTGTAAAACAATATTTAACTTGAATTTATACTTTCAGTTTCCTCAAAATTATAATTTTTCTGTTTAAAGCAACTCCAATAAAGCTAATTTTTTTTTAACTTCTTTGGAACAGCGTAAATATGTAAAAATTTTATTATTTTTAGATAATAAGCATGAAGTGTCAGTTCTTATAAATAAATGAAAATGCTTTTTCTGACTGTTTACATATTTTATATTTTACAATAAAACTGTTATTTAGCAAAATAGCTAAAATGTGAAATATGCGCCAAAAACAAATCGAAACTATTTTTTTTAAAATATCTGTTTTAGCAAAGATTGTGGAAATCAGTGGGTATTTTTGTAAATAACTAGTATAATCTACATCCTTTTTCGGATGTAGAGTATAAGATGTTAGCGAAAAAAAGTATTAAGGCATTTATTTTTAAAAATTTTATATCATGAATTAATATAGTATATTGTTTAATGTGAGGTATCGAAATGTCCACATAATCTATTGCAAAGTAAGAAAGTTTCATCATTTAAAAATACTTTCGATTAGGTCTTTGTTAAAATTATTTTCTCCTCAATGCTTTTAGGGAACTGATATGTTAGGTATTTATATAGGGTTAACAACATTCATAATAATGTTGACATTTCCTTCATAATAACGGAGCTTTAATTTAAAGGAAGTAAAGTAACATTATGTACTAACCATTTTTATATAAAAAAAATAACTCTAAAGGGGATAGTGTTAAAGCAGTTTATATTTAATTGTAAACAAAACAATATTTAATAAGACTATTTAAATATAAAGAAGCTTGTAAATACAAGAGAATTCTTATATTAATACAATCATTTTTATTCTAAATATATACATAAAGATTTACTAGCAACTTTTAATTTTTACACTAGGTCAAACTTTCCATTTACTTAACTGTTTGAGGATCTGGAATTGATCTTTCTTAGAGCTGAATTTTTGAAATGGTAATCATACATCATATTGATTGATATAAGATTAAACTTGTTACCCTTAGATTTACAATTTGATTCTAAGGTAAAATTTTATATAATTATTATTGAATGCTTTATAACTTACCAATTAAATAAACTCCAATTTACCAGATGAGGTATTTACACGTCTTACGATGAAGAATCGCATTTTTTAAAATACTAAAAAAAACTTAAAGGTCACGTTCCTGAAATTTTCAGTAAAACGTTACATAAAATGTGATAAAATGCATAAAACAGCAAAATCAAAAATAAATTCTTCGAAAAATGAAAAGTATTCAATCAATGTCAAAAATACACTTTCACCAATATAATAAAAACTTAGGGAATTCATTGTTGCCAAAGCAGTTATTTGCACGTAATGGCACGGAGCATGGTGGCATCATTTTTATTATAAGGGAGGTAATATGCATGATCAGTCCAGTTTTATATGTCAAGTTCGTGCAGAAATTAGTAAAATCCAAGATGACGCTTATAATATAGCGGACGGTACGGGGAAGTTTTTGGGGTCGCACATAACGAATTTAAAATTATTTTTTAAAAATTCGATATCGTGGATCCAATATGGCGGATTAAAAATTTTACGTCCCTCGATTTTATCCAAAATTCGTATTGAAGGGTTTTTGGGGGTGTAAATTATGAATTTAAAATTATTTTTAAGAAATTCAATATGGCGAATCCAATATGAAGGACTAAAAATTTTACATCTCTTGATGTTGTAGTTTTCGGGGACGTAGGTTACGAATATAAAATATATAAAATAAATTTACACTTTAATATCAATGTAGCGGTCTAAAAATTTTATATTTTTCCGAATTATATCCAAAATTAGTACCATTGTTTTTTCGAGGGTGTAGATTAAGATTAGATTAATAGTTCGAAATTGATATTAGGAAGCTTCGATCATACCCTATAGATCTAAACAACAATAGATTTGTTTGAAGGCTGTTTATGGTCGGTGGGGAGATGCTTTTTTGATGTTTGACAAACATAAACATATTTACTTATCTTATCTTTCAGTCTAATTGCTTTACGTGACTTTTTTCGGTGTTTTTAAGTATTAGAAATTACTATAAATGCGAAGGTTACAATTAATATTAACAAAAAGAGGATTTAAAAACTTATTTTTATCGGTAAATATTGTTAGATATTGTTTACATATTGAAAATAACAATAATAATAATTTAGGCAACCATATATTCATCCTTTGTTTTCAGAGTCAGGGGGGTCTTTTAGCGCATATTACGGAATTTATTTTATAAATATTTTATTAAAGCTCAGGATATATGGTACAGTAGTATAAAATAAACAATTTTAAATAAATGAGAAAACATTTTAAGATACTTGATTTACGGATGATCATCATATCATACATATTGCATTAAACCACAATAAATAATTAACAACTATCCAATTTAATTTAATTAATACCTAATGCAAATTACATTTTTAGATACTGCAATGATTTAAGCGACTGTCCACAACTACTCCTCAACCTCGGTAATTTAAGGCAATCACTTTGCTTTAAAAGTTTATTTGTACCGGGTGTTTGCTGTCCACGAACTTCAGGAGATTCCATTCTAAGTCAGCAACCCACAACTGTGAGTACCTATTACAGTACGACAACTCAAAAGCAGCCTGTCACTTTCGCATCGATTTATTACAATACTGAAGCACCTACTACACCAAGACCTGTTTTGACGACGTCAGTATCTACAGTACTCAGTCCAAGTAAACCTGGAGTACTTACTCCTATAAATATACAAAATGTTCCAAGTTTGTCACCAGTTATTAATAACTACGTTAATCCAGAAGGTAAATCACATTTTTACTTTTGAGTAAAATTTATGTTAAGTTGTATCGTTTATTCCATTTTACATTACATTTAAAATATTATGGTTCATAGCTCCGGAAATAATCATACTAATTTTAAAAACCAGTTGGCGGTAGATAAAGAATTGAGACATCTTTAAAAATGAGTTATCATGTGTCTCTATTTTCTTATAGAATTCTTTTTTGTCAATTGAGTTTCGGGTACTAAAAAATTTTTAAATGAAAAGTGGGAGATATATGGTACATCATTTCAAAGGTATTTTAGTTTTCTATTTAAGACCCACCTGCTTTTGAAATTCTGGCAATTTGTTGCGTAGTTGAGATCACTCCCCAACCACATATGAATTTTTTTATAGATTGTGGTCAACCGGAGTCAGCTAAATTCCGAGTAGTTGGAGGTGAGGATGCATTACCTGGAAGATGGCCTTGGATGGCCGCTATTTTTCTTCATGGTTCTAGAAGGACCGAGTTTTGGTGTGGTGGTTCTCTTATTTCGGCTACTCATGTCCTAACAGCTGCCCATTGTACAAGAGATTCCCGACAAAGACCGTAAGATGTTCTATTTTTTAATATTGTTTCTGTTTCTTAAAACAAAATTATAGTTTTTCAGCTCGCCAGTTTACAGTCCGTTTAGGAGACATAGATCTCAAAAGGGATGACGAACCCTCTGCACCAGTGACTTTTAAGGTCACGGAAATAAGAGCTCATAAACAGTTTAGTAGAGTAGGATTTTACAACGACATTGCCATATTAAAGTTAGACAGACCGGCTAGAAAATCAAAATACGTTATTCCCCTTTGCCTTCCGCCCTCAGAGCTTAAGGCTGAGCAGTTTGCTGGAAGAAAAAGTACCGTTGTTGGGTGGGGTACTACTTTTTATGGAGGAAAAGAAAGTACAGTTCAACGGCAAGCGGTCTTGCCAATATGGCGTAATGAAGATTGCAATCAAGCATATTTTCAGCCAATAACAAGTAATTTTATTTGCGCTGGGTATTCTGAAGGTGGTACAGATGCATGTCAGGTAAGTGATACATTTAATGTTATTTTTTACTAGTAGTAATCGTTTCCAAGATATGGAATGAAATTTGTAAAACACAAAAAAAAATTTAAACTAAATGTAGCGTAAACTAGACATAAATATTTACTGCATATTACTACCCAGGGGCAAGGGGCAGCAGAGTTAACAAATACAGTGGCTTTCCTCAAATACATTTAGTTTTAATGAAAGTATTCCCTTTTTCTGTATACTTGAACAAATTGTCTCAGCCTCACCAGTTTAGGAATTGCAGTTGTATTATATGTATTAGGTTAATAATGGATGATTGTATATATATATATATATATATATATATATATATATATATATATATATATATATATATATATATATATATAATGTATGCATATATTACCTGATTTTTAGGGAGACTCAGGTGGCCCCTTAATGCTTCATTGGGATACACGGTGGATTCAAGTAGGTGTTGTATCATTTGGAAATAAATGTGGCGAGCCTGGCTATCCAGGAGTGTATACCAGACTTACCGAGTATTTGGACTGGATCAAAGAAAATACAAGTACATAGGTAAAAATGTTTAAAAATTCAGGGTTTAAAAAAACTACGTTTAATACTAAAATAAGATTTTTCTTCTAAACTACTGAATAATAATAAACCATATAAAAGATACTGTTAAGGAGAGAGGCGTTATTTAAAACTAATTTTTGCCAGCCTACCATCTCACACTAACTCGAACTGACACCGAAATTTGTCCATTCGTTTAATATAGTTCAAAGTTACCTTTATCAAGCTATGCATATTCCTACAAGAAACCAAACAAACGAACAGATGTATCCTCTGATTAATACTGAATCACATGTTTCCTGTGAAACACTACGCTACAATATATATATATATATATATATATATATATATATATATATATATATATATATATATATATATATATATATATATATATATATTGTTTTTGGCTTTAAAACACGATTTCTTACCTGTAAACCATATTTTTGGTTCTTAGTATCGGATTTAATAGAGTAAAAAAAATGATGTAACAAAATATCTTAATTCAGTTAGTATTATCGGACCGGCCACTTTAAGATTAATATCCCATCCGATTATATAATCCAGATCGATAACGAAAAACTCAAATCATATTTTTACCATGATTGTCAACACCCTGAATTTTTAAACCTGTTTAAGTGATTTTAACTATCTAGTTGAATATAGTGATATATAAATAAGTTAAATTAGTATTTATTGTAATATTTAAATGTTATAATACCGCACCATAATATGTGATACAAGTGTATATAACTGTAGACAGATTGTATATTTTTAGTTACAATTTTTTTAATCATACTAAAAATGTGTCATTTTTTATGTATGGGTTATTGCCCAATTTATCTAGTTTAAGATTAATTTTAAAAGGTTATTCTTAATAAAAATCAATGTTTTTAAAATAATTTATTGCTATTTACAAATTAGCAGTGATACATTAAAAACACCAAAAAAGTAACTTGTATTGGTATTAAGTGTATTTGTGTTAAAAAGTAAAAAATTATTAGGTAAATCCACACTACTTATGCATATATACAAACATGCTAATAAAAATTGTTGACACATCATTGTTTCTTACAAAACTAAGGGTGAATATATCATTAATAAATTACCTACTTTATTTACAGTGTATACTCAAGCTTTACGTAAATAGTACTCAGGTTGCAATTTAAAAAGAAACGTCAGTTTTTAAGAGTGTGGTAAATTTTCAAAAACAATATGGTAAAAATCCAAAATGGGCGATTTTATTGTCATATAATATCACAGCAGCAGATTTAAAAACTTTCGTATAAAAATCTTAAAAAATACAATTATATACAAAATAAAAAAAATCTGATTCTTCTGAAACTGACTATTTTTTAAAGGCAGTGAAAAAAATACCTATGAAAAACTTTTCTAGGTACATGTTTTATAGTGCTGCACCTTATCTTCTAAACTTTTGGTATAGTGCATCATTTGTTCTATGAGTTTTTGAAGATCTATTTCCAACTTAGCTAAATCTTCACCCTGATTACTTTCTTCTAACTTAATAATATTATCTTGTGTTTTGGTAACTTTATCGACCAAATCTAAAGCTTTATTGAATAAATTGGTTGACCTATCTTTGGTATTTTTAACTTTGTTTAAATTTTGATCCAGGCGTTGCCTAGCGTCTTCATAATTTGCTTGAAGTTTCTCGGAGGCAGCACTAGTTTTCTCTGCATTTTCTAAGGTGCGTTCAGATTCTTCAATATTTCTGTTTGCTAAAATTTCATTATCGGTGATATTCCTTTGGAGACCTGCTAGTTTTCCTTTAATTTCATTAAGTTGTCCATCAATAGCTGTTGTTGTATTTTGAGCTGCTTCAGTTTTATTTCCAATCTGTAATAGCATATATAATTTAATACCATTTTGTCTATTCTTTTACTTACATCCTAAGAAGCTTTTTTTGGGTATATGCTTAGTATTTAGTGACTGAATAGATTTTGATTTTCAATTTTTTGAAATACCAAAAAAAGTGCTGAGCAAGAATCAAGTTAGTAGCAATTCTAGAGAGATAAGTATAATCAGTAACCGAATTCAATCAATTGCAGAAAATATCTTAGTGAAAGAGTAAAGTGGGTTTCGCAAAGGCCGTTCCACTCTCAATAATATATTAGGACTGCAATAACTTAGAAAAAACTGGAATATAACCAACAAACCTATCTAGCTTTCAATGACCTCGAAAAAGCTTTTAATTATGTGAATAGAACAAAGTTAAGGCGTTAATCCATAAAGGAGGATATTCTACATACTTAATATAAAGACTACTACTAACGCTTGTATCTGCAGGAAGATGTAGCATAGAAACTAAGAATAGAGGAAGATAAAGACGCACGTTGTCACCCATTATCCTTCAACATATCCGCTGACTAAATTGTAGAAGAACGGCAGTATGTAAGCTCTAAAGGAAATCAAAATACACAAGAATTACTTTTTAAACATTCCACTTTTTGCTGATGAGCAAGTGCAAATCGCGTGAGATGAAACACAAAATATCTGTAAAAAAAATGTAATGGCACATTTAAGCAAGTACAAAAATAGTTATGAAAGACAAATCTCTTAAACAAATCGCGCACTTCACGTACTCTGGAGGCAATATTGTCTTCGAAAATGAAACAGACTATATCGAAAAAATAAATCAACAGTGACAGCAAAAAAAGAACCGCTTTATAGCCAGTTTTTGTCATATGTTAAATAAGGCAGGGTTTTGGGATTTTCAATGTTATTTATGCCTTAAATAATAGTACTGCGAATCTTTCTGTTCATGAGATTTGTATGGTTTTAATGCTAATAATGCATTTAGATATTCGGTTTATTGATGCATAACGCAGCCATATAAAAAACCCTGTCTCTTGATCTACAGCTTATATGACAATCAATGTGCTGACACTGAATTCAAGATCTATATTACTTCATCGGGTCTCCATTTTTTCTAACCTCAAAAAGGGGCTCAAGAAAATTACAAATAAGAAATCAGTAATAACCCGACTTCAGAAAAGAATTATCCTTCGACTTAAGGTCTATATACCTGTATGAAAACCGCAGCATTAACATTACTTCTCGGCGTAGACATATAAGAATGTAAACCGCGGATCCTATAGAAGCCCGTTGGCTCTTGCTTAGACAAAGCGATCTATATACCTGTATGAAAACCACAGGGCTGACATCGATTTTAAGGTTTAAATTACTTCATCACTTCTCGGCATAGACATATAAAAATGTAGACCGCGGATTCTATAGAAGCGCGTTAGGTTTCGCTTAGAAAGGGACGGAGCTAAATAGGCCTCTCTTTCTATAGGCGGAGTAAAGAGCCCCGTACGCGAGATACCCCTTAATGAATTTTTTACTTCTTCTAATTGATTGTGAGTGTCAGGCTAGGAGGGTATCGCACTTAAGGGCATCTTAGCTCCGCCCATAGAAAGGGAGATACTACTGACCTATTTCACTCTGACTCTTTATAAGCGAGAGCCAACGCGCTTCCAAAGGACCGACGGTCTATATCTTTATATGTCTATGCCTCACGTTTTCCTAACCTAAAAAAGGAACCTAAATTGTTAAACCCACATAACCGGGTAAGCCAAATCATGGTTAATGAAAGCTTACCACAGCAGACAGGCGAACGGAGCGAGACTACTGAATAAGCTGCCTGTCTCTGTGTCCGAGTTTGTCTATATCTGTCTGCACCAATAAGCCGATTATCTGAACACTTAATATTCAACAATAAAACATATCAAATCTCATAGACAGAAGGTCACAACAAAGGAAAACTTTTTTCCGATGAATTTATGTGAGATATTATTTCAGGTAGAAATAACCTTAAAATTCACTGGCCCAAAAACCTAACATTTTTGCGAGCACTCTTTCAATTTGTACGCTTTCAAAAATAAAGCATGATTGGATACTTAAATAAGACTATAAAATATCTTGGTGGTCCCTGTAGTCTTGTATAGGAGTGAACCTTGGACAACTACAAAAGTAAAACAAAAAAGAACTAAACTGACAATGACGTTTCTAAGAAGAATTGAAGGATTAACTACCGAAGATCGAATAAGAAATGAAGTTTTAAGGAATTAATTTAAAAGAAAAAGCATACATATTTAAAAGTAACTGGAAGATGTTACACACAGTTGGTGATCAAATGTTTAAAACCAAGAAAAGAATATGATAACGAATTGAACTTTTAATAATCTGTAATTTAAGAGCAAAGTTGTAGTTATTTCTTATTATTAAAAATCACATGGAATGAGGAAGAACTAAACAATAATTTCATCGACATACCTCACTCAAAATATTTTCAACTGCTTTATAATCAGTCCAAGCTTTCTCAATTGCTGCCTCGGCTTCTGATTGAGCATCTTGTGTTTTGTTTAATGACTGGTTAACCGCTTCTGCATCAGTTAATAGCTTAGTTGCATTCGACCTAAATGAAAAGAAAAAAATATCAGCCAGAATGACTAAAAAGGTTTAACTTTTAAACCCGATCTTGTTAGACCTTCTAGTTATTTTTTCTCTTAATATGGTTATAACTTATATTATATATCTCAACAAATAAATGTTTGTATAAGAAAATTAAGCATAATATCTATAAATCAAGAAGAACAGTTGTTTCCAGAAAATAAACAATATTTTCCATATTTTCCTGTTTAATAATAAAACGATTTTTCTATTCTTGTAGGTACAAAACTAACATGTGAAATGGAGAATAAATTTTGGAAAATTCTTTTTGTGTGTTAAATTTAACATTGACACAAAAATTTAATAATTATATTTTAAGTGTTAAATACATTAAATTTGTCATGTTGCATTAGTATAACAAAACGAGGGTTTCAAAATTTAAGGATTCATTTAGATACCATAAAATTAATGAATACTTACTTTACGTATTTCGCTTCTTGTTTTAACTGATTAACTTTTGCCAAATCATTTTTAGTTGCTTCGATTATATAATCTGTATTTGTCAGCCTTTTAACAGCATCTTTAATACTATCAGCGAGTTCTTTTACTTCTTCAGGTGTCTTATGAACGTTCTTCTTGAAGATTTCTTCCGCAAGCTTTTTAATATCTTCTGGTTTGGTATTGTTTTGTCCCATATATTCTCGCATTTCTTTCATCATTTGGTTAGCTTCATTCAAGGAAATATTAGATTTTTTAAGTTCGTCACTAATAAAGTCATAAGTCTGTTGGGCCAACGTACGTGTTTCATTTGTGTTAATTTGTGAAACATTACGAATTAAATCATTTGCAGCAGTTTCTTTTTTTTTAAGTGCAGTTTCAGTGTTTTTAGCTAGGTTAATAGCTGATTCTGCGAGCTGTTTTGCTCCATCCTCACAAGAAATTGAATTACCGCAACTTTTACAACCGGCACCTCCACAAATCGAATCACAGGGGTCTCCTGCACCATCACAAACTAAATCATTAAGATAAGGAATTTCAGTATTAAGTTCACGAAGTTTTTCACGTATATTGTCAAGCTCTTTTTTATTATCGTCAGATTGTTTTTTGTACACATCTCTGGTTTGATTAATGAATGTTTCTGTAGCTCGGCATTGATTATCGGCATACTTGACATCCTCTTGAGAATGATTGGCTCTTTGAGCTGCTTTATCAGCTTTTTCTTTGGCACTATTAATAAGATTCAAAGCACCCTGCACATTTGCTTCTTGGAGTTTGGTACCATTGTTCTCTAACTCCTTAGTTTTTCTTTTAAGTTCAGCAATACTCTCATTAAGACTGTTAACTTTTCTATCCGTAAGTAAAATATTTTGTTTAATATTTGCTAAAGAGTTGTCAAGATTTTTAAGTTTTTCATTTTCAGTTTCGTTAATTTGATTTCTTAGAATTTGTAGCTCTTCTTCGATCGCGTCCACGTCAACTTCATTAGTATTGCTCAAAAGCTCTTCTATTTCATCAAGTTGTGCTTGCATTTCATCGAATTCTTTAGTATAAGCACCTGTGGCTCCTACTTTTTTTATATCTCCAGCGCGATCAATAATATCCAATGTTTCATCTATAAAAAAGAACAATTTATTTAAATTTTTTGTTTATTTTGTTTACCGTTTAACTTACTCTTGCTTGCTTGTAATATTCTGTCCCAATTGTCGAAACATTCGCCACAAGTTAGACAGTCAGGTACATTTCCAATGTAACCTCTCTCACAACGATCACATTTGTGACCTCCAACACCTGGTTGACAATTACAGGCTCCAGTACGCATGTCACATTGTTCATTTTTGGCTCCCAGTGCATCACATTCACAACCTATAAACCAACAATTTTTAGTACGGTTTAATTTTTTTTTTAATTTTTAGAACGTACGTAAGCATTCCCTCTTGGGATCACCATAGAATCTGGGTGTACATTCATTACATTGTCTTCCTCCAAAACCAGGTCTACATTCACATTGTCCATCAAACTAAAATAAAATTATCCTCTTTATAATTACTATAAGTAAATGTAAAGAAAACATGGATACAACAATGGGAGTTACTTACCAGGTTACATTGCGAACTGACGGATCCAAAAGAATCACATGCGCAGGGTTCACAACCTTTACCGCTGGCAATTTTCCAATGATCTGGAAAACATTCATCACAATGCATACCAGAAACATTCGGGAAACAATGGCAATGACCTCCTGAAGGATTACAAGGACCTGCTGTAAAGTTTGTACCCAGTATATGACACCTACACTCTGAAAACGAAAAACAAAAAAAAAAGAAATTAATTTTAAATATTTTAAGCATTAATTAATATATCGAATTAAGAAATATTTTAATCAATTTTACCATATAACTCTAGCTATTATAGCTAACTGGTTACTATAAAGATAAATTCAAATTTGTTACCAAATTATTTCGTATTTCTATATTATTTGTAAATATTTTTAACGCTTCTTGTTACAATTATTTATTCACGATTCTTCAAATTACCTTTACAAATATCGTCATCAGTATATCTAAAGAATCCCTCCCTACAAACTTCACAATGATCGCCAATAGTATCTTCCTGGCATTTAAGACATTTTCCAGTATGTGGATCACAATTTCCAGGTTGTAATAAGTCAATTTTGTCATTACATTCACAAGGTCTACAAGATCCACCTGGTACCTCAGGATTTCCATAAAAGTTGTCGGAACAAACATCGCATTTAGTACCTAAAATTAAGGTAATAAAAAATTAATAACATATTATCAAACACAAGTTTTATTACCTATCGCCGCCCAAAAATTCAACATAAATTCAAACAGTTGTGATTTCACTATTTCTACTGTCATTTTTTAAATTTTAATAAAAATATTTATGGACAGTTACTTTTGATAATAAACAGGTATAGTAAATCAAAAATTGAATCTTATACCAAAATAAATTCAACTAGGTGTGGGCTTGTGCTATAGTTTCAATCTATTGTACAGAAGTTTTAAGTTTTTATGAATCTATTGAATCCATATAAGTTTCAAATCAGAGCTAATTAATATACATCCATTTGAGCAAAAACATCATCTGTATAATTTAGGGCGAATTTTACCTGCATATCCATCTTGACATTCACAGATTACATCCTTAGTATGAGGATCAAGTGAACATCTCTCCGCATATGAATGGTTAGATCCTATAGGTCCCGGACAAGGGCATGGTCTGCATGAAATATCAATACCAATTCTGGGGTCACCATAATATCCTTCAACGCAGTTATCGCAGTGGAAACCTGTAGTATTATCTTTACAATTAATGCAAACACCTGATCGTGCTTCACAAATATCCGCATGACCATTACAATCGCATCTTTCGCAATTCGGGAAACTAAAAAAGAATAAATATACAGAACAGAGAAACTTATTAACACCCTATTAGTTTTTGATGATCCACGAAACAACAAGCTATAAAATCAAGGAATCACTTACTTCCAAAATCCGACCCTACATTGATCACATTCTCTACCGTATGTGTTAGCTCTACATTTACACTGACCAGTTGTTATATTACAGTAATTATCTAAGGCACCGATGTTGTTACAATCACATGTCCTGCATCCTTCGGGACCAAAATCGTATGTTTCTTGTGCACATGTATCACACCTTCTGCCAACTACATTAGGTTTGCAGATACAGTAACCTCCAAGATGGTCACAAATTTTACTAACTGAACCTGTGGGATCGCAGTCACAATTTTTCGCACCATCAAAGACATAGGCACTAATGCTGGCATGATACTTCTTACAAATCTCTGGAATTTTAGCACCTTTTACAAACATTGATGGGCTGCCACAATTGTAGCGTTCGAATTCTTCCCGTCTACTCATTCCCATTGCAGACCCGCTAAAGAAGGGAATGCTATCGATTCTAGGTTTAAGCCATATTGAGTCGATTAAAACAGAAGCAGTTGGTCTTGGTGTGGGATAGCTGTAGCTAGTGCTAAAGTCAATGCGTATAGTATATGGCTTATTCGCTTCCAAACAGACTGGTGGATACAGTGTTTGTTGTCTTTGATTAGCGGGAAGACTGGTATGTTTAATATCATCTTCAGGATTAATATGGGCACATGGTCCTTTCGGGTCAACTGGATCAGGCCGTATGACGGTAACAACCACATCTTCTATTGTTTCTATCGACGTTGGTTCATATTTAATAATTACATCATAATCCATGGAAGTTTTAATCTCATTAACATAAACTTCAATGTAATCTCCGCTATAAACTTTAACGAAACCCGTTCCGGTCCAAGTATTTTGCCGTCCATCTCTATAAGGAGCTCTAATAACAACTTGGCCAGTTGTTTTACTTCCCTCAGCTTCATACAACAAGAAATCAAGACTAGCTGTGAAATACTGTTGCTTTGGGGTATCACAAGCCCTTCCAGTCATGTGATCTCTGCATCGACATTGACCAGTAATTACGTCACAGAAATTATCATAGGAACCACCTGGATCGCAATCACAGGGTTGGCAACCATCTTGTTTTTCAGATAAACCCCAGTATTGGGGCAAACATTGGAAACAGTCTCTACCAGTAACGTATCTTTTACAAGTACACTCGCCAGTATAAACGTTACATCCTTGATTGTCAATTGTACCAAGAGTGTTACATGTACATGCTTGACAACCATCGGGATTGTGTACAGTAAAGTTCCAGAATCCGTTTTTACATTGATCACATCTGCGGCCTTCAATATTTGCTTTGCAGTGACAACTTCCAGCGACCAAAGTGTTGACAGGGTCAGTAATAGAATCACAAATACCCTCGTCTAATGAACCATCAGGATCACAATCACATGCTAAAATTAAGAAATGTATATAAATTAAATTAACATGATAATGCCTTATTAAGCCGATACAGAGATATGGCTCTACCGAAGCTTTTTATATGTATTTGACCCTGATTACGAATATCGAGAGTGGATTCCCAAAAAATGGTCAGGAAATTTGTTATAAACAAAAAAATTCTTATTAATTAAGAAGATTGTTTCTTTTTTTTTAAAATAAAAGGTCAAACTACATATAAAAACTTTGATGGAGCCACGTCTCTTTATCGACTATGAAAACCCACTGGGCTTCCTTACTACTTCGCGTAAAATTTAATACTTTATATTTAAATATATATTTTTCAAACCTGTCTTTATTATAAATAAAAAAGTAATACACCTCAAAATAATACTTACGTCTACAGACTTCTGGATCTTGAATATCTCTTTCTGGGTCCCTATAGTAAAATGGTTTGCACTGTTCGCAGTTGGAACCCATAGTGTTATGTTGGCAACCATCACACACTCCTCCACTTACATTTCCTTTAGCCTCAAATAATGCTGCATCAAAGTGACAGCTAGTGGCGTGGTTATTACAATTACATCTCTTACATGCATTAGTTTGTTTTCCAATTGCAGGTCTCCAAGGTAAGTCATTAAAGAAGTCTTCACATTTTTCACAATTTCGACCTTTAGTGTTATGAGTGCACTCACACCGCCCATGTACCATATCAGGCTTCGGATCAATTCCTGGCAATGGTAAACATCTATTCGCATGACCATAACATGAACATGAACCTCTCACTACCATATCTGTTATTGCATAATAGTATTTTTCCTAAAAATAATTTTAAATAAATCTTTTTTTTTGCAATTAATAAAGAAAATTTTACCTGGATTTCTTCTCTTTGATCCAATAAATCGTCACCAAGTGTATGAAGTCTTGTAAAATTTATTCTCAAGTTAGTCATTTTAAGTAAATTTTGTACTTGTTCGGAATATGGGTTATCAATGGGCAGAGTTGGAGGTAATACCCTGTAAATAACTTCACCATCAGTAGCAGGAGCAAGTCCAGAATATCGAGATTCACAAACTAGTTCCGTTAAATTTCTTGGATGTCCTTCCCTAATGTTTGGAAAACTCTCGGTACAGTTATGGGCAAAATATCTATACACCTGAAAAATAGAAACCAGTCAAAAACCACCGTAGTTTGTGGTTAGGATATAAGGAATTTTTCTGACTGCGAAACTGGGTATGATCTAATTACCCTGATTGTTAAATGACAAGTTTTTTTTTATAATAAAGAAATAAAGAAGTTTTACCTGCCAAGTTTGATTAAAATCATAAGATCTTTCGATAAGCATTGCTGCAGGTCGAAATGTTTTAAAAGTTATAATTAAATGGGTAAAGTGAAACTCTGCTTCCAAGTCCAGTTGAATATTAACATTTTCTTTGCCATTTTCTGATTGCCACCAAGACCTAGATCTTGTGCTAAAAATAAAAAATATAATATAATGAAAAACGAAAAACTGCGTATACTTCCATTAAATTATGACTCATCATAAAACAGAGCCACTTAGTTCACGCATTTACATATTCATCTGATTTCAAAATAACAAAAAAACTAAGTTATCGGAGTGAATTTTAGGATATTTAATCACAGATCACAATTTATTTAAAACAAATTATTTGTTTTTATTAAAAAAAGAAATTAGCTGAGCTGAAAAAACCGAAAATTATTATGCTCCCTCTACTTTTTCTAAATTCAAAAGGCTAAAAAGGAAAGAATGACGTTATAATTTTGTTCACAAGGTAAAATTACTCCAAATGAATATGTAGTTTTTTTTAAATAACGATAAAAATATAGCGTGAAAATACACAAAATGTCAACTTTTAGTGTGTGACTCTGCTCAAGTTCGAACTCATATCTAGAAGCAAAAGGCAAATTAAAGACGGTAAAGAGAGCACTATCATCATCGTTATCATCATCACCATTCATCAGTACTTTGTATTCATTGCAGGACATAGGTGTCTCTCATTTTTATCCACTCTTTCCTATCTTCAGCTTTCTGCATCCACTTGCCAGATATTCTTTTAATATCATCGATCCAGCGTGTAATAGGACTTCTTTTGCTACGCTTGTCAGCTCACAGTATCCACCCAAGCAGTCTTCTTGGTTATCTCCCATCTGTCATTCTGGACGCATGACCAACTCAGTTCCATTTTAGTGTAATCACATCAGTAACCTTTTTTCTTCGAGATAGATCTTCGTTTCTAATATGGACCGGTAATGACAGGCTAAGCATCTTTCCATCTTTCGTTGTGTTATTCTTTCTTAGCAGATGCGGTAATGCAAATCAATGTTTCTGCGTCATAGGTTATGAAATTGGCAACACGGACAGTTTGGTGATTCAGACCATCCAGAATACCAATTGTAAAAATCCGATTAAAAGATCCGGATCAATTTATCAAGGACTCTTGGTTGGTTCGATATAACATGTGACCGATCCGAGTCCAATATTTTAAATTTTATGGCACCGGATGCTTCAGACTGTTAACTGATCCAGGTAAAATAACAGGTCTTTTAAGTCTGACCCAGCTCTATTAACTAGCAATTGATCGAAAACTTTTCTTGTTAAATAGATTCGCAACTCGCTCTTGAAGATTTGGGGAGCAAAATTGTTATCAGAAAAATAAAGATTTTTAAGTTCTGATCATCTATACTTATGCCTCTTTTTTCCCAGTTGAGTTGAAAGTAGGCTCCATAATTGCAGCACAGAGCTTGTGTGAATCGTGTCTCCTTGTCTTATGCCCTTGCGAATTGAAATTCATTTAGTGTTTTCGTGAAGTTTTACTACATTTTTGCAAATATATTATATAAAATCAGTAGTCAACATGAAATTGCTGTAGGGCTGCTAATATCAAATGCTTTATGCAAATATATAAAGGCAAGAACAAGTGATTCATTGTATTTAATACTTTTCTTAATCACTATTTTGATACTTTGTAGATGGTCATTGATTCCAAATCTAGCAGAATATCCACTTGCTCCGCTGGCTCGTAGATGTCCAATTTGTTCTTAAAGTTATGTTGTTATTATTCTTGTGAACATTTCAACTTACAAATATATAAAAATAATGGGAGATATCGAATCCGAAAACGGAACGGAAATAAATGGTTCCAATATAGCATTATGGGACGCTGTCTATATATATATATATATATATATATATATATATATATATATATATATATATATATATATATATATATATATATATAAATGGTATCTCTTGTAAAAAATAACAAAGTAAAAATCGATAAAATATCTTAAGACAGATTGATTTTACAGAAAAAAAAAGTTACTTACCCTGGATACATCCGATACACGATATTACTGATGTTATGGTTGTATAACGGATTTGGTTTGTTGGTGGGTCTTGAGTCACACCAAAAACATTTTTTTCTTTCTTCGTCCAAATGGGACACTATACAGTATCTCTCTTGCCCACGAAGACCACATGTTGAGGATGCGTACAGCTGACTTTCCCTCCCTATTAGCAAGTTACCGGTGGCAGGATAACAGGAACTTTGTTCACAAGGATGTAACTTTTTGTGTTCATACCCTTTAGAAAGAGAAAAATAAAAATATTTTAATAAATTCACTTTTTTTTTTAAAATAATTTAAGAGTAAAAAGAAAGTTAGTGTATTGTTAACTGGTTGGAATATGAAATGTCTTAAAACCGACACCTTGAACGAAAAACCTTGTTATGGGAAAACACGAGATCTTCAACTAGTTTTGTTATTAATTAGTTAAAGAGGTAAAGTTATTTTTTGATAATTCGGACAATATTTATTGAAATTAGCTGTGTAAAGTTTAGTAAAAAACACATTAAATTTGTTTCCATTGTTTTATAAATATTGTTCGATTTATTAAAGTTTTTAGTTCTCTTGTACAAGCTGCAGATGAAGGCCAACACCATCTGGTAATACAAAGGAAGGACAATAGACACCATATTTCGTGTATGTAAACTGACCACTTTGTTGAGTGACACCCTGTTTATGCAGTTTGGCAAAAGGGTGGATGATCTCAGGGTACACTGGAGTTAGATCTGGAGCAAGGTCCGGCTCTGGCGATTGGTCACCTCTTTGGACGTGAATTATTTTCGCTAATTTGGAATAATGTTTTAATATCAATATTATCAAAGCAGTTATTAATATTTTGCGTGGTCTAAATAATGATCTCCTCGCAAATTGTGTAGGATAAAAAAATAATTTAAAGTCTTACCTTTAGGTGGATACTGTCTAATCCGCTGCCTGGAATTTATGAACTGGGCACTTACAAAAATATCTAAAACAAATTAATAATTAATAAAATATTCATTAGAAATAGCCATTTCAAACTTACTTTGAAATAAAAAATAGGTAAGTAGCGTCCATATTGTGACTGAAGGTCGAAACATTATTAAGAAGGCTACCATAAGAGCCTCCCTGTAAAAAAGAAAAATATTTATTAATTAACTAGACTTGCAATCATCCTGTATAACAGATAAAAACCAGCAGATGGTCTAATTTCCAATGTTGCGATAAAGCAGCTTAAGAAAGCTGATAATTATTATTAAGTTTATAGCTCCCACATCGGGTATTTGATGTTTATTTTTATTTTATAGAACAGACTTACTATGATGTCATTTTGTAAAAGAAGATAACAATGTTTGAATTTATTGGTTACTAAGAGAAACAAAATTAGAAAAAGAAACGTTCTTGGTGGCTTTTAAAAGAATTAGCCTGATCTATTTTACAATAAATGTTTATCTGTAAAAGTAAATTTTGCGGTTTTAAAAATATATGATTTTGGATTTAATGCAAACAGATATAACCTGGAAGAGACTGTTTATTTTAACGTAATCAATTTAAACATCATATCGAAATAGCAATATTAAATATACGAATGAAATAATTTAACATGAATCTGAATCATATTAGCTGTAATTATAACCAGGATCGTATTTAAAATTTGCATGTAAAACGATAACGCAAATGAACTCGAATTATAGATTGCTTTATCGCAAAAAATATTAGGCTGTGTTGATCCATTTCTTTGTTACGTAACTCTGAATTACAACATTTTTCCCAAAAAAAAAAAAGATTATTAAATTCTAATTAGAAGCAATTAAGAAACTTCAATTTTTTGTTGAGAGTTTTAAAACAGAAGCAAATAGAAATACCGTTTTAAAAAACTTTAATCAATGGAACTTTTAATTTCAAAATACAACGCTCCCCATTAAATACGCTCGTGTTAAACTCGTAAAAACATATTCATGTTCACAATATAATTCTAATTATAAGTTTCTTTGAGGCCTAAAAATAAATCTAATAGGCTTTACGCCTTGTCATAACGCTACCGGAAGGTAACTTTAACGTACCATAGGCTATAAAGTTTTTGAAAAAATAATATTTATAGTTGAGAGGCGATATGTAAGATGTAAGAAAGTAGGGTAACATATTTTGAGAATTTGCAGGTCTTACAGAAGCAAGAAAAAAGTGAAAATTAAGATTTCAGTAAGAAATAAATTTCCATACTGTCGTATTTAACTAGATGTCCATATTAATTCTCCTTTCAGATAGTTAAAGGAAATAATATACACAAAAAGTTTATTTCCTGCAAACACAACCTAAAAATCAATCCGTAGTGATATTTTGTTATATTTTTCACTCTTTATTATGATCCATTAATTTGTTATAAACAATTAAAACCAAAAAATGCGGTTTTTTTTCGTTTTTGCGCACAAAATCAAAACTAATGAAGTAATAGACGAAATGTAGAGAACAAAAATACCAACAAAATGAGCCCTGGATTAACTCAATCGGACCATAGATAACGGAGAAAAATAGGAAACAGGAAATTTTTTTTTCAAAAATTCCTATCTCCGTAACCCTTCGTGAAATTATAGTAATTTATGTGGACTTTATGCGTGCTACAACCAGGTGCTGTCGGTTCATTAGTTTTTGCACAATTGGCATTTGAAATTTTTAGTGTACTGTCTTTCAACGTGTCTAGATGCGTCATGGATGGTCCAATTTTAACTTTATAAAAAAATTTTTAAAATAGAAGTCCCATTCTATAAGCCTATATTTTTATTTTGTAACAAAAAGTCTATAAAATACGTGAAAATGTCAACAAATATGACCTAAAACGGCCGAGCGTGTGAAAGTAGAAGAATAGTGGGAGAAGTGCGATTGCCGATCCGATTGAGTCAATCCAGAGTTCACTTTATTGGTATTTTTATTCTCTACAATTCATCTCTTTACACCATAGAGATTACTTCATTAGTTTTGATTTTAATTGTTTATAACAAATTAATGGATCGTAGTAGAGAATGAAAAATATAACAAAATATCACTACCGAGTGCTCTTAGTGTTATGGTATAGTTGGTATTGGTACCACGAAAAAATATCTTTCGATTGACCTAAAAAAGAATAATTTAAATTTACTTTTAGGTACATACATAGATATAAAGAATAGAACGCAGGTTTCATTGTACCGACATGCCATTGGTATGAGAGAGACGTAAACATTTAAATATATAGACTTACTCTCTCTAAATGGGCGGGGCTAAGTGTCGCGTACACGTGCCGGAGACTGGTTGTTCATGCAAAGAGTCTTTGGCATGTGTGCGCGACGCTTAACTCCGCCGTTTTAGAGAGAGAAAGACTGTATTCTTAACTGCTTGCGTCTCTCTCGTAGCAGTCGGTACACTGGAACTCGCGGTCTATTCTTTATATTTCTATGTATACATATTGTATATTAATCGAGGTATTTATATAGTATTTATTTTTCTACGTCGGTGTATGAAAAATTAGTTTTAACTTAAATCACCATTTTTACACACATACCACTGCTAGAACAATTTAAAGGATTTCCGTCAATGCATTTTTGTGACTGTTTAGAGTAATTTTTTTGTACTAATACTCCTTCCGTTATTAAACTGTTTTAGAATCATTATTTTTAGAAACATTGAAAAGTGTTATTTCAAAAATAAAGCATTTAACACAGAGGAACATTTTTCCTGATAAGTACCACGTTTTATTAGTACCCACCATATTTTTGTTGCATCCTATATGATTTAAATAATTTTATGAATGAGGGTATTATTAGCTTTTATGTGTTTTTCATTATTATAATAGTTAATGATAGTAACAAAATTATTATTGTTATAATATATAAAAAGCTTCACCTTTGACATACAAGTCGTAAGAGAATATAATACACCAATGAAATATTTAGATAAGCTAGTTATGAATTATAGGCCTAAATATGATAAAAAGTGAAAGGGCATATATACATAGTGATAGTATTTAATTATAATTTTTCAGTTTTTGAAATTTGGTATTCAATAGTCAAAACTTCTTTTGTTTTTGATTTTTCTTACATTATAAAATTATGCGGGCTATTAAACAAAAGCTGATTTCAATTTTCGTGACCTTGCTTACCTAGCGATAGGAAAAGTTATTAAAATTATAACATTGATAATAATGAATAAATTAAAAAGAAATGTCACAAGATATAGTTCTCTATTGACAGAAAGTAAAAATAAAAGCACAAATAGGTGTTAATACTTCCTTTTTGTAAAAAGTGCAATATTTTTTTTTTAAAGTAAGAGAGAAAAAACTCATTCCATTCTGATATAAAGGTGGATATAAAAATGGGGAGCGCCGCTCGTGAAAAAATCTCCTTTAAATTTTGACGATTTCGGCATCCGGCGTCATCATATTTCCATCGTTCGCGAGCAGCGCAACCAAGGTTCTCAGTGGTAAATTTTCTTATCTAGTTGAACGACTTGTTGTATCCCAGATGCTCTGATTATCTCCTTTGACACCGTCCGCCAAAGGCACAAGGGTTTCATGATGAATTCGCGTGGTGAGCTCGACTCAATCGAAGTCGACAAAATTCAAACAGACTCGTCACGGGTGAGACTCACCATATTTATACGCACCTTTAAAAAGTGTTTATTTTTATTTGTTTTTTGTTGTTTATAGATTCCGAATAAATTTAAAGAGTATATATAATGTATTTTTAAAAACAGGTAGTAAATACATTTTTAGGAAATTTAAAGAGAGTCATATTTTCCTCAGTTTTTGACACGCATTCACGACAGACAAAGGAAATTTCTCATAACAGTTTTGAACAAAAATGTATTATATATGAAAATTTGACATACAAATATAAAATACGAACAGCAAATTATATTTAGTCGAATAGAAATATGCATTTGGCAGAAACGCCTTTTGTGGCATATAATTAAAATGAAATTAAGTAGCGAAACCTTTCTAATTTTTTAAATTTTTTCCAATGTAATATTACGTATTGCGAGCCAGTCAAGGTCACGAAATTTTATTTTGGCTGGACCACCTTTTGTTGCGCCTGTAAAATGTAATAATCTGTGGTATTGTTAATAATTTTCAAACTCACTTTTAGACGTACGATACGTACATAATTTACAATCTCTAAGTGACGTTATCACAATATTTTCCCATAAACTATTAAAGCTTCGAATTCTCTTAGAGGGATTATCTTTTAAGCCTCTGGTAAAACTAATTGGCCTGTTTGAATTCGTTAAAACGTAATGAAAATAAAGATAGAGTCATTTTATTTCACTTAAATGACCTTGTCTATATTCAAAATAATAAATGACAAATAGTTGGGTAATGAAATTTTTTTTAAACATGTGTAACGATAAATTAAACTCCTTATAAAAAAGTTTTCTTGGAACTGTTTGCGATTATGTTAACTTTTTAAATAGTATTATGTTTTTAAAGTAATGTAAAAACTTTGCCGTCGAGTACAAAATTCATCAAGAAGAATAATTGCAATGTCCTTTCATCTTGACCAAAAAAATATTGATTCGTGTACTTTTAGGTTTCATTTCTTCGTTTGCAAAGTTCCCTAGTATTTTTCAAATCTCTTCGCTGGCTGTAACTCAGGTAGGAGTGTAGAATATCGTTAACAGCGACACACCTCACCAACATACCATTTGTTTTTATATATTTTCTATTTTCATATCAATTGATCCTTTGAGAAAAAAACTGATTTTTTTAACTTCTTTTAAAGCTGAGGCGAATTCCTATATGTAGCTTATCCTTCGTGTCGTCTTCTTTTTGAAGAATAACATTAGTAGATTCAAAGTTATATTTGACCTTTGGGAAAATAATTTACCCCTTTTTCATCTTTTTACGTGCGTACAGATATTTCATTATATTATATCGTAATCTTGCCGCTAATATATCGTGTTACGTGATGAAGCTACGGTGTTCAAGGTGAAACAGAACATTGCAGCGTATCATCAGGGCGTAACATTATCCCGTTTCATCAGTTCATGCATATATTTTTCGGGCCGCCGATGCCAATCTATACATGCAAACATCTATTGTAAAATGGGCGCGTCTAAAGGCTAACAACGGATGGGACACTGTTATGTTACGATGTTCTACTGCAGAGTAGCGTCGGCGTTACAGTATTCTTTGGCGTGAGGAACAGATGTTTATCAATACTAAAACAACTCATCTTGATGTACATTAATACTAATGTAAAAATAAAATAAAAATGATAAAAATAATGAGCGAAAGTAATTACATATTATTATGATTATGACCTGAAAATTATAATTGTATTTACCTGATTTATTATTAAAAACAATTCACTAATACATAATTATTAAGACGTCTTGTATCAATAAATGTAAGCTGTGGGTGTTTTATATGCCTTTTACGTACAATAACCTATTTTTAGAGACGTCAAGAGTTGCTATTGTTCGTAAAAGTACATACAAGAATTGCTTTACAGCATAATAAGTCGACTTAATTATACCTTAAAAAGTCATGACAGTTTCAAAAGGAATAAAAGAAAAGAGGTATTTTTAAAATATCATAAATATTGTAGCAAGTAAAATAGTAGATTTTGGAATTTTAAAAATGCGCTTATAATTACAAAATTAGTTCGAGTGCAGTGAGGGGGACGAAAAATTTTCGATTAATTTTTGATATAAAACCTTTTCCTTTTCGAAAAAAATATAAACCAAAGAGCAGAAAAGTTTTGCCTTTATAACTTAAAAACTTACCAACATTTTTTTCATGTAACTTCGAGCTAAAAATATTATCAAATTTTCAATTACTTTGGTAAACAGTTTTTTATGATAATAATGAAATGAAAAACACAAGTAACACTTTGAAATTAGTTAATTTTACTACTTGTGATTTAAATTTTATAAAATTAATAATTATTCTTAATTGAACTATTAATTAGTTATTAAGATAAATATTATAAAAGAATAGGATTTGAAATATGTGTCATTTCCTTAAGATATTTTCGCTGTGAAGTATGTCATAATGGTTATTAGTTAAAAAATATTTTATTTGTTCGTTTAATGTGTATAAGTGAAAATATAGTAACACTCGATCTGAAAAAGTAAACAATAAATGGATAAAGTATTAAAGTATACTGATTTTATTTTTCCTACGAGCCTAAGCCGATAAATATTCATGGCATAAATTGTCTCATTTACGGTTTATAATGCAAAAGTTTATATTTTTTGTGATGAACTCCTATACTCCTTGATTTATACTTTTTTTCTAAAAGAAGAAACGATATTATTGAGTCAGTATATTAGAGGTTGGTCGGACTTGAAAGACCCGTTGTTTTTACCCGGATCAATTTACAGTCCGAAAGATCCGGATTACTAAAATTTAAAATATCGGACTCGGATAGTACGAAAGTTCGTTCTCCGACTGATCACACGTTATATCGTACCTACAATGAGCCAGGATCCGATAAACCGGTTTAATCAGACGATGTTCGTTGTGCCTTCTACGGGTCTTTATCGCTTTCGAACATTCGTTTCGGCAAAGTACAATGGATCACTGATGTCTTGGGTTCGCTGGCGAATTTCAGATCATTCGATTAATAATAATTGGCGGAACAAGGCAATGGACGTGCAGTACAAAGGTTTAGGATTGCTCTAGTTTAGATTATGTTTCTTTAAGACGTTTGTTAGAATATATACCCACGGTAGTTAGAATATCAATTAGGAACGTGATTGAAATTTTATTGACATTATATTCCGATTCTCGCTTATTTTCAATTAAATTGGGTATTTAATTGCAATGTTGGGAAAGTGGATGTAATTTTAAATATGATAATAATAATAATAACAATAACGAACTAATTTAAATAGTAGAAATTTGTTTAAGGCGCTCAACACTTATGCTTGCTCTGCGCTGAGCTACTCTTTTGGAATTGTAAAATGGAGCAGGACAGACATCCAAAACCTGCAAAGAAAAATAAGAACACTCCTAACAAAAGCACAAAAACATCACCCTCGGAGTGCTATTGAACGTACAATGCTTCCAAGACACCAAGGAGGAAGAGGATTGGTGGATATTGGCAGGCAGCTCGACCAACAAATAATAAATTTACGTTCATATTTCCACAGGCTAGCGGACTCTTCCACACTACATCGAGCAATATGCGAGGCAGACGATTCAACGCCGCTACAGTTGAGGGAACAAGATATTACTTCTCACCACCAAACAGACCAAGAGAAGTTACAAACCTGGCTACAGAAGCCACTTCATGGACGGCATCCAAATGAGGTCAATCAGGACAATATCGACAACTCAGCGTCGAACTACTGGTTGATTTCAGGACAGATGTTTCCGGAAACGGAGGGCTTCTTGTTAGCTATTCAAGACCAGGTTATTGCCACGAACAACTATCGGAAGTTCATCATTAGAGATCCCTTCAATAGAAAATGACCAATGTAGATATGGCTGTCGAACATCAGAGACAATCTAGCACATAACTGGAGGATGCCAAGCGTTTGCCGCAACCGAGTATAAGAAAAGACACGACTTAGCTGCTAAGATACTCCACCAAGAGTTAGCAGAAAAGTTAAACCTATTACAGGTAGGAAAAGTGCTTTATTACAAATACAATCCAGAGCCTATTCTTGAGAACAACCAGTTCAAGTTATATTGGGACCGAACGGTTCTGACGGATCAGACAGTTGCTCATAATAGACCAGATATTATACTAATAGATAAAATTTCTAGGCGGACTACACTAATCGACATCGCTGTACCTAACAACAACAACCTAAGACCAAAATACAAGGAGAAGATCGCCAAATACAGAGATCTGGAGGTGCAAATCCGAAGACAATAAGCAATGAACAGCGTCCAAACGGTTCCCATAATACTGTCAACAGCTGGAGTGATACCAAAGAACCTTCTGCAGAATATCAAGGGATTGGGCCTTATTGAGCATCTGTATAAGCCGATGCAGAAAGCAATTCTCCTAGCAACAGCGCGAACCGTCCGAAAGTTCGTAGGAAATACAGCAGACCATGTCACCTAGGACCCGATAACATGGAAGGGAGTGCGAAGCCGTGGCTTGTAAATCATAATAACAATAATAAATGTTTTGTTGCATCATCATACTATACTGCACCATATTATGTTTTTTAAAATATATTTTACTACATTTATAAGGCGTTAAATCAACTACCAGAATTATGTTCTTAAGATTGTTAAAGTAGATACATATATTTTTTTTGCTGAAAATAATAATTTAGTGGTATGATGCAGACACATAGAGAAGCCTCTTTTCCCGTATATTTTTTTTTTGTTTTGATATGATGTAGCTCTTAAAACAATGACAGAATTTGTAAAAGCATAAAAATGACAATCAATGTTATAAAACAAAGAATTAAAGTTATGACTGCTTTAAATTTTTTCAATACTTGTTGACGACTGTTCTGATTATTGGTCCGTATTAGTATCAAGCAAATTTATTTTTCCTAAATTTAGTTGATTTATTGGCGTTGAATTACTGTACGTTATTTCTTGTGGCTCAAGTAGAGTCACTAATGGATGGATGTCTAGCCAAATTTCACCTATATTGCCTGAAACGTAATTCACACTATTTCAAACGCTGAAAAATTATGCCAATAACTGTTTTTTTTTGTGAGAATTCATATTGGATGGTGAATGCGCCAGTGTTAAAATTTGACGTTTAATGAGAGAGAGCCGCATATAATTATTTATTTTAAACGCAGTTTAAATGACGCATTCGCCTTTTAATTTTTTCTCCTAATTTGGAAGAAAAGTTAACATTTAAGCTTAAAATATTTTTTTTTGAAAAAAAAAATAGTGAGACATGTAACTGGAACTTAAAATCTTCGTTTTGAAAGGTAGAATCATGTTGGTTCATCATTTTTATCATTTCGTAAAGCTATCACTAAAAAAAATAAATATCTTCATGAATTATAATTAAAAATTACAACTTCAAACTATTGTAACTTTGTTACTAATAATCAAAACAATATTTAGCAAAGTTTATTCAAAAGTCACAACAATTTTCTTCAATTTAAGCGTCTTACGTCCTCTACAGGACTTCTAGAAGCCGAGTTATAAACGATTTAGTTAGGGCGGAATTCTATTTTACATTATTTTTACAATAATTTATGCATAACTTCTTTCTAATTAATATCTTTTTTTAAATTAAAAATTCAAAACCTTTATAATAAAGAATACAATCGCTTTGGCTGAACAGAGCACTCATAAATAGCCAACGTAATTCTTTATAGACATTTAAACAATTACATTGGTGATAACAAAAAAACGACAAGTGTTGGGACTCGTACCTTCAAAAATTCGATTCTCTGGGCAAAAAACATAATACATGAAAATATTCAGGGAGTCTAAAAGTGGGGAGACTGTAAAGCAGCTGACGTTTCGGTGAAATCTCATTCACCATTTTCAAAGCTCACTGTACGGGGTCTACGATAGTTCTTTGCGTTTTTACGCCGTTGACTGGAAAATACTTCCATCTTGTTAATAGCAAAAATGTGATTATATAGTTTTATTATTATAAAATAAATTATTATGTTCTAAAAAATCTTGCTGATAGTAAAAATAAAATTATTAATTTTTGTTACTATAAAAAGAATTATGTTGTTAAAAAATTTTGTTTGCAGTAAAAATGTGATAATCTACTTTTGTTATTATGAAATAAGTTTTTGTGTTTTTAAAATTTTTTGTTTGAAGAAAATGTGTGATTATTATTTTGTTTTGTTATTATAAAATGAACACTATCTTCTAATAGATCTTGTTAACAGAAAAATGTGTTTATTACTTTATGTTGTTGGTATAACATTAATTACTATGTGCTAATAAATCTTGTTAACTGCAAAAATATGATTATCTACTATTGCTATTTTTAAACAAGTTATTATGTTCTTAAAAAATTTTGTTTGCAGTAAAAATATGATTATGACTTCTCAAAATTACATTGTCTTTTGAGATGACACAGAACTGTTAAGCAGCGCGCCCACTGGTTCGGCTCGGTTCAGACCGCTCGGCTCCGCGCAATCGGCCCGTTTTGGTTTACACGTAAATAAATGAGAGCCCGCTCACTGGTTCCGACCGGCCAGAACGCTTCCGCGCTTTCAGCATCGGCGTCTTCGACTATTCTCAAGAGAGCAAAAATTGCCGAAAGGTCTGAAAGCATTCGACTATTTAAAAAATAGAAAGAGGTAGTATAATCTGTGGTATAGACGTAGTGTTTGTATTGTTACTATGTCGGACGAAGAATTGATAGAAAATGTGAGAGCATACAGGATATATAATAATAATAATATTCTCTATACATAGTTGTTGCCTAATAAACTTGAAGTAAATTGTCTAGGCGTTCACGTTACAGTCAAAAAACATTAGTTATGTCACAAAAATCTGTGATGTAAACGTCAAATTTAATTAATTCGACTATATAATACACTTACTTTAAAGTAAGTGCTAAACGTTCCTCTGGTGGAATCGATTTTCGAAGGTTAGTGTTTTGTTTCCTGAGCGGCAACATATTTAAAATTTCATAAAATTTTATACTAGACATTCTAAAATATTTGAAAAACTTTTCATTGTCGGTCATCAACTCTGGAAATAAATGATAAAATTCCCCGTGAATTTTTCTTTTAAGGTAAATATCATGAACCCGATATCTTCTTCTCCGCTTTTCCTCCACTTCCGCTTCAACACAGGCTAGAGCAGCCACAACAATATCCTCCTCAGAGTCGGAAGAACTACTCATTTTATTCACTTTTCATCAAAAATAACAGCTCTAGAAACTCTAATGGTTAAAGCAGTTTTAATCACTGTTTAGTCTGAATTGTGCGGAGCCAGTGAGCGGGGGCCATCGGCATTCTGACTGAAGCGGACGGAACGGACGGAGCCGAGCCGATTCAGTGGGCGCGCTGCTTTATCACAGCTCTCTTTCCGAAAATTCGGTTAGCAAAGTACACTAGGGAGTTTATATAAACTATATATATATATATATATATATATATATATATATATATATATATATATATATATATATATATATAATATAAATATAGTGTTAAGATATTCAATCATCAAATTAATATTCTATTGCAGTTTTGACTTAAATCGCAAAAATATAATTTTTGAGAATAAATAATTACATTATACTGAGTGTTATTGTTATTATATGGAAAAAAAAATGATTTACAAGAAAAATGAGAATCATCTACAAAGCCATACGATAATATGATATTTAGTAATAAAAATCAATGAGAATACACACATTCACATATCATTGTCTAAGTAATGTCAATATCTATTATATGAAGTTACAACTACCGGAATGAGTTTGACATTTATACTTTTGTTCTACTTTTGGCAACAAGATTAAAAATCAAGAAATTACATTTTGTCACAATATTAAGAAACAAAATAATAGGATACTTTTTATTAATGTAAAAGGCGCTTACTTTTACTTATAGACCACATTGATAAATGCATACTTACCTAAAGAAAAACTGACAGAAAACTAAACACTCATTGAATTGTAAGGGGTGAAAATTAGTATATAATCACACCATGCACTTACTGGTAGAAAAACTCATTTAATGTTAACCTTATTTAAAAAAAAAATATGATATGTTACTAAACTAAGTTTCAACGAAAACTGATATTCTGTTAAAAGTTTATGATTTTTGATTTACTTGCAAAATTTCTGCATTGTTTACATTATTTGACCGACGTCGCCATGAAACAAAACACGCAGTTTTTAGAATTTACTCAGCTTTGCTACTCATTTCTAATTATTATTACTGGCATTCGAATAACATTATTTCCATGCAGACAATTTGGGAATGCCTATATTTGTACTTGTATTAATTATAAAAATTAACCTTAGACACAATAGTGATGATTCATCAAGCAAATTGTGGATGTCACTTTGATATTTAACAGAATACAAGCTATACAAATAAAAACCAGCAATTGCATTATTACTAGCAACAATTTATGGATACATATTTTTGCAGCATGCGTTAATTCCAAAAAAAAAACATGCAAAACACATCTGATACTCCTCTTCAGAATGTACTGGGCTCAGAGTGCCCGCACTTTCATTATTTTTTAAACGAAACACTATAGGCTAAAAATAATAACAATATTATTGTATCTTGTGTCATTACTGTCCTAATTTTAAATGAACCATTCCGTATAACGCATTTCGTAAACATTCTACTAATAATCCTATATAAAGCATCTCCCTGAAACTTGATTTCTAAACAATGACAGTGGCGTCTCGTGACCTTAAAATATCTAAGTTCTACATTATAAACCTGCTGAATGAAAACGTAATTTCGATTGGTATAAAACGTTATACAACTATTTTATTAAGTAAATGATTTCTGGACACTTCGTGTATAATTCGATAAATGTGGAGAGATTTTTTCGTGATAAAAATACTATTGGGATACCGACTGTGCCATCACATTAAAACATTCCGTTGTGATATTTTGTTATATTTTCCACTCTCTGCTGTGATCCATTAATTTGTTATAAACAATTAAAACAACAAAAAATGCGTTTTTTTTTTGTTTTTTGTTTACAAAATCAAAACCAATGAAGTAATCTCGATGATGTAAAGAAACAAATTGTGAAGTATAAAAATACCAATAAAATGAGCTCTGGATTGGCCTAATTGAATCATTAGTATCGGAGAAAAACAGGAAAACCGGAAAATTCAGCGTTTTTTTTTTCAAAAATTCATATTTCCGTCATTTTTCAAGTTGTAGTAGTGGCCCTTCGTGAAATAATAATAATTTCTATGTAAAGGGTGTTTTTTATAGAGGTATAAAACTTTAAGTTGGCAACACTTCTTTAACTGGCGGCCATTTTGTCAGCTGTCAAGTGATTTATGTTTAGTTTGGTTTGGCATTTCAACATGAATAGACTGACGCCTGAACAACGCTTCCAAATTGTGCAAATTTATTTTGAAAATCATGGTTCTCCTCGAAATACGTATCGCGCACTACGTCCATTTTACGGTCAACATAATCGTCCATCAGAGCAATTAATTCGATTAACTATGGAACGTTTTTGCACCACGTTTACTCTAAAAGATAATACGCATCCACAGAGACCTCGTAGAGTGCGTACAGAAGAAGTCATTGCTGCTGTAGCGCGTAGCGTAGAGGAAGACCCTAATCAGTCTATCCGCCATCGTGCACAGGAATTGAATATGTGTCCATTCACATTATGGAAGATTTTGCGGAAAGATCTTGGTTTGCGTGCTTACAAAATCCAACTCGTGCAAGAATTGAAGCCACACGATCACCTAGCAAAACGTAGATTCGGTGAATGGGCCCAAAACAAGATTGCCGTTGATCCCGATTTTCATAAGCGAATTTTGTTTAGCGATGAACCTCACTTTTGTTTGAATGGATACGTCAATAAACAAAACTGCCGTATTTGGAGTGATGATAATCCTCAAGTGTATGTTGAGACACCGTTAAATCCAGAAAAACTGGCTGTTTGGTGTTCTTTATGGGTTGGTGGAATCATTGGTCCGTACTTCTTTAAAAACGATGCTGGTTAGAACGTTACAGTCAATGGTGACCGCTATAGAGCCATGATTACTGACTTTTTCGTTCATCAATTGAACAACCATGATGTGCACGAGCTGTGGTTTCAACAAGACGGCGCAACAAGTCACACAGCTCGTGCCACAATTGATTTATTGAAGGAAACGTTTGGTAACCGCATAGTTTCACTTTTCGGACCCGTGAATTAGCCTCCAAGATCGTACGACTTACGCCGCTAGACTATTTTCTGTGGGGATATGTGAAGTCGCTAGTCTACGCCGATAAGCCCGAAACGATTAATCACTTGGAGGACAACATTCGCCGCGTTATTGCCGATATACGGCCACAAATGTTGGAAAAAGTCATCGAAAATTGGACCTCCAGATTAGACTACGTCCGAGCCAGCCGTGGCGGTCATATGCCAGAAGTCATATTTAAATTATAATGCCAGAAGGTTATCTTTCGAATGAAGTAAATTTCATGTCAATTTAAAAAATTCATCTTTGTTTTATTCCATTTAAAAGTTCTATACCTCTATAAAAAACACCCTTTACTTTATGCGTGCCAAAACAAAGTACTGTTGGTTCATCAGCGCGTCTGGGTACGTCATGAATGGTCCGATTTTAATTTTGTAAGAAGATTTCTTTAGAAGAAAATGTGTATAAATTTGGTTAATTTTTAATTTAACTAAAACAAAATGACAATTCTTTTAGTAAAAGTTAAGAGTAGTTTACATTTTTTCAAATGATTTTTTTTGGGTTATGTTCAGATGGTCCCATATCATTTTAGTTGAAATTGGTTAAGTGAAATCAAAGATGGCGGACAAAAAAATTATTTTTGTCTGATTTTCTCCAAAATTGGTACCGGGGAGTTTTCGGGGTGGCACATATCGAATACAATATAATTTTTAAAAAACTTACTATGGCGGATCCAATATGGCGTCCTGAATCACTCGATTCGCTCCAAAATTGGTATAGGGAGTTTTTAAGGATGTAGATTAAACATTTGAAGTTATTTTAAAAAAAAAATCCAATAAGTCGGATCCCATATGGTATTCTAAAAACTTTACAACTGCCGATTTTGTTTAAAATTGGTACTGGAGGGTTTCTGAAGGTGTAAAGAACGAACTAAAAATTATTGAAAAAAAAATAATATGGTAGATGCAAAGTGGGGATATTAAAATGTTACTTTTCAGAATTATGTCCAAAATTGGTACTTGGGGGTTTTAGAGGGTGTAACTTAAGATTTAGATTAAAAAAAATTTTTTTTTTAATTCAATATATGGTGGATTGCAAATTTTATGTTATTCATATTTTTTCAAAATTGGTATTAGGGGTTTTTCTTTATCGTAGGTTACAAATCTGAAATTAAAATTTTTTAATTTAATATGGCAGATACAATATGAGCAACTAAAAATTTTACATTTTTCGGATTTTGTCCAAAATTGATATTGCAGGGTACTTGAGGCGTATATTACGGATTTTAAATTACTTTCTTTACTTACATATTTGAATTTTTTTAAATACCGGTTGTGGGGACCTAGATTACGAATGTAAAAGTAAATTCTTAAAATTCAAGATACCGAATTTATTATGACAGACTATAAAAAAATATCTAGTATCGAAAAAGCAACAAAAATATTTTATTCCAAGTTGTAGTATTTATTTTCTGCCACTGCCAATGCATTAAGGAACATTGTTGTGCCAAACTTACTATATTAAAGGCAATTAAGTATATTTAAATTATTCTATACTCTACGAAAAATTTAAATTATTAAAAACTAATTGCAATTTAGTTTTCTGATTTACATATGTAAAGTAATTTGGCAATTAATTTATAGAAAAAGTAATGGAAAAGATGTTAAATTGTGACAATCCAAAAAATTTAAAAATGACTACTGACAACAAGCAATCCGTTAAAAAATTTTATTTAGTTTTAAGAATGGCTTTAAAAATCATTTAGAAGAACTATAACTATATATTAACACCTATAAATATTTTTTTCAATTTTAACTATTCTTCTTCAACTTAAATATTTTTTTAATAAATTAAAAGTTAGGTCGTAGCAATTGCGTAAAAAATTTATATTGAAATAGTGGAGTCTGGTAATGCACTCACTGATCTCAAAAACAGTTATTTTGAGGTCTATAAGGGAACTCTTACAAGGTGATAAAAAGCAGTTTAACAGCTTCTGAGATATTTGTGGTTTTCATACTAATCTAGGATACATGTCAATAGTGGAAAATTTTAATGACATATTTAATTTTTGAGCTGAGATGAGAATTCTTATAGTTTCATCATGTTCATCCGCTTGTATGACTTTATGACGTCATAATTTTTTTTTTGCACTGAAATTCTACGGGCCCGTCTGAAAAATAGGCGTGAACCTCTTTTAAAATCCCCCCCCCCTTCCTCCACTAAATTTCAAAGGTAAATTTTAAATAAATGAAAAAATAAATAACTGAATTTATTTAGGCTATCAAAAATGCGATAAAATATGTCATATAAAGAAAAGAAAGAAAAACTGCTACGGAGCCCTAACGTAATGTATGTCTGATACGTACTTAGCTGCCTTTTTTGCAGGCCATTTAGAATAAATATCTATAAATATTTTGTAAAATTTCGTATCCTAAAAGAAAACCTCCTAGTAAAAGTGGATTTAAAAATAACGAATCTAAATAGATAAACCCGATCCTTTTAACTACATAATTATTACGAGGAAAACTACAATTTACAACAATTAAATTTCTAAAGCCGCCACTGTATGTTATACGCCACTGCAAAAAGTTAATTTTATTCATTGCAAAATATTGGTTAATTTAGTACGAAAAATGTGGCAAATAGGCCTGAGAGATTTCTATTTCCGGATGTAAGAATATCAAAATCGTCCTACACAAATGGAGGAAGTTCGAGCAAGTTGTCTCTGATATGTACGTTATATTGATAGATAAAGAAGAAAAAATTTAAATTTTTCGTTTTTGTCGCATGTGAACTAACAATTAAAAGACGTTGTAAAGATAAGCAGTGTCGAAGATCACGTTTATTGGGTCGCTGTCCTCAAATGGTGGTTTTGTTACCGCATTGTTTATTATACGGGATGGCTGAAAAAAGTTTTAAGTAGAAATAATATAAAATGAAATAAAAAATTATATAAAAGGAAAAATTAATTAATTTTAAGATATTAGTAAAGGTAAATTAACATAAGAAAGTTTGTAAATATGATCAACAGCCTACAAACTTAAAGTACTTTGGACTGTGAAGAAGATACCGATTCTCCCAAGCGTTTATCAATTAGAGAATGTAAGACGCTCCTAAGAAAATGAGTCTGTTAACCAAATATAATCAACAAGTAAAATCGGCCTCGTGGAAGTTTACTTTGGAGGAAGAAGCTCAGAGTGACAAAATATGTGAAAAAGTCGATGTTAAGAAAATCTAGTTAAATAGACTTTGACTGGAAACTCTGAACATGTACCCTGTGCAAAGTCAATTGACCAACTTCTATCTGATATAAGAATTTTTCCACAAAATTTAGTGCATTTATAGGAATAATATCAGCCAGTCTTTCAACCACTTTCAGATTCGAAATTTTAGCACTTGATGTTTCTTCTGTATTGCCTGTGGTAGAATCCTTTGACAAGTTAAAAACGGCGCCACTGGAAGAGCTATTCCTTCTTTTACCTTTCCAAGAAAAGAAAAAGTATTTAAACACATGGTTAGCATTAATCTTTAAGGCCATTATCAAGAAAGTTGAAGACAAACCCACACATATTTTGAATTTGCTGGTTTTAGAATGTTATATCACAATCTTGATATAATTGTTGTATATCTACACGGTGGTGGTATATTAGAGATTATTTTCATACTATTTAATTGATAGATAGAGACAACCACAATAATAGAATTATTTGGTGATGAAAACTAGTTTGCACACGCAGGGAGAAGTATGTAAAACCAATTTTAGTTGCTTCGATAGATAGTAATAACTCCCATTATTTTATAAATCACTACATAGTATAAAACAAAGTCGCTTTCTCTGTCCCTATGTCCCTTTGTATGCTTAAATCTTTAAAACTACGCACCGGATTTTGATGCGGTTTTTTTCAATAGATAGAGTGATTCAAGAGGAAGGTTTATATGTATAATAACATCCATTAAATAGTGGAGAAATACTGTTATTTTTGAGGTTTCTAATGTGATGTCGTTAATTATCATATTTTTTTCCGCTTACATTGCAAACGCAGGCTGAACCCTACGAGATTTATCAAAATAATGTACTAATTATTTGTACACATTGAAAAGGTCTACAGAAAACTCCGCGATGGTATATGTCTATCTCTCATGGATATCCCACAATAACATTTTTTTGTCATTTACTTTTTACGACAAATAATGGCAAATTTTGAAGCGATTTTAACCAATACAGCATTAATCCTTATCCAATTAAATAGCTTAAATACATTGTTGATTTAATATAGATCTATATGGTCCTTTACAGCACAAGATTTAAATGAATATTTTCGAAGATATTACAGATTTAAAATTGCGGGAAGTAGCGCTTGCGGCGGTACTGGCCGACCGGGGCGGCGGCAGCGTGCCTATAAATAGCGCGTCGGAGGCCGATGTAATAATTGTTGTAAAAATAAAATAAATAGTCACAGTTTTTCTGTAGTGTATTTAGTATCAGCATTGCACCCGTGCGAAGCCGGGGCGGGTCGCTAGTTAGTTATAATTAGTTCTGATGGTACAATGAAGTTACAATGTCAAGACTCTTAATAGACCACACTCATTAGGATACTGATGAAGTTTGCAGCGCAAAATTTCCTAAATTATTATTTCAGTTTTTAATTACTTTCCTATAGAAACAAATTGAGCTAAAAGTATCTTAAAAACTTTAAGTTCTCTCTTTTAGTAACAGAGCAACCCGTATGAAGAAGATTCAATTCTTTTATTCACATCAACAAAACTATTTAGAATTTTTTATAGATGATATAAAAATATTAAATTCGATTTCTCTCAATTAATTTATCCAGCTTTTTTATTTTCTCAAAATATATCTCCAAAAACATATATAAATCCAGAATTTCTCTTCCTTGTCGTAAATAAACCTGTGAATAGTAAAATACCTATACTTGGCGAAATAAAAGCTATAGAGGCTGCGAAATTGCATTTACATGGTTCTGTAATTTAAGAGTGTTAGATATAAACAAATATACAAAAAAAAATACGGAAAAAGATATTTTACATACTTTAAAATTTTAAGGTTAGAAAGTATTAGGGTAACGCCCTCCCGGTATACATGATATGTATTTGTTAAAGTTTTATAAAGGCAAAAAGGGTCAACGGATTTCCCAGTTAAATAAATAATAAAATTTTTATATCAATATTGAACCGACTTCTAAAAAAGCGCTAAAAAGCAAAAAATAACAATATAAATTTTTATATGAAATTGAAGTTTTTGAAATCGGCTCCAAAATAATACCTGACAAAGTGTAATTCACATAAAAAGATTGGAACATGCTTTTAGTCCAAGCGAGAGGTAAAAATTAATGCTGCTTTTGATGTAAATTCCGAGAGAAAAGTTCTAAATTTTTTTCGAAAATAGAGTACTAAATGCGGCATAAAATTTGAGATTTATTTACCAGTTAAAAAAACTGACGGCCAGATTTCAGAAAATTTAAACCCGATCTAGTTGTCATGGAAGTTGGACTTTCTAGTTGGTTAGTTTTGTTTTGCTTACGATATTATTACAATGGGTGTTTCAGTTAATAATGTCAATTTTACTAAGAAATTGCGTCACTAATACATTTATTGGTATATTCTAATGACATCTATGACGTTTCGAAAGGTAAATATATGATATTAAAAGCCAATTTGTTATCAATTGTCATTGTTTTTATAGGTTCGAAGACGTCGAACTTTGTACTAAGAAAGACGTTTTGTTGGGAAGTTCTATAACCAATTGGTTGCAGCAATGAATGATTCCCAATGTCTCTTACATTGAAAGGTGAGAAACCACTTGTGAAATTTTGCTTGTTAGACAGAAAAGAAAATAATTTTTGCATCGAGCTGTAACAAGTATGGAAAGTGGATCTATTTTGACAACTTGAAGCGCACGAAAACATGGATAGATTCAGGCCAGCCTTCAATATTATAACCAGTCCCCAATATGCATGGAAAAAGGATTTGCTGTGTATTTGGTGAGATGATAAACCCGTTGAACTACCGATTATTTCAATCAATGCAGCGCGGACTTTCAGAATAACATTTGTATTGTAACGAAAAAGTGAAAATTTGGCTTGATGAATGGTTGGCCTCAAAAAACCAAGTTTTTTTTTCAAAAAATCCATTCTTTCACAGAGAGATGAGAAAAAGTCACAGCTAATAACGGTTAATACTTTAATTATTGAGGAAATTCATTTGGTTCTGGAAACATATATTCAAATTTTGCGAAAAAATTGACATTACTAATCGAAACACCTATTAATTTATATAAAGTATATCAATAAACAAACCTCTTTATAGGAAAATTAACGATAAAAATCTAGCTCGGTAAAACCAATAATTATTTTATTTAAAGTAGTTAAAAGATATTGATAATTTTTAGCCCTTACTAGTTTAGTCCAATATTACATAAATATGTCCTATTCTAATAAATTAAATATTCCTGTTATGGTTTAATATTTTTAAAAAGCACAGGAGTCCGATGCAATTATATCCACTTGAAATTCATGTAAAAAGCGGTTCAGTTTAGAATTTCTATCGGATGCAACATTTCAACTACCAGTTGAGAAATTGAATGCGATAGAAGCTTCAATTAAAACTATTTATTAGGTAAAATTCAAGTGGATAAAATTGCATCGGATCAGTTCGATCGGATTAGAATGCTGCGTGAAGAAGGAAGTCACTGTACCAAAATTAAATGTGTTTGATGCTTGGATAACAATTTTTAATCACCTAGATATTCTAGAATTATAAAATTAACATGCTTTGATTAAAAATGTACGGAATATAAAATATATTTATTTATAATTGAACCGGAGCCAACGTAAAACTAAATTCTTAACTAATCATTTCCTTTAAATTAAACCAATATAATCCATATCTATATGAGGCATTGTCCTCACTGTCTGACTGATTTTCTGACATATAACGAACAGCTCAAACTATTAAAGATCATGAAATTTTGGAAAAAAGTTGGCAACACCATGAAGGCACCCACTAAGAAGACATGTTTCATATCATTTGACAAATTAATCGATATCTCTTGATCAAACAGAAATATGGATTCGATTTTAGTTTCAAAAGATAGCTCACAACAATATCTAAACACCAATTTCTTGATTTTTTGATAATCGCGTTTTAAAAGGGAAAAAAGGGGTAAGATATTAATTTTACGATTGCATATTAAAAAGTAATTTTTTTCTGGGAAAAATCACAACACGAACATGATTTTTAAATAGTGAAAAATATAAATTAATTATTGGGACTTAATTTATTAGCCTCTCAAAACCGTTCCTCGTTACCTCCGCGGGTAAAGTCTTTTATATTATTACCAGAAAAAAAATTATTTTAAAATTGTTTAAAATTAAAAAGAAAGTTTATTTTCATAATAAAAAATCTCTTATACAAGAAATACACAACTTGTATTTAGTACCACTTGATACTTTAGAATAATTACTCATGAAGTCAATTATCAAAATTTTACCTCTCATACTTATCCAAACACAAAAATAATATCTTTTTTATTAAACAAATGTTAGAAAGCATATGATTTTAAATTAATATTATTTACTTAAATCTTAATCATATGGAAAAACTTGATTTTAATCATTTTCACTTTATTTACAAAATGATTCAGTAAAGGTAAGGTTAAAGGCCTTTTTTATAATGTTTATTGATATTTTAAGTCATTATTTTATTTTACGAAGAAATAAATCAATAACAATTGGTTATTAAGTCTTTAACGAATGAATGAGTTGTACAATATTAAATAAATTGTTTAAAGTTTTTTTTTGTTATTTCTTACACACATTTAAATAACAATTTTTTAATAATCTGACTTTAATGAAAGATAGTTTTAATTATTAAAAAATCGCAATACAAGCATAAAATAAGATGAAGCAATTTTAAAACACTATAAAAACATTGAAAATTTCTTCATGCAGTATTTTATGCACCCACCATTCATCCAGGTTATTTACCTCTCGAATGTACGTACGTCCTTTATGCTACAAACTTAACACATGCACTTTGTAAACTGAAATAAACAATATTAAAATCACTGAAAACACACAAGATAAGAACACAACACAATATTAAGTTTCATACTAGCTTATCGTGAGTTATTTTCACTACTAAATAATAAAAAGCGGTCGTTGAAGCTTTATTGTGTATGAAATGTATAGTACGATACGGTCCGCATTTACTGGGTACTGAGTGATGAAATTTTATGGTATCACCGCATCGTGCGGGTTCCCCAACGAGCACTTTCCAAGAAGAGCCAAGGGACCATTGAAATTGGTACCTAAAAATCACTTACCAGTCAAAGACGGACGCTCTCTCTCAACTCAAGCTCAGTCACTGTACTATTTATAGTCAGAGACCGCCTTTGCTTACGGATTAGTTAAGAATGTTTTAGTTTATATTAGGTCTCTCTCGGCACACTGGTTCATTAAAAACACGTCTAACTCGACGGCGGCACTGGAATCTTAGGGAACATGTGTGGAACACTTGTCACAATTTTAATGCTTCCCAGCCTTCCCGCTTCTAATGGTCAGATTCTGTCGATAAAGATTCACTTGTCATAAAATTAAACAAAAAAAAGATAGAATTACATAAAATTTATCTCGCATGCTTTATTTTTATTAGTTTTATAAAGTATTATATATGTAACCAATAATAATATAATATTTATTATCTTTTTATATATTTGAAAAGAGAAAAAATTTTCATTATTTTTATGTTTTATTTTTTTCTATGAAGGGATAATTTAGCATACTTCGCAGAACTTCGAGATATCAACATACATTTTTAGATTTGGTTAGCATTAATATGGTATTTCCATAATAAGCATTCAAAGGGCATAGCCGATTAAAAGAGTCGAAACGGAGCCCTCGGTAATAAAAAAATAAAAAAAACCCAGTCGTTCTACATGAAAAAGTACCCCTATAAAAAAATTTTTTTGCTCTTTTATTGTCACATAACCTCAAAAAAACATAAAACGCCTTTTTTGTTTTTTTTAACTATATCTTCGGTTCGAATCATCCTAAAAACTTCTTTTTTTTTTCATTTTGTAGGTTTTTTCTTGCCTACAACAAGATATTTTTTACCAAAATTTTTGGCGCGAAATTCAATTTTTTTTGGGTGTTCGAAAAATTTTAAATTCAATAAAATAAAAACTAGGACAATGGCAGGGCTGAAAAAAAAAAATGTTGTTTTTTAGATGCCAAACTAAGTCCATGAATTTTTTCAGATTTTGAAAAGTGGTGAAACTAGTCAAAATCGCAAAAAATGGCATTTATTAGTATTTTTTCGCATTTTTATTAAGTTCTGAAGCATGGAATTTTCTTATAAATCCTCAGCTGTCTTAAAACTACGTATATATATATATATATATATATATATATATATATATATATATATATATATATATATATATATATTAATATTTTTAATACGTTAATTATTGCTTTACTGTTTGAAATAGTAATAATACTTCATAATACTTACATGTATATCTAACGAAAAAAACAACTGAGGATTTATAAGAAAATCCCATGCTTCAAAAAAGCGAAAAAATGCTAATAAATGCCGTTTTTTGTGATTTTGACTATGTTTCACCACTCTTAAAAATCTGAAAATTCATGGACATAGTTTGGCGTCTGAAAAACAACATATTTTTTTTTCAGCCCTGCTATTGTTCTAGTTTTTATTTGTTGAATTTTAAATTTTTCCAACACCCATAAAAATTTAAATTTCGCGCCAAAAATTTTTGTAAAAAATATCTTGTTATAGGCAATAAAAAAAACAACCAAATGAAAAAAAAAAAAGAAGTTGCTACGATGATTAGAGCCGAAGATATTGTCAAAAAACGAAAAAAGATGTTTTATTTTATTTTTTTGAGGTTATGTGACGATAAAAGTGGTTGTGTAGGTACTTTTTGATGTAGAACAACCGAGTGTTTTATATTTTTTTATCACCGAGGGTGCAGTTTCGACCCTGTTAATCAGCTAGACCCTTTGGTATCATGAATTTTTTATTGTTAATATCAAAATACTTATTATCACAAATTTTAAATTAACAAATAAATGACAATAATATTTAGCAACTTTTAGCACTGTTATATACTACAGAGCAAATAATTAACGCTGCGTATTGCAACAATATTTTTACTCGACTTTTTCAAATAGTAGAAAATAAAAAAATCAGAAGATAATTCAAAAGTACAATTAAAATGTTTTAAGTTCTATCTTGTTGAATTTTCAACAAATTTATAGTGATTTCTCAATTTTAAACCAAGCATTACGATTAAAATACATAACAAGAAAGCTAAAAATGTTGAGTAAGTTTCCCTTGTCGAAAAACCTAAATATTAAGAATCCATTACGCATGCACATACGCATTTAGTATTCTAGAACAGATAAGAAAAATATACCTATTCTGTTTTGGGCTACCCCGTATTATGAACACGACTTTAATCAAAATTGATCTTAAGAAATAATGTAATCACAGAAGAATTGAAAAATGATTATAAATAGGGATGGCGACCCGCGGTTGATCTTCGACACTGAGTTATCACAAAAAATTTTTGTGTATTAACTTTTAGTCCGCATCGCGTTGGGAGCACTAAAGTAAACTAAAATAGGACGTTTTTTCGTCTAATCGGAGCTGCAACTTCCTCTTTCTGTGTGGGGGTCGTTGATAAATGCGCATCCGGCTGGAAACCATCGTTTTTTTAGATTTTATTAATGGTATATAATTAAAATATTATAAAGCTGTTGTTTAGATAAGTGTACAAAAAGATCTTTAAATTAATTTTGGAATTTTTATCAACTATTCAGGTGAAGAACGTCTATGAACAAATCTAGCAACAATAGATCATCTAAATCTCATCTAACCCCATTAAAATGACCTAAAACCAAATCCATATCGAAAAATATTAAATGGAGGAGGTGAGACAGCAGATGAAATTAAAGAAAATAGACCGCACATATCCAGATATTCCTTTATAAATCTGTATGCCATCTAATATTTCTTTCTAATCGCCTGGTGTACGTTACACGGCAAAGAAGGGGAAAGAGGGCGAATACGGGAGTCGTGTCATTTCTCTCACTGAGGGTGGAGAATAAATCTAAACGTTCGGACCGAGATAGCATGACTTCTGTATTCGCCCTCTCTCTCTTTGCCCTGCCACCCGCGCTGAGTATTGCATGCTGTTTCCAGTAGTATATGATCGAAAAGATGACAGGACGAAAAGAATAAAATCTTTTACAAAGGTAGCCATTTATATTTCCGGAACTAGCAAGACTAGCACTGCAAGGTGCCATCTGACATGTTCATTGTAAAGTTTGACATCTGAGACGGTATATTTACAGTAATTTCATAATTTCATCTCAGAGAAAAAATAGAATTGATTCATGAACATTTTCATGTGATTCTTTTTCGCAATTTTTGACCTGGTTTATGTCATATCGATGAAATGAATTCTTTACATTTCGATGAAGCACTTACAAAAACCACTGTATATAGCTGGTTTAGTGAACTCAATAGCGACTGTCGTTCGCTCACGGACGAGTCGTGTGAAGGTCGCCCAAAATCAGTTGAAGTGCAGGAAAATATATACTTAGATAGCAAATAAATAAATATTTTTTTCGTGTTTGTTTATGCTATTTTAAGGATTAGTATTTTGTTCGTTTTTTGTTAAGGATTATTATTATTGTTGTTGTTCTTTTATCTTAAAAAATAATTTTATTTTAAATACTGCCTTTAAAAGAGCTCTAGGAAAAAGTATAAATAACTTTTCATAATTTGTACCATTTTGAAAAAAAATGCTTATATAAAGTGTTTGCAGATAAACCTTATTATGTTATATTCAGTGTGTTTTTCGGTTAAGGAAGAAGTATTAATTCTGCTTCTTTAAATTTTGTGATAATTTTTGTTTCTACAATAAATCTATTTATTATTATTTCATAATAATTTTTACTTATCTAAGCTTTAGATCAGGCGAGCATTTAAAGTAGGTAGTAAAAGTAATTAAAGGAAAATGGAAAACAAGTTAATAATGGTAAACAATTCTATATTTTCCAGTCGAAAAAACAAATATGAGGAGTCCAATACCGGGGTTGCTCCTTACATATTTAAGAAAGAGGTTAGATCTCCAAAATAAAAATTAAAAATATGTTTTTATATGAGCCTCTAAAAAATAAGTTAATCTGCAGTTTTTCAAAAACACACCTCCGTTTAAAGCCTGGTTCTTTTTAACCAATCGAAGTTTTACCTAATACGAAAATTTAACGGAATTTTCAATCTATTACCTTGTTCTGTTCGTCGGTGCAATAGTGACATCTTTATGAAAGTAAACATTGTACTGACGGATTAATTTTGGTTTGATTGGTATTCTCTTGGACCAATTGTATGTCCATAACTACTACTCAAACTATTTTGAGAGGTAGATATAAAGAACAAGTAAAGAAAATGAAACATCTTTTGGTTTCGGCTTCAATTTCTAATTTTCGGGGAGATCTATTGTTGAGACCTTTGGTAGCATTACTATAATCAGTTTTGTTCTATTGCGGAATGCAATGTGATCAGCAGTCAACGTATGTATACAGTGTGTCCACGGACGGATTGCCGCACTCGAGGAAAAGTTTTACTTGCCTTCGGGTTTTCTTTAACATCGATTGTTTAACGTGCATTTCTGGCAGTCTAAGAAGAAAATAATGAATATTGACTTCTCCACATATATTTTGGAATTTTATTTATTTCCAAAACTGCATTATTTTCAAAATTCATTGACCACTAGATCTATTTCAATCGTTAACCATCTTTTTCTGGCACCTAGGTAAAAAAGGATCCAATAAAGCCGGTGAAATTTTGAAAAATTGAAAACCCAGAGGTTTATAAGATTTAAATAGTTATTTCTTAACGTATTATTTACACCAAAAACTAACAAGTAGACATATTTAAATTTCTTTAAGACATGCTTCTATAAATTACAAGAATCACGTAGTACCTTCATATCAGATCATTTCTTAACAATAATTTAACAAAATTTATGTTATGCTTCCCTCTAATTTTCGCATTATCTCTAAACAAGAAAAATATTTTAATCGTGTAAATATCAGTAATAGACAATTAGGTACAAAAAAATGACCGGTTTTTATTTTGCCAACTTGCAATTAGAAAATTATTAAAAAATAACGTGGGGTTTGTATACATCTGCATTTATATTCATTAAAATTATTAACCTTTCAGGCTTATCAATGTGAGTAAGCTCCTCTAGACTAATTATTTTAGTATGCAGGAAATATATGTATACTAATCCTTACACACATAAATGTAGATGAGTAAATAAACAAAGATAGTCATATGTCTTAAAGCGTAATACAGACTGAGTAAACAACCTAAACTCAAACATAATAAAAAAGTGCGGAAAAAACTACTTGCCTATTCCACATGGAACACAAACACGATTCCTTCTAAACGTGCGATTTGTCAGGAATATTGTTCTAGTAGATTAATGCCCTTAAAACTTTTCAGAGATTTATAATACATAACCAACTTTCAAATTTTTTCCAAGCGACATCTTCAAATTTAAAATTAAATCATTCATTTACATTAAAGTGAAACCTCTAGAATACCTTGTAAAATTTCTAACAGAGGTCGCCAATATTGTGTCAAACTATCCATACCTTAGATTATGAAAGAGAGAAGATGCCTCACGCTGCAAGTAAAATTATTACCATTTGCCACTTAGCCGGAAACACCAGTGGCGAATCTTACAGGACTAAATGAAGATTGAATTCACAGAAATTCCCCAAAATGAAATATTCAAGACCTTTGTTTGATTTCGAAAAGTATGATATATTAAGTTCAAACCAATGAAAGTATTTTTAGATATTTGATTTGTTAGCTAAAATGATGATAAAAATTTTAGAGGCAATATTTAATATATCTTGAAAAGATAGAAGGATTTTAGCAAAATATATACATTGTGATAGCTTAAGTTATCTATACAAAATTTTGATGTACATGGAAAATATTTTATAATAAATGAACTGATAAGATAGGGTCAGTATTCTTTTTTATTTATTTAGACCAATCTATCTTCATAAATGTTTTCTTTGAAATAAAAATTACTTCTATCTTTCCATCATTGTGATTATGAAATTTTGTATTTTTTGTCCAGTTTTAATAATTTTAATATTTTTTTTTTGTAAAGTTAGTGTCATCAGTAATCATAAACTATATGAATTAGTACAAGATAACTTTATTCTGAAAAGATAAAGAAAAACATATAAATCTTAGTTTTATAAATAAATCAAATTAATATAAATAAATAACCTTAAACATGCAAAATACAACTGGCAACAACACTCTAAAAATCTTTTTTGTTAATCACTGTCACTTTTCACTTATAAAAATACTAAAAACCACTTTATGATTCAATCATTTACTTGCCACATATAAAATGGCTGTCGCTTGAAAAAGACTTCAAACGCCGAACATTAGTGAAATGACATGCACGGCATCCTCTCTCTGTCTTAAGTTGAGATCAATATCCAAACTTGAATAATAGTGAATCAATTTATCAACAAAACGCATTTAAAGTTATGGCGAATGCGCTAGGCCAGATCAGTTATAAATATATTTGAAAATATCTAATATATGTTTCATTTCATAAAATTAGGACATATATTTACATAATATAATAAGTTACACAAACGTAATATTTTCAAAATTATTTTTAAGTCCAAAATTTTTCACAAAGCCGATTTTATTTATTTTTGTATATCTATCTGGCGAAGGTGCTAGATCACATTGTGGAGTAGAATAAACTATAAAAAATATCGTTACCTTTAATTTAGTTTTAATCATATTTTATTAATCAGTCCTCAGATGGCGTTACCAATCTTTACAATTTTTTTCTAAGACAGTTAAAAAAAAGGTGTCCTTCCTAATTACTTCCTTCTTAAGATATAAAATTACGAAAAAATACGAAAATTATTGCTATTGTTTTTTAAAAGACAATTATAAGCGGAAATAATGTTATTTATTGAGGATTTAGAGTAAAAAGATTATTTTCTGACTAACGTATTATATTTATGGACCGAATAGTAACCAAAGAAATTGACTAACCATGAAAAAATTTAATAAAAACAAAATAATACAAGACTTTGATGCATATTCAACACTTCGTCTGTAGCTATCTATGCAACTGCCGAGTCTTTAATAGGTAGAAAATACAGCAGTTTGAACTTTTGTTAGATAAATTAACTGTATACAATCTTTTATAGGACGAATCATAACTTCTGAGGTTGTCAGTCGAGTATTATATACTATATCTTTTATTCTTCCCCATAGGTAAACATCTAAAACTGTCAAATCTGATGATTTATTTGGCTGGCTAAAAAATTGTACCACTTCTTTTTGTCCATCATTCGAAAATTGATTGTCCAAATACTATCTAATGTTTTGAGCTGAAACTACATGTTTCTGCGTATCTCCGGAACCACATTTTCTAAAAGAACAGGCAATAGGTTCACTAAAAATTCAAATAAGTTGTTACATTTAAACATTTACCAAATATATGCATAATAATAATAAATACATTGATTTAGGTCTATAATTTTATTTCTAAAAACAATAGCGAAATCAAAATTTTGGCTTAGCTTTCCTTATTTTAAATGTTATGACGCAGACTATTTGGAATGTCGAATTTTCTTTTAAAATATTTGAAAGAATTGAAAAAAATAATAAGTTTAACAAATAACGCCATCTGAGGATTAATTGATAACATTTTATTGAAATTTAATCAAAGCTCTTTTACTATCTAAGAATTGCCTCTTAAATAAGACCAAATTTATTAAAATCGATTAAGGTAATCAGGAGTTACAGGATTTTTTGAATAAGAATATTACTTGCGTCTCCCTTCCTTTTTTTTAAAAAAATTGAAGCAAAAGGTAAAATACAGAAGTTTTAAAACATAAGTAGTAAATATTCAAAAAGGGATAATTTTCATATTGTCACATATGAACTCTTGCGACCTATTTACAAAAATAAAAATATTTTATGGAATTATATTTTTCCAAAATTTACCTTCTAAATATAATCAAGTTTATTAAAATCGCATAAAGCAATCCAAAGTTACAGTACTTTTTGAATAACCATATTTCTTGCTTTCCTCTCCCTTTGTTTTAAATGTTAGAGCAAAAATTTAAAACAAAAGTTTTAAGACGTAAGCAGCAGATATAAACAAATTAAAAAAAAAGTACTATTGTATTTGATAATTGTTGAGAAATTGTTGTTTTTCTATTTTATATAGTAAGATACTCCCTCTTACGCCCTATATAGAATCTTAAAAATATTTTATCCTAATTCATCGGGGCCACATTACTTAAACATATTTTTTTTTCCAAAAGCTTAAATGACTAATATTTTTCGAGATACAGTCAGTCTATAGCCTTAACGGAACACTCGGTATATAGAAATTACATTGAAGTTTAACAAAATAACCCTTGAGATCCAAACTTCGCTACTGATAGCTAATATTTTGGAAGAAAAAAATTAACGCTTTTAATATTATTAAATAAAAGATAATTCTTGAACAATCCGTATTTTTTGCTTAGTTTTAGAATTTTTCACTGGCAATATAGAGTGGGGTAAATTTTTTTTTAATAATTTTAATCAATCCTTATCTCAACGTACAAAAGATCTGTAGATGAGCAAGAAAAGCCTCAACAACCCACTCATATTCTAAAATCTATCATAGTCCTTGTATCTTTAGGATATTTTTTGACAACATAAAATAGAGGACTATTTTTGGGTGTGATAGCCTCGAGAGCTTGGTAATCAAATTATTTTTAACTTAAATCAATAAGTCAGAGGGAACAATTTTAATTATCCTCTTTTCTTTTAGCTCCATGTTTTTTTCTAAATTAGGAATAGTGTCAATATGTTTTTTTCCGATAATAGAATTACATTGTGGGTAGCTGTATAAATTAAAATGAAAGATTAGTTTTTGTTGGATGATAAAGCAGTTACAATTTAATATTGTTTATTTTTGTTTTAAGTAAATTTGGGTTTGTCGCCTGTCGCCTGGGAGCCCATAAACAGTACTTTTTTCCTTGTTACGCACGGCGAATAAGAAATAAAATAATAAAGTAAAAATCATTCTAAAGGGATTATTAGACAATCTGATAATCTGGCATCTTTACCGAGTTAGAAACCGAATTCAGTGTGGTGTAATAGCAATAAAGGTAGTTAGAAACTTAATTAGGACGGTCGGGCGAAGCCGATCTTCCTTACTTAGTTAAGATGCTAATTAGGAAAACATTTAATATAATCTTTTAGCATTTAGGATACTTAGTCGACGTATGACGAGCAATACGGGCTGACTTAGTGAGATGGTGCCGCGCAAAAATGACAACTAAAGAAAGGGAAGTTGAATAAATGTTCTCCGTATATATAAAGACATACTATATTTTGAAAAAAAATTATAAGGAGTATTTTAACATAAATATTACACACATACAGTGCTGTTTACGCATCACTTTCTTCCTCTTTTTTTATTTTTCGTACGACCAGCCACCACCGCTAGGGCAACGCATGCCATAGTAAATAATGGAGCTTTACCATGCTCCTGATTTAGGATTCTGATTTAGGATGGTGAAATTGGCGAACCCTAAATTTCTCCCAGTCTCATGGCCTTTTAAAATTTTGTTACCTAACTGTTTAAATTAGTTGTTACGTATAGTAAAACAGCCGTATGTGACAAGCAAATTAAAAGAAAAGGCTAATAAATCTTATTTACAGGAAAAATATAGTCAACCTATTGGAAGGTAAATGCTATAAATTTTAGAAATATAATGAAAATTATTATTTATTGCTGAATATATATGTTTTTCTCATTTAAAAAATTAACGATAGTTATTTGTAAATTTACTGTTATAAAAAGTGTAGTCTCGAAAATTTTGAATATAATATAAGAACTATTAAATGTTGATAAATATGTATTTTATTCTCATTTATGAAAATAACTATACGTTATTGTCCAAACTAATTTTGACAATTGAAAAAATATTACGAAAAGAAACCTGGGATGGGCAATTTTTTAAATAAAATCTACCTCATCTTTCTGTAAACTGACATTAAGAATTAAAAAAAAAAAAGATTTCAGTAAGAAATAAATAAATCTATTTGCTGCCGTGTTTAAATAGTTGCCTATATTTATTCCCCTTTTTTCCAAATCCGTTAAAGGAAAAGAATATATGCAAACAGTTTATTTCCTGCAAATACAATTTCTCCCTATAGGGTTCTCCCTATATACGCGTTTCGACCACTTAATGATGCCATCAGTGGCGCTGTATCGAACCAAGAGCAAAATTCGCAGGAAACAATATTTAAAATATAAAATAAATTCTGAAACATGTCGGCAGGATATTAAATCTGCCGACTTTTCTATGTCAAACTGAAAAATATGGCAAATCCAACGACATCTATACATACATACACCGGTGTAGTACGAAATTAAAAAGATCAAGATTACAGTAAGAAATAAGTAAACCTATTTGCTGCGTGTTTACATAGTTGCCTATATTTACTCTCCTTTTTTTAATATCCTGCCTACATGTCTTTGAATTTATATTATAATTTTTATAGAAAATTGTTTCTTGCGAACGTTACTCTTGGTTCGATACAGCTATATATATATATATATATATATATATATATATATATATATATATATATATATATATATATATATATATATATATATATATATATATATATATATATTCTTTCCTTTAACTGCTTGTGAAAAGAAGAAAATAAATATAGGTAACATTAAGAATGTTCTATAAATTTCTAGTTTTTTAATTTAGCCCTCAATCTGTTCGGTGTTCAGTGTGTTAATTATCGGACCAGTGACGACGACAAGAAACTTAAATTTTACCATGTATAAAATTCGTTTTTGATCCGATGTATTCAATTCAAAACCATAAAAATACAAGAATTGAGATAAAATATTGGATCCGATAGAAATGTCGATTAGAAGCGTTTATTACCTGGATTTTAGGTTCATAAACTGCATCGGATCGAAATGCTGCGTTAGAAACAAAGTCAATCAGATCCATCGTTTGCTAAAATATTTTATATTATTTTTTTGACACCCTATATATCCATTTTCCATAAGCAGACGACGCCGCATCAGTTCGGAGGTTACGACGCTGTACGTTCCCCTCTCGCAGTTTCCGCTCTCTGTACGAATATGAATTCACATTCGTAATTTTATTGATTTGTGAAATTTTATTTCTTTAAATCTTATTTCTATCTACAGTTTCTCTTTTAGATTCCATACCATTATTAGATTTTTATCTTCATATAGCACATTATTATCGCCGGTGTTTTATATTTAGAATATAAAAAAATTGTACCCATTTTAGCGGAACAACTCTAGAGAGGCACCATCGGACATGGTTCGCTGTTCCTATCTACCTGTATCGTGCAAGGTACTTCTCTCAGTGTGCAAGCCCCATGATATATACAGTTAGTAACCTTCCAGCTGCTATGACGAGCGGTTGTTCGTTACACTGAGCAGGTTTCTCAGTCCGATCTATAATACTTGCAAGTTGATTTTCATGTGCGATATTGTCGTCTCTTTCTCTCTTATTAAGCTTTATGTCATGATGTGGGACGAAGTATAGGTATAGGTTAAGTTTTGGACCGATACTTTCACTGCTGCCCGATCATATGTGACAATTCAGGCTCCTGAAGGACTAAAATTTGGAAAATATTCCAAAAAATGACTGACAACCTGGAAAAACGTCATGCGAATGGAAAAATATTGTCATTCGTGTGTCGGGATGCAGTGAATATTGTGCTGCAATCAAAAGATTTGTTATTTGTTGTTTAAAGTTTATACAGAATAGGTAGGTGTTGGGCAGGTGTCTAATGCGAGGACATAACGTTGTTTTAGTGTGTTTTTCCAGAAGAAGTGAAAAAAAATGGAAGACGACGACATTTCCGTCCGAGTGGCTGTCAGGTAAAAAAAATATTTTTTAATATTTTTTATCCACCGTTTTTCCTTATACCTACATTTTGAAAAGTGCTTAATTATAATAATCAAATAAAAGAAACTTGAGCAATACATTTAAACAAAATTTGTGTGCATATAGTGAATGTTTTTTCTTTAATTAATTACCACTTTTATGTTGTAAGTGGATAAATTAAATAGCTCATTTTTTTAATTAGGTATTTGAAACAGAAAGTCCATTATTTCAGTTTAATTTATTAATCGTAATTTATAATAACAATATAATAAAATTCCGCCTAAAAACAATAAAATCGATCAGAGGATCTGATATTGACTCGTATCTCCTATCTAATTGGACAGATAAAATAAATAAAATTAGTTCCAATCAATTTTAGCTATTGATTGAGATAAAAGTACTCTGGGGAAAAGTACAAAGAACTACATACACATGGATAAATTGCTAGAAAGGTTTTTAATGAAATGATTGTGTATTATGCTGGACAATTGAACGAGATATTTTCTAAATAAAAAAAACTCGTAATTTTGTTTAATTGTATGTAATGGTTAGACAGACACTTTATGAATAACAAAATCATAAAACATTTGGTAAAATTTTAATAAGAAAAAGATATTTTTAATTTAAGACGGACATTTAAATTCAAAAATTAATAAAATGCCTCAAATTTAAGTCTTCAAAAATATTTTGGAAAAATTTCAGAATTGCTCAAACAATTAATCAATAACAATTTGTTTTATTAACACTGAAATGTTCTCATATTAAAAATAAAATGAGAATTTGAAATTTTTTATTTTCATTTTCTCAAAAAGATTTTTTTCTATAAGCTCAAAATTTCTTCTAAAATATTTTCTGCCCTCTCGCGATAGTTTTATTATCTTATTTTACAAATTAGGAGCATGTTTTTAACATGCAAACCATGAAGCTAAATTAATGATGATAATTTTCAATATTTTACGTAGCGTATAAAAATATCCTTAAGTCTGATTTGCACGCTTACGTTTTTGAATTAGTTTTTTGGAATAATTTTTACTGAAACAACAATTATAAATTTGAAAATTACACAAATTACGGAAAACAATTGACATTGAGGAAAACCAAATTTTTTAATAATTCTTAAAATATAAAAAAAAAAACAAATATTTTAAATTCCTAATCACAATTTGAGTTAAAAGTTATACTATAAAGTAGACTTTGACAATAAACTTATATTTAGAATTTATTTTTGCATTCGTTTTAAAAGACTTGTGGAACAATAATATGAATTAAAAAAAAATTGTAAAAGATAATTAATTAATTGTTCTTTACAGATATCAAATTTTATAGATTATTGTTGTTTTCTTATCGAAAAAACTACGAATATATGTAAAAATGTGAAAAGATTAAACATTAAATTGTTTATTTACAAAAATTTGGGATTTAGAATGCTGAAAAAAAAAATTAAATATTAATACATATGTATATAAAATTGAACTCGTATAGTTAAAACTGCATTTAGGCGAGTTATAGAATTTATGATCCTAAAAAAAAGGAAAATTGAAAATTGCGGAAATGTCAACTTTAACATCACTATGGAAAAGTTGTCTTTTCTCATTAAGAGCATTTAGAAAGTGGGTGAACATTACATTACCATACTAATTTCGACCATCGAATGGTTTCGTCAGTGGAGTAGTAAAATACAAAAGCAAAATTCACAGAAAGAAACTATCTAGTTGAAAATAATAATGTATCGATAAGATATCACTCGCAGAACTTGATGCTGGACCACCAGTAGTCAAAACACTTTTTTTTTTGTTTTATTCTAATAGAGGTAAGAAAAATTACACGTCAATTATAGAAAATACAACACTGCTATGACGTTTTGATTCCATTTTTAACCGACCATAATCTCAAGAAAGGCCCATGGATTTCTTTAATTAAATATAGTAAATTCTATATTTCATAAAAAAAAAAAAAATTAAAAGCCATAAAATTAAAAAAAAGTTTTCTTTTCAAACAAGTGCCTCGTTAGTCGGTACCAATAAACCCCGTTATTGTTTATTTTGATATAGATCTGGTGTAAATAAATTTAAAATAAATATACACAAACATGTATACATACTTAATATTTAGAGCCTAATAATATAGGTAGCTGGTAATATGTTACGTGTAATAAAAATAATGTCAATACACTTTAATAATGTCGCCGGAAATATATTTTTTTATTTTCTTAGCAAATACAAACTCCACAATACAGATATTCAAGGAAGTGTTACAAAAAACAATTTCTATTTTTATAATTGGACGAATTTAACGAACCCAAATTAAGGACCCGATGACCTGCCATTTAAAAAAAATTATTACACAATTTAAACATTTTGGGTTGTTTTTTGGGGGATAAAATGCACCTACAACATGTTCTTATATTTTAGAGAGTTCTTAACGGTTAGTACAGAGTAAAAGACTACAAGATTTTCAAAACTCTTTTTTAAATTATTTAATCGTAAAGAGTTTGTTCCAAAAAATGAAGTATCATTAGTTAAGTATTCACCCATACAGTAGTTTATCACAGTTTTAAAACATTTACTTACATTTTCCTATATGTAA